>CM046029.1:4926542-5369042 GCA_025215565.1 Flaveria ramosissima
AGCATCCATTTTGGGGCTTTGCAGGATGTCTATTGATTGTTGACATCTACGGATCTGCTTTAAGTTATAAAATATTAACATGTGAAAAAAATTTGTTTTTCAGATTTTGGCTGGTAATCTAATCGAGCATCTTCCAACGAACATGGGCAAACTTCAGTCTTTGAAGTTAATCAATCTCGATCAAAATAGAGTTTCTATTTTGCCTGATGAATGTAATAAGACCATATGTTTATTATATCTCCCATACAATAAAAATTGCAACATTTTTTATTTATAACATTTTTGCTTTAAACTCTTAAAACCATACACCATGGGATAAATAATTTGCTGCCAATTTCTGGCCTTTTACTTATGGGTGGGGTGATTCCGGGTATGTTTTTATCTTTAATGGGTCAAACACGTATAACAGAAATGGTGAAGTCACCCAAAGTGTAATTCAGATGCATAGAACCTCCTAAATGTTTTTATTCCAAAAGGTAGAATGATATTAAAAGTATGTAACTTTTGTTATTATATTTAATACAGTTCTTTGTACACAAATTAAAAGTTTGGACAAAAAGTGCTTTCTAGGTCAACCCACTGGCCTGACCAACACAACATAATTATCGTTTGGACCCGTTACCCGGTCCGCCCATCAATCTAAAATGTTGCAATTTTCACGAAAATATGAGCGTTTGTTTGTCATAATTTCCTATATCAGAGGTATTTTGTTGATTTCTTACAAAATTTTGCTTAGTGGGACAACTGGTGAAACTTGAGAGATTATCCATCTCAGGCAACCAGTTAACTACCCTGCCTGAAACAATTGGAAGCTTGCGCAGCGTAAGTGACTCTCCCTCTACCTACTTACAAGTGAATTTTGAATTTGCATTTGAATTTAAGGCTATAATTGAGATTTTTGAAAATGCAGTTGTTGCTGTTAAATGTGTCTAATAATCAACTGAAGTTTCTTCCAGAATCCATCGGAAGCTGCTTTTCTTTAGAAGAGTTACAAGCAAATGGTAGTTATTCTCAATCTTTGCACCTGACCTCACTGTACAAACCAATCATCGTTCTTGAAAGCTTTTTGCAGGGACCTTTTTGGATAAAGATATCAATAATGAATTTATGATACATTGTGCTCAATTTTCCAGAAATTTGGCCAAAAGTGAATTTTGTTGTAAACTACACCGGTTTTCTGTGATTTTGGAAAGAACAATTAATAATAGTGTGTGTGCACTTGAGGTGGCAAAATGGGTAGTCGTTCTTTTTCCATTGGGGAACATTAGATAATGGGTTTAATGCCCTTATAAAAATATGTGATTTTGGAGATTGTTTTCATTTGAAATACATTTTGGACACGTTTTTATTTCAGCATATTCCTTCTATTTTACCCCATTTACCTATTTGAGATAATACATAACCCTACTCAATCTATTTTTGTTTCTAAATTTGTTGTTTTTTTAGGAAATTCCATTGAAGAACTTCCTTCTTCAGTCTGCAATCTTATTCACCTGAAGTCACTGTGTTTGGACCATAACAAGGTGAAACAGGTAGCTTCCATTTGCTAAATGTGTACGCTTTATTATTTGGAATATTAAGGTCATATCCACTTTGCATTATTTTTCATAGTGTGGGTTCCATATTCAGCAAAATAAAGAATAAAGAAAATTCATAACAAGATCGACCAAGTTTTTGAACAATTTTACTTTAATTTACTAAATTTAATCAAGTGATTCTTTCTTGAATCTTTGAGAAATAAACAGTAGTTAATCCAAACACTGTATTTGCTTGCTCTACAGATACCTCCAACTTTACTGAAGGAATGCAAGACTCTGCAAAACATTTCATTGCATGATAATCCCATATCCATGGATCAGTTCCAATCGGTATTCATCATTGTCTCCTTCAGTAATTGTTAATGTTTGCAATTTAGTCTTAGAAAACAAATTAGTTTGGTCAAACGGGGCGATCACTTCTGAAATTTGATCACAGATGGAAGGATTTCAAGAATTTGAAGCTCGGAGGAAAAAGAAATTTGATAAACAGATAGATTCAAATGTGATGATTGGTTCCAAAGGCCTTGATGAGGGTGTTGATTTGTGACATCAAACTGACATTATATTTTAGGTAAATGCCTTTTCTTTTCCTTTTCATTGAAGATGCAATTTAGTTTTTTGTCTAATAACTTGTATCATATATTACTTAAGGTAAGTCTAAAATTCTTGTCTATATTTTGATATATATATTAAACCTGGTTGATTTCAAGAAAGTATTTTTCGAATATTACTAGACCAAAAAAATACTTAAATCCTTATTAAGAATCACTCCCTTTTGGAACAATGGTTTCTTTGCAATAATAAGTCAACATGACTTTCTTTGACTTCCATAACTAGACTCTCAAAGACTCAATTCATTGACTTCCGTAACCCGCAGGATGGTGTCTGTTGAGGGCTTGAAGCTGCTTGTATTAACAATGACGGTTTTATAGTGATCGACATACTTCTATCCATGTTTTATGTTCTGGTAAGGAGCCCCATTATTGTACATATGAAACATAGTGAATTACAATATTACATGTTAAAGTTGCATATACAGCTGAAATAGAAAAAAAGGTGTAATAGTCAAGTGAAGATGCCCTTTGCAATACTTTCAATATTTTGTAATTGTTTAGTTGCTTTCTAAGTCATTAAGAGTGCTCGTTTAGAAGTCAACATTCTTTGGTGTAGTTGACACTTTCCCCTATTTCACTTAAAGCGTTTTTTCTTCACTTTATGTTAATCAAGTATATTAGTCTTCTGATTTTTTTATAAATTCTAAAATTCTTTAAAATAAAGTGATTTAAATGAAATATATATTTATTACTTATTGATTATTTTTCTTTAAATTCGACTGCAATTGAAAATTATAAATCTTTTTTTTTTTTATAATTATTAATTCTTATTCACCGATTACCTATTAATTTAAGTTATCTGAAAAGATAATTACTAAATGGTAATTACACTTTATATATGTGGAGAATCACACCGAATACGACAATCAACAATCAAGCCAAAACAACAAAGAGCTTAAGCGCTTTACACCATTTGACATGTCCAAATCGGCGTTTACCAATGCCTAAATGGCTGTTTAGCCTGTGATATCGGTCTAGTGGGCTAGTCCGACCGTTTACCATGCCCTAAACGGGCGTTTTTGTAATTAATATAATTTGTATTATATTGATAACTATATGTACTTTATATTGCATCTTATATATTTATATAATAACTAATTATATTTGGTTTATTGTATACATTTTTAGTTTATTTTATAAAGATTTGTACTTTATATAAATATTTTATATAGTGTATTATACAGTTTAAGAAGTTATTTTCCAACTCTTCTTAGCCGTAATAAGACATTAACTTTGTTGTTAGAGCAATGAGTGAAGCCAACTCTTATTTTCCATCGACCACGACTAATGTATCACAACATCTTGTTAACTAGCTAGTGTAAAAGAACTTAGACAAATCTGATATTATTATGTTAATGAGATAAAATATGAGGTCTTAAGATGTTGGCCTTAGTTACAAACAACACACTTTGAGTATATTGGTAGTTGATGAGAGATAATTTTGTATAATTGAATGTATTTAGCCACGTTAAAGATACGATATGTGATATTCTTGGGGAATTTTCGCTTGAATAACTAAAAACAAAATTTAGTGAACTAAACAAACAATTTTAATGCTTGGGACTTGGGATCATATGGCTTCATGTCCATTTCACTCCTTGATGGGGTTCTTTTCATCGTGTCCTCGCAACACTATTTTACTATCGTTCACCTAAGCGTATATGGATTGTTTGAGCGTAAATAGGCACGATAGCTTCCAGCTTTCCGCCTATATGGATTGTTTGAGCGTAAATAGGCACGATCTTCCTTCGTCACGCGTACAGTCCAAACACAGTCTTGCTCCTATAGCTCTCCTCTCTGGTTGGTCAAGGGTACACACTTGTCTTTTTTTTTCCTTTCCGTTCTTACCATATCATGGGCAGTTGGGTTGGAATCCGTGTGATGGTTCGAAAGTGCTTTCAAAGATTCTTCGCATCCCTAGAGAGATACATTGTTTCCATTGTGACTTGGTCGTCAAAAGGGGCACTACTAGTGTTGTCTACTTTTCATTGGTCCTTGATGGGGTTCTTTTCATCGTGTCCTCGCAACACTATTTACTATCATTCACCTAAGCGTATTTAACCATACAAGATGGTCTTTATTGATTCACATCGCATTAGTACAAGAGGCTTGATCCTACACAATGGTTTGTATTGTGTAATCATGTTAAATTAGTGTGTTCACCCGCGCTACGCTACGCGCGGGGGAGTTTAGTCCCTTTCCCCTATCTTACGCGACGTGACTTTGTTTGTTTTCGGTTCGACTTATCCGAAACCACTAAAGCAAATACCAATACCGGTTTTGATAATACCTATACTAGAAACGATGATGTTCACTCATAATCGGTTCGGTTCGTCGGGTTCGTCGCAATAACGCAACAATAATTACACTCGCTACAACCTACGATACAAAAAACACTCGATTTTGGATATGACTTCTTTTTAAAAAAAGTTATATCACTAAGAGGATTCACAACTCATTCTTCATCTTTATCCATATAATTACACTAAAAATCACAACTTTTTCTCTCTACTTTTCAACTTTATAATTACTTTTTCTCTCTACTCCACTCACAACCAGTTAAAATATATTAAAAATATTATAAGGTTTTGAACAATGTTTTCCCAAAATACAGATTGAACAGTAAATTTACCATATCTTTCGCTCACAACCACTTATAAGTATACCATATAATATATGGAATACACTTACATAAATTTAGGGAACGGATTTTGAATGCTCTAACACTAAAAATCTTATGGGTGATCATATAATAAAAACTAAAACCTAGATGAATAAACTTGAAAAACTACAAAATCTCTTGAAACATTCATCTTGGTTTTAAATACATAAAATGAAAAAAAAGCTATTATTGTTATCTATACTATATTAATAAGCATATAGGAGGGGCAATAATGTCTTTTCACCTAAAACTCTTAAAATTAAGAGTTTACAACCCTTAAAGCTCCATGTACAAGTCTTTAAAGCAAATTTAGTTTATATACATGTTTGGTCAGGCGAAGCGGGTATTTACCCTTGAAACCGACGGGCTTTAACATTTTGAAACGATTCAAACACACAACACATTCACCAGCAGCAGAAAGGGAGAAAGAGAGAAAGAGAGTGAGAGAGTGAGAGAGAGAAAGAGAGAGAAACCCAATGGTTGTGGGAGCCGATGGTGGTGGCAGCTGCTAACACCTGTCTAACCCTTGTTGTTGTTAGATCTAGCGTTTTTCCCTATTACAGATGCCACGATGTTTGAATCACGACCTGGTTCGTTCGGCCTATTTCCTTCAAACGATGATAACAAACCAAAATTAGGGTTTTTGTTTCATGATGATCCTCTGAAAAAGCTTCTACTTCCACTTTCGTCTCCTTGCATGGTAGTTCTGCCTTCTCAGGTATTCATTCAATTTTTTGATATCCAACAATGGCATGATCTTTCTTCTAATAACTTTATTTGTCCTTTTTCGTAGGGTTTAGTTAGTACTCATGTTATGAATAAGGTAAGAGTTCTCTATGAATCAATTACTATAAACTATAAACTCTGAATGAGGTAAGAATTCTTTTCGATAGCTTAAAATTTGCGAAGGGTGGTATAACTAAGTCTATTCATCATGCTAGAGTTCTCATCAAGCAGAGGCACATCAGGTATAGTTAAGTTTTCTTCATATAATCTTTTATGGGCTAATATTGAAATGTGCAAGATGAATGTAAACTGTATTCTTTTAAAAGTTATTCTTTGTGATTGGATGTTTAGGGTTGGAAGGCAAATGGTAGATGCACCCTCTTTCATGGTGAGATTCAACTCGGTTCTTTTGGCCACCGGTGGCTGAACTGATAGGATATGGCGAAAGAACACTCTTCTGCTTCTAAGTTCTAATTAGTATCCTTTGTTATCATGATGTCTTTGAGTATTTTTTATCATTAAAATAATTGTTTGTAGGAAGTTTTGGATGCTTTGAAAATATTTTTGGTGATTTTTTCAAGTTGTTTGGAGTTATTTTTACGATATATTTTGCTTTGCATATGCTACTTGAAACTTATAAAATGTTTATGTTTTTGTAGAACATCAACATGTTTTGTGAATCTGTGTTGATTAGTTTTCCATGGTAGTCATATATGTTTAGGTTAGATAATTTGTCTTTGTTGAACATATATATTTTGTCTTTGGGTATTCACTTCCACTTGATTTGAATTTTCATTAAGCAGATCTGCAAGGAAAAAGAACACCCCAATTAAGTGGTTTACTTGATCGATTTGATTGGTTTTTGTTTAAACTAAATTTTACAAATATCTTACTGTTTGTTCATTCTTGTGGATGCCAAAAGTATGTGTTTGTAAATGTATTTTAACATCACCAAGTTTGCTTATTGTAAATAAATCTATCATTTATTGATTGTATTTAGTATTTCACAACTACCAAGTTTCATTGCACTAAAATTTATATAAACTCATTTGTATTTAATCATAAACTCATTTGTATTTAACCGAATACAAAAGAATTGGTTAATTGCATTACAAAACAACAGCAATAACAAGTATGAATGGATGTTAGTCTTTTCCTGCCGAGTAGCTTCACCCTCGTGCAATCCTCAGCAATGTTTACCTGCCAACTGAAAATGTATAAAAGTCAGCGTTGCTGAGTGAGTTATAGTTTTAAAAGTAATAAAATACTTTCTGTAAGGTATACATATGAAAATACTCTTTCTGTGAAATTTCATCTCTTTATACGTGAGCACGCATTAACTATACAATTAGATAATGCTTTTTCTCTTTACTGTATGCCTTGTTTATTCTGTACTCTTTTATCTTTATCTTTCACTGTCTATATGGACCAATGAGCAATACCCTAAACTATATGCGCGGGGGAAACTGGTGCTGGGCCCTCTAGTCCCTCAATGGGCTCTGATTACTGTATACAAGGCCGGCCCAGTCACCTAGGGTACGCTGCAAAGGTCCGCCGGTTTCAATTGACTGGCCCCGTGTGCATAATAGGGTAGCTAACCCACATCACAGTTGAGCTAACGACAACATGGTCGTGCACCTCCTATAAGCTTGCAAGACTTGTTAACATTTTATTTAAGTTCCACTTCTCTTCTTCATTACTCTTTCACTTTAATATTATTAATAATACTTTACGTTACGATAATAAACACGCCACGTAAAGTCATACAATAATAATGATATTAATAATAATAATAATAATAATAATAATAATAATAATAATAATAATAATAATAATAATAATAATAATAATAATAATAATAATGATACGAAACAATCATTATAATGCATGGAAGAAGGCATTTAATAAACCCTAGACAAACAACGGTCAAAACCCTAACTGCACAAACTCCCATAAATTCGTATAATAAATTCTAAGTGTTAGGCGCACCAACACTATTTGGGCGCATGAGCCCTGTTTGGGCGCTTCTCCACTATGTAGGCGCATCAGTCAACACTTAACCGTTTTAACACTTAGGCGCATGAACCATTCAGGCGCATGAACTATTCGGGTGTATGGTCCATTCGGACGCATGGACACTTAGACGCATGGCCATTCGGACGCATGAACACTTAGGCGCATGAACTATTTAGGCGCATGAACACTATCGGGGCGCATGGCCCTACACTTAGTCGTCCGATTGCAAATTCTAGGCGCATGAACCACTGTTCAGGCGCATGAGTTATACTTAAACATTCCTAAGGCATTTCCAGGCGCATGAGCCTTATTTAAGCGCATGAACCTTCTGCTCAACATGTTTCTAGGATATTTTCAAACCCAAACATCAAGCCTATTTGTTCTAAGCTTACCAAGGTCATTCTAAGCATGAACAACATAATAGCACCTAAGGAACATCATCAAACATGCATAATACATACGGGTATACATACATAATCATAATAAAAACCGTTTAAATACATTTTCAGCCCCAAAGAGTTTAAAACAAGTAAAACCGGGGTCTAGAAACTCACCTGGTGCAACTTTGGGTGTATCTTCCTTCTAACCCGAATGAAAATGAGTTCAAACACCTAGAAACCCACCAAACACATACACGAACACACACACACAAGCACATAAGCATATAACCGAGACAAAACCCATCATAAACACTTAAAACCCATGAATTCTTACCTTGAATTCAGCCTCTTCTTCTTCTTCTTCAACCCGAGAGTTTTCTGCTCTCACTCTCTCTAGAACCGATTGCAAAAAGGTGATGTGAAGAGAGGGTGGGCGGCCATGCCCACCTTTACACTAACTTTTTGTACTTTTGTCCCCTTTTACATTTTTAAACCCTCAACTTGGGCTTATTGATGCTTCCTTCTTTTATTTACTATAATAGAATAACTGGGTGTTACAAGTCCACCCCCCTTATATAGGTTTCGTCCCCGAAACCTGTTATTCCTCAAACAGATGAGGATAATGCTGCCTCATCTCCTCCTCAGTCTCCCATGTAGATTCGGATCCCTTTCTGTGCTTCCACTGCACACGCACAAGGGGAACCACTTTATTTCTCAGCCTCTTCTCTTTTCTATCGATGATTGCCACTGGTTGCTCCACATAATTGAGCCTTTCGTCTACTTCGATATCCTCCAGTGGAACAATCATGTCTTCATCAGCTAAGCACTTTCTCAGATGAGATACATGGAATGTCGGGTGAATTCCACTTAACTCATCTGGTAACTCCAATCTATAGGCCACCTCTCCTACTCGAGCAATGATTCGGAAAGGGCCTATATACCTTGGGCTCAACTTGCCCCGCTTCCTGAATCGGATGATCCCTTTCCAAGGTGAGACCTTCAACATAACCCGGTCACCCACCTGGAACTCAATCGGTCTGCGTCGTTTATCGGCATACGACTTCTGTCTATCTTTGGCTGCCTTCATGAAGGTTTTAATCTTCTCAAGCTTCTCAGTCGTAGCCTCGATTACCTCAACGCTCCCCAATTCCTTCTGACCAATATCACCCCAACAAACGGGTGTTCTGCATCTCCTACCGTATAGCATCTCATAGGGTGGCATACCAATGCTGGCATGATAGCTGTTGTTGTAGGAGAATTTGGCTAACGGTAGGTGGTCATCCCAACTTCCCCCAAAATCAATCACACATGCCCGAAGCATGTCTTCCAATGTCTGAATGGTCCTTTCTGACTGACCGTCAGTTTGGGGATGATAAGCCGTGCTAATATGTAACCTCGTCCCCATGGCGTCGTGGAATTTCTTCCAAAATTTAGATGTAAACCGGGTGTCACGATCAGACACAATAGACACCGGCACACCATGACGAGTTACAATTTCCCTGATGAATAGGTCAGCCAACCTCTCAGATGAATATGTCTCGCGGATTGGTAGAAAGTGAGCACTCTTCGTCAGACGGTCAACAATCACCCATATGGCATCGTACCCTTTCGGAGTACGCGGCAGCTTCGTAATGAAATCCATGGTGATGTGCTCCCACTTCCATTCCGGTATATCCAAAGGTTGAATCTTCCCATACGGCTTTTGGTGCTCGGCCTTCACTTGTAAACAAGTAAGGCACTTACTCACATACTCCACCGCATCACGCTTCATACCCGGCCACCAATAGTCTTTCTTCATATCTTGATACATTTTCGTGGCACCGGGATGAATGGAGTATCGATTCTTGTGAGCTTCATCCATAATCTTCATACGTAGATCCCCAAAACGAGGAATCCACACCTGTCCAAATCGGGTTTTAACACTAAGTGTGTTTTCACCCAATTCCCCAACCAAACCTCTCATCCTTTCAGAGTTAAGATGATCTTCTTTTAGTGCCTCATCTTGAAACTCTTTGACTTGCTTCATTACATCTGAGGTCATGATCAGTTGATATGCTTTCACTCGAATCGGCTCGGGCCTATCTTTTCGACTAAGGGCATCAGCCACCACATTGGCCTTGCCCGGATGGTAGTGGATCTCACAATCATAATCTTTTATGAGCTCCAACCACCTTCTCTGCCTCATGTTCAGATCTTTTTGCTCAAAGAAGTACTTGAAGCTTTTGTGGTCAGTGAAAATGGTGCACTTCGTCCTGTACAGATAGTGCCTCCAAATCTTTAGTGCAAAGACCACGACTGCTAGCTCCAAGACATGAGTAGGGTAATTGACCTCATGAACCTTCAACTGTCGGGATGCATAGGCTATAACCTTCCCTCTCTGCATTAACACGCACCCTAACCCTGAGTAGGAACCATCAGAATAAACCACCAGATCTTCACTTCCATCGGGTAATGACAGAACAGGAGCTTGAGTCAACCTCGCCTTCAGTTCATCGCACGCCTTCTCTTGAGCTTGACCCCATATAAACTTTACATCCTTTCGGGTCAACTTGGTTAGTGGAGAAGTGATCTTGGAAAAGTCTTGGATGAATCTTCTGTAGTAGCCCGCCAAACCCAAGAAGCTACGAATCTCGGATGGCGTCTTCGGTGGCTTTCATTGCATAACCGCCTCCACCTTTGTCGGGTCCATCATGATTCCGTCAGGATTCACCACATGACCCAAGAATTGAACTTCGCGCAACCAGAACGCGCACTTGGAGAATTTGGCATATAACTTCTCCCTTCTTAATGTCTCCAACACCTCCCGAATATGACCGGCATGCTCTTCTTCGCTCTTCGAGTAGATCAGGATATCATCAATGAACACAATCACTGATCTATCCAACATCGGCTGGCACACTCGATTTATCAAATCCATAAAGGCAGCTAGCGCGTTAGTTAGACCAAAAGACATAACGAGGAACTCGTAGTGTCCATAACGCGTACGGAAAGCTGTCTTAGGAATGTCTTGTTCCTTCACCTTCAATTGATGGTAGCCAGATCGTAGATCTATCCTCGAGAACCAACTGGCACCTTGGAGCTGGTCGAACAAGTCATCAATCCTTGGTAACGGGTACCGATTCTTCACCGTCAACTTGTTCAGCTCTCGATAGTCAATGCACATTCGCATACTTCCGTCCTTTTTCTTTACAAACAATACCGGAGCACCCCACGGAGAGATACTTGGGAGAATGAATCCCTTATCCATTAACTCCTGCAACTGGCTCATGAGTTCCTTCATCTCAGTCGGAGCTAATAGATATGGTGCTTTGGCAACGGGTTGAGCACCGGGTATTAAATCAATTTGGAACTCAATCTCGCGATCCGGTGGCACGCCGGGTAAGTCTTCCGGGAATACGTCCGGAAAGTCGCACACCACTGGTACCTCAGATAATTGCGGTACCGACGCATCCACATCTTTTACGTATGCCAAGTAGGCACTACATCCACGTTTCATGCACTTCCCCGCCACCGCCATCAAAATCACCTTCGGGATCGTAGTAACGTGATCTACATAAATCGTAACCAAAATCCCATCGGGCGCAACTAATCGAATCATCTTCTTGCGACATACGATGTTTTCTTCATAGGTTGCTAACCAGTTCATCCATAGTACTACATCAAATCCACCTAGGGGCATCACGTGTAACCTAGCAGCAAACCTATGACCTTCTAGTTCTATAGCACAGTCCTCTATCACATCAGTAATTCTAGTGGACTTACCAATAGCGGTTTCTACATCGAATGGTTCACTGACATTTCTACTACTAATAGGCAACTTAGCACAGAAAGTAGTGGAAATAAAACTCCTACTAGCACCGGAATCAAACAATACAGAGGCACAAGTTTGGTTTACTAGAAACATACCTGACACGACATCAGGATCAGCTCTGGCCTCCTCCCGGGTCATGGTGTAAGCTCTAGCACTTGCCCTCTGCCCTCCTTCCTCCGGCTTCTTCTTCGCTCCAGAGCTCTCCGCCCTCGGCTTCTTACAGTCTTTGGTCGCGTGGCCCTCCCCGCCACAGTTATAGATCTTCAACGCCCTATAGTCTCTAGCGATGTGGCTAGGCTTGCCACACCTGAAGCATACATTCATTCCCATCCTGCACTGCTCCCTTCCACATCTGCCACACTTTATCAACCCTGATCTTGACGACACCCCACGGTCGTCCACTTTCATCTTCTTGTTGTTTGGAGTGAAACCACCACGTCCAAACCTCTTCCCATTCTAGTTCTTACCATTCCCACTCGTCTTCTTCACCTCCACCACAGTCTCCTCTCGGTCATCATACAATCTACCCGCCAAATCCACCACCTATCGAAAGGTACCTGGCTGAGCAGCAATCAGGTGCCTGCGAATCTCAGCCGGCAGTCCCTGGATGTACCTCTTGATCTTCCTTGACACCGGCGTCACCTGATCCGGCACCAGCCTCGCCATCTCGTTGAATTTAGTGGTGTACTGCTGGTGGGTCATGGTTCCCGCTTCAAGTTGCAAGAACTCCCTCTCGATTTTATCGAGTTCCCTATGAGGACATAATTCCTCGATCACCAACTACTTAAACTCCTTCCATTGCATTTTCCCGATGGCTCTGGCACGCTTAGCTTGGACAATATTGTCCCACCAACACAGCGCTAAATCAACGAAAGAGTGAGTTGCGAACTTCACCTTCTGGTCCTCGCGACACTCACTGATCTCCAAGACTGCCTCCATCTCCCTCACCCAGCGGTGACCGGCAGCAACATTGCCATTGCCATCGAAAGTCGAGGGCTTACACCTTTGTAATGCCGCATAATTGCACCCTCTGGTCGCTACCCCCACTACATCATCCTCCTCCTCATCGGACAACACAGTCTCAGGCTCCGGTTGTTCCTCCTCCCCTTTGCTTCCCTTGCCCGTTGATCCCTTTCTAGTCTCCTTCTCCTTCCTCTTCTCGCTTCTCACAGCCCTGATGACTTCAGTCACCACAGACGGTAAGACTGTCTGCATGACCTGGTGTACTTCATCAGCAATCGCCTCCCTAGCTGAGGCATTCAAGCTAGCATTCTCATTCTCTTCGCTCCGGCCATGAACCTCAGGGTTCTCATGGGTCGTCTCAGGAGCCTTAGCACTACTCCTAGTCACACGTGGACGGCCTCTGCCTCTAGGAGTCTTGGAAGATTTCTGTCCAGCCATCCTCTAACACACTATAAGATTCAAACACCAACACGGTCATTTAAGGTAATAACTCAGTTTATGTCGAGTATAGTAAGTCCCTAATTACAGTGGCCAGTTGTGATTAGCCACTTACTTTACTCTTTATACCCCAAGCATTCCCTATCCTGACTATATCAGTATCTAAATCTACTAAAGGCACATAAATCAAATAGCATGCGCACATAATGCCGATTAACATTAAAGAAAATACCTGATGGCACGTAGCTACTCGAGCTGACATCCCTCCAGTTGTCCCATTTTCAGTTTAAGTTTAGGTTTTAAAAAAATTATTTAACCCAATTCTCTTAAACTTTGGCTCTGATACCAACTTGTAAGGCCCCGTTCCCGGAGACCTCACAGTTGGTCATTTACAGCATTAAATACATTAAACATTATAAATTTACAAGCTTAAGCAGCGGAATTATTTTAACAAAATCCATTCATTTCATTAAAAACACTGTTGTTGAGCAATACACTATTGTTTAACCGAATACAAAAGAATTGGTTAATTGCATTACAAAACAACAACAATAACAAGTATGAATGGATGTCAGTCTTTTCCTGCCGAGTAGCTTCACCCTCGTGCCATCCTCAGCAATGTTTACCTGCCAACTGAAAATGTATAAAAGTCAGCGTTGCTTAGTGAGTTCTAGTTTTAAAAGTAATAAAATACTTTCTGTAAGGTATACATATGAAAATACTCTTTCTGTGAAATTTCATCTCTTTATACGTGAGCACGCATTAACTATACAACCAGATAATGCTTTTTCTCTTTACTGTATGCCTTGTTTATTCTGTACTCTTTTATCTTTATCTTTCACTGTCTATATGGACCAATGAGCAATACGCTTAACTATATGCGCGGGGGAAACTCGTGCTGGGCCCCCTCCATCCCTCAATGGGCTCTGATTACTGTATACAAGGCCGGCCCAGTCACCTAAGGTACGCTACAAAGGTCCGCCAATCTCAATTGACTGGCCCCGTGTGCATAATAGGGTAGCTAACCCGCATCACAGTTGAGCTAACGACAACATGGTCGTGCACCTCCTATAAGCTTGCAAGACTTGTTAACATTTTATTTAAGTTCCACTTCTCTTCTTCATTACTCTTTCGCTTTATTATTATTAATAATACTTTACGTTACGATAATAAACACACTACGTAAAGTCATACAATAATGATGATAATAATAATAATAATAATAATAATAATGATACGAAACAATCATTATAATGCATGGAAGAAGTAATTTAATAAACCCTAGACAAACAACGGTCAAAACCCTAACTGCACAAACTCCCATAAATTCCTGTAATAAATTCTAAGTGTTAGGCGCACCAACACTATTTGGGCGCATGAGCCCTGTTTGGGCGCTTCTCCACTATGTAGGCGCATCAGTCAACACTTAACCGTTTTAACACTTAGGCGCATGAACCATTCAGGCGCATGAACTATTCGGGCGTATGGTCCATTCGGACGCATGGACACTTAGACGCATGGCCATTCGGACGCATGAACACTTAGGCGCATGAACTATTCAGGCACATGAACACTATCGGGGCGCATGGCCCTACACTTGTCGTCCGATTGCAAATTCTAGGCGCATGAATCACCGTTCAGGCGCATGAGTTACACTTAAACATTTCTAAGGCATTTCCAGGCGCATGAGACTTATTTAGGCGCATGAACCTTCTGCTCAACATGTTTCTAGGATATTTTCGAACCCAAACATCAAGCCTATTTGTTCTAAGCTTACCAAGGTCATTCTAAGCATGAACAACATAATAGCACCTAAGGAACATCATCAAACATGCATAATACATACGAGTATACATATATAATCACAATAAAAACCATTTAAATACATTTTCAGCCCTAAAGAGTTTAAAACAAGTAAAACCGGGGTCTAGAAACTCACCTGGTGCAACTTTGGGTGTATCTTCCTTCTAACCGGAATGCAAATGAGTTCAAACACCTAGAAACCCACCAAACACACACACACAAACACATAAGCATATAACCGAGACAAAACCCATCATAAACACTTAAAACCCATGAATTCTTATCTTTGAATTCAGCCTCTTCTTCTTCTTCTTCTTCAACCCGAGAGTTTTCTGCTCTCACTCTCTCTAGAGCCGATTGCAAAAAGGTGATGTGAAGAGAGGGTAGGCGGCCATGTCCACCTTTACACTAACTTTTTGTACTTTTGTCCTCTTTTACATTTTTAACCTCTCAACTTGGGTTTATTGATGTTTCCTTCTTTTATTTACTTTAATAGAATAACCGGGTGTTACATAATCTTAATCTTTTGAGTATTCGAACCATTTGACCCGTTTGAGATAAAATCTTAGAATTTTTGTTATAGTTATGTTGAATTTTGTTCAAGTTTTACATAATAAATATGATGGTGTTTGTGGCGATTTTGTGCCCACTGAATGTTTTGAGCTCCATGCAGATCATTGTCATCATTGGTCCTGCTATGGGGGAGCGACCAATGCACATTAGGCAGGTAATATAATATATGAACAGTCTCCATTCACATTGAATAAGGTAATGATTTATTGTTTGTTTTGTTAAATAATGTTTTCTCATGAGTTGAGGTGTAGAGATAGGTGGGCTAATCAAAATAGGTTATGGTTTAAGGGTTATTTCAAGTCGTTTTGTTGTACTGAAATTTAGGTTTGATTTCTCTTCATTTAATTATCATTTGTTCATTGACTATCAAGTACACACTACGTCGATTTTAGATTTGGTCGGACACTTAATACTTGTTGGTCGGCCACTTAAAGCATTGTTGGTCGGCCACTTAATTTACTATTTTGTTGTTCCTGTTTCTTTTTAGATCTGAATACTTGATCAATTGTGTGCATTCCTCTTTATACTTTCTTTTCCTTTCCAGTTTTCAGGTTAATGAGTAAATAAATATGAGATCAGTGTACTTCTATTGCTACAAAGTGGACCAACCTATTAATCATTGATTACGGAGAAAATGGTAAGTTCACGTTTGAATCCTATTTATTTAAGTTTCTAACACCTGTCTAACCCTTGGTGATGTTAGATCTAGCGGTTTTGCCTTTGACGGATGCCACGATGTTTGAATCATGACTTGGTTCGTTCGGCCTATTTCCTTCAAACAATGAGAACACACCAAACTTAGGGTATTTGTTTCATGATGATCCTCTAAAAAAGCCTCTGCTTCCACTTTCGTCTCCTTGCATGGTAGTTCTGCCTTCTCAAGTGTTCATTCAATTTTTTGATGTCCAACAATGGCATGGTCTTTCTTCTAATAACTTTTTTTGTCTTTTTTTGTAGGGTTGAGTTAGTACTCATGTTATGAATAAGGTAAGAGTTTTCTATGAATCAATTACTATAAACTATAAACTCTGAATGAGGTAAGAATTCTTTTCGATACTTAAAATTTGCGAAGGGTGGTATAACTAAGTCTATTCATCATGCTAGAGTTCTCATCAAGCAGAGGCACATCAGGTATAGTTAAGTTTTCTTCATATAATCCTTTTCATGGGCTAATGTTGAAATGTGCAAGATGAATGTAAATTGTATTCTTTTAAAAGTGATTCATTGTGATTGGATATTTAGGGTTGGAAGGCAAATGGTAGATGCACCCTCTTTCATGGTAAGATTTAACTCGATTCTTTTGGCCACCGGTGGCTGAACTGATAGGGTATGGCGAAAGAACACTCTTCTGGTTCTAAGTTCTAATTAGCATCCTTTGTTATCATGATGTCTTTGAGTATTTTTTTATCATTACAATAATTGTTTGTAGGAAGTTTTGGATGCTTTGAAAATATTTTTGGTGATTTTTTCAAGTTGTTTGGAGTTATTTTCACGATATACTTTGCTTTGCATATGCTACTTGAAACTTATAAATGTTTATGTTTTTGTAGAACATCAACATGTTTTGTGAATCAGTGTTGATTAGTTTTTCCATTATAGTCATATATGTTTAGGTTAGATAATTTGTCTCTGTAAATAGATATATTTTGTCTTTGGGTTTTCACTTCCACTTGATTTGAATTTTCATTAAGTAGATTTGCAAGGAAAAAGAACACCCCAATTAAGTGGTTTACTTGATTGATTTGATTGGTTTTTGTTTAAACTAAATTTTACAAATATCTTACTGTTTGTTCATTCTTGTGGATGCCAAAAGTATGTGTTTGTAAATGTATTTTAACATCACCAAGTTTGCTTATTGTAAATAAATCTATCATTTAATTGATTGTATTTAGTATTTCACAACTACCAAGTTTCATTGCAGTAAAATTTATATAAACTCATTTGTATTTAATCATAAACTCATTTGTATTTAATCAATTTAAAGAAAAGTTTTAGTATGCTATCAGGGTTGGCCATCCTATGACCATAGTACCAATGGCATTTGGTTCTGGTTTTTGTTGGGAATAGTACCTTGAGATGTTGATATAAGCAACTATAATTGTACATCTTTTTATTTGGTTCTAATGAGAATATCATGGGACTTGCAAATACCCTGTTAAAATAGGATGGTGAGATGGTTGTTTAGGTAACATATCAAAAAGAGTTGCTGGTTGAATGGGTTATTGTTTGTATGGGTCAAATTGGGTTATTTTATCCTTTCTTAAAGAGTTGTAAACAATAAATTTTGTTAATTATGATTACTAAAACAATGTTATCACGTTAATAATCTTAATCTTTTGAGTATGATGATTTAGGAGGTTATATTGTTTTGTAACAGAATTTACGTCGCCTCTCATTTTTAATCCATTTTACATATTCGAACCATTTGACCTGTTAGAGATAAAATCTTAGAATTTTTGTTATAGTTATGTTGAATTTCGTTCAAGTTTTACATAATAAATATGCTGGTGTTTTTGGCGATTTTGTGCCCACTGAATGTTTTGAGCTCCATGCAGATCATCGTCATCATTGGTCCTGCTATGGGGGAGTGACCAGTGCACATTAGGCAGGTAATATAATATATGAACAGTCTCCATTCACATTGAATAAGGTAATGATTTATTGTTTGTTTTGTTAAATAATGTTTTCTCATGAGTTGAGGTGTATAGATGGGTGGGTTAATCAAAATAGGTTATGGTTTAAGGGTTATTTCAAGTCGTTTTGTTGTACTGAAATTTAGGTTCGATTTCTCTTCATTTAATTATCATTTATTCATTGACTATCAAGTACACACTACGTCGATTTTAGATTTGGTCGGACACTTAATACTTGTTGGTCGGCCACTTAAAGCATTGTTGGTTGGCCACTTAATTTACTGTTTTGTTGTTCCTGTTTCTTTTTTAGATCTGAATACTTGATCAATTGTATGCATTCCTCATTTTGTCTTCCTTTATACTTTCTTTTCCTTTCCAGTTTTTAGGTTAATGAGTAAAGAAATATGAGATCAGTGTACTTCTATGGCTACAAAGTTAACCAACCTATTAATCATTGATTACGAAGAAAATGGTAAGTTCACGATTGAATCCTATTTGTTTAAGTTTCTATATTTTTGTTAATTCTTTAATGTTTGTTGTTTCATCTATAAATTAACGAGGAAGAACTGGCTCAACTTTTCACCTCCTAATTACAAACATCTAAAATCATATGCACTTGTTGGATGACCTTAATTATTTTGCAGGAAAGCAATACAGGGGCTAAGAAATGAGTCAGATCAAACAACCATAGATTAAGTTAAATAGAGGATTATATGAATGGGTAAAATAGGTTTTTTGAAGTTCCTGTATTTATATAGATCAAATGGGTCACCTCAAATAGTCATAGTTTAAGTTAAAGGAGAGATTGTTACACCAAATCCACTATGTTTTGGTTAATTGTGATTTTTCCTCATTGGGGTTATTACGATATGCATTAGTTTTTTTCACCTTATTCAAATAGTATGACACTGAACTGCTATTTCACATGATAGTTAAAGGGAAAATTGGTGGTCTCTAGGTTTAAACTAAACTGCATAAGGGAGCATTGATTATAAAGGTTTAGTCCAGACTCAAAAGAGATCCAAAAGTAATATTTCAAAGCCACTATTTTCTAATTAATATTTCCATATGCATACTGCCCTTTATCCCACGTAAACCAAAATAGAACTATTAATTTTAAGGTAGGTATCCTCATTAGCCAATTGCCGGCAGAGCAACAATTGAGACAAGGATTGTTTTCTTATGAAAAGATCGAAGATAGTTTATGTGCTTATGCACGAGTAGTTTTCCATTTCCTAACAGTGGTGAAGGAAGTAAGTTTTGCTGGTAATATCAAAGTTAGTTTGTTTGTTAGTTATTTGCAATCACTTTTCACCAAGCAGTAGTGTATCATTCAAATGAGAAACAATTAGTTCTATTCCAGAGAAAGCAATCATCCAAGAAACAAGATACTTGTCCTTGCACGTAGCTTGGCTAAAAATCTAAAGACTGTTCCATTATATTATATGTACTAGGTGTTTCAAATAACTATTTATATAAAACTATTGCATATTCGACATTTCTATTCATAAACAACACAAAAAGTTAAATATTGGTATGTGTATGTTTCTCGATGTATCTATTTTTATAAAGTATATCTTGCATACATAAGTTCGCCTAATAGAACCTTATTGTATATATTGGTTGGATTTTCATGAGTAAGCAATTAAAAAGGAACGATGCTCTTTCCTTTTGGTTCTTTTAGACATGATGTAAGTTAACACTTGCATAAAAGAAAAACTAACAGAAGAACAATACTATATATTATGAAAAAAGTTGATAAACTATAGAAAATGAGTATTGTGATGTAATTTTTATTGCCGCCGCGTCGCGCGGGTCCTTTACTAGTTATAATGATATAAATGATAAGATCCAATAAAGAAACATATGATAAAAGTGATCCTAAGTACCCTATCCCTTAATTATCCTATTCTTCACATGACTAGGGGCCACTTTCCAAAAATGATAAGTTAAGTGGTTAAGTTGGAGAACCAATGTTTAGCGTAGGTCTCAAGTTATTAATTAATATTTAGTATAATTACTTATAATGTATCAAACAATAGTTATCAACTATCATATAGTTTTTTATCCATATTTACTTGCAACACATAAAGTAATCATACAACATGACTTGTGGTCGTTTACCAGAGTTGCACGTACTATTACAAAGTTATTCGCAACATGAATTAATACAACTAACGATTATGTTGTATCAAGCATGATGTCAATAGTTGAAATAAGTATTTCTTTTCTTGATTAAATATATAGTTTTTTACTCGTTTCTTTTGAACAAACATATTATTTTCTTGAACAAACATAATTTTAGCCATCGAGATGTGTGTGTTGTTTAGATCACTTTGAAGTCATTCTTGTTACTTAAGGCACTAATTAGCCAAAGTAATTATAAGGATTGTTGTTAA
Source organism: Flaveria ramosissima (assembly GCA_025215565.1). Lineage (NCBI taxonomy): Eukaryota > Viridiplantae > Streptophyta > Magnoliopsida > Asterales > Asteraceae > Flaveria > Flaveria ramosissima. The sequence goes on from CM046029.1 coordinate 4,947,099, forward strand.
TTTTTATTCATCTTGTGTTAGATATACAAAATGTTAGTATAAACATAATAACCACCCCCCACCCAACTGCCACTAGTTCACTACCCACCTAATATGCTTGCCTAAGAAAAAGCTTTCAGCTTCCATTTGCAGGCTTGTAGATATCTTAACTTTGACACATTTCTTGTAGGGCTGTGGGACCATTTCACTTGTAAACACACTTTGTCTCTTTAACCAACATGCAATGACAGGATTGCCCTTTTGTCAATTACTTTAGCAACAACTATAACACTTGGCATGCCCTCATTGGTTTCAGGTATGAAAAAAGTGTATACATGTCTCTGGGTAGATAGTTAATGAGATCATGGCAAAATTAGGGCTATTGTGAGGCAATTACAGCCGTTGGATTGCTGTTTGGCGTAGAATGGATGATACTTCATATTATTATTTTATACGGTCAAGGGGTCAACAAATACTATAAAACTGGTTCTAGAGTAAACTAATTAGTGCAAAATCACTCACGCTCACGAACACAAATAGTGTTAGTAATTTGATCCGTTACCATTTCAAAGGAAACTCAGTAACCCATCACCTAAAGACATGCTATAATAAAACTTCTAAACCACTTAAAACATATGCGTCAAGCGAAAGTCGATTCCATTACGTCCACGTTTGAAGGTTTAAAGTTCATGAGATGCATACTTCTAAACCAATTAATTTTAGTGCTATCACTACATATTGCTTTTGTTTTTCTTTTTCATTTTTGTTTTTGTTTTTGTTTTGTTTTGTTTTTTTTTAATGTTTCATGCATGGATTTCTCCTTCTAACTACAAAAAACAATATCTTTCTCTCTCTCTCTCTCTCTCTCTTGTGTGTTTGTGTGCGTTTGTTTCTAGAGAGGGTGTGCTTGCTCACCGTCATCATTAGCAAGAAAGTTAGCCGACCCATCATCTCTTTTCAGAATTTTTCTTTCTTTTTTGCTTCATTTCTTCCCTACTACTCGAGTGCAGGTAGCTTCATTTGTGTTCTCATTTCACACCATCGGATCTTCTTCATGCTCAGTAATAACCTGCAATCTGAGATGGGCTCTTCTTCAATTTCAAAACCCACAAAAAACTTGAGCTTCTAATCTTGTTTCTTGATCTTGGTGTAACTCAATTGTCAGTTGAAAGTTACTTTTCTTGCTCTGCTCTTTGTGTGAACGAATGCAATCAAACTGAGATGGGTTGTTTGTTATTCATTCTTTCTGCAGGAAGACTGCGTACCTACTAAGGATTTGAGCATTTGTCCTCGTTTCTTGATCTGGGTGTTCTTCAAGCCTCAGTTTTTAAGGTTCAATTTTATGGTTGTTTAAGAAATTCATCATCATCCTCTGTTTTTGGATCAGTTTAGGTTTCAGTCTGATCTGAATTTTGATCCTTTTTCTGTAAAATGGTGAATTCCAATGGAAATTCAGTTGAAAAAAGCGATCAACAGCTGATGAAGCATGTATGCCAGTTGTGCAACAAAAGCTTCCCTTGTGGTAGATCCTTGGGAGGTCACATGAGGTCTCACGTGATGAAGCCTTCATCATTTAATGACAATGGTGGAAACTTGATGAAGAACAGCATCACAGAAAGCCTCAATGGGTCTTCCAATTCAAACGATTTGGGTTATGAGCTTAGAAAAGATCCCAAAAGACTCAGAAAGCAGTCATCAACGGCTCTTCGAATTCGAATGATATTGTTGTTTTTGATAAACTTTGTAAGGAATGTGGGAAAGGTTTTCAATCTTGGAAGGCCTTGTTTGGGCACATGAAGTGCCACTCTAATAAAGTCTTGAACGCCAAATCGTTGCTTTCGAATCAAGATTCGTGCATTAGTAAACCTGAAAATAAGATTTTGGGCTCAAAAATTTGTCAAATGAAGAGATCAAGATCAAGAAATGGAGCAATCAAAAGGTCCATACATCCTTTTCCTACAGCTTCGACCATCACCACCACTACCACCAGCAACACAGCTTCCTCTTCCGTTTCTGATATTTACGACGAGCAAGAAGCAGAGATTGCTACATGTTTGATCATGCTTTCAAGAGATGTGAGAAAATGGGATAAAAAGATGAAGAATTTGAAGAAAACTAACGACAATCAAGACGAATTCGATGATCAAAAGAAGAGAAAATTCGAGTGTACTACTTGCAGCAAGAGTTTTCACTCTTATCAAGCATTTAGTGGGCATAAAGCATGTCACAAGAAGTTAAAAAGATGTTTTGATCCGAAATCCATTGAAACAGCTGCGATCAAACGCGAGCCCATGTCAGATCATGATCATATGATTAATGGGTGTGCTGGAAAAACATCTGATGATCATCAAACACCATCAAGTTTCAATCTTGTTGGTTCTTTGAAGAACACAAAGGTGATAGGAGATCATGAGTGTTCAATTTGCTCAAGAATTTTCTCATCTGGTCAGGCTTTAGGAGGTCACAAGAGATCACATTTAATTGCTGAAGCTAAACTGCATCAACACAACATGAATTCGAATACAGAATTCAATAAACCAGTTAACGAAATTCAAGGTTTGCTTGATCTAAATATGCCTCCAAATGATTATATCGTCGAAGAAGAACAAGAGACAGTGATGATGAACACAGATAATCCATGGCACTACAACCATGAATCAACATTACTTGGATTGGCCTCAACAATTCAAGTGTTGGGTTTTTCATAGTAACAGAATTAATGCACTGGATCTCATCTGAAATTACATATTTCATTGGTTCGTTACAAATTTGATGCAAAATTTTGTTTGACAAAAAACACATAGCTACATTGTGTTTGGTGAAATACATTGTTTTGTTAACAGTAGTCGCATCACTCATCAACTGTCCTTTTTGTTAGATTTCTAAGACATCTAATACGACTCCTGACCCATTCACTACCGACCTGTTCCAGACGTGCAACCATTAAGCCTATCATAATAATAAAAACAAGTAGTTGGAAGCTTAGAAATTATGGGGATAAATATGGTTGACTAATGGCCAAAGGAGATAATTATTCATATTATTGTTTACGTAGGTTTAGCAACAATTGGGTGTTGGTTAAACTATGTTAAAGTTTTCTTTTTATTAACATTTGTTTATTGCTTATTGCGATAACCAATTAACCCTAATATAGCGAACACTTATAACGTGTTACACCACTAATGTAACGATTTTTCCACATTTTTGAAATTTCCCCCTTTTTTTTAAAAAAAACTTCAACTATTTTTTTAAAACTTTCTCGACTTTGATGTATGATCTTATTTTTTTTTTTGCAAATTATACCAATCAATAGATCGTTTTAATATTTTTCATTTGAGTATACTCTTGCTATATTAATTCTTTTATAACATTCGTTATGCACCACTAACTTTATCACTGTAACTTTAACTTACAGTAGCGACGCGGCCTACAGTGAACCACTAGTCGGGTTGATGGGTTATCACAATAAACAAGGGTTAACATTTGATCTCGATCCCGTTAAACTATTCATCCATATGTTTGTATTGTTTAATTGATAGAATCATCATATCACTGTAATCGTATGTCTCTTCTATATATATGGGTGTTTCTCTGGAGATTTTGGTTCTCTAATAGAACCATATTACCATCCTATTAAATAATTGAATCAAGCTAAGCTATAACGAGCTTAACCCAAACTCGATTCTAATCCAAAACGAAATGAGTATTTTTTAAGTTGAACGGGTCAAGCTGAACTTAGTAAACTTCAACCTTGGTTCAGTCAGCCTATTTAGATTAAGTAGTTGTAGAAATCAAAAGTTTAAATATTTTGAAAATATGATGGCTAAAGAGTTAGATATGAAAAAGACGACGGCCCATTTAAAAATGGGTTGGACGGTTTAGTCATAAGTGTGATGAAGGTTGTATTTTAAGTGGTTTGTTGCAGCTTGCAAGTGGGGGGTTAGAGGTTAAAGAATAGACCAGGTTGATAATAATGGGTTAAATTAAGCATTGTTAAATGGTTTAAATCGGCTTCATTGACTTTTCATGGTGTTCTATTTAATTTTTAGAAGTAATTGCACAAACTGTCATGTGGTTTGATCATATAGCTATATGAGTTCTAGAGATGATGGTGGGTTAAATAGATCTAAAATATAAATCATTGGCCAAAACCTAAAGTCATGAGCGAATTGAATCACAATCAAGAGCCAGATTAGCCTAAATATCAAGTAAGAAATCGATATATATATCAAAAGAAACACAGAATTAGCATAACTCTCCAAAACTTTATTAGCAACAAAGAAAAATCACTAAAAAACTTGAATACAAGATGAAGCATAACTCGGTATTTATACCTAACCTACCTTTGTTAAACTATGATACTAATCACTTGTTTAATAATAAACAATTGCTACTAAATATAACTTGATTATATCCCTTTATTCTAGTTGCCTTCTTCACCGACTTGTGAGGGGCGGGAATTACCTTCCAACAATCACCCCCTTAATTTCTAACTTGATCATGAAAGGTCTTCAACTTCGTTTAGCGCATGCGTCTCCATAAACTTGATCCGTGGGAGGGTCTTTCTCAAAACATCAACTTTTTTGTTTATCACCACTTACATATTCAACTATGACTTTCTCTTTCTCGACACACTTTGGCATAAAATGGTTCTTGTTTCAATATGTTTACTCCGGCCATGATCGGGTTCTTCATAAGTGCCATGCCTGACTTTTTATCAACTTTAATGATTATCTTTTGTGGTTGTTGACCCGTTATCCCACTAAACAAATTTCATAACCACAAAAGCTTGGCAAGCCAAGGATAGGGTAGCCATAAACTTGGCTTCACACTATGATAGTGCTATAGTATTTTGTTATGTGAGCACCAAGTGATGGGTATCCCTTTAGAGAAAAATACGTGTCTCGTGGTACTCTTTCCATCATTTGTGTCTATGTTGTGACTACTATCATTATATCCAACGAGCATATTATTGCCTCCTCGCTTATAATATATATCAAACCCCATGGTCCCTTTGAGATATCAAAGGATTTGTTTAACTTCAATTATATGAGTACTTTTGGTGTTTGCATGTATCTACTCGCAACTCCCACAACATAGCTTAAAGAGGGTTGAATGTGTAACAAATATGTTAAACACCTAACGATGCGCTTGTATTCGGTTGGATCGACTTGCCCGCTTGCATCTTGTTTAGTTGACTTCAGTCCCAGTTCCGTTGGAGTCTTTGTTAGGATCTGGTATTTGAACGAAACACCAACTGATTAACGTGTAAACCAAACCAAATAGTGCGGAATCCTATTTGATTGGCGATCCAATCAGTGAGAACGCACGTAGAATCAATAAAGTATTGAATCAAACGTTAAGAATCGATTAGGAATCGATCTACAGCGTTCTATGAACTTGGAGTATGAACTTGGAGGCTTCTGGATGGCTAGGGTACGTCTGGAGTCGAAATAGAATGAATGCTACGTTTTTCGTCCACGAATTGGGTGGTATTTATAGGTTAGGGTTGCTCATTCAGGCGACTGAACCATTAGCATGGTTCAGTCGTGCGATTGATCCATGTGGTTGATCCATCCGCACGACTGAGTGTTCAGTCGTGCGACTGAGCCAATCTCATGTTACAATCATACGACTGATCCAGTCTCCTGGTTCAGTCGTGCGACTGAGTCATTCGCCTGAAGTTATTCATGCGTATGGTCCATTCGCACGGGCCATTCGCATGAGAACTTCATTTTGTTAAGTTTGAATGTATTCATTAATATAACATTATGTGTCACACACCCCAACCTTGACGGCGGAAACGTCGAGGAGTGAGAGTTAAGATCGTTCACAGCCACATAACGCTATTAATAACCCAAATATAAATTAAACATAAGTTGCAATTGTAACTTTACAAGCATAAGTCTCAAAGAAATTAAAAGCATAACATAGAATGTAACAAATCATTCTTATTTCATTTATTTATCTAGGTCCATTCCTAGATGTGCAAGCTTCAAAGAGTAGATATCAAACTTGGGCGTTTCCTGAAACATGTTAAAAACAAGGTCAACAATAATGTTGGTGAGCATTCCATAGTTTTTAATACATAGATTATATAAAAGATGGCAATTCAAGTCATAAGTTAGTGAATAAAGTGATTAGGGATGTTATGAACAATGCAACAATCAAACCTCGACAAAGTTTTACAAGTCTCAAACGTTTACAAGATTATACGATCAGCTAAGTGTACTTGGATCAACCAAAGCAGGCTTGTCTGGCCCATAGATCTATGACTTCGCTGGGCTAGCAATAGTTAATGATTGTACATATAACGCCATAACATGGTGACCACAAAAGTTCAACTAACCACAACTTTGCATGATGAATTGCCATAAAGATTACAAGTCTCAAATAAGTTTACAAGTGCAATGATAATAAGTTAACATGTTTCACCCCAAAGTGTGAAAATAAGCAAAAAAGGGTATGGAAATACTCACTTGATCAATAAGTATATATTGGATGATTAATAAGAAAAAATAATAAGCGTCGTCTCAACGTGGTCCTTCACAATGCACCTAAAAAATATATATATTTACAAGGTTTTAAGTTTTATTGTAATTAGTTTATTGAATCAACAAGGACTAGGGTTTTAAGTGGATTTGGGCATTTTATAAGTATATATATTCTTTATATGTCAAAATATAAAGAATGTGAAATTAAATCATTTATAATAATTAGTAAAATTTAGATATAATATTCGAGTAATTATTTGACATAATCATGTTTTAAGAAAATATTAAATGAAAAGAACTTTTAAACCATTAACAATTTATGAACTATTATTTAAAATCCATTTCTTTTGAGACGTTAATCAAAACTAATCTTTGTTAAATTGTTTTATTATCAAGGTATTTATTTAATTAAACTTTAGAAAATTTACAGAAATTATTTTATGACCTTTAAAAATATTTAAAGTTTATAAAACCCATTTTTATGTTCAATAGTATTTTTCTATAATTAAATTAAGGCTAAAAAAACCTTTTTTTTAAAAAAAGAGGGTGCTCGGGTTCGAACCCGGGACCTCTAAGTTGAAATGTGGTGAGTGAACCAGTGAACCAGGCTTCCAGCCGCGGTTTATCCTGGTTTTAAATTGTTTTAAACACAAACCAATGGATTTCCCCCATTCCTTAGAACCCTAAATCGATTGAACCACAAATTGAATGCCAAATCGATTATGTTAATGGAAACAAATATGGGGCTTTGATTCCCCTTGTAAATTCGAACAAAATGGCGTATCTAATTACCCGTTTTGTGAATGAATCGATGAAGAACATTATGTTGCAATTCGTTCAAGTTACAATCGATGATGAAACTCGAATTCGCTTTACAGAAAGTTTCGAATAACCCAACTGATGAAAAACCCTTTGTTTATTTCGAGTTTTGAAACCCTGATGATAGTGCTCGAATAGTTGCAGGTCGCGATACAAGAGGTCGACGGGATTTGATGATTTTGTTTGTTTCAAGTGCAATTGAGCGTTGTATTCGATTAAAGATAGTTAGATGCTTGTTCAGATTCGTTTAATTAGGTTATTATTAGTAGTAAATGCTCGAACGGCTATGTCATTGAAGGTTTCGGTTATACGAATTGTTTTGAGCTTGTAACCGTTGTTTAATCACATTTAAGGTTCGTAATTGTGTTCGAATTGTTTCCACGAGTCGTTTAGAAGCGTTTGGGTTCGTTTTTGGTACGGTTGGGTGACTTTTGGGGCCTCGCCGGCGATTGGCCGGAGTTGGCCGGAATCGTCGCCGGATTTACAGGGTTAAGGGAGGGAATGGTTTGGGATTTTAACTTTTACACAATTAGCCCTTGTAGTTTTATTCTTTTTATTTTACGCACCAACTTTATATTTAAAGTTTCTAAAATAGCAATTTAACCCCCTAACTTAAATTCTTTAAGTTTTTAAACATTTCAAATATTAGTAAATCACTATTATTATTGATATTAGTATTATAACTTATGTTTAATATTACTTTCATTATTATTATTATTATATTATTAATATTATTATTATCATTATTATTATTATTATTATTATTATTATTATTATTATTATTATTATTATTATTATTATTATTATAACTTTTATTATTATTACTATTTATTATTATAGACATTATTATTAGAGTTATTCTTATTATAATTATTATTTTCGATTTAATAGTTATGTTATTAAGTTTTATATTACATACTTAATGCCCAACAACAAATAAACATAAATAACACACAAATTCATAAAGAGGCATAAATAGTCCTTATAAGAATAAACGAGGTTAACTATTAATTAACAAAAAATACAAGATGTCACATTATGTGTATCAATTTAAACAATCACAAACCTATTTAACCAATTCAACATCAACTCATTAATGAAATATTAAACATTATAAATCACAAATAACCATTCTCATTTCATTAATATTCCAAACATTACATCAGTGTAAGACATATTACATTCATATCAGGATCTAGGTACACATGTATCAACAAACTCCCCCTTGGACCTAGATCTATCTAATGTCTTGTTTTCTGCATCACCTCCTCATACTTCTTGTACTTTTCCCTCGTGTGACTCCTGCGCGTGAATCTCAAACGCAAAACAGAGTCTTATAACATTCTGGAATTGGAGGGCTTGTACAATATCTTGCGTGTCATAGAACAGTGGCCACTTGTATAGAGTGTAGACATCATTAGCTGACAAGTTAGTGAGCCACATTGGGTCAAATACCCTGATGGTATCCATTTGTCCCTCTTTATTTAGAACTATGACCGCCTCCCCGGTTCTCCAATCATAGTACCACCACTTAAAGTGTGGAGTGAAGTCCTGTGGCATTTCCCTGAGCGGGATTCTTGACATCGTTCTTGGAGGACTCCACTTCAGCACAATCTTGGGCTTACCAGTGATGGGATCAACTTCTGAACGTCTGATATACCTCGTAGGTTGTTGAGGTTTGAAGTTGACCCACCTGGTGTGGTACTCTTTCCTCAGGGCAGCCTCAAACCAGCCTGACATCTTCCTTGGGTCAGCATATAGAAGCTTCAATTTCGCCAGCTGGTTGAGCTCAAAACCAGGTAGAGTCTTTAGATTATGTGGAAATCTAAAGTACTCTATGCCCTTCTCCCTCTTAATGGCATAAACGTTTAGATCGTCAAAAATGTGCCCACGCTATAATCCTTCCCGACACCTTATGATGTTTCTTCACTCTGTAGAGTTTGGTGTAGACATTCTGTTTAGGAGCGGCGCGTTGGGCTTGGATTTCCTCAAAACAAGCAGCCCATTCAGCCTTTCGGATATCAACATCGTCGTTTGAGGCTTGGGCCTTTCCTTCTGTCTTCTCAGACTCCTGCTCTATCTGATCTAATACCTCAAAGGTATCACTGACTAGGGATTCACCCAGATTGGGGACCACATTTCTCTCGTTGTCAGCATACTGAGGATAGTGCTCTGCTGTGACGTCTTCTATCTCTATCTCATCAATGTCATTTAGCTCTTCGTCACTGGTAGAGTCACACGTTGGAGCATCCTTAACAGATCTCATCGGGATTTAGCTTGAACATCTCAGCTAGTTGCTCATTTGAAAGATCATGAATTATTTCTCCTTCTTCAGGTGTATAACTCACAGATCTCCTGACGATCCCTTGCAGATCAAGATTCATAGTTAATTGAGTCTTGACCTGCTGAAGGGGAGCAACATCAAATTCATCCCTTTGATAGTTTGGATCTGTTTGATTTAAACATGTAACACATCAACCATTAGTTAATAATCAAGACAAAAATGCATTAATCTTAATATAAACATCAAATACATAAGTTTAAATACATGATTCAAATACAAAAGTTATCAAATACATAGACATCTAATCATTACTTTTATCTTGAATCGCTGGATCATCACTTGGTGAGGCAGAGGAGGAAGCTCGTTGGTCTTGATTTCTTTTTGATCTCCTTTCTTGACCCTGAGCTGAGGCAGATGCAGCTGCATCTCCTCCTTCATCATCATCATCCTCATGCATGTCCTCTGTCCTTTCTTCCTCAATCCCTTCAATCATCACTCTCTTCATAATCGTCCTCATCCTCATCCTCATCCTCATCATCATCATCACCATTATCACCATCTCCTTCCTTAATCTTCAGAGGCTCATCTTTAGATCCCTTAAGCTTGAGCATGATGGTATTTTTAGCATCCTCCAACTCCTCAATCTTCTTAGCTGATGTGACTCTATGCTCTTGAAGTTGGGCAATCTCGTGGCTCCGAGCAGCCATTTGCTGGGCCTGCTCCTCGATCAGCTGAGCCTGCTGAGAGATCTGCTGGGACTGCGCAGCTATGAGATCTGCCAGCTGACGGATTTGTGCAGTCTTCTCTCATCAACCGCTAACAGACGCATCACCATACGGTTCAGCGCTGAAAGCTATTCCTCTACCCCAATGGGAGGTAGAGGTGATCCCCCGTATAGATGTGAGGGATGTGATGATGGCCCGGCTTGGTGGCTAGTGGTGGTGGTGATGGAGTGTGAAGATGGGGTTAGGTCTAGATGATAGTGGAGGTGATGTAGGTGTGAATTGATATGGTGGTGGATGGCATATATGTAGGGTGGGAGGTGTGGTGATAGGGGTGTGGTAGTGGTAGCTGTGTGGGGCTGTGATGGTGGATGGTGTGGCTGTAGAGGTGATAGTGGTGGTGGCTGAGGTGGTGATTAGGTGAGTCTTCTCTTCTTCTTCTTCATGCCGTGGGGCTGAGCCATCCTCTCTTCCTCGATCCTGTCGAGGAGGATACTCCCCCTAGAACACGGCTCGACGGCTCTGGAGCATAGTTCGGGTCAGCAGCAGTCTCTCCGATACACTGGGGCGTTCACCAAACGCCCGGAGTCCATGTTCTGTGGAACAACTTTGCTTCCCACAGTCCTAGTCAGGGGCTCCTCAGCTGACTCTTCTTCTTCCTCACCAGGTATAAAGTCCTGGTGGAACCCAACCGACTCAGCTATATCTCAGTGGGGGCAGATACTGGAGGTGTGCTGTCAGTAGTTGTGCCCCTCGGTGGAAGGGGCATGGTATCTCCAGCATCCCCACTGTCATCATCATCAGAATCATCGGTGGGTAGAGCAATCTGCTCAACATCAGACTCACTGTCGTGTGGCACCACTTCCTCCGAGCTGGCACAAACATAGTCTTCAACGGGCCAGATGCCCAAACAATCTCCTGACAGGGGGTTTCACCTGCTTCCCCCTGTATACCTTCATCCGGCCCAAGGTGGTATCATCCATCACCTCAACACTACAGCATCATCCTTTCCTTTGGCAGGGAGGGGAGCTTCTGGTCTATAATCATCTGCATGAATCGGGGTACATGCAGAAGCCCTCCTTCCCTTTCCCTTAATGTTCTCCACCAAGTAGGTGAAGATCATCCTGGAGAAGCTGAACGGATGGTTCAGCACCAACGCAACATAAGCGTTCTGGATCTGGTCAGACAACTCATCAAAACCTCCCTTCCTGGAAGCTATGCACTTTAGCAGCACGTGAGCAAGGTACTTAAACTGGGGACAAAGGTTGCTCTTGTTGAGCACACCCAGCATTGATATCCCCAGAGTACTTGGCTCGAAGAAAGCATCCGCGCATAGTAAGGGGGTGTAGTCTAGTCGGATAGTCAGCATCGTCCCGCAACTGTAACACGATCCTAAGATCCTCCTCTGTGATAGCTATAGCCTCTCCAAAGATAGTACTTCTGATACAGTGAGCTCAGAGGATCGATCAACTACCGCACCTTCCTAGAAGGCCTGCTGAATAGAACGATAAGGAGTACATGGAGCAGATATAGCGTGTTGCAATCCTCGACCTCCTCAGAAAGGTGAAATGCCAGAGAAGTCTGAAGCATTTCTGGATGTCAGATCCAGATGAGCACAAATATTGTTCTTCGTACTCATGGTCCATCGACTCGCCATCTGTTACACAAACAAAGAAACATTAGTACCCATTGGCTAAGAATGTCATGAAACACTTGGACTTGAAAAAATTCTTTTCTGTCATGCGAATGAGGTTGTGCGACTGAGATAAGTCGTGCGAAGTGCGACTGGAATTCAGTCGTGCAATTGACCCCATACGTACGACTGAATGTACGACTGGACTCATGCGTATGTAACCTCATGCGGTTACCCCAGTCGTGCGACTGAACTCATACGCATGGTTCAGTCGTTGCGGTTAAGCTATTCGCACCATTCAGTCGTTGCGACTGAAGTTCATCAACCTGTCCATTCGCATGTTGTTCTGTCTGTTCAATTCAAATTCAATTTTCACCAATTTTGAGTTTTAGACTTTGTGTTCTGGTTCATTATACTTGCAATCTATTTGTTTAACACCTAACACCTTTATTTCATTTGTTTACTTCGTTCGTTAGGTTATTTTGCCACATAAGTCACGGTTTTCTAACGAGTCCATTGTCCAGATTTAGTGTCAAATTGAGTGATAGAGTAATGTCTCTGCACCGCAAATTACCTGTAGAGTCAATGCAAATGGTTAGTATGTGAGAATCGAGGGTTATAGTGATCAAACGAAATTTGGGCAGAGTAACGTTAGTCGTGCGATTTAGGGTAAATTTGAGAGTGGTGAGTCTCTGCGACCGACTCTCCCTCTATTTATACTAACCCTAAATTCAATCGTACGACTGGGCTCATATGCACATTTCATTCGGGCGAATAGGCTCAGTCGTGCGATTGGTTCAGTCGCCCCCCTTCAGTCGTCCGACTGGAGCTTAGTCGTGCGACTTACTCATTCGTTCGCTCTTAAAACATCCGACTGGGCCATTCGTATGGGCCATCGGTTGAAATGGTCCATACTCATGGTCCATTCGTACGAATGGCTCTCATTCGTATGATAAGTCCATACTAATGGTCCATTCGTGCGAATGGGTCATACTTATGAAATTTTCTGCATTTCTTACCATTTAATTTAAAACCCTTTTCAAACTATAGAATCAACATTATACGCATTTGATCATCTCAGACATGATCCTTTTAACTTGAAAACTTTTGATCACCTCAGACGTGATCATTTTAAACAATTTGTCACCTCAGACGTGACCCAGTTATCCTTTGAAAACACATGTGGTCATCTCAGACATGACCCTTTTTGGTGAATTAATCCCTTACTAAATTTATGATGTAGTCCGACAAATAAACAAACTGAAATGACTAAATAACTAGAAAATTAAACTAAAGTACAAAAATTAAACTTGTTTTTGACTTTTATGAGAGTAAATCCTAAGATAGAAATCTACTGGATTCGGTTCCGGAATAGGCAGCTTCTATTTAGTTTGACCATATCTGGACCAATTCAATTTTTAGAATCATACAGGCAAGTCAAATCATTTGGGACTTGTTACAAAACCTCTTGATGCTCACTTCTAGGTTTTCATCCAGAGTTGTTAGCAAATTTAGGAAATCATACTGGTACTATTAGATTCCATATTGTTTGAACTTTCAAGAATTGCCAGCCACAATTATTGTCTGTATATTGTCCTCTTAAATCCATTACACAGACTTTTGACAGAGATTGGTGATAGTTTAAGGTTTAATTATTTAAACCAACATCTGTGGATCCCCACTTAAGGTAATCAACATTCCTCAGGAGCTTTTGAGCGGTCTACGGGTATTTTGACAAGAAGAGACTACTCTTAAAGCTTTTAAAGAGAAGCCAATCCTCAGGTCAGTGCCATCGCACAGCAGAGAGGCGGCAAACAACAATGAATTCTAGAATATCTAGGTTATGCTTATCCTCATGTCAGTGCCATCGCACAACAGAGAGGCACACAACCTATCTTCTTGTTAGAGCATGTTAATTTTCTTTTGCACATATGCACCAACAACATAAGTTATTAGCTTGATAGCATTTGCCTTCATTTTTTTCATTTTTTTTTCGTGCTTTGGTCTATTTATGGTCATCCGCACACATTTGTGTCATTTACATGCTCATTAACCCCTTATTGGAATATTGTTGATTGTGTTAACCAGTGACAAGATGGGAGCCCATAGTCAGTTGAACAACTTAGTTTGATCGTGAGATCACCAGTCAGGTCTATCATCTATTGGGTTGAATCTACCGACATATCATTCTGTGGACTAGCAACCTCTAGGTCTACTTTTCGTTGTGTTACCTTAGTAGTTACCAGTTTTGTTATCATCTTTCCTTTTATATTGCTCAGATTACACAGACTTATACTTGAATTTTGCATCTTTTCTAAATTAAATTTTAAAGTCCCTTTTGATTTGTTCCTATGTACTATCATTTTCCAAAGTATTTGAATCGGTATCACAGATACGATCTACCTTATATCAGCTAGCCACTCCTTCTCTCTCGTTTTTTTTTAATGTTACTGGCTGACCTATTCTCCCCCTAAAATTCTAAAATCATAATGGATCAATTAATTTAGGATTTTAATAGACAACTAAATAACATGAATTTTATTTAACCAAAAGTTAAAATAAAATAAAAATAAAAAAATTAGACATAACTGTATCGGACTACACATGATCATCATGTGAATAACATCACTTTTCTTTTTAACGCCGTTGACCTCTAACAGATATAGAAAACGTGGTTTGTCAAAAGCTTTGTATAGAGGTCAGCGCGCGTTTGAAAATCAGTATAATCTTACACATCATTAAGTTCTTTTCAAAACAGTCCCTTATAAATGGTATTTAATACCGATTGTGTTTGGTCTTTGGATGTTGTACGGATTTTTAGTTACTGCAATTGCAGCAGAGTTATCAACAAAATAGGAGTAAAAGAGAAATTTAAACCGTAGTCCCGCATTTGCTGTTGAATCCAAATGCTTTGTGAATAGCAACTTCAGCAGCAACGTATTCGGCTTCACAGGTTGACAATGCAACCGAGGTCTGCTTCTTCACTTGCCAGGTCACTAATCTCCTCCCAAAGAATTGACACCCTGCTGATGTAGATTGTGTTCATCTTGCAGCCCCCGTAATCCGAGTCACTATACGCCATGAGTCAAAGTCATCATCATGAGGATACCACAACCCAAGTGTGGGTGTACCCTTTAGATAACGAAATATCCTCTTGGCCCGATCAGATGGTTAACCTTAGGCTTAGCCTGATATCTAGAACATAGACATGTAGCATACATGATATCAGGTCTGAGGCAGTGAGGTACATGAGGATCCAATCATTCCTCGGTACATTGTGGCATCTACCAGATCTCCATTTTATCAGGTGCTTTATCATGGTTTTTAGCAAGTGGAGTCCCAGCTGCAGAAGCATTTTCCATGTCAAACCGACTGAGAATGTCTCCCACAACTTGGTCTGATGTAGAAAGATCCTTTGGTGTCGATCCACCTGTAACCCGAGGAAGAATTTCATCTCCCCCATAGCACTCATCTAAAACCGGCCTTCATTACTGCTTCAAATTCTTGCATAATTCTTCATTCTTTGACCGACGATTATGTCATGACATTAGATTGTACTAGCAGTAAGTCTCCATCTTTTCTTTGATAAACAGTGTGCCAGTCAATGACTCCCTACGAAAGCCGTGTTTGTTGATGCATGTATGTCCCTAGATCATGATATGAAAGTAATAAAGATCTTGTTTGTCTGATTATGATGTAATATGAAATGATTAATGAAATGATATGGATTGTTTGTTGATGATTGTAATGTCTAATATTTCATTAATGAGTCGATATTGAATTGGTTAATTAGGTTTGTGATTGTTTGAATGGTTACACATAATGTTATATTAATTAATACATTCAAACTTAACTTAATGAAGTTCTCATGCGAATGGCCCATGCGAATGGACCACACGCATGAATAACTTCATACGATTGACTCAGTCGCACGACTGAACCAGGAGACTGGATCAGTCGTATGATTGACACATAAGATTGGCTCAGTCGCACGACTGAACACTCAGTCGTGCGGATGAATCAACCGCATGGTTCAATCGCACGACTGAACCATACTTATGGTCCAGTCGCCCGATGAACAATACTAACCTATAAATACAACCCAATTCGTGGAAAAACGTAAGCATTCATACCATTACGACTCCAGACGTACCCTAGCCGTCCAGAAGCCTCCCAAATCGTTCTCCAAGTTCACAGAACACATTAGATCGATTCCCAATCGACTTCTAACGTTAGATTCAATTCTTGATTGATTCTTCGTGTGTTCTCACTGATTGGATCGCCAATCAAATAGGATTCCGCACTATTTGATCTGTTTACACGCTAATCACTAGGTATTTCGTTCAAATACCAGGTCCTAACAAGTGGTATCAGAGCTTTGGCTCTTGATTACGTGTGATTCAATCAAGATTGCATAAAAGTTTGTGTTTTTGCACTAAAAACGCAATCTTTGGTGTCAAAAGTGATCTTGGACGTTCCCTGCATCATCAAAGTTGGTTCTACGGACTTAGGCGATTAGACCTTTGCGAAAATTCGAATTTTTACGGCTAAAACACGTTTAACCCTAGAAATTTTCGCAAAACAGCAGCTTCAGTCGCACGAGTGAGCCATTCGCACGACTGGACTTCATTCGCATAGCCCATACGCACGATTGGACCTAGTCGCATCTCCATTCGTACGATTGAAACCGTTCGTCGCAAGTTCTGCATTGCTCATCCGCATCATTCATTCGCACGACTGAACCAATCGCTTAGTTCAGCCGCACGATTGAACCAGTCGCAGAGTTCATACGCACGACTAGACCATTCGCATCCTTCAGTCGCACCAGTGACAGTTGTTTTAGTTAGACTTAAAGTTATTCCCATGGAAGATCAAATGTCAGCCTTTACTGCTGGGAAGGACTCTAGGATACAGAACCTGCTGTTGCTTGAGAGTGAGGTGGGTAATCATAATAAACCACCAAAGCTCTTGACGTTAGATGAGTTTCCCCACTGGAAACAACGTTTTGAGATCTACCTCAATGGAGTGGATCCGAATCTGTGGGAAGCCATCGAGATTGGTATAGTACACCGGTGGGAGCTGATGGAGTTAAGCTAACGTTAGGAGGGATGACGGACGCGCAGAAAGTTAAATACAATGCAGAGAAAAGAGTTTATGCATTGATTACACAGTCTATCCCCAAAGACATATTCCACCAGTACTCAGAGAATAAGCAGTCCAAGAAACTATGGGATGAGCTAGAAAAGAGGTACGACGGGAATGCTTCGTTGAAGGCAATCAAGGCTAGGAGTTAAAGAAGGAATTCGATAACTTCTCATCGATGGGACACGAGAGTTTAGACGACGTTTTAGATAGATTCTACCATCTGATGAGTGAACTGCATACACATGGGGTGCTACTACCATGGAAGAGAAGTTACTAACTTTGCAGACGGATTGCCTGAAAAGTGGGCTTCATTCGTGTCTAACCTGAGACAGAATGGAATGCTGGCAAAGCTGGATATAAATGACTTCATTCTAAAGTTGCGAGAAGAAGCACTTAGGATGAAGTACAGAGCTCAGAAGTCTTCGTACACTCAAAATCCAGCTTTGTACAATGCCACGCCTCAAGCTAAGACATCTGGAGCACCTCTCCAGACTGCATTTGTGTCTAGCTCATCGGGTCCTTCACATGCTTCTCCTTCAGGATCAGACACGTCAGGGTCTTCTTGTACCCACTATATTGGATCTGAAGCAAGTGCTACTAAACTGAAGACCGAGAACCTCGGTAATGTGACTGTGGAAGTAGCTCGAGAGCATATGGATCTTTTGGCTGCAGTGGTTCATTCTTATGATGGACTTGTTGCCGGGAAGATTGGAAACTGCCATCTGGCAGACGAGGACTACGAGCAGGTGGACGAAATGGAGCTTGAGAGGATGGACATAATGTGGGCCTTAGCTAGTGCTGTCCGGAGGGCGAAGAAGTTTGTTAAAAGACCGGACAGAACTTGGTAGCTACTAAGGATACCCATTTGGCTTTGACAAGAGCAAAGTGACCTGCTTCAACTGTGGAGAGAAGGGGCACTTCAAAGAGAATGTGTCAAGCCAAAGAAGACGGGTAACGGGAACCCATTCTCGTCTTTCACTCGCCAAGACAAGCAAGCTACTAGTTCTACTTCATC
Source organism: Flaveria ramosissima (assembly GCA_025215565.1). Lineage (NCBI taxonomy): Eukaryota > Viridiplantae > Streptophyta > Magnoliopsida > Asterales > Asteraceae > Flaveria > Flaveria ramosissima. Next base: position 4,965,190 of record CM046029.1, read on the forward strand.
AAGCAAGGATCCAAAAGCCTTGACTGCTCATGATGATGAAGGACAGGATTGGAGCTTTAGGTTTGTCTCTCCAGGGGAATCAATTGCAAGTGTAGAAGACTTGACGATGATTCCGCGAGTGAAGGAGATCTAGCAGTTGAGATAGCGATGTCAATATTGAAGAGCAACTGCAACTGAGGTCAGTTACAAGCCTAAAGAGGAGACTACCACGTCAGAGACAGAAAAGACAGAATCACCAGAACCAGAGACATCTGATGCTGCGTTGATGGCTAACTCTTCTGAACCAACTCAGGTAAGTACTACTGACCAAATGTTTGATAATCATGCTTGTTCTGATTGTGATACTTTTTAGAAATAGCATAGATGAAAATTTGCTAGGTTATTAGATCATAATGATAACTTAGTAAAAGATTTGCAACTGTGCACTGAGGCTAATAGAGTATTAAAACAAATGAGCATAGTTTAAAGAAGATAGACCTTTTGACTAAACAGCTTAGGGAAACCGAAGTAGTTGCATTTAACCAAGCTAATGACATTAGGTACTATCTAAACTCCCTAGAAGACACTAAGAAGCAAAAGGCAGTTCTAGAAGTAGAAGTAAACTCATTAAAACAGAAACTGCACAGTTGGACTAGTTCTTCACACATAGTTCAACACTTAGTGAGAGAAAGAAACAACGGGGAGGGATTGGGTTACAAAGTGGTTCCACCACCACCTGAGACCTTGATGAACACTAAGACTAGACCAATTAATATAACCCCATCAAGGATCATGTGGTGTCTACTCCTCTCTTGTTAGTGATCCAGATTCCTCATGTTCATCTATTGAATCTGGAAACAAACAAAAGGAGGCCACTTCAAAGGCAAGGGTAAATTGCCTTGTGTTAATCTGGAAAAGGAATTTGAAAAGGTTAACTTAAAGTCAGGGTCAAACAGAGTCAAATCAGAACCTAAAAAGACTTCTAATGTTAATCTTTCACATGTTTCAAGTCAAAAACCAGTTAACCAAAAGAAAAGATGTTAAACAGGTTAAAAACAGTTAACTTTGTTAAACCAGAGAAAACATCAAAAGAACCAGAGTCAAAACCTAAAGTGAGTGATGTTACTAGAGTGTCACACACTTCTCCACAAAGAAGTTTAATCATAAAGTTGATAGCAGGTCGTGCTACAACTGTGGAGAATGTGGACACATTGCTTCCTATTGTCCTTTCTATCAGACACCTAGGAAGAAGATTGAACTTCAGGATTCAAAGCCTAGGTCTTCTAAGAGGAGTTCTCTAACTCCACCTAGAAGAACTAGTGAACCTAAAGTTCAACCTGTAAGCCAGTCGACTGTTTATCACAAACAGGCCTTGCACAAATCTGGCTTATGGAAAGAGAAGTCATCCTCTGTGTCTGATAATGATGACAAGAAGGAACCTGAGCTACCCTCACCCTCTAAGGGTCAATGGGTGGAATTTATGATGTGTGATGCCTCTGGGAAACCCAAGCCAGTAAAGGCTTGGGTTCCTAACCTAAACTAATCCTTTACTTTGTATGTGCAGGGTGTTCGATACAGTGCTGAAACTAACACGTGGATTGTAGACAGCGGAGCATCCAGGCACATGACAGGAAACAGGGCCCTTTTATCAAGTCAAGCAAATAAAAGGAGGGCATGTTTCGTTTGCTGGAAACAAGGGAGGCTATATCACAGCTCAGGGAGAAGTGGGGAATCAGAAAGTTAAGTTTGATAAGGTGAACTACGTTCAACAACTTCAAAATAACTTACTTTCTGTTTCCCAAATCTGTGATAAGGATTTAAAGTCATCTTCGACAACAAGAAGTGTTACGTGCTAAAGAAAGACTACGTGATCCCAGAGGACCAAGTTCTGATGACTGCTTCAAGATATAAAGACCTTTATGTTTTGGATCTGTCAACAGCTTCTACAACGGAGATCATGAGGTTCAGTGTTTCTATCTAAAGCTACTGAAAGGATTCCATCTCCTGGCATAGGAGAATGGGACACATAGTCAAAGGAAGATGAATCACTTGATTCAGAAGGATCTTGTGGAGAGGAGTAATGTCAAGAATTCCAGCTTCCTGACTTTTGTGTAGCTTGCAAGAAAGCAAACAGACGAAGAAGTCTCATAAGGAAAGAAAGTTCATTCAATGAACTTCCTCTTGAACTTCTTCACATGGATCTGTTTGGTCCAGTCAGTACAAAGAGCATTGCAGGCGACTTGTACGTTTTGTGTTACTGATGACTACTCAGGTTCACTTGGGTAATGTTTCTGAAATCCAAATCAGAAACATTTGAGTCATTCAAGGAGTTAGTAACCACACTGGAATCTCTCTACAAGCTGAAGGTTAGACAAGTACGCTCAGACAACGGGACGGAATTCAAGAAACCAGTGGATGGAGGCTTACTGCAAGGAAAAGGGAATTGTGCATCAATTCACTTCTGCCTACACGCCTCAGATGAATGGCGTTGCTGAGAGAAAAGAACAGAAGCTTGATAGAGACAGCACGGACTATGCTAGCAGACTCGAAATGCCTATCCAATTCTGGAATGAGGCAGTGGCTAATGCATGTTATACACTGAATCGAGTTCTGATTGTCAAGCGCCACGAAAAGACATGTTACGAGCTACTACAAAGACGCAAACCGAATTTGGAGTATCTCGAACCATTTGGCGCGCCGTGCACACTTCTGAAGAAAACACAAGAAGGAAATTCAGCGAGAAGGCGGATGAAGGAATCTTTCTAGGATACAACATACCGAACAAGCGAGTTTACAACAACTCAACGGGTCTAGTCAGAAGTGTGGTGTAATGTTGACATTCAGAGATATACCACACCACCTACTGGCAAAGGCCCCGCCTACTTTTCGACTATGATGGATTCTTCAAGTCCTTCAACATCCCTCTCTCTCCCTCGGATGACGAGTTAGCTACTAGAATGATGTATGATATCTTGAATACACCATCTAGTTACAGGGAGAATCATCTACTCAGTCAGGGGGAGTAGTCGATGACAGTGACTCCTCCTCTGAAGATGAAGCTGAAGAAGATGACCAGAACAGTCAGGAGGAACAGGTTCCAGTTCCTGAAAGTCCACAAGCATCTACCAGTGATGCACCTTCGACTTCGGAACCTCAAACTCCAACTACCTCAGATGCAGAACCAAATGTTCATAATCTTGGCTCTGAGGTAGCTGTTCCTACTACTCCAGGATCACGACTAAAGTCTATTCATCCCCTAGACAATGTCATTGGGATGTCAGATCAGGAGTACAAACCCGAAATCAGCTATACTCAGCTGATTACGCCTCGGTTATGGAGAAGGGTTATATTCATGACGGTGCTTATCGGTGTTTTGTCTCGCAGTTTGAGCCAAAATATGTCAGTGATGCACTAAATGATGAGGCGTGGGTGAGTGCCATGCAAGAAGAACTTCTTCAGTTCAAGAAGTTAGGTGTATGGACTCTGGTTGATAGACCTAAAGGTGCTAAAGTCATTGGCACCAAATGGGTCCTGAAATGCAAGAAGGATGACCAAGGGGTCATTATCAGGAACAAAGCTCGATTGGTGGTTCAGGGTTTTCGCCAAGTCGAGGGAATTGACTACAATGAGGTGTTTGCACCCGTGGCAAGGATGGAAGCCATTCGTATCTTCCTTGCCTATGCATCGTACATGAAGATTAAAGTCTACCAATTAGATGTGAAGAGTGCATTCCTTCATGGGGAAATCAACAGAGAAACAGTCTATGTCAGTCAACCCGGGATTTGAAGATCCTTATCATCGGGATAGAGTTTACAAGCTGACAAGGCTTTATACGGCTACATCAAGCTCCAAGAGCCTGGTATGAGAAACTCTCGACTCATCTTGTGAAACACGACTTTCGCAGGGGAGTCATTGACTGCACGCTGTTCATCAAAGAAAAGATGGCGACCTACTGCTCGTACAGATCTATGGCGATGACATAATCTTCGGTTCAAAGAATGAAGAGTTATGCAAAGAGTTTGAAGCAGTTATGAAGAAAGAGTTTGAGATGAGTGCTATGGGGGAGACGAAGTTCTTTCTCGGGTTACAGGTGGATCAGACTCCAAATGGGATCTTTCTACATCAGACCAAGTATGTAGGAGACATTCTCAGTCGTTTTGACATGGAGAATGCTTCTGCTGCTGGGACTACTCCCTGGCTAACAAATCATGATATAGCACCTGATGAAAATGGAGATCTAGTGGACGCCACAATGTATCGAGGAATGATTGGATCCCTCATGTATCTCACTGCCACTGCCTCAAGAAGCCTGATATCATGTACGCTACTGTTTATGTTCTAGATATCAGGCTAAGCCTAAGGTCAACCATCTGATCGGGGTCAGAGGATATTTTGTTATCTGAAGGGTACACCCCACACTTGGGTGTGGTATCCTCATGATGATACTTTGAGCTTACGCGTATAGTGACTCGGATTACGAGGGCTGCAAGATGACTATACACAGCAGGGTGTCAATTCTGGGAGATTAGAGGGTAAGAAGCAGACATACCAAGTGAGATTAGTTGGCTCGTGCAAGAGGAGATTAGACATCGGGGGCGGGGTAGTAGAAGCGTAGACACAGTTACATTGTCAACCTGTGAAGGCCGAATATGTTGCTGCTTGCAAGTTGCTGTTCACAAATCATCTGGATTCAACAGCAAATGCGGGATTACGGTTTAAATTTTCTCTTCTACTCCTATTTTGTTGATAACTCTGCTGCAATTGCAGTAACTAAAAATCCGGTCCAACATCCTAAGACAAACATATCGGTATTAAATACCATTTCATAAGAGACTTTTGTTTTGAAAAGAACTTAATTGATGTGGTAAAAATTAATACTGATTTTCAACGCGCTGACCTCTATACTAAAGCCTTTGATAAACCACACGTTTTCATTATATGCTAGAGGTCAACGGTGTTAAAAAGAAAAGTGAGGTTATTCCTGATGATGATAATGTGTAGTCCGATGGAGTTTAGTTAAAGTTTTTCTTTTTTATTTTATTTTATTTGTTAATTTCAGTTTGTTTAATTTAAACTCATTTTATTTTGCTGTTTATTAAAATCCTAAAATAATTAAACCAGTTATGATTTTAGTATTTTAGGGGGAGAATATGTCAGCAAGTAACATTAAAAAAAAACGAGGGAGAAGGAGTGGATAGCTGATATAAGGTAGATCGTATCTTTGATACTGATTTAAACCCTTTGAAAATGATAGTACACAGGAACAAATCAAGAGGGACTTTAAAATTTAAAATTTAGAAAAGATGCAAATTCAAAGTATAAGTCTGTGTAGTCTAAGCAATATAAAAGGGAAGATGATAGAAAAACTGGTAACTCCTAAGGTAACACAAAGAAAGTAGACCTAGAGTTGCTAGACCACAAATGATATGTCGGTAGATTCAACACAATAGATGATTAGACATGACTGGTGATCTCAAGATCAAACTAAGTTGTTCAACTGACTGTGGGCTTTCTTTATCACTGGTTAACACAATCAACATATTCCAATAAGGGGCAATGAGCATGTAAACGCCACAAATGTGTGCGGATGACCATAAATAGAGCAAAGCAAAGAAAAAAAATGAAAGACAAATGCTATAAAGCTAATGACTTATGTTGTTGGTGCATTTTGTGCAAAATAAAATAAGCTGCTCTAACAAGGAGATAGGTTGTGTGCCTCTTTGCTGTGCGATGGCACTAACCTGAGGATAAGCATAACCTAGATATTCTAGAATTCATTGTTGTTTGCCGCCTCTCTACGGTGCGATGGCACTGACCTGAGGACTGGTTCTCTTGAAAGCTCTAAGAATAGTCTCTTCTTGTAATAATACCCGTAGACCGCTCAAAGGCTCCTGAGGAATGTTGATTACCATATAAGTGTGGGATCCACAATGTTAGTTGAAATATTAAACCTAAAACAGTCACCAGTCTGTGTCAAAAGTCTGTGTATGGATTTAAGTGACAAACATATGACAATCATTGTGGCTGCAATCTTGAAAGTTCAAATCAATGTGGAAATCTAAGAGTTCCAGTATGATTTCCTAAAGTTGCTAACGACTCTGGATGAACACCAAGAATTGAGCATCAAAAGATTTTGATAACAAGTCCCAAATGATTTGACTTGCCTGTATGATTCCAAAATTGAATTGGTCCATGTGTGGTCAATCTAAATTGAAGCTGCCTATTCCGGAACCAAGTCTTGTTTTGATTATTTAGTTTAATTTTCTAATTCAGTTAGTTATTTCAGTTTGTTCTGTCTGTCGGACTACATCAGGAAAATCAGTAAGGGATCAACTCACTAAAAGGGTCATGTCTGAGATGACCACATGTGCTTTTAAAAAAGTTTAAAACAGTCACGTCCTGAGGTGACAACGAGTTTAAAAGGTCACTTCTGAGGTGACTAAATTGTCTAAAAGGATCACGTCTGAGGTGATCAAAAGGTTTTCAAGTAAAATGATCATGTCTGAGATGATCTAATGCTCAACGTTAATTTCAACAATTAAAAAGGGGTTTAAATGTTAAATATTCAAATTGGCAGAAAATTTAATAGTATGACCCATTCGCACGAATGGACCATACGTATGGACTATCATACGAATGGGTGCCATTCGTACGAATGGATCATGAATATGGACCATCCAACCGAATGGCCCATACGATTGGCCCGTCGTCGTTGCTTAAGATAGAACGAATGAGTCAGTCGCACGACTGAGATCCAGTCGGACTACTGAAGAGGGCGACTGAACCAATCACACGACTGAGTCCCACTCGCACGACTGAAAGGTGCGTATGAGCTCATTTGCACGATTGAATCTAGGGTTAGTATAAATAGAGGGGAAGTCGGTCGCAGAGACTCACCGCCCCTCAAATTAACCCTAAATCGCACGACTTAACGTCACTCTACCCAAATTTCATTTGATCCCTAAAACCCCCCGTTTCTTGATTACGGATCATATACACATCGACTTTACAGGTAATTTGCGGTGAAAGAAAACCACAATAACGTTTAATTTGACTCCAAATCTGGAAAATCAGACCCGTAAACTAACCGAGACTTAAGTGGTTTAATAACCTAACTAAACGACTCAAACAGATGAAATTAAAGACGTTAGGTGTCATACAAATGGATTGCGAGTCTAATGAACCAAAACACGAAGTCTAAAACTCAAAATTGGTGAAAAAGTGAATTTTAATTGAACAGTCAGTACATCATGCGAATGGACAGGTTGATGAACTTTAGTCGCACAACTGAAGGGTGCGAATTGCCTAACCGCACGACTGAACCATGCGTATGAAGTTCAGTCGCATGACTAGTGTAACCGCATGAGGTTACATACGCATGAGTCCAGTCGCACACTCAGTCGTACGCATGAGATCATTCGCATGACTGAATCCCAGTCGCACTGTTCAGTCGCACGACTGATCTCAATCGCACAACCTCAATCGCATGACAAAGAAAGATTTTCTTCAAGTTTAAGTGTTTCATGACATTCTTAGCCAAAAACCAATGTTTATTTTGGTTTGTGTTACAGATGGCGAGTCGTTGGACTATGAGCACGAAGCACAACACATGTGCTCATCTGGATTTGACATCCAGAAATGCTGCTGATTTCTCGGGCATTATCACATTTCTACTGAGGTCGAGGATTGCACATGCCATATCTACTCCTTGTACTCCGTATCGATCCATTCAGCAGGCCTTCTGGGAAGGCGCTACAGTTGATAGATCCTCTGAGCCTCACTGCATCAGAAGTACCATCTTTGGAGAGGCTATTGCTATCTCAGAGGAGGATCTAAGGATCGTATTATAGTTGGGGGATGACGCTGATTGTCCGACTCGATTACACCCCCTCACAGTCAGAGGATGCTTTCTTAGAGCCAAGTACTCTGGGGACATCAATGCTGGGGTACTCAACAAGAGTAACCTCTGTCCCCAGTTTAAGTATCTTGCGCACGTGCTGCTTAAGTACATAGCTTCCAGGAAGGGAGGTTTTGATGAGCTATCCGACCAGATACAGAACGTGTATGTTGCGTTGTGCTGAACCACCCGTTCAGCTTCTCCAAGATGATCTTCACCTACCTGGTGGAGAACATTGAGGGGAAAGGGAAGGAGGGCTTCTGTATGTACCCGAGGTTTATGCAGATGATCATAGATCAGAAGCTTCCCTCCCTGCCGAAGGAGAATGATGATGCAGTAGTCCTCGAGGTGATGGATGATACTACCTTGGGGAGGATGAAGGTATACAGGGGGAAGCAAGTGAAACCCCCTGTCAGGAGGTTATTGTTTGGCATCTGGCCCGGGAGGACTACGTGGTGCCAGCCAAGAGAAAGTGGCCCACGATGATAGTGATTCTGATGTGGAGCAGATTGCTCTACCCACTCATGACTCGGATGATGATGACAGTGGGGATGCTGGAGACGATATGCCTATTCCACTTAGAGGCTCTGTGTCTGATGTAGTACCTCCAGTGTCCGCCCAGCTGGAGATGTAGCTGAGTCAGCAGGATTTCATTAGGATTTTGTTCCTGGTGCGGAGGAGGAGGAGGAGTCGGATGAAGAGCCCCTAACGCGAACTGTGGGAAGCAAAGTTGTTCCCACAGAACATGGGCTAAGGGTGGTTGGTGAACACCCGAGAGACTCCGGAGAGACTGAGACTGACCCGAGTTATGCACCGGGGTCAGCTAGCAGGGTAGTAGGGGGAGCATCCACCTCAACGGGGACGAGGAGGAAAAGGATGGCTCAGCCCCATGGTCAGAAGAAGAAGAAGCGTCGCTTGACCTTCATTACCACCACAGCCTCTACTGCTACCACCACCACTACCACTTCCACAACCATACCATCCACCACCACAGCCACCACAACCACCACAGCCACCACAACCACCACAGCTACCACAGCCACCACCACACCTCCCACCACAGTACATATTCCATCTACCACCATATCCTTTACTCCCACATCACCTCCACCATTTCAAAGACCCATCTTTACTACAGCCACACCACCACCACCACCACTACCCACCAAGCTGGACCCTCAGCCCATCCTCTCATATTTATGGATCACCTCTACCTCCAATCGGGTAGAGGAACAGCTGTCTGTGCTCAACATGATGGTGATGCGCTTACTAGCTGCAGATGAGGAGAAGGCGGCCCAGATCCGCCAGCTTGCTGACCTGACTGCTGCACAATCTCACCAGCTTGCAGAGCAGGCTCGAGTTATAGAGGAGCAGGCCCAAGATGGCTGCTCAGAGCACTGAGATAGCCCAACTCCAAGCACACAGCATCACATCTACCAAAAGGATAGAGGAGTTGGAGGAGGCAAAGAAGACTATCATGTTAAAGCTCAAGGGATCTAAGGAGGAGCCCTTGAAGATCAAGGAGGGGGATGGAGATGATGGTGATGATGATGATGATGATGATGATGAAGATGATGATGAGGATGATGAGGATGAGGCAGAGGAGGAAACTGAAGAGGAAAGGACAGAGGAGAAGGACGATGATGATGAAGCAGAAGGAGGGGATGCAGCTGCATCGGCCTCTGCTTCAGGTCAAGAGAGGAGGTCAAAGAATAGACAAGACCAATCAGCATCTACCTCTGCTCCTCCAAGTGATGAGCCGATGATACAAGACAAAAGTAAAGATTAGATGTTTATGTATTTATTTACTTTTGTATTTGAATCATGTATTGAATGTTTATATTAAGTTAATGCATTTCTGTTTGATTAATTACTAATGATTTATGTGTTGAATGTTTAAATCAAACAGATCCAAATTACCAAAGGGATGAGTTTGATGTTGCTCCCCTTCAACAGGTCAAGACTCAGCTAACAATGATTCTTGATCTGCAAGGGATCGTAAGGAGGTCAGTGAGTTATACCCCTAAAGAAGGGGAAATAATTCATGACCTATCAAACGAGCAACTCGCAGAGATTTTCAAGCTCAATCCAGATGAGATAGTGAAAGATGCTCCGACATGCGATTCGACTAGTGACGAAGAGCTCAACGATGTTGATGAAGTCGAGATTGAAGATGTCACTGCCAAGGATTACCCTCAGTACGCTGACAATGAGGGAAATGTGGTCCCCAATCTGGGTGAATCCCTCGTCAGCGATACTTTTAAGGTATTAGACAAGATGGAGCAAGAAACAGGGAAAGCAGAAGGAACAGCCCAAGCCTCAAATGACGATGTCAACATTCGAAAGGATGAGTGGGCTGCATGTTTTGAAGAAGTTAGAGCCCAACGTGCTGCACCGAAACAAGATGCCTACACCAACTCTACCGAGTCAAGAAACATCATAAGGTGTCTGGCAGGATCATATCGTGGGCGTATTTTGAGGATCTTAATGTTTATGCAGTTAAGAGGGACATGGCATAGAGTACTTCAGATTCCTACATGATCTGAAGACTCTACCAGGTTTTAAGCTCAACCAGCTGGCCAGACTAAAGCTTTTGTATGCTGACCCGAGGAAGATGTCAGGCTGGTTCGAGGCTGCCCTAAAGAAGGAGTACCACACCAGATGGGTTAACTTCAGACCCCAACAGCCTACTAGGTATATCAGAAGGTCTGAGGTTGATGCCATTACTCGCAAGCCCAAGATGGTGTTGAAGTGGAGTCCTCCGCGCACAATGTCTAGAATCCCACTCAGGGAAACGCCACAGGACTTCACTTCACACTTTAAGTGGTGGTACTATGATTGGAGAACAACTGAAGCGGTCATAGTCCTAAGCAAAGAGGGCCAAATGGATACGATCAGGGTAATATTCGCCCAATGTGGCTTACTAACTTGTCGGCTAATGATGTCTATACGCTATACAAGTGGCCACTGTTCTATGATACGCAGGATATTGTACAAGCCCTCCAGTTCCAGAACGTTCTACGACTCTGCTTCGCGTTTGAGATTCACGCGGGAGTCACAAAAGAGGAGAAGTACAAGAAATACAAGGAGGTTTATGCAGAAACAAGAGATTAGAGAGATCTAGGTCCAAGGGGGAGTTTGTTTGATGCATGTATGTCCCTAGATCATGATACGAAATGTAATAGATCTTGTTTGTCTGATTATGATGTAATTGAAATGATTAATGAAATGATATGGATTGTTTTGTGATTTGTAATGTCTAATATTTCATTAAAAGAGTCGATATTGAATTGGTTAATTAGGTTTGTGATTTGTTTTGAATGGTTTACACATAATGGTTTCATTAATGGCCCATGCGAATAGACCACACGCATGAATAACTTCATACGATTGAATCAGTCGCACGACTGAACCCGGAGACTGGATCAGTCGTTGATGATGACATAAGAGTTGGCTCAGTCGCACGACTGAACACTCAGTCGTGCGGATGAATCAACCGCATGTTCAATCGCACGACTGAACCATACTTATGGTCCAGTCGCCCGAATGAACATACTAACCTATAAATACAACCCAATTCGTGGAAAAACGTAAGCATTCATACCATTACGACTCCCAGACGTACCCTAGCCGTCCAGAAGCCCCCAAATCGTTCTCCAGTTCACAGAACACATTAGATCGATTCCCAATCGACTTCTAACGTTAGATTCAATTCTTGATTGATTCTCGTGTGTTCTCACTGATTGGATCGCCAATCAAATAGGATTCCGCACTATTTGATCTGGTTTACACGCTAATCGCTAGGTATTTCGTTCAAATACCAGGTCCTAACAGTGTTTCACAAGATGAGTCGAGAGTTTCTCATACCAGGCCCTTGGAGCTTGATGAAGCCCGTATAAGGTCTTGTCGAGTTTGTAAACTCTGTCCCGATGATAAGGATCTTCAAATCCCTCGGTTGACTGACATAAACTGTCTCTCGAATTTTCCCCGATGAAGGAATGCACTCTTCACATCTAATTGATAGACTTTAATCTTCATATACGATGCATAGGCAAGGAATACGGATGGCTTCCATCCTTGCCACAGGTGCAAACACATCATTGTAATCAATCCCCTCGACTTGGAGAAATCCCTAAACCACCAGTCGAGCCTTGTTCCTGATATTGACCCCTTGGTCATCCTTCTTGCATTTCAAGACCCATTTGGTGCGAATGAACTAAAGAAGTTCTTCTTGCATGGCACTCACCCACGCCTCATCGTTTAGTGCTTCACTGACGTATTTTGGCTCAAACTGCGAGACAAAACACCTATAGCATCATCATGAATGTATCCTTTTTCCATAACAGAGGCATAATCAGCTGAGTACAACTGATTTCTGGTTTGTACTCCTGATCTGACATCCCCAATGACATTGTCTAGGGGATGATAGACATTTAGACGTGATCCTGGGATTAGTAGGAACAACTACCTCAGAGCCAAGATTATGAACATTTGGTTCTGCATCCGAGGTAGATGGAGTTTTGAGGTTCCGAAGTCGAAGGGGCATCACTGTTAGATGCTTGTGGACTTGCATGAATTGGAACCTGTTCCTCCTGACTGTTCTGGTCATCTTCTTCAGCTTCAGTCTTCTGAGGAGGAGTCACTGTCGTCGACTACTCCCCCTGAGTGATGAGATGATTCTCCCTGTGAGCTCGATGATGTTGAATCTAGAGATGGTGTATTCAAGATATCATACATCATCCGTGTAGCTAACTCGTCATCAGAAGGAGAGATGGGGATGTTGAAGGACTTGAAGAATCCATCATAGTCGAAAAAGTAAGCAGGTCCTTTGCCAGTAGGTGGTGTGGTATATCTCTGAACATCAACATTACACCACACTTCCCTAAACCCGTTGAGTTGTTGTAACTCTCTTGTTCGGTATGTTGTATCCTAGGAATATCCCTTCATTAGCCTTCTCGCTGAATTTTCCTTCTTGAGTCTTCCTCAGAAGTGTGCACAGCGCGCCAAATGGTTCGAGAGACTCCAGAACAGGTTTACGTCGTTGTAGTAACTCGTAACATGTCTTTCCATGGCGCTTGACTACCAGAACTCGATTCAATGTATAACATGCATTAGCCACTGCCTCATTCCAGAATTGGATAGGCGTTTCGAGTCTGCAGCATTGTCCGTGCTATCTCTATCAAGCTTCTATTCTTTCTCTTCGCAACACCATTCATCTGAGGCGTGTAGGCAGAAGTGATTTGGTGCCACATTCCCTTTTCTTTGCAGTAAGCCTCCATCCACTGATTCTTGAATTCAGTCCCGTTGTCTGAGCGTATCTGTCTCCCCTTCAGCTTGTAGAGAGTTCCAGTGTGGTTACTAACTCCTTGAATGACTTAAATGTTTCTGATTTGGACTTCAGAAACATTACCCAAGAGTATCTTGGTAGTCATCAGTAACCACACAAACAGTACAAGTCACAGTCACCTGCAATGCTCTTTGTACTGACTGGACCAAACAGATCCATGTGAAGAAGTTCAAGAGGAAGCTCGATAGAATGAACTTTCTTTTCCTTATGAGACTTCTTCGTCTGTTTGCCTTTCTTGCATGCTACACAGAAATCCGGAAGTTGGAAATTTCTGACGTTAACTCCTCTCACGAGATCCTTCTGGATCAAGTGATTCATCTTCCGTTGATTAATGTGTCCCATTCTCCTATGCCAGGAGATGGAGTCCTTTTCAGTAGCTTTTGATAGAAAGCACTGAACTTCATGATCCGTTGTAGAAGCCGTTGAGAGATCCAAAACAAAAAGGTTCTTTATATCTTGAAGCTGTCATCAAAACTTGGTCCTCCGGAATCACGTAGTCTTTCTTTAGGACGTAACACTTATTGTTGTCAAATATGACTTTAAATCCTTGTTCACATATTTGGGAAACAGAAAGTAAGTTGTTTTGAAGTGTTGAACGTAGTTCACTTTATCAAACTTAACTTTCTGATTTCCAACCTCTCCCTGAGCTGTAATATAGCCTCCTTTGTTACCAGCAAACGAAACATGCCCTCCTTTTATTTGTTTGACGTTTGATAAAAGAGCCCTGTTTCCTGTCATGTGCCTGGATGCTCCGCTGTCTACAATCCACGTGTTGGTTTCAGCACTATAGCGAACACCCTGCACATACAATGTAAAACATTAGTTTAGGTTAGGAACCCAAGCCTTACTGGCTTGGGTTTCCCAGAGGCATCACACATCATGAATTCAACCCATTGACACTTAGACGGTGAGGGTAGCTCAGGTGCCTTCTTGTCTTCATTATTAGACACGCAAGATGACTTTTCTTTCCATAGGCCAGATTTGTGTAAGGCCTGTTTGTGATAAACAGTCGACTGGCTAACGGGTTGAACTTTGGGTTCACTAGTTCTTCTAGGTGGAGCTAAAGAACTCCTCTTAGAAGACCTAGGTTTTGAATCCTGAAGTTCAATTTTCTTCCTAGGTGTCTGATAGTAAGGACAAAAAGAAGCAATGTGTCCACACTCTCCACAGTTGTAGCATGACCTGCTATCAACTTTATGATTAAACTTTCGTGTGGAGATGTGTGTGACACCCTAGTGACATCACTTTGTTTGGGTTTTGACTCTGTTTCTTTTGATGTTTTCTCTTGTTTAAACAAATTAATTGTTTTAACACTTTTAACATCTTTTCCTTTATGGTTAACTGGATTTTGACATGAGACTTGTGAAAGATTAACATTAACATTCTTTTTAGGTTTAGATTTGACTTTGTTTGACCTTGACTTTATATTAACCTTTTCAAATTCTTTTTCCAGTTTAACACAAGGCATTTTACCCTTTGCCTTTGAAGTGACCTCCTTTTGTTTTGTTCCAGATTCAATTGAAGAACATGAAGAATCTGGATCACTAACAAGAGGAGTAGACACCACATGATCCTTGATGGGATTGTTATTTATTGGTCTACTCTTAGTGTTTCATCAAGGTCTCAGGTGGTGGTGGAACCACTTTATAACCCAAACCCTCCCCGTTGTTACGTTCTCTCACTAAGTGTTGGCAGTTGTTGTGATTGTATGAACTGGTCCAACTGTGCAGTTTTTGCTTTAAAGAGTTTACTTCTACTTCCAAAACTGCTTTTTGCTTCTTAGTGTCTTCTAGGGAGTTAAGATTGTACCTAATGTCATTAGCTTGGTTAAATGCTACTACTTCAGTTTCCTAAGCTGTTTATTCAAAAGGTCTATCTTTTCTTTGTAACTATGCTTATTTTGTTTTAAAACTCTATATTAGCCTCAGTGCACAGTTGCAAATCCTTTACTAAGTTATCATTATGATCTACTAACAACCTAGCAACTGCTGATCTATGCTTTCTCTAAATGTATTACAATCAGAACAAGCATTGATTTTGAAACAGTTGTCAGTGGTACTTACCTGAGGAGATTCTGATGAATTAGCCATTACGCAACATCAGATGTCTCTGGTTCTGGTGATTCTGTATTTGTTGTAGACGTCCCTTCTTCAGGCTTGTAGCTGACCTCAGTTGCAGTAGTCTCTTCACTATTTGACATTGCTATCTCAACTGCAATATCTCCTTCACTCGCGGAATCATCATCTAAGTCGTCCACGCTTGCAATATTGGATTCCCCCGGAGAGACAAACCGAAAGCTCCAGTCCTGTCCTTCATCATCATGGCAGTCAAGGCTTTTGGATCCTTGCTTGATGAAGTAGAACTGCTAGCTTGCTTGTCTTGACGAGTGAAGGACGAGAATGGATTCCCGTTCCCAGTCTTCTTTGGCTTCAACACTCTCTTTTGAAGTGCCCCTTTTCTCCACAGTTGAAGCAGGTCACCTTGCTCTTGTCAAAGCCAATGTAGTGTCCTTAGTAGCAACCCAAGTTTTGTCCGGTCTTCTTCACAAACTTCTTCGCCCTCCGGACAGCACTTGCTAAGGCCCACATAATATCCATCCTCTTCTGTTCCATTTCATCTACCTCTCGTAGTCCTCATCTGCTAGGTGGCAGTTTCCAATCTTCCCAGCAACAAGTCCATCATAGGAATGAACCACTGCCGCCAAGAGGTCCATGTGCTCTCGAGCTACTTCCACGGTCACGTTTTCGAGATTCTCGGTCTTCAGTCTTGTAGCATTAGCTTCAGATCCAATGTAGTGGGTAGTAGAAGACCCTGGCGTTTATGATCCTGAAGGAGAGACTTGTGAAGGACCAGATGAGCTAGACACAAATGCAGTCTGAAGAGGTGCTCCAGACGTCTTAACATGAGGAGTGGCATTGTACAAAGCTGGATTCTGAGTGTATGAAGACTTCTGAGCTCGGTACTTCATCCTAAGTGCTTCTTCTCGCAGCTTTAGAATGAAATCATTGATGTCCAACTTTGCCAACATTTCATTCTGTCTCAGATTTGACACAAAAGAAGCCTATTTTTCTGGCAATCCATCTGCAAAATTTGACACTTTATCTTCCATGGTAGTAGTGACACCAAGTGTATACAGTTCGCTCATCAAATGGTAGAATCTATCAATAACATCGTCTAAACTCTCATTTCCCATCGATGACAAGTTGTCAAATTCTTTCTTCAACTCCTTAGCTTTAATTGCCTTTAGCGAAGCATTCCCGTCATATCTCTTCTCCAGCTCATCCCACAATTTCTTGGCTTGCTTATTCTCCGAGTACTGGTGGAAAATATCCTTAGGAATAGACTGTGTTAGCAATGCATATACTCTCTTTTCTGCATTATACTTAACTTTCTGAGCGTCAGTCATTCCTCCTAAAGTAAGCTTCACCCCATCAGCTCCCACCGGCATACTGTAACCCGTCTCAATAGCTTCCCACATATTTGGATCCACTCCATTGAGGTAGATCTCAAAACATTGTTTCCAGTGGGGAAACTCATCTAACGTTAAAAGCTTTGGGGGTTTATTATGATTCCCCACCTCACTCTCAAGTAACAGTAAGTTCTGGATCCGTGAGTCCTTCCCAGCTGTAAACACTGACATCTGATCTTCCATCTCGATTAACTTTAAGTCTCCTAAACAATCTGTCAACTGGTGCGACTGGAGTGATGCGAATGGACTATCCGTGCGAATGAACTATGCGACTGGTTCAATCGTGTGGCTTTACTGAGCGATTGGTCCAGTCTTGCGAATAAAACTAATGCGTATGAACACTGCGAACGGTAGGCTTAGTCGTACGAATGAAGATGCGACTCAGTCCAATCGTGCGTCTGGAGGATGCGAATGAAGTCCAGTCGTGCGATTGGGTTAATCGTGCGACTAAAGCTGCTGTTTTGCGAAAATTTCTAGGTTAAACGTGTTTTGGCCGTAAAAATCCGAATTTTCACCAACCCTAATCGCCTAATGCCGTAGAAACCATGTTGGAGCATATATTGTCATATATAGTGTGTCCGTCGCTTGTCGAATAGTCTAGGCTTAATGTAAAACACCTGGTATGTTGTAAACACATGAAACTGGGTCATTCGTAGGAGCATATGCGAATAAGACTCAGTCGTGCGACAGAGCCTTGCTAATGGGCCAGTCGTGCGACTGAGAGATGCGATTGGCCATTCGTAAGACTGAACCATAAGTATGGTCCAGTCGCACGATTGAACCATACGCATGGTTCAGTCGTACGATTGAACATACACATGGTCCAATCGCACGAATGGGCCCAGTCGCATCTAATATGGGCCGAGGCCTATATATACCAGTTTCAATGTGTAGAGAGATTAAGGGTTTTGAGAGGAAGTCTGCCCGGAGCCTAGGGCTGCCGGATGAGAGGGGAGATCATGCTCGATCTCCCCTTGCCAAGAGTCTTGATTCATATGTTGTAACGAGCTTGTAATCGTTAGGTTTTATCAATGAAACCAATTTTGATAGTTCGTGTTATTGATTGACTTTTGGTTGCTGTTGTTTATCCTTCCGTCAAGAACATGCTCGGATGTTTACCGATCCAGTGACTTCACAATTGGTATCAGAGCCGGTTACTACTGGAATGATCTAACAATCATTCTAGCAACCCGAGCTCTTGATTTCTGGATCTATTTCTGATTCTTGACGTTAAACCCACTTCGTGTTCTTCGTGTTTTGCTCAGATCGTGTTACGTGTGGTATCTTTATGTTAAAATTGCACTCGAAACCACGTTCCCATCACCCCTTCGAATTTGATGATGTCTATTTTGTCTCGGTTAATGTAAAATTCATCAGATTAGGGTTTTGGGCAGCCTTGGCGGCTGCAGATCTGATAATCTGCGTGCAGACCCGTTCATGCGACTGGGCCATGCGAATGGAGCATTCGTACGACTGGACCATTCGTGCGACTGGACCAGTCGTATGTTCAGTCGTGCGACTGGACCAGTCGTATGTTCAATTGCACGAATGGACCATCCGCATTGACTCATCCGCATTTGTTCCACACTAAAAAAAAAGAGTCTGAAAGCTTCTTGCGCAGATTTCAGGATGAGCAAAGCATATTCACCCTGAGGTTCTTTTGTCAAATGAGTTCGATGTATACCCCATTATTCGTTGGACTTCCAAAATGGTGAATGTAGTTGGAACACGAAAGAGAGGAGAGAAGATGTCAGCAATTGGTGCTGATTTTGTGGGGTAGTCAGGAGCATCTGACTATTTATGGGCCAATCAAGTTATATTTATCCGCACAGAGAGGATTCTCATTCTTAGGGGGAATCCATGTATAGAGAGATTGAAGACGCAATCAGAAAGTGATGATGTGAGCTGGTTTCCGATGAAGAATCTACATGCATGCTGATTTGGTTGAGATTGTCAGCTGTGGATTGGAACCTTCTACCTTTTGCCCAATACACCGTATGAAGACGCAAGAGAGCACAACGTTTATATATTGGGATATGCTTAATGTGAGGGGGATTTCTGCAGGTGCTAATGTTAATCATGTTAGCCTGTGTGAAGATTGAAGCAATGGAAAACTGTTCATGTCATTATCTGGAAAAATCAGTCATATGGGGAATCTTGCTGCTATGATGGTGTTCTGCAAAGTAAACGAAAGCTATTGTGCCTAAATTCATTTTCAGGGATATTGTAGCAACCTGACGGATCGGCAACGTTGACTAATATGGTTTTCGTTTGATTCTATTGACAACCAGAGCAAAGATTGACTGAAGATTGTAAGAGGTGTTATCTACTATTCGCAAGCAACGTCCAAGGGGGAATTTGTTGGAGCATATATTGTCATATATAGTGTGGCAGTCGCTTGTCGAATAGTCTAGGCTTAATGTAAACACCTGATATGTTGTGAACACATGAAACTGGGTCATTCGTAGGAGCATATGCGAATGAGACTCAGTCGTCCGACTGAGCCTTGCTAATGGGCCAGTCGTGCGACTGAGAGATGCGATTGGCCATTCGTAAGACTGAACCATAAGTATGGTCCAGTCGCACGATTGAACCATACGCATGGTTCAGTCATACAATTGAACCATACGCATGGTCCAATCGCACGAATGGGCCCAGTCGCATCTAATATGGGCCGAGGCCTATATATACCAGTTTCAATGTGTAGAGAGATTAAGTGTTTTGGGAGGAAGTCTGCCCGGAGCCTAGGGCTGCCGGATGAGAGGGGAGATCATGCTCGATCTCCCTTGCCAAGAGTCTTGATTCTTATGTTGTAACGAGCTTGTAATCGTTAGGTTTTATCAATGAAACCAATTTTTGATAGTTCGTGTTATTGATTGACTTTTGGTTGCTGTTGTTTATCCTTCCGTCAAGAACATGCTCGGATGTTTACCGATCCAGTGACTTCACAAACCAAAACTTGATGAGCAGGGGACGTCCAAGACAACTTTTGACACAAAAAGATTGCGTTTTTAGTGAAAAAACACAAACTTTGTATCAAAATTGATTGAATCACACGTAATCAAGAGCCAAGCTCTGATACCACTTGTTAGGATCTGGTATTTGAACGAAATACCAACTGATTAACGTGTAAACCAACCAAATAGTGCGGAATCCTATTTGATTGGCGATCCAATCAGTGAGAACGCACGTAGAATCAATAAAGTATTGAATCAAACGTTAAGAATCGATTAGGAATCGATTTACAGCGTTTACAGCGTTCTAAACTTGGAGTATGAACTTGGAGGCTTCTGGACGGCTAGGGTACGTCTGGAGTCGAAATAGAATGAATGCTTACATTTTCCACGAATTGGGCGGTATTTATAGGTTAGGGTTGCTCATTCGGGCGACTGAACCATTAGCATGGTTCAGTCGTGCGATTGAGCCATGCGGTTGATCCATCCGCACGATTGAGTGTTCAGTCGTGCGACTGAGCCAATCTCATGTTACAATCATACGACTGATCCAGTCTCCTGGTTCAGTCGTGCGACTGAGTCATTCGCCTGAAGTTGTTCATGCGTATGGTCCATTCGCATGGGCCATTCGCATGAGAACTTCATTTTGTTAAGTTTGAATGTATTCATTAATATAACATTATGTGTATCAATTCAAACAATCACAAACCTATTTAACCAATTCAACATCAACTCATTAATGAAATATTAAACATTATAAATCACAAATAACCATTCTCATTTCATTAATATTCCAAACATTACATCAGTGTAAGACATATTACATTTATATCAGAATCTAGGTACACATGTATCAACAGTCTTCATAGCATTAAGATCGAGTAACTAAACCTCTTTTAGAATACGTCATGTATAGCCATATTGTTTTATTTTTATCCCGGTTTCATCTTGCTTTATTTACATGCCAAGGTAATAGTGTTAGGATCTGGTATTTGAACGAAACGCCAACTGATTAACGTGTAAACCAAACCAAATAGTGCGGAATCCTATTTGATTGGCGATCCAATCAGTGAGAACGCACGTAGAATCAATAAAGTATTGAATCAAACGTTAAGAATCGATTAGGAATCGATCTACAGCGTTCTATGAACTTGGAGTATGAACTTGGAGGCTTCTAGACGGCTAGGGTACGTCTGGAGTCAAAATAGAATGAATGCTTACGTTTTTTTCACGATTTGGGTGGTATTTATTGGTTAGGGTTGCTCATTCGGGCGACTGAACCATTAGCATGGATCAGTCATGCGATTGAGCCATGCGGTTGATCCATCCGCACGACTGAGTGTTCAGTCGTGTGACTGAGCCAATCTCATGTTACAATCATACGACTGATCCAGTCTCCTGGTTCAGTCGTGAGACTAAGTCATTCGCCTGAAGTTATTCATGCGTATGGTCCATTCGCATGGGCCATTCGCATGAGAACTTCATTTTGTTAAGTTTGAATGTATTCATTAATATAACATTATGTGTATCAATTCAAACAATCACAAACCTATTTAACCAATTCAACATCAACTCATTAATGAAATATTAAACATTATAAATCACAAATAACCATTCTCATTTCATTAATATTCCAAACATTACATCAGTGTAAGACATATCACATTCATATCAGGATCTAGGTACACATGTATCAACAAATAGGTTAATCTTCCCAAATCACTCATTTTAACAAATATTCCATTTTCTTATTAAAGTCTTCAATACTTTTCACACACATGTCAGTAATTATTAGATAATCGACGTACACACTAGTTTTTATTAAGTCATTTTAAAGTGTGCTTTTTATACAACACTTGTTCATGGAGACATCATTTGTAATTGAGGCCTTTTAATGTGGCATAAAGATTGCGATTCTAAGCTCGAGGGGCCTAACGAAGCTCGTGAGCCTTTGTTAACCGTTATACTTTGTATTCTCCTCTTTCTTCATAAATTTTTTGGGTTGAGACACATAAACGGTTTCCTTTAGCTGCCATGCAAGAAGGCAACCTTTACATTAGGATGATGAACTTGCCATCCTTCTCGATCCGCTATAGCAAGTATTACATTGATTGTCTCCATAAGCGCCACCGGAACAAATACATCGTCAAAATCAATTCCATGCTGTTGAACATACCCTTCAACTACTAGTCTCGCCTTATATTTAACAACTTTCCCGGCTTCATCTCTTTTGAATTTGAACATACACTTGAGCTTGAATCATTATTTTCTTTTGGCAGTTTGGTTAATGTCCATGTTACGCTTCTCTCAATGGATTCTAACTTGGTTTTTAATGGCCTTAACCCAATTATGATCTTCCTTTGTTTGAGAATATTTCAGTGTTTTGTCTTTTGCCATAAGTAGGAGTTCTTCACTTGTGGTTCGGTTTACCCCATCTTCTATCACATAATTAGTGAATCTTCTTGGAACAATATGAGTTCGGTTGGACCTTCGTAGCAATGTTTTTAGTTTGGTTATATGGGCTATAGATGTTGCTACACTACAAAAAAGTAGGATATTTGAGACAAAAATTTAGTGTTCAAAACTCCCAAATCCATCCTTAACGGGTGTGTGAGACTAACTTAGCTACTCTCGAGTCAGTCGTAAATACATAGGTCCTAAATACTCACATCAGTAGCTAAATTTCAGTCTCGCTTGTATGACACTAGTAGGGAATGACATTCAGTCTCCCACACACATAAATTCAGTACTCAATCTATCCATAGGTACCTCGTCATTTCAGTCTTGAAAACATTTTGTCCGTGACTGAATATCAATTCTGATACTAGCCTTTTAGGGACTAAAAACTAGTATTTAAACTTGTTTTTTAGTCCCATATATGATTTTTACACATTGATAATTAGTACCTTCAAAATAATTTTTTGCAGTTATCAATATATTTACTAAGAGGGAGAATCAGTCTTCGAAATTAGTCACTAATATGTTAATTTAGTGAAGAAAAATATTCTTCAGTATTATGACTCATTATGTGTTTTATAGAGGTTAAATATTAGTCTTTAATATTATAGTTCTTAGTCCATAATATCTATTTAAAATCTGTAATTTATTAAAATTTTAAGACTAAGAACAGTCTCCTAACTTTAATTCTAAATAAATTTAAAAGTAAATTAAGCTTTTAGTCCCTATGTTTGGTGATTATAACGGTTTTTATCCAATAGTTTAAAAACACTTGGTTTCACAATTGTGGTTTAAAATCTATCACAATTACGTCCAGACAATTAACTCCATCTATTTTCTCCGTTAGGTTTTTTTTTAAATTAAAATATCCTTGGACTAAAACTTTTATTATATATAAATATACAGTTTGTGGGTCCCATTCCCCCTATTATATTAGAGACCTTAACTCCACCCTCTTTCTTGTTTGACCACATCCGAACCCTCTCCATCCGCCACTCTCCGGCAACCTCCACCGCCACCACCCGTTGGCAGGCACCACCGCCACCACCCGCCGGTAGCCACCACCAACCACCACCCGCTGGTAGCCACCACCAACCACTCAAATTTGAAACCTCCATCATCGGCACCAAATTAACAAACTTGCATCTTATGCTTTGTTAGATCTTGTACATAATTTTACCTTTAAACTATAAATTTTACTTTTCAATCATCTTTTTCACCGTTCTTCTCTGAATTATGTTAGCACCGATGAAAAAGTCTAGCCGGCGAGTTCTCTTATTCGTTTTCATTGTCATTCAATATGGGTTTTAAATTTCGATTTTTGAGGGGTTTTTATTTTTTTTTGTTAATTTAGGAATTGGAATTTGATTGGAGGATAATATTGGCGAAGATATTCTGTTTTTGGGCTCTGTGTTTTCTATGGTGAGTGGCGTTGGTGGTGAGTTTTTGTTCCGATGGTGGCTTATGGGATTCTCAAATCATAATTTTACTTTTCATGATGGTGGTTGTTGTGGTGGTGTGGTGGTTGTGTGGCGATAGCTGTTAGGTGGTCACTATGGTGTGGCGGTGGGTGCGGTGGTTTGTGTTGTGATCATTTTGAGGTGGTGTGTGGCGGTGGCTGTGAAATAGATATAGAGAGGAACAGGTGTGAATATTATATATATATATATATATATATATTATATATATATATATATATATATTATATATATATATCTATATATATATATATATATATATATGTGTGTGTGTGTGTGTGTGTGTTGTGTGTGTGTTGATTTGTTGGTGTTATGTGTGAGTTTTAGATGTTTAAAACCATGTTTTTAATCTAATACAATATAGTCATATTATTACATGTTTTGAAATGTAGGTTAAAAGAAGCAACGGTTCACCAGATCCATAGTAGACTTTCCAGAACAACGAAAAGTAATCCTTCCCAAATGATGAATGTCCCGCATAACTAAGGAGGACCATAACCTTATCGATCTTTGGGGGACATTCCACCACCAAATTATTCCCCCAACATAATAATTCTCCACATCAGCCATAACCAGTGGAGAATCAATCTCAATCTTAAGGGCCGATCCTTAAAAAACTAAGGTCTGCTAAACCAACCTCCTCCAGCAAACTTTCAGCAAGTTCCAAACTTTGGATTCACAATCCAAGTATCATCATCATCATAACTTAGATGGGATCCATCAAAGAAATGAAGAAAGGTTTTTAACAGAAGGATGCCATCATATGACATGTGCGGATGATTGGATTGACAATCAAGATGCTATGGAAGGACCGACTCAACAATAGTTCAAAGGATATGATGATAATAATGATTATCAATATCAACCACCACCAACAAAATTTTGGGTTGAGGAGGTTATGCTCCACCACATATTCTAAATCACGTAGGTGGATAACCATTTAATGGCATGCCTGCAAATCGAGAGCTCAACATTGTGTACCTACTCATGGTGGGATAGTCACTTTTGTCCCACCATTGCTACCGATTCATCTCCTATGGTTCCACCGATGCAAAGGAAGGATCTTTTGAAGTCTGAACATAATGTTTGAAATTCTTCCATACTTCCATGGAAGGGCAACCGAGGAACCATACTTGCACATATCTAAATTTAAGGTGTCGTGTAGTACTATTGGTGGCAAGGCGTCTCATCAGATGAAGTTAAATTGGTGCTATTCCATTACTTTAAAGACAAGGCCAAACAATAGTTCTTATCTTTACCTTGCAAGTATTCACACATAGGTGCAAATGAAACAACAATTTAGATGAATACTATCTTCCCAAAGGACAAGTGATGCAAGGCGAGTCATTTGAGTATTTACACAATAATTGGTTAACAATTTCATGAATCTTTTAATTGATTTAAAGAGAGTAATAACTTGTCCACATTATGGGATATCTAAGTAGGAGTTTATGTTGGAGCATATATTGTCATATATAGCGTGTCTGTCGCTTGACGAATAGTCTAGGCTTAATGTAATACTATAACACCTGGTTATTTTCTTTGAAGCCAACAGAGAAAAGAAATAAAGTCCAAAAGTCGAGGGACTAAACTTGTCAAAACGGAAAAAACTTGAATGAGTGGGGGGTATAAGAGGAGGGAAGGCAGCCCACACCCTCCCCCACACTTATGAAATCAGCCAAAGAGAGAAAGGGAGAGAAAAGAGGGTTCAAGCTTCGGTTTTTTTTGGTTTCGAGCGCAAAAGTTGAGGTGTAGCAGGTTGGATTGAAGCTCTACTCGACGGGGTTATTTGTGTGAGTTCTAGGACCCCTCTTTTATATGTTTTCAACTGATTTGGGGCTGGAACACAAACTAAAACCCGTTTTTGAAGTGTGTGTGTTGAACTCGTGTGTGATGTGTTTGTGTGATTCGAGTGGGGTTTGATTTCGGGCTTGGGTGTGCTTGAATGGTGTTGTGGTAGGTGTTTATAAGGTTTAGGATGGTTGATTTGAGTTAGAACAGGTTTGGGAGGGCTTGGAGGCCAAAAATTGCAGTTGGGTTCGGGGAAGAACTGCATTCTGCATCAGTTAGGGCTATGCGACAGAATGGCATGCGACTGGAGGTCATGCGACCGAAAGAAATACGACTGAAGTCCATGCGCATGGGTGCCATGCGACTGAGGTCCATACGCATGTGAGTCGTGCGACTGAGGTTCATTCGTATGGGAGTCATGCGACTGAGGTCCATACTCCTGAGTGCTCATTAGTATAGTGTTTATTCGCCCAAAGTATTCATCCGCATAGGTCCATCCGCATAGGGTTCATTCGCCTGTAAGGCCATGCGCTGAAGGGTGTTCATACGCCCAAATAGGGCTCATGCGCCCGAGAGAACTTAGTTTTATTTGATTCTCGGGAGAAAAGGGAAAAAGTAGGCTTTGACTTGGAAGATTCCTTGGGGTTATGTAAGTTGACTTTTGAAGTCAAAGATGATGTGATGGGCATGAATGATATAAGATGATGATGTTATGTATGTTGTTATGCATGATGGTACGTGTGATATATGTTATGTATGCATGTGATATGTATGAAGATTTGCATGATCTGTTGATGTTCCTGTTTATGTATGTTTATCTTCCCGTGGCTTTGCGTTGAATGATAATGAATGAAATGGTTAAGTATGATGTAACGTAAAGTGGAAGATAATGAAAAGAGGAACGAAATAATGAATGCATGAATTAATGAACGAATGAAAGTATGAAAGGCTTGCAAGCAAATGGAAGGAGGTTCACAACTCATTGAGAGTTGTTAGC
Organism: Flaveria ramosissima; assembly: GCA_025215565.1. Classification (NCBI taxonomy): domain Eukaryota; kingdom Viridiplantae; phylum Streptophyta; class Magnoliopsida; order Asterales; family Asteraceae; genus Flaveria; species Flaveria ramosissima. The sequence goes on from CM046029.1 coordinate 4,991,559, forward strand.
CCAACTCTGTGTGTATTTACAACGTGTGATTTTTTCTAACTCATAAGGGTTCATAAAGACAGTAAGAGTTCAGTCTCGGTGACTGCTCCAACACGTGCAATTTCCTAATTACTGTGTGTTATACAGCGTGTGATCTTGGCGAACCCATAAGAGTTCACACACACAGGGGGAGTCTGTCCTAGTGACCACTCCATACGTGCGATATGGGGTCCTTGTCGCTTAACCCTAGATGAAATTTCTTGGTGCTCTATAGGGGGGTTAAGTACATGACAGGACCTAGATAGAAGTGAAAAGATAGTAAATGTACGAAAAGTGCGATAAGTACGAAATGTGCGAAACGTGCGAAATGTACGAAATGAACGATGATGAAGATAATAATTAATACCTTGATGTACGTATGATGTGTGATCACGTGCGATAGTAATGAAAATTCTTTAATGAATGAAAGGTAATGTAATGTTTTATTAAACTAGAACTCACTCAGCAACGCTGACTTTTATGTGTTTCCAGTTGGCAGGTAAGGTTGCTGAGGATGGCACGGAACGGCTACTCGACTCATGTTGGATGGCATCCATATTTATAATGCTTTTGTGATGTAATGCAACAAGATTTTCTAATTTTATAACGATGTATTATTTTGCAAAAAGCTTTTATGACGAAATGGAATGTCGTTTTAATGTTTTCGCTACGATGTTTCTTCAAGTTAATGAAATTATATGTTTGGTGTGCGATGATTTACTAGTTGTAAGCGTACCGGGAACGGGGCCTTACATGTTGGTATCAGAGCCAAAGTTTAAGTGAAACGGGTAATTTTCAAAATAAACCTCAACTTAAACTGAAAATGGGACGGAAAGGGAATGGATGCTAATCTGAGTAGCTGCGTGCCATCAGGTATTTCTTAATGTTAATCGGTATTACGTGTGCATGTTATGTGGTTTATGTGCTGTATGTAGATTTAGATACTGATGTAGTCAGGATAGGTAATGCTCGGGGTATGAAGAGTAAAGTAAGTGGCTAATCACAACTGGCCACTGTAATTAGGGACTACTATACTTGACATAAACTGAGCGTTCCCTTGAATGACCATGTTGGTGTTTGAATCTTTCAGTGTGTTAGAGGATGGCCGGTGGTAGATCGTCTAAAGCTTCGCGTGGTGGAGGTCGTGGTGGAAGTGGTGCTGAACCGCAACCAAAAGAGGAAAGACTAGGGTCGAAAAGGTGGTTCCTGAAGAACCGAGACCCCTCATCCGGAGGGCGGTGATGAGAGTGCGAATTTGAGGGCCTCAGTGAAAGAGGCAGTTGTAGAGGAGGTTCATCAGGTCATGTAGACGATCTTACCGTCTGTGGTGACCGAAGTGATAAAGGCGGTACGAGAAGGAGAGAGAAAGGAAAGGAACAGGTCCGCGGGGGGACAAGAGGGGCCAGAGACTGAAACGGTTCTCTCCGATGATGAAGAAGAGGAAGAAGAGCCTGAGACAGAGGCAACACGAGGCTGTAATTATGGGGCATTTATGAGATGCAAGCCCCCACTTTTGATGGTAACGGCACTGCTGCTACTGCTCACCGGGGGGTGAGGGGGATGGAAGCCGTTCTTGATATCAGTGAGTGTCGTGAGGACCAGATAGTGAAGTTTGCTGCCCACTCGTTTGTGGACTCGGATCTGTGTTGGTGGGACAATATTGTCCAAGCTTAAGGTAGTCGGGCGATTGAAAGAAGAGGTGGTCCGAGTTGAAGAAGCTGGTAATTGAGGAATCCTGTCCTCACAGGGAAATGGATAAGGTAGAAAGGAAATTCAAGCAGCTAGAGGGGGGGGGGAACAATGACACATCAACAATACACCACCAAGTTTAATGAGATGGCACGGTTGGTGCCGGATCAAGTGACGCCTCTATCGCGAAAGATCAAGAGGTATACTCAGGGCTTGCCGGCGGATATCCGTAGGCACATGATCACTGCCCGACCGAGCAGTTTAGGTCGGCGGTTGACTTGGCAATGAGGTGTATGATGAAAGAACTGTGGTGGTGGCTGAGGGGAGCAAGAAGGGTGGTGGCGACTGGAATTGGAACGGGAAGAGGTTTGGTCGGGGTGGTGCCCGAGCGTGAGTAACTGGAAGGCCGGGAGGAGATGGGCGTGTGTCGAGTACGGAACGGCTGGATGACCGCGTGTGGTCACACTGGTGCGGGGTCGAAAAGGTGTGGCAAATACGGAAAGGAGCATTCGGGAGAATGCAAATGGGGATCAAACATCTGCTTCAAGTGTGGGAAGCCTTGTCATATGGCTAGAGATTGTGGGGATTATAAGGTGTACAACTGTGGAGAGAATGGCCACATGAGTAGAGATTGTAAGAAGCCAAGGGCTGAGGGTTCGGGGGTGAAGAAGAATGGAGGAGAAGGACAGAGGGCGAGCTCCAGAGCGTTTACGATGATGCAGGAGGATGCTAGGACGACCCCTGTGTGTGTGTCAGGTACGTTTCTAGTAAACCAAACTTTAGCCTCTGTGCTTGTTTGATTCTGGTGCCAGTAAAAGTTTTTATTTCTGCTGCTTTTTGTGCTAAACTGCCGGATGTAGTAGGAGAGTTGATGCGCCCTTTGATGTAGAACTGCCATAGGTAAGTCTACCAGGATTTCTCAAATGATAGAAGGTGTGATGTGGAATGAGGGTCACAAGTTTCTGTTAGACCATTCGTGATGACCTTAGGTGGTTTCGATGTAGTTCTTGGGATGGATTGGTTAGCGGACTGTGAGGCGAACATTGTGTGTCGCAAGAAGATGATTTGTTTGACAACGCTTGACGGGAGTTCGGTGACGGTTTATGAGATCAGTTCACAACGATTCCGAAAGTGATTTCAATGGAGGTGGCGGGAAAGTGCATGAGGTGTGGATATAATGCTTACTTGGCATACGTAAAGGATGTGGATACGCCAACACCACAACTATCCGATGAACCGGTTGTGTGTGATTTTCCAGATGTGTTTCCCGAAGACTTACCAGGAGTGCCACCTGACCGTGAGATCGAGTTTCAGATTGATTTGATACCGGGTGCCCAACCTGTTGCCAAGGCACCGTATCGGTTGGCTCTGACGGAGATGAAAGAGTTGATGGAGCAATTACAAGAGCTTTTGATAAAGGGTTCATTAGACCGAGTATCTCCCCTTGGGTGCTCCGGTCTTGTTCGTGAAGAAGAAAGACGGTAGCATGAGGATGTGTATCGACTACCGTGAGTTGAATAAGCTGACAGTGAAGAACCGATACCCATTACCGAGGATTGATGACTTGTTTGATCAGCTTCAAGGTGCCAGTTGGTTCTCAAGGATAGATCTTCGATCGGGCTACCATCAGCTGAAGGTGAAGGAGCAGGATATCCCTAAAACAGCTTTTCGCACGCGTTATGGTTACTATGAGTTCCTTGTTATGTCATTTGGTTTGACCAACGCGCCAGCTGCTTTTATGGACTTGATGAATCGAGTGTGTCCGCTGATGTTGGATAAATCAGTGATCGTGTTTATTGATGATATCCTGATCTATTCGAGGAGCGAGAATGAGCATGTCGGTCACATTCGAGAGGTGTTGGAGACGTTGAGAAGGGAGAAGTTGTATGCTAAGTTCTCCAAGTGCGCGTTCTGGTTGCGTGAGGTTTAATTCTTGGGTCACGTGGTTAACCCTGAAGGTATTACGGTGGACCCGGCAAAGGTTGAAGCGGTGATGCAATGGAAGTCTCTAAAGATGCCATCCGAGATTCGTAGTTTCTTGGGTTTGGCGGGTTATTACCGAAGATTCATTCAAGACTTCTCTAAGATAGCTTCTCCGTTGACTAAGTTGACCCAGAAGGATGTAAAGTTTATATGGGGCCAAGCTCAAGAGAAGGCGTTTGAGGAGTTAAAGGCGAGGTTGACTCAAGCTCTTGTTACCCGATGGAAGTGAAGATTTGGTGGTTTATTCAGATGCTTCCTACTCGGGGTTGGGTTGTGTGTTAATGTAGAGAGGAAAGATTATAGCCTATGCATCCCGAAAGTTGAAGGTTCATGAGGTTAACTATCCTACTCATGACTTGGAGCTAGCAGCCGTGGTCTTTGCGTTAAAGATTTGGAGGCACTATCTGTATGGGACGAAGTGCACCATATTCACTGACCATAAGAGCTTGAAGTACTTCTTCGAGCAGAAGGATTTGAACATGAGGCAAAGGAGATGGTTGAAGCTCATAAAAGACTATGATTGTGAGATTCATTACCATCCAGGCAAAGCCAACGTGGTGGCGGATGCCCTTAGCCGAAAAGAGAGACCCGAGCCAATTCAGGTAAAAGCTTACCGGTTGATCATGACCTCGGATGTGATGAAGCAAGTTAAGGAGTTCCGGGATGAGGCATTGAAAGAAGATCACCTTAACTCTGAAACAATGAGAGGTCTGGTTGCGGAATTGGGTGAAAACACACTCGGTGTTAGAACTCGATTTGGGCGGATGTGGATTCCTCGTTTTGAGGATCTACGCCTGAAGATCATGGATGAAGCTCATAAGACTCGATACTCTATTCATCCCGGTGCTACAAAGATGTATCAAGACATTAAGAAAGATTATTGGTGGCCGGTATGAAGCTTGATGTGGTGGAGTATGTGGGTAAATGCCTTACTTGCTTACAAGTGAAGGCCGAGCATCAAAAGCCGTATGGGAAGATCCAACCTTTGGATATACCGGAGTGGAAGTGGGAGCACATCACCATGGATTTTATTACGAAGCTGCCGCTTACCGCACAGGGTATGATGCTATATATAGGTGATTGTTGATCGTCTGACAAAGACTGCTCACTTCCTGCCGATCCGCGAGACATATTCATCCGAGAGGCTGGCGAATATATTCATTAAAGAGATTGTAACTCGTCATGGTGTGCCGGTGTCTATTGTGTCTGATTATGACACCCAATTTACATCTAAATTTTGGAAGAAGTTCCATGATGTGATGGGGACGAAGTTACATATTAGCACAACTTATCATCCTCAGACGGATGGTCAATCAGAAAGGACGATTTAGACGCTGGAGGATATGTTGCGGGCATGCGTAATTGATTTTGGAGGAAGTTGGGATGACCACTTACTGTTAGCTGAGTTTTCATATAACAACAGTTATCATGCCAGTCTTAGTATGCCTCCTTATGAGATGCTATACAGTAGGAGATGCAGAACACCCGTGTTGGGGTGATATTAGTCAGAAAGAGTTAGGGAGCGTCGAGGTAATCGAGGCTACGACTGAGAAGCTTTAAAGGATTAAAGCCTTTTTGAAAGTAGCCAAGGATAGACAGAAGTCGTATGCTGATAAACGACGTAGACCGATTGAGTTCCAGGTGGGTGATAGAGTTATGTTGAAAGTCTCACCTTGGAAGTGTATCATTCGGTTTAGAAAGCGGGGCAAGTTGAGCCCAAGGTACATAGGGTCATTCCGAATCATTGCTCGAGTAAGGGAGGTGGCCTATAGACTAGAATTACCAGAGGAGTTAAATGAATTCACCCGACATTCCATGTATCTCATCTGAGGAAATTTTAGTAGACGAAGATATGGTTGCCCCACTAGAAGATATCGAGGTAGACGAACGACTCAATTATGTGGAGCAACCAGTGGAAATCATCGACCGTAAAGAGAAGAGATTGAGGAATAAAGTGGTCCCACTTGTGCGCGTACAGTGGAAGCACAGAAAGGGATCTGAGTCTACGTGGGAGACTAAAGAGAGATGAGACAACATAACCCATGTTTGTTCGAGGAATAACAGGTTTTGGGGACGAAACTTATATAAGGGGGGTGGACTTGTAACACCCGGTATTATTTTCTTTGAAGCCGACACAAAAGGAAAAGAAAATAAAGTCCAAAGTCGAGGGACCAAACTTGCCCAAACAGGAAAACCCTTGAATGAGTGGGGGTATAAGAGGGGGGCCCACACCCTCCCCCACACTGTGAAAATCAGCCAAAGAGAGAAAGGGATAGAAAAGAGGGTTCAAGCTTCGGTTTTCTTGGTTTCGAGCGCAAAGTTAAGGGTGTAGCGGGTTGGATTGAAGCTTTACTCGACGGGGTTGTTTGTGTGAGTTCTAGGACCCATCTTTTACATGTTTTCAACTGATTTAGGGCTGGAACACATAGTAAAACCCGTTTTTGAAGTTTGTGTGTTGAACCCGTGTGTTTGTGTTTGTGTGTGATTCGAGTGGGGTTTGATTTCGGGCTTGGGTTTGCTTGAATGGTGTTGTGGTAGGTGTTATAAGGTTTAGGATGGTTGATTTGAGCTTAGAACGGGTTTTGGGAGGCTTGGAGGCCGAAAATTACAGTTTGGGTTTGGGGAAGAACTGCATTCTGTATTAGTTAGGGCTATGCGACCGAATGGCATGCGACTGGAGGTCATGCCCCCGAAAGAAATGCGACTGAAGTCCATGCGCATGGGTGCCATGCGACTGAGGTCCATACGCATGTGAGTCGTGCGACTGAGGTTCATTCGCATGGGAGTCATGCGACTGAGGTCCATACGCCTGAGTGCTCATTAGTATAGTGTTCATTCGCCCATAGTATTCATCCATATAGGTCCATCCGCATAGGGTTCATTCGCCTGATGTCCATTCGCCTAAGTGTTCAGTCGCCTGGGAGGCCATGCGACTGAAGGGTGTTCATACGCCCAAATAGGGCTCATGTGCCCGAAAGAACTTAGTTTATTATCTGATTCTCAGGAGAAAAGGGTAAAAGTAGGCTTTGACTTGGAAGATTCCCGGGGGTTTATGTAAGTTGACTTTTGAAGTCAAAGATGATGTGATGGGCATGAATGATATAAGATGATGATGTTATGTATGATGTTATGCATGATGGTACGTGTGATATATGTTATGTATGCATGCTGATATGTATGAAGATTTGCATGATCTTGTTGATGTTCCTGTTTATGTATGTTTATCTTCCCGTGGCTTTGCGTTGAATGATAATGAATGAAATGATTAAGTATGATGTAACGTAAAGTGGAAGATAATGAAAAGAGGAACGAAATAATGAATGCATGCATTAATGAACGAATGAAAGTATGAAAGGCTTGCAAGCAAATGGAAGGAGGTTCACAACTCATTGAGAGTTGTTAGCTCAACTATGTGTGTATTTACAGCGTGCGATTTTGGCTAACTCATAAGGGTTCATACACACAGTAAGAGTTCAGTCTCGGTGACTGCTCCAACTCGTGCGATTTCCTAATTACTGTGTGTTATACAGCGTGCGATCTTGGCGAACCCATATGAGTCATACACATAGGGGGAGTCTGTCCTAGTGACCTCTCCATATGTGCGATATGGGGTCCTTGTCGCTTGACCCTAGATGAAATTGCTTGGTGCTCCATAGGGGGGTTAAGTACATGACAGGTTCTAGATAGAAGTGAAAGATAATAAATGTACGAAAAGTGCGATAAGTACGAAATGTGTGAAACATGCGAAATGTACGAACGACGAACGATGATGAAGATAATAATTGTTACCTTGATGTACGTATAATGTGTGATCACGTGTGATAGTAATGAAAATGCTTTAATGAATGAAATGTAATATAATGTTTTTATAAAACTAGAACTCACTCAGCAACACTGAGTTTTATGTGTTTCCAGTTGGCAGGTAAGGTTGTCGAGGATGGCACGGGGCGGCTACTCGGCTCATTTTGGATGGCATCCATATTTATAATTATGATGTAATGCAACAAGTATTTTGTAATTTGATAACGATGTATTATTTTGAAAAAGCTTTTATGACGAAATGAAATGTCATTTTAATGTTTCCGATGCGATGTTTCTTCAAGTTAATGAAATTATATGTTTTATGTGCGATGATTTACCAGCTGTAAGCGTCCCGGGAATAGGGGCTTACAAATACACCTGATATGTTGTAAACACATGAAACTAAGTCATTCGCAGGAGCATATGCGAATGGTACTCAGTCGTACGACTGAGCCATGCTAATGGACCAGTCGTGCAACTGAGAGATGCTATTGGGCCATTCGTAAGACGGAACCATAAGTATGGTCCAGTCGTAAGATTGAACCATACGCATGGTCCAATCGTACGAATGGGCCCAGTCGCATCTGATATGGGCTGAGGCTTATAAATTCCAGTTTCATTGTGTAGAGAGGTAAGGTTTTAAAAGTGTGCCCGGGGCCTAGGTGCTGCCGGATGAGAGGGGAGATCATGCTCGATCTCCCTTGCCAAAAGTCATGATTCTTCTGTTTAACGAGCTTGTAATCATTAGGTTTTATCAATGAAACCATTCTATTATTGTTCGTTCTCTTGTTTGTCTTTGGTTTTTTCTCCTTCCGTCAAGAACACGCTCGGATGTCAACCGATCCAGCGCCTTTACAGTTTATTTTGGCGTTATATGATGGGTTTTCATCAGAAGATGCAAAAGATGTAAACTCTACAAGTGCGGAAACCGTCACCTTAAATCACGAGGAAGATGATTGGAACATATTGGAAAGGATGTGAGCAATCTCTAGGAAGCATGCAAAATCAAGCTGAAGGTCAAGGGAAGATGTAAACTCTGAGATGTAACCTTTTCTGCCTTCTTTCTACTTTGACCTCAAGGAGAAACTCTACATCCTTTGCCTCCTTCCTTTCTTTAAAAGCTCTATGTCTGTCAGTTCATTAAGTTCCTCTAAGGGAAGAGAAATGAGTTCATCCACATTGTAGTTCCTGGTCCCCATGTAGTTTACCCTGCCTGCACTCAACTCATCATCTTGAGTGTTTGGCCTGGGGACAACCCTGATAATAGCTTCCATGAATCCTGGGACCCTCTTGAACTCTCTCCCCTTAGCTTCCTCATCTTCACTCTCTCTCCTCCTCCTCAATCTCCTCAGAAGGCAGTTTCCTTTTCCGTTTGTCACTCATAGGCTTTTGTCACTCATAGGCCTTTGGTGACTCAGGGTGGAGAGAGCTTTTGCCTTTATTGCCTGATTTAGCAATCAAGCCCTGGAAAGAGAGAGGGTGTGAAGCACCTTCACCAGCTGGTGCCTCACTAAGGGTAGTGGGTGCTAAAGAAGTTCATATCTCAAGGTTTACAGGTTTAACTACTGGGCCTTCAGTCAAGGCTTCCCTTTCGAATCTAATCTTAGGGTCTGCCTCAACCTTCAGTTAACAAATAGCCTTACCTGCTAGCCTCTATCTATATAATCTTGATCTTAGCTTGAACTCTTCTAGTACCCTTTCTTGATTCCTATATGCTAACCTTGCAGCTTGCCTGTTTTGACTTGGGTTGGCAAGTGGAAGGTCAATCAGATAGGTGCTCTCATAGAATCTCATGTTGGAGAAGCTAAAGATTTCCTATTGCCTCTGAGTTCTAGAGATTACCAGAGCTCATCTATCAATGTCATACCTCCATCCCACAATTGGATTCTCAGAGTGATGAAATGGGGTAGGCATAGCTCTGGGAATACCCTCCTCAAACAGACTTTGTATGAGTGAGTCCACATCAATATGAGCTTGAGGAGGTTGCTAAGTATGGACAATTGCAAGTGAGGGTGGTGTTGGTCCCTAACAGCTTTGAATCATGAAATTGGTGAAGATTTTGGATCAAAAGTTCATAAAATATAGATAATATGATGAACAAGGAAGAACATCAACTAAAACCCCACTTTGATCTGATTTTGATTGCAAGAGATATTGTTTACATGGAAACCCTAATAATAGCTCATTCAAGCTCAATTAACCCTAATTACACTTAACTATTTATAGTGAATGCTAAATCCACTAATGACACACTAAGTCCCTAGACTTAGACTAAAAGAGAAAATAACATGTAAACCAAAACAAGACTAAAACTAGATAAAATATATTTTGTTGACACAAAATATATTTATTACAATAAAGACTCAAGACACAATATATCTTCAACGTCTTGACTCGGTTCTTCGTCTTGAACTCGTCGTTTGACTTTTCTGTTGACCTTGACCAAGACGTTGACTTTTGTTGACTTGGACAATGTTGATAATATAGACTATCTTTTTCAGACCCAACAATACTCCCCCTTAGTCTATCATTATCAACACCTTCAAACGAATTCAGCATCGAGAAGTCAACCATAGAATTCTTCAATCTCCCCCTTAATTGAAGCTTTCTGAATCTGTTGACAAAGATTTTTCATCTCATAAGCTCCCCCTATTTATATGCTCCCCCTTGATGTGTGCATGATTTGAACAAAACATGAACAGTTTTCCCAACTCTCAATTCGTGAGTGCTTCAGAAGATGTAGGAGGAGGATTCCTAGCTTAGTATCTTCTATAGATTTGAGAAACAAGTTCTCTAATAAGGTACTTTTCTCAAGTGATGATCCCCATCGTTGTAGAAAAAACCTACAACATAATCACAAACACAATCTCGAGACTAGCATGTCAGATCATTTTAATTATAAACCTGTGTATTTATGCCCACGCAATTATCATGCAAACATTTAATCGTGTATGTGAAATTTCTCGTGAAATGAATGTAAGAAGATAACATTTTAATAGCATAATATGGAAGAATAAAAAAATTAGAAATGAAAACTTTTTCGGATTTTGATTTTTATATAAAGTAACGAGGAACTGATTCGATCATGAGATCACATCCTCAAGATATACTTAAGCACAAAGATGTATTTAAACATCGACAAGATAGTGAGATCACATAGATACAGAGTTTGATCATAATTTTTTTATAGCCAAAGCAGTTCAAGAATGATTGCCGGTATGGTTGTCCAGTTTAAACCCATGCCTAATTCTTTTCAACACGTGACCAATGGCTTTCTTTATCATGTTTTGGGTTTAATTTGAGAAGCTCTAGTAACTTGGTCCCCACAGACATTCGGCAAAGAACTTATCCTGACATCATGGTTTATTGAGTAATATGATTGACTCTGCCTAATTTTGCTTTTGATGTGGAATTATATAATGATCAATATTGATCACTGAAATAAAGTATTGATTTTCCAAGAATGGACATAGACAATGATTATTTGAAGACCATTGTGAATGTATATCTCTGATAATTTGATTGGAGGAGCTTTCGACAATGCTCTTTGATTTTGAGACATTGTGACTTTGATTTTGGGAAGATAAGATGATGAGAGCTCCAGGTCTATACTCACGTATAACAGAGGAGATGATCATCTGAGCGTGATGGTGTGGCTTCAGGTCTATAATTGTTGGACCCAAAAGAACCAATGAGCCTGATAAGAAAAACCTCTAAGTCCCACAGACATTACAACTGCTGAAGAAGATCACAACAGCTGAAGACATCAGCTGATTACAAAGGTCTGAAGACAAAGTCTGAAGGTGAAGTACTGAAGACAAAGACTGAAGACCAGAGTGATCAGCAGTTGTCACAACAGCTGAAGTTGTTAACTTCAGTAGTTGTGATGGTTTTACTTTTCAGTACATGTAATTTTACCTTTCAGTAGTTTATTGTTTCAGTAGTTTTAAGTCAGTAGTTTTATGTATTTGTACTTAGCATTCTCTGAGATGTGATCAGTTGTTGAGAACATTTCAGTAGTTTGCTTATTTCAGTTGTTTTGTAAATTTTGTTAGATGTCAATATCAAGTGACATCAGCAGACGTCACATTCCTCTATATAAGGGATGTTGACCTAGCTGTATTCTAACAGAAGCATTACGCGTGAATGAAAACATTCCTTTAACAGAATATTCTCTCTATAATTGTGATTGAGTGTTTTGCATATTCATTACTTTTCTTGCTTGAATTCGATCTTATTTCGTGATATTCGCTGCATAATTCAAATCTAATTGATCTTATCCTATCAAATGGTATCAGAGCGGGTTATCATTGATCGATCTAACAGTTGATCATTGAAACTGCTCTTTGATAGCAAAGGTGATCGAATTAGCATTTTGCAAGAATTGATTATAGAGATTGATTTTCGGTTGCTTCCGGTTAAATAATTGAGATTCAAATTGGTTTAATTTGTGTTGTTGAGTTTCAAACTAGACCAATTTTAATCTCATTGAATTTGTTGAATTAGTGAAAATGACTACTTCAATGAATGATCCTCACAATAATGGCTCCTCAACTAAGCCTCCAATGCTTGTTAGTGTAGGATTCGATGTGCCCAAGACACTTAGAATATTGATGTGGTTAGTACGTTATGATCCAAGTCGGGTTATACCCAATAACAAGCTTAGCAAACACCAAATAATATTTATTGATGATATGATCATGCAATAAAATATTAACACCAATTTAGAAAATGGGTTTTCTAAATAAGTTGCATATGACATGGAACAATTTATTAGGATATATTGTTCAATGATATTATTTGTAATGTTATTTAGATGACATTACAAAATAATAATGGCTATATATGTTATACAATTAATGGGTTAGTTGTATACATTTTCTAAGAGGGACAAATTATAAGACCATTTAACATGTGATTGTGTCTAACAAAAAAAAAGGGGGAAACCTCTTTCAAACCCCATTTTCGGCCGCCCCCCCCTTGTTGGTCATTGGACCAATTTTGTTGATTAGACACAACACATTAAAGGTCTTTGAATGCTTTCTTGGACCAGCCATCTTGACACATACATGCAACTAAACTCCAAGAAAAACTCTCTCTTCCATCTTCTCCAAACTCACGGTTTTGAAGGTGATATAGCAGCTTATTCTTGAAGTTTTGGTGACCAAAATCCTAGCAACTAAGGTGTTTGCTTGAAGGCTTGTGGGTATAGACGTTTGAGGACTTCTAGCTTGAAGTCTTGGCCATTAATCAGCCCTCATTCAGCACTTTGTTGGACGTTTTTGAAGCTTACAACAGCCCTCTCCTTGGTCGTTTCTTGCTGCTCAAAGAGGTAGAATCACAGCTCATTGTGGCTGTGATTTTATGTAGTTTTAGTACATTTTCATAGCTTGATCATTCACATATTATGATCCTTTTCTTTGGGTTTGTTTTTCATCTAAAATGGTCACTAAGGAACATTATTTTCAGCTTATAAAATGGGTTTTATTAAGTTGTAACTCCGCTGCGTTTTTCAGAAAGTTTAAGTGGTTAAACATTGATTTTATGTTCTAGCAAACCCAACAATGGCATCAAGAGCCGGTTATGTGGATGACTTGCTTGATTTATCTTTTGAAATTGGTTTTAAAAGATGATATTAGACATGTTATAGGCTGATTTTGGGCTGTTATAGTTTATATGAATGATTCCCCAAACTTTCAAGGTCATATCACACATGCTAGTGATTAGACCTTGAAAGAAACATATTATGAATGTTGGTTGTTTGGACAATGATTAAAACCCAAAATTTCAGTTTATGTTGGCTGAAATTTGGGGTTTTAAATGGGGTCTTCATTATATGAATAGATGATATGATCATTGGTTGTTTAGTGCATAACCTAGCTTGTGGCCTTGTGTTGTTTGGATGATTCAAGTGGTTGTTTTATTCATTCAATTTGGTTGTAATATTTGTGTTTATTCATTTGGGTTGTAATTATTCATTCATTTGGTTATGTAATAATAGATTAGGTTCATTTCCTTTACTAGAAAAATGTATTAGGATACAATTTTGTAAAAGGAAGATGTACAAGATCAAGACCCAAAGATGGACACAAAGACACAAGAAACATGGAGCATTTGGATGCGGTTTCTAGTGGGAGGTTCTTGGAACTTTTATGATATGTTTGACCCTTAGAAAGACCATAGACAACACTTGTGATGGCAAACAAGTGTTGTCAACATAAGGGCTATGGTTATGCACATATGATTGTTAATGTTTTATGCTTGGTTGATTGTTTGTTGTCTTGATTGTTTGGTTGATATTTGGATATTCAAAGCAAACTAATTAACAAACTTAACAAGCTGAAAATTGATGGTTCTTAAAGATTAATAAAAGGTTATTAAAATTATTTAATGATTTTAAGGATTAAAATAGGTTTTAATCAAAGAACCATAAGGTACCTTGTATTTGAAAGCATGCAAATACAAGTACATAGAGTTTTCTAAACTTGTATTTTGAAACCTCTAAAACTTTTTTTCCAAACAAGATCAACACCGTCCTTTTACACAACACTTGAGTCACTTGGGAACTCTTAATGGGATAAAGGTCACCTAACCATTTTGAGGGAACTTGTGACTTGAGGTGAGAATGCCTTATTTGTGGGGATAAAGGTCACCTAACCACTTGTTTTGGCAAACTCACACGTGGGTGTAAGTAGGGTGTCTTGATTTGCAAATCATGTCAAATGGATCACCTACGATGTGGTTTCCAAATGGTGTTGATGGGATTAACATGCCGACTTTACATATGATGTTTTAAGTCGATCCCATATTTCTAGAAGTTGCAAATGGTTGCAATCGTCAAACGTTGACCACCTTATTAATTTAAAACGTGGGATAAAGGTCACCTAACCACGATTTAAATGTAATGTTGGGTTCTAGATTTTAATATGAAAAGACCTTAAAAGGCATTAAATATTAAAATTAGCAATATCGAAAATACTAAAATTGATCTTTGTTAAATTTTGTAGATGGCCACCAATAATGAAAATCACGATAACTCGTCCGCGTCAAACCAATCACTACGAGCGATCCTCCAAAAGGAACGTCTAAATCATAACAACTTTATTGATTGGTATCGAAACTTGAGAATTGTTCTCAAGCAAGAGAGAAGATCATATGTTTTAGACGACCCTATCCCCGATCAACCTAACGAGGATGATGAGGAGGCCTTTAACGATTGGCTGAAATACACTGAGGACTCCGTCCAAGTGTCTTGTCTCATGCTAGCGAGCATGACTCCGGATCTCCAAAAGGAGTATGAACATCACGGAGCTTACGACATGATAACCCAGCTGAAGGAAACGTTCCAACAGCAAGCAAGGGTTGAGCGGTTCGAAACGGTTCGAGCGCTCCATGCATGTCGTATGGACGACAACCAATCTGTTTCATCTTATGTACTTAAGATGAAAAGTCATATTGACCGCCTCGAGAGGCTAAACTGCCCCGTCTCGAAGGAGTTGGCCACGGATTTGATCCTAAATGGCCTAACCAAGAAGTTCGAGACATTCGTGTTGAACTACAACATGAATGCATGGGACAAAAGCATTGGTGAACTTCACTCAATGCTCAAAACGGCCGAGGCGGCCATGGGTAAAAGGGTTTTACCCGTTCTCACCATCAATGAAGGTGGGAACAACAAAAGGCCTCATCCCGCACCCAAGGCAAAGGTTGCCAAGGGTAAGGGACATGTGTGGGGAAAGGGGAAAGGGGTGGTAAGGGTACCACCCAAACCACAAGAGAAGAAGCAAAAGGTTGCTACAAATGACCCATGCTTCAAGTGTGGGGAGATAGGACATTGGGCAAGGAATTGTCCTGTCCATCTCCAAGAGTTGAAAGCAAAGAGGGATGCCGGGCAGACCTCAGGTACAATATACATGATACATATTGATCTTAATGTTACATCTTCAAACACATGGGTATTGGATACCGGATGTGGAACTCATATTTGCAATTTGTTGCAGGGGTTCACAAGAAGTAGGGACTTCAAGAAAGGGGATGTTAGCCTCTTCATGGGCAATGGAACTAAAGTCTTAGTTGAAGCTCGTGGGGACTACATCCTAAGACTTCCAAGTGGCTTGGAAGTTATTTTGAAGAATGTTTTGTATGCTCCTAGTTTGACTAGGAACATTATTTCTGTATCTCAATTAAGACATTATGATTATGTATTATCCTTTATTGAAAATGATATTCATGTTTCTTTAAATGGTATGTTCTATTTTAAAGCTATACCAATTAATGGTATTTATGAATTGGTTCATGAAAATACTTTAAATAGTTCATTGTACCAAACAAACACCAAGAAACTCAAGTTGGACTTGAGTGATACCTATCTTTGGCATTGTCGTCTTGGTCATATAAACAAGAAACGTTTACAAACACTTCAAAAGAATGGTCTTTTAAAAACAAATGAATGTGATTCATTTGATGTTTGTGAATCTTGTTTACAAGGTAAGATGACTAAGGCACCCTTTAGTGGAACTACCGAAAGGGCAAAAGATTTATTAGGAATCATACATTCGGATGTATGTGGTCCTTTTAAGCCAATGACTAGGAATGGTGAAAGATACTTCATTACCTTTACCGACGATTATAGTCGCTATGGGTATGTGTACTTATTAAGGCACAAAGATGAAGCTTTTGAAATGTTCAAAATCTTCAAGAATGAAGTTGAAAATCAACTCAACAAGTCAATTAAAGTTCTCCGTACCGATAGAGGAGGTGAATACCTAAGTGATGTTTTTCAAGATCATCTTAGGAGTTGTGGGATTGTCTCACAACTCACTCCACCTGGAACACCACAACATAATGGTGTGTCTGAGAGGAGGAATCGAACCTTATTGGATATGGTCCGATCTATGATGGCTAGAAGCACATTACCTCTATCATTTTGGGGTTTCGCTTTGCTCTCCGCGGCCCGTATTTTAAATATGGCCCCAACCAAAAAGGTGGAAAGGACACCTTTTGAGATATGGCATGGAAGAGTTCCATCCCTATCATACTTAAGGGTTTGGGGATGTGAGGCTTATGTTAAGACTCCCAACCCAAACAAATTGGAAGTCCGATCCACCAAGTGTATCTTTATTGGATATCCTAGAGATTCTATGGGATATTATTTCTATGATCCACTGGAACAAAAGGTGTTTGTTGCCAGAAAGGGTGAGTTCTTAGAAGCAAAGTTCCTTATGGAAGGAGCTAGCAGTAGAACAGTGGATCTTGAGGAAGATCAAGAACCACAACCCGATGCACGTTTGGTTGAAACTAGCACTCAACTGAGGATGTGGATGTTGAAGATGATCAAATGGTTGATCAATACACACAAAACGTTCGCAGAAGTGGTAGAACTAGTAATCCACCTGAAAGATACGGATTTCGGTGATCAATACCACACAAAACGTTTAGCACTCGACATGTGGTTTAGATGAACTTGTCAATACACACAAAACTCGAAAGAGACGGAATTTCATGGATGGATGCTATATGGTAGATTCAGATGAACCAACCTCATACCATGATGAGTGTCCAATTTGGATTGTGACAAATGGCTTGAGGCCATGAACGTTGAGATGCAATCCATGTATGACAATCAAGTTTGGGACTTGTTGTACCACCTCTTAATTCCAAAGTAGTTGGAAGTAAGTGGGTTTTCAAGAAGAAAACCGATATGCATGGAAACTTGGATACTTATAAAGCTAGACTTGTAGCAAAGGGTTTCACTCAAACTCAAGGGGTTGATTATGATGAAACCTTCTCACCTGTAGCGATGCTAAAGTCTATAAGGATATTATTTGCCATAGCTGCTCATTATGATTATGAGATTTGGCAATGGATGTCAAAACTGCTTTCCTAAATGGATATCTTGAGGAAGATGTCTATATGGTTCAGCCTGAAGGTTTTGTCGATCCAAAACATCCTAATAAAGTATGCAAGTTAAAGAAATCAATCTATGGATTGAAACAAGCATCGAGAGCTGGAATCACTGTTTTGATGAGGAAGTAAAGAAATTTGGCTTCATCAAAAACGCTGATGAGGCTTGTGTGTATAAGAGGCTAGTGGGAGCACAGTAACTTTCCTAGTATTGTATGTTGATGACATACTACTATTTGGAAATGACATTCCAACCTTGGAAGGTGTAAAAACCTGGCTTGGAAGTTGTTTTTCCATCAAGGATCTTGGTGAAGCCGCCTATATTCTAGGAATAAAGATCTATAGGGATAGATCAAGGCGGTTGATTGGTTTGAATCAAAGTGCATATATTGATAAATCTTGAAAAGGTTCAAGATGGAGAACTCTAAGAAAGGTACCGTACCTATTCAAAGAGGAACGATATTGAGTACGACTCAATGTCCAAGCTCAAAGGAAGAGCAAGATAAAATGAAGGCAATCCCATACGCATCTGCTATAGGATCTATCATGTATGCAATGATATGCACTCGACCGGACGTGTCATACGCCTTAAGCATGACAAGCCGTTACCAGCAGAATCCTGGAAACAGTCATTGGATGGCTGTTAAGAACATACTTAAGTACCTAAGGAGGACAAGAGATATGTTCCTGATCTATGGATCTGGTGACGAGGAACTCGTTGTAAAAGGTTACACGGATGCGAGTTTCCAAACCGATCGTGATGATTCTCGGTCACAATCGGGATACATTTTCATTCTAAATGGAGGAGCTGTCTCTTGGAAGAGCTCCAAGCAGGATGTGGTGGCTCTATCGACTACAGAATCAGAATACGTTGCCGCCTCATTGGCAGCTCAAGAAGCTGCATGGTTGAAGAAAGAAATTCATTGCCGATCTAGGGGTAGTCCCTTCCATTCAGGACTCCCTAGAGATCTTTTGTGATAACGAGGGTGCGATTGCTCAAATCAAGGAACCCGTGCTCATCAAAAGACTAGGCACATTGAGCGGAGATTCAACTACATACGAGATGAAGTTGAAAAGGGAAAGATATGTATTCGCAAAGTTCACACGGATCAAAACGTTGCTGATCCTCTCACGAAGCTCCTTGAAAAGGCAAAGCATGAATGTCATACTTGTGCCATGGGACTTCGATATTCTAGTGATTGGATTTGATCTGTACATTTTGTATTTGGATATGTGGAACTCTTATTATTTGAATAAAATTATTTGTTTATAATGTTTCAATTAATGTTCCAATTTAGCATGTTTAATCCATGAGTAAATTGTTTACTCTAAAATGTCCGTAGTCGCTCATACTTGTGGGAACAAGTGTGAAAGTGAAAGTAAGATTATTATGAACTTGGATTGGTTGATATTCATAGGATGAATATAGAGCAATGGGTTGCTACCAAGGTTCATAGATATTTGTGGGATACAAATATTGGACTAACCCGCATCTCAAATTTTACTACATGGAATCTTATTGATTGATCATAAGTAAATTTGAGTAAAGGCGAATATCATTTGGTATCCTCCGACCTGAGATACATATTGGGTTTTGATGTTCACCAAGTATTATACCTTGAGCATATTCTTCACTGTCCTGAAATAGTGGACAGTACATAAGGATATGTCCAGGTATAACACGAGGTGTTTGTGAGAGAAACGTATGTAGTCAAGATGGAATTTGTTCCTCTTATTCGTTGAGAGTTAGATGTCTAAGGCCTGATTAAGTTAAATCAACAAGGAATGATCATTCTGTGTCCTTGGATTTAACATGACATCTGAAACAAAAGGATAAATGATTAATTCACCTAAATCATTTCAAGTAGGGCACTTGAAAGGGATGATTATTGAATGGCTATAAGTCATGCGTATTAAGGGTAGTAAACCGTTGTTAGGTGGTATTTACTGCTTGCATCAATCTTCTATGAATCTTGGGCAAGTGGGAGATTGTAGGATTCGATGTGCCCAAGACACTTAGAATATTGATGTGGTTAGTACGTTATGATCCAAGTCGGGTTATACCCAATAACAAGCTTAGCAAACACCAAATAATATTTATTGATGATATGATCATGCAATAAAAATTAACACCAATTTAGAAATGGGTTTTCTAAATAAGTTGCATATGACATGGAACAATTTATTAGGATATATTGTTCAATGATATTATTTGTAATGTTATTAGATGACATTACAAATTAATAATGGCTATATATGTTATACAATTAATGGGTTAGTTGTATACATTTTCTAAGAGGGACAAATTATAAGACCATTTAACATGTGATTGTGTCTAACAAAAAAAAGGGGGGAAACCTCTTTCAAACCCCATTTTCGGCCGCCCCCCCCTTGTTGGTCATTGGACCAATTTTGTTGATTAGACACAACACATTAAAGGTCTTTGAATGCTTTCTTGGACCAGCCATCTTGACACATACATGCAACTAAACTCAAGAAAAACTCTCTCTTCCATCTTCTCCAAACTCACGGTTTTGAAGGTGATATAGCAGCTTATTCTTGAAGTTTTGGTGACCAAAATCCTAGCAACTAAGGTGTTTGCTTGAAGGCTTGTGGGTATAGACGTTTGAGGACTTCTAGATTGAAGTCTTGGCCATTAATCAGCCCTCATTCAGCACTTTGTTGGACGTTTTTGAAGCTTACAACAGCCCTCTCCTTGGTCGTTTCTTGCTGCTCAAAGAGGTAGAATCACAGCTCATTGTGGCTGTGATTTATGTAGTTTTAGTACATTTTCATAGCTTGATCATTCACATATTATGATCCTTTTCTTTGGTTTTGTTTTTTCATCTAAAATGGTCACTAAGGAACATTATTTTTCAGCTTATAAAATGGGTTTATTAAGTTGTAACTCCGCTGCGTTTTTCAGAAAGTTTAAGTGGTTAAACATTGATTTTATGTTCTAGCAAACCCAACAGTTAGGAGTGAGTATAACATATGGCAACGCCGAATGCTCCATCACCTGTCTGTTAACAGTTCAGGTGTTGGAAGTCTGTGGTTCATGGACCATACAAGCCTATGGTGAGTAATCCTGAAACCAATGAGATGATTCCTAAAAAGAAGGAACAATATTCTGATGAGGATTTAAAACTGTTTGAGATTGATGCTAAAGCCCATGGAATTCTGGCCATGGCACTGCCTAATGAAATCTATTCTGGGCTCATGCATCATGAAACTGCTTATGATCTCTGGGTTGCTCTGAAGGAACAATTTGGAGGAACTGATGAGGTCTTAGCAAACAACAGAGAAATCCTTGCCCAGCAATATGAGACATTCTCTCATAGGAAGGGTGAGACATTGACTCAACAGTTTGAGCGGTTTTCATGTTTGATCTCTGAGCTTAAAATGGTTCAACATGAATACACAAACAGCCAGATGAATAATAGATTCCTCAGATCCCTGCCTGAGAGATGGGACACTTACACCATTGTCCTACGCTCTAGTGCAAATCTGGATACTCTATCTCTCACCCAACTTCATGGGAAACTCTTAACATTTGAGAGAGAGATAGAACAGAAAAGGAAACTATCTTCATCTGGAAAGCTCACTGATGACTTTGTACCAGGTAACACTGCTCTGGTTGATCATGAGTCTGAATATGCTTCATCTGAAAGTACATATGATGAGCATATTGATTTCTCTTCAAACAGTGGAAATCATGCTTTTGTTGGAGTTGAGGGAAACTCAGGTTTTAATGCTGATAATTTGTGTTTTATGATGGATGATTTGAAAGGAATTGCTGATGATGATCTGGAAGAGATGGATATTCTGAGCCAAATGGCATTGATTAATATCAGATCTCAAAAGTTTTATAAAAGAACAGGTAGAAAATTCCCTGGTCTCTCTGGCAAAACCAAGGTTGGTTTTGACAAGAGTAAGTTGAGATGTCACAAGTGCCATAGACTTGGACATTTTGCTAGAGAGTGTAGATCATCTGGATCTAACTCATCTGCACCCTTTGTGACTTTTCCAAGCAATAGCTCACAATAGAAAGGGCAACATTCTACCTGTTCTGATCATCAATTCACAACATCAATCATCTCCTGCATACTTTGTCCCTCAAAGCCCCATGCCATATCCTTATCCATGTTTTTACATGCCTCAGTCTGGTCAAGTTTCTGTACCCATGGCTCAACAACCACATGCTCTACCTGATCCTCAGCCATCCCAAACAAATCAGCAATCTCAATCTCAATCTCATCAGAGCTTTTTCACCCCTGAGGTTGTTGACTGGAGCAGCCTACCAAATGATGTCTCTGGTTATTCTGAGCAATTTGCTGGTGCTGGTCAACATGGTGGTGAAAACCCTTTTGGAAACCTTGCTTTAATGGCCCTGGAATCTACTGATGAAAATCCTTCATCATCACAGGTACCACAGGTATCTTCTGAGGCTAAGGCCAAGTTATGTTCTGAATCATGCATAGCTGCTTTTGTTTCTATTAGGGAAGCAAATGTAGCTTTAATTAATCAAAACCTTGACCTAGAAAAAGCAATTCCAAAAGAAAAGCTGAGTTTGAGTCTGTTTTAAAAGAGAAGGATGAGGAGATTTATAAACTTAAGTGTCAAATTACTGATGAAAAAGCAAAGGTAGAGGTCATTCTAGAAAATCACAAGAATCTCAAAGAAACACTTGCAGCTACCCAAGTTGATTGTGAACGCTGGGTAACATCATGCAAGGGATTTGAAATGCTTCTCAGTAAGCAAACTGCTTCCAATGTGAAGTTTGGGATTGGGTATAATCATACCATACCTCCCACAGATTTTACTCCCAAGTTAGAAGTAAATCTGAGGTTGAGTGTCCTTCCCAAACCACATCATCAGGTGTTTCATCCTTAAATGATAATTCAAAATCTGAGGATGAAGATAGTGTGAGTATCTCAGTTAATCAAATAACTGATGATCCCACTGCTTCGAAACACTTGATCAAGAAGAGGCTGAGAAATTCAGGTGTTGTTCCACAAGGTACTCAAAGTACTGAAGGGCAAAACACAACACCTGAAGAGCATTTCAAATCAAGAAAAACAAGCATTCCTTGACAACTGCTGAAGAATCTATCAGGATTCTAAAAAGTACTGATAGAAAAAACCTGAAGAAGAAATCTTCAGTTGTTGAAAATCCTTCAGTACTTCCCAAAAGTAGTGAAAGGAAGAAAGTACTGAAGAACAAAGCTTCAGTAGTTTCATCAACTTCAGCAGTTGATCAAGAAAAGATGAAAAGAAAGCCATGTGAAATATGTGGTTTGTTCAATCATCTGACTGATGAATGCTGGTATAACAAGGGTTTAAATTCAATAAAGAGAAAATCATTAAGAAGGAATGCATAAAATGAAAAATGAATTTCAAACCAAGTTTGTACCACAATCATCTCATTCTGATAAACCTAAGCTTTCTCAAAAAGTCACTAAGAAGGAAGGGGTTTGTCAAACAACAGCTGAAATTATTCCTCAGGGAATATTAAAAACTCAGACTAAGTCTGTGTCTTTTCAAAAGAAGGATGTAGTGAATCACAAGAACAAATCATCTACAAGTACTGATGTGTCAACTGAGTTTGAAAACTCTGTCAACCAATCAGACACAACTTGTGATGATGGTTCAACATCTATTGGGGAGAGTTAACCAATTAGATGTTTCTGTGATTAAACCACTGAAAAGGACACCTAAGCCAAAATCCAAGGAATCCTTTTCAGCACCATCTACATCTTCAAAAGCTGTTAATCATGCACACTTGTTAGTTTAACATCTGTTGATGAAAACAGACCCAAAACCAAAAAGGTTTGGGTCTCAAAGGCTAACTAATGTTTGTGATAAATGCAGGGTTCTTCAACATGCCAAAGAAGCATCTGGTATGTGGACAGTGGAGGATCCATGCATATGACAGGGAGCAGCTCTCTTCTTCATGACTATCCCAAAGGAAGAAGGGATTTGTTTCTTTTGGAAATGATGCCAAGGGTTACATCATTGGGAAAGGTTTTGTCTCAAATGGGGGATAAGATTTGATGATGTTAACCATGTGGAGAACCTCAAATACAATCTTTTGAGTGTCAGTCAAATGTGTGATAAAGGGCATGTTGCACTTTTCACAAGTCAAAACTGTAGGATTCTGTCTTCCAAAGTTTTGCACAAGATTGACAAGATATTGGATGAATATACTCTCCTGAAGGCCAACAGGATTGGAAGAGTATATGCTTTAGATCTATCAAAGAAAATTGATCTAAAGGCCATCCATGTCTGTTCTCCAAAGCCTCTCCTCAAGAATCTGAACTATGGCATAGAAGGCTTGGTCATGTGAATCTTAAGAACATGAATCAGCTCATTCATCATGGTTTAGTGAGAGGTTTGCCATTGAAGGAGTTCAAGTGTGATGATAACTGTCCAGCTTGCTTAAAAGGAAAGCAACACAAAGCTTCATTCCCTCCTATAGAAGAACCAAAGTCCACTGCCTGCTTGCAATTACTGCATATGGATCTCTTTGGTCCTGTGAGAGTAATGAGCATGGCAAAGAAAAAGTACTGTCTGGTAATTGTGGATGATTATCCAGATATGTATGGACTTTCTTCTTGCATTCAAGGATGAGGCTGCTCAAAGTATCATGTATTTTGTGTTGCATGTGGAAACGCAGCAGCATTCACTTCCAGTCAAATGTGTGAGAAGTGATAATGGGACAGAGTTTAGGAATCACACTCTTGATGAATTCTATTTGTCTAAGGGAATCAAAACACAATATAGTATTCAAAGAACTCTAGAGCAAAATGGAGTGGTGGAGAGAGAAAAACAGGACCCTTATTGAAGCCGCAAGGACAATGTTGGCTGACTCAGGTTTGCCACTAACCTTTTGGGCTGAAGCTGTCAACACAGCTTGCTATGTTCAGAATAGAGTATTAGTGAATCAGAGGTTGATGAAGACTCCTTATGAGCTCTTACATCATTTGCTCCTTTGATTTCATTCTTTAGAGCATTTGGGTGTCCATGTTATATTCTTAACACAAAGAACATACTTCAGAAGTTTGAATCTAAGGTAGATGCAGGGTATTTTGTTGGGTATTCATCTACTTGCAAGGCATACAGAGTTTTCAATTGCAGAACAAAGATTGTTGAAGAGACTTTGCATGTCAAGTTTAATGAATCTCCAAAAGACAAGATTCCTCAAAACCCTGTTGAGATGTTTGACTTGGACATACTGCAATATGTTCCATATCAGCCTCCACCTGTTGTTGTTTTTGAAGTTCCATCCTCTCCATCTGAAGATACAAATGCAAGTTGTAGTGATCATCTGCCTGTTTCTACTACACTTGATGTTCCTGTAGCCTCAGCAGCTCCATCCACAACAAATGCTGATGAAATCTCTGAATCCTCTACTTCATTTGAACTGCCATCTCAGTCTAGGTTTCAAGAGTCTGAATCAACATCTGTTGCTGCTGAATCTTCTACAAACACTTGCACAGATATTATTGCATATCAAGAATTGAAGAATCATCCCATGTCCCAGATCATTGGTGACATAAATGCTGGTGTTTCAACAAGAAGTCAATTGTCCAATTTCTGTCTCTATGCTCTCTTCATCAGTCAGCAAGAGCCAAAGAATTATCATGTGGCCTTAAGGGACAATGGATGGGTTGAAGCCATGCAGCTTGAGCTTCTTCAATTTCAAAAACAGCAAGTGTGGGAACTGGTTCCTCTACCCCAAGGTAAGTGTGCAATAGGCACTAAATGGGTGTTTAGGAATAAAACTGATGAAAAAGGCCAAATTGTCAAGAACAAGGCCAGACTGGTTGTACAGGGGTTTTCACAAGAAGAAGGTATTGATTATGATGAAACCTTTGCCCCTGTAGCCAGACTGGAGGCAATTCGATTGTTTTTAGCTTATGCTGCTTTTCATAACCTTAAAGTTTTTCAAATGGATGTCAAAAGTGCATTTTTATATGGTAAAATAAAGAGAAGTTTATGTGTGTCAACCACCAGGTTTTGAAGATCATAAACACCCTGATTGGGTGTATAAGCTTGATAAGGCTTTTATGGGTTGAAACAAGCACCCAGAGCCTGGTATGAAACATTATCTAACTTTCTTCTTCAAAATAATTTCACTAGAGGCTCCATAGATAAAACTTTGTTCATAAAGAAAGCAGGCATGCATAAGCTCCTTGTTCAAATTTATGTTGATGATATTATTTTTGCATCATCTGATCCACAGTTGTGTGATGCATTTACAAAATTGATGCAACAAAAGTTTGAAATGAGTGCAATGGGAGAATTACAATTCTTTTTGGGTTTGCAAATCAAACAACTGACTGATGGAACTTTCATTCATCAGTCAAAATACACAAAAGATTTGTTAACCAAGTTTGATTTACAAAACTGTAAACCCTGTTCTACTCCCATGTGCAGCATCACACAACTGGATGCTGATCAAAAAGGTAAAGCAGTTGATGAAACTCTTTACAGATGTATGATTGGCTCCTTGATGTACCTAACTGCTTCTAGACCAGATATTATGTTTGCAACTTGTGTCTGTGCTAGATTTAGGCTGCTCCTAAGGATTCCCATATGATTGCAGTCAAGAGAATCTTTAGATATTTGCAAGGAACTCAATCTCTAGGACTATGGTATTCCACTGGGCACTCTTGTAAATTGGTTGCTTTTTCTGATAGTGACTATGCAGGGTGTAAGTTAACCAGAAAATCAACTTCTGGTGGATGCCGATTTCTAGGCAACTGTTTGGTCTCTTGGCAGAGTAAGAAACAAACTTCAGTTGCTACATCCACAGCTGAAGCAGAGTATATTGCAGCTGCAAGCTGTACATCTCAGTACTCTGCCTTCAAAATCAGTTATTGGATTATGACATTACAGAGACTAAGACTCCATTATTAATGGATAGTTCTTCAGCTCTTTGTATTGTTAAGAATCCTGTCCAGCATTCTAGGACCAAACATATTGAGATCAGACATCATTTCATTAGGGATTGCTATGAAAAAGGTCTGATTGATCCAAAGTTTGTGCCTAGTGCTGATGAGCTTGCAGATATATTTACTAAGCCTTTGGATAGTGCAACTTTTCATAATCTTGTACTCAGGCTTGGTATGCTGCAACTAGAATATTTGACAACTACTGATGCTCTTAGTCAATAAATACTGATGAGCATTAGTATACTTTTGTCAAAAATAAGTGCTGATAAGTCATTTATCTTCAGTAGTTTTATAACCACTGAAGACTACAATTACTTAAAAGTACTGAAGTACTTCATTTGTTAGAAAGTACTGATGTAGTTCAAACTACTGATGTCTTTTATAATAAATAAGTACTGATGACCAATGAAACATCTGAAAATCAGATGATCTGATGAGTAAGTGTCAAGGTCATTGAAACAGCTGAACTTTGTGAATTGACGACAACTACTGTTTCATTTCCAAACAACTGAAGCCAAACCAAGTCTTCAGTAGTTTTACAACTACTGATGACCAACACCAAGTCTTCAGTTGTTTACAACATCTGAAAGTTAAAACCATGTCTTCAGTTGTTTTCTAACACCTGATGACTAACACCAACACTTTCAGTTGTTTTCTCTCAGCCGTTTCATAACCTATATATACCTAACCCTAACTTCAAACTTTTCATAACCCACTTTCCAAACGTTCCATCTTCCATTAATGGCGACCATGCAAATCAAACCTCGACACAACTTTGTTGCTCACCTTACCAAATCACCCTTCTGGAACAAGTTTGATGCTGCTATTGACCTGATGGTTGATTCCCAATACCGCACAGCCTTTCTCTTAAATCCTACCATCTACCCCGATACCCTGTGCCAATTCTGGACAAACGTTACTGTTCATACTGCTGAGAATGATGACACCATCACTCTCCAGTCGTTTGTCAACCAGAAACGGGTGGTCATCACTCCTGAGATCATTCGTCAAACCCTAGACCTGAATGATGCCACCTATCCCACCAAATACCCCAAAGGCACCATTGATCTATCTTTTGCTAATCATGGTTATGAAGGTGACCTAAGTGCTACAACCATCCTGAAGAAGCACTTCCATGATGTCGAGCGACTCATATTTCACATGATCAATGTCTGCCTTGCTCCCAAAACATCCTCTTGGGATCAAATGTCCTCCAGATGGCAACAGGTATTATACTCTATCCTTGAACATCAAAATCTAAATTTTTCTGATATTATCTTTTTGGAATTGAAAGATTTGGCAATGAAACCTGTGGCAAATAGATGGATATTATATCCAAGGTTTCTTATGGCTATAATTTTGAATCAATTAAAATCTGATGGCCTTGTTGGCCTTGGAGTCCCTGCTCTGGTGGTTTTGCCAGAGGTATACTCCAGGCACAACTCAAACCTACAACTCAAAGAGGCTGCCAAACTGCTCAAACCCAAGCAGAGGGAACCCACAGCCTCCTCCTCCAAATCTAAAGTCCCCTCCAAACCAAAACCAAAGAAAACCAAAAAGGCTACTCAGGGAGTTGAGTCCCCTGATGATGCCCCTGCAGCACAAACGCAGGATGACACTACAAGCCTTAATCCCCTTGTAGTTTCAATGACTCCACCAGCTGAAACCGCTCAGGTATCCTCTCAACAGGATCCTGATGCAACCAACATTGGGGAATCCACATTACTGGAATCTATCTCACTTGAGAAGATTGCCATTGAAGAGCACCACTCTCCCCAGGTGCAAACCTTTTCACCCCCATCTCCTACTGATACCACCCCTACAAGCCCAACTGCAGTCATTGCACAAGTGCTGACTCAGCTACATTCCTCTACCCCTCCCCAAAACCTGTTACCACTAGGAAAACCTCAACAGCTGAGGGAGAGGACCAAAATGTAGTTGATAACCAACAGCATAGGGATTCTAAAGTTCAGTCTCCTAGTGTAGATGTGGAGACTAGAACATCTGGTGAGGCTACCTCTTCCCCTGTTTCAACACATGAACAGGATGAAGCAGGTATCATCTCTAAGACCTCACCAGAGGCAACTGCCAATGAAGGACTTGCTCCTGAGGCAGGAAGTCCCCAGTTCC
Source organism: Flaveria ramosissima (assembly GCA_025215565.1). Lineage (NCBI taxonomy): Eukaryota > Viridiplantae > Streptophyta > Magnoliopsida > Asterales > Asteraceae > Flaveria > Flaveria ramosissima. The sequence continues at coordinate 5,020,039 of CM046029.1, forward strand.
AAGACAAAGGGCACATGTGATTACTGATTTACACTCAGCACATGTTCATCCTGATTCACTCAGGAGGTCAGCTGATTCAGCTTATACTGATGATGACCTGGGCTTTTTCTTTGAAGTCTTAGCCCAAAAACCATTCTTGAGACTGAGGTTTGTAGATTAAAAGACCTGCTTACCAACATGTCTCAGGAATCAAGTCCATCTGCCCCAATAAACCCACAGATGGCAGCTTCTGTTGAAGCTTTACCAAACACTGAGCCACTCAAATCAACTAAGGCACCAACCTCTGTTTCAGGCACCATTTCTCAGGGAGAGAACCCCTCTGAGCAAATGGCTGCTGTTTTCAAATCTTCCTTACCTCTCATCACCCCCATCATCACATCTATTTTTCATCAAACCATTGATGAGAGGATCTCCTCAGATCTTAAATCCCTTGTGACTGATGCTGTGTCAAAGCACCTATCTGACATTCAAACCCCTAAACCCAATGCAACCAAAAAGGGGGAGTCTAAGTCAGTAAAGGATGATAAAAGGAAAAGAGTTGAAGAGGAAGAAGCTAAGGAGGAGAATAAAGGCAAAGAGATCATCACCTACAAAAGAAAGAAGAGTGTTGGTGAACAAACTGAAGATGAGAAGAGGTTGGATGAGATGATCAAAGAAGCTGATGACCAACATAGCAGATCCATGGATAGGATCATTGATCCGCTCTTCAGGCAAGGATTTGATACTGCCAAACTTGATTCAGAGATCAGAAGACTTGAGGTTCAGGAGATTGAGAATTGATGGGCAAGCTGCAATGAAGAAGAAAGGGAGAGACTGGAGGCTATGATCAGATTCCTCTCTAAACACTTGGGAAGACCTATCATTGAATCAAGTCATGGTCCAGAGATAGCATTTTGGAGATAACCACTAAAATATGCTCATCTGAAAGCTTCAACAAAGGCTTAATCATTGAAGCTCTGGATGAAGCTGGTGCTGGGAAGAGATCTGATATGGCCAAGTTATCCAAAGCCACCCTCACCAACAAAATGATAGAGCAGCCCTTAAAATCTCCTTTACCAAAACAATCTTCAAAGCCAACCTCACAACCAAAACAGCCAATCTCAAAACCTTCAAAACAACCAACTTCTCAACCTCCAAAACAATCAACCTCACAATCCTCTAAACCAACCCCTTTACCTAAGAAACCCATTCAAGATTCCACCAGTGATGCACCCAAAAGAAAAAGAAGGCTGTTGAGGATGGAAAAAGAAGAAGAAGAGGATGAAGAGGATAATCTGCCAATATCCGCTATTCTTGAAAGGAAGAAACTGAAGCCTAGGAGTCAATCATAAATAATAACTCCTGAAACTCAAAGGCAGATGGTTAAGGTCAAAATTGAAGAAGAAGAACAGCAGAAGCAGCATGATGAGCAATTTCTTAGAATGGTTGACAAGGACTTCCCTCAGTCCTCATCCATTCAAGCAATGAAGAAACAAGCTCAGAGGCTGTACACTCTTAGACATACCTTTCAACATCAAAAAGAAAGAGTGAGGATTTGGCCAGATCCCAGGGTAAGTTCCAGAATTCACAAGAAAAACTTACCAAGTAGATATCATGGCCAAGTAAGAAAGACTTTGAATGCTGCAATTATGTTGGCCATGGTAGTCTCACCCTGGGAAATCATTGAAGAATTCAAGCGAGCTCACACCTCAAAGTCAACTCCTATGTCTATTCTTGAGAACAAAATGATCAAGAAGGGGTTGTTATACAAAAGACTTGAAGATCTTCAAAAGAGTGAACTCCAGTTGCTGCTTGAAGGCTCTCATCCAGATGAATTTGCATATAGAGAGATCACAACTGTTGAGTTGAAGAATGGGAAGACAGTGAGATATCTGTCTGAATACTATGGGCCTGAGTTCTTCTTTGAGGGAGAAGCAGAAGAACTCACTAAGGAGGAACAAGTTGTTCTCCTTGAGGCCTATGCAAGGGAGTCCTACACACTCATCAATGGAAATAGGTTTCATGGTTGGGACAAGACTCTGTGTCCAGTTTCCCCAAGACAGAGTTCCCTTCCATACTTAGCCAATCAAAAGATTAGAAACCTTTTCCCGGCCTATGCTTATCTGTCTACCTCTGAAGCTGATCAAGAGAGTATTTCTGCCAAAGAATAAGTGGGATCATCAATAAAGTTAGAGGTTTTGGCTGCATTGGTTCAAGGGGAGTTTGTTGGACCAAAAGAACCAATGAGCCTGATCAGAAAAACCTTTAAGTCCCATAGACATTACAACTGCTGAAGAAGATCACAACAGCTGAAGACATCAGCTGATTACAAAGGTCTGAAGACAAAGTCTGAAGGTGAAGTACTGAAGACAAAGACTGAAGACCAGAGTGATCAGCAGTTGTCACAACAGCTGAAGTTGTTAACTTCAGTAGTTGTGATGGTTTTACTTTACAGTACTTGTAATTTTACCTTTTAGTAGTTTATTGTTTCAGTAGTTTTAACTCAGTAGTTTTATGTATTTGTACTTAGCATTCTCTGAGATGTGATCAGTTGTTGAGAACATTTCAGTAGTTTGCTTATTTCAGTTGTTTTGTAAATTCTGTTAGATGTCACTATCAAGTGACATCAGCAGACATCACATTCCTCTATATAAGGGATGTTGACCTAGCTGTATTCTAACAGAAGCATTACGCGTGAATGAAAACATTCCTTTAACAGATATATTCTCTCTATAATTGTGATTGAGTGTTTTGCATATTCATTACTTTTCTTGCTTGAATTCGATCTTATTTCGTGATATTCTGCTGCGTAATTCAAATCTAATTGATCCGATCCTATAAATAATTTCATATAACAGAGAAGTTCCACCACTCTAGGTCAATTCTTTCGCATAGCATATGAGATTAGCACGAAAAAGAAATAAAAATTTCTCAATTCTGAGGTGTTTCTGAAGAGCAAAATTTGAAAGCTCAATTCAGGGCTATGGTTAGGGTGATTTGGGAATATTAGGAAAATCAGAACAAAGATTTGAAACTCTCAACCCACTTTTGACAAGGACATGTATCTTTGTGCATGCTGAGAATGTCATGCGAATTATCCTTATCACCGAGTTCTTGAACATTTAATTATTGGGTTTTGTCATATGTAAAACACTTAGTTTAACCATTTAAACTATGAAAACGCAGCGGAATAAGAGGTTTAACATATTGTTTATAATCTGAAAATTTTTGCCATATTAAACCACCAACAAAACCCAAGAATGAGGATCAAAATATATATGAAATAGTATGCTATCAAACAAGACATAACAACCATAGGGTGTTTAGAGATACAACCTTTTGTACTAAAGTTGTAGATGTATGAGATGAATGTGGAGATGTTGTTGAATGTCCAGCCCTCAAGAGAGAGAACCTCAAGCTTGTAATACCCACAAGCTCTTCAAACACCTAGCTAGTTAGGAAGCTTCACACCAAAGTTCTACACCAAGGGATCTTCAAAACCGAAATTTCAGCCTTCTCAGAGCTGAAAAATCCGAAATTCTGCAGCCTTGTGGAGAGTCTTTTCTTTGCTTAAGTGTGTGTGAGAGAAGGTGTGTTTTCTTGGAAGAGTGCTTGAATGAATAAGTCACAAGTCTCTAAGACAAAAGGACCATTCATGCCCTTAGAGGGCGGCCGAAATTTTTATGCAAAATGGGTTTCCCCCCATTTTGTAATTCTTTAAAAAAACACTCTTTTAAAGTTATAAGTTTATAAAATTAAAACCTTTTTTAATTTTATAACATTAACACACTTTTATTTGTCATTATTTAACCAACTTAAATAATGAAACAAATAAAATTCTCATGAACAAATTATCCATATAACATTGTTCTTTTATAAAGCAAAGTACTAGAAAACCAATTTTCTAAATAGGTGTCAGTATTTTATCTGTATGATCTCATCAACAAATAAACATATATTGGTGTTTGTTTAGCTTGTTATTAGGTATGACCCGACTTGGATCATAACGTACTAACCACATCAATCTTGTATGTGTCTTGGGCATATGAGGTCCAACATTAATTTGACCACACGATCACTGTTTACTTCGTTTTCAGCTAAACCTTCCAAGCATAGCATATAATGAGACAGAGTTTTTCAATTTTTAGAAGATTTTGAGTGATACAAACATCTACATCAGCTACTATCATCTTCTCACGCGATACAAGTCATGCAAAAACAAGCATATCTAGAAAAATATACAATCATTTCTCAGTCATCTCAAATCAAATTCCTAGATTTATTATACTCTCCCCCTAAATTTTATTTTATCAAACCCCCTCTCCTTTTATTATATATATTTTATATTTTATTGTTTATATATATATATATATATATATATATATATATATATATATATATATATATATATATATATATATATATATATATATATATATATATATATATATATATATTATTTTTAATTTTTTTTAATTTTTAATTTTTAATTTTTTTAACAAGCAGTACGAAAATAAAAATTTATGAAAGAAAGTCTTCCAAATTATACTAGCAAAACGATGAGAAATGAAGAAGAAGGAAATTTCAGTGAACATGTAATGTGAACTGTGGTAGTGCAGATATGAATCCGAAAATGTAGATAAAACCCGTAACCAAAACCTGTTTGTTCCGCCTCAAACCAGAATTAGAAACAAACTCTATCAGTAAACCGAATTACATAACAGTCCTTCGAAATTGTTCCTGCACTCGTTAACAAATTAGTTAGAGAGGGGAACCCAGGCCATTGTAGTCCTGGGAGGTCCGTTTTCATCAATGTAGGAAACCTGCTTAAACACACAACCCTTTGAAAGATTAGGGATTTCTTTATCCTTTGTTTTAATTTTCCAAATTTGTTTTGGTTCAATGACTTTTGATTTGAACGAATTAAATTTGGAAATCATTTGCTGTTTAAGTTTCGAAGTAAAATATTTTGCTTTTGACACTTTGGTCATTTTCATCTTTGAATCATGTGAAACCGGCTTCACATGAGAAGGTGTAGATAGATTGTTCATCTTCCAACCATTCAAAGATGTGTGCTTTTTACCTCTTGTGCCAGAAAAACAACTTGCGTTGCCAGTACTATCTGGAATATTCCTTGTTGACTGGCACTCGGAGAAGCATTTTGTTTTCCCTTTACCATCTGAAGTCTGTCTTTGAACTTGGGGGAACCACTTTAGCACATGACCTCCTATTCCACACCTGAAACAAACCATGAAAGGCTTTTTATTCTTTTCAGTCTCGTGGATAACGGTTTAAAGTTATTGTTTCAGTCTTTGGAGAGACTGATGGCTCTACTCATTTGGAGATAAATTTATGAGTAGGTTGTTGGATGGCGATTGAGGATGGTGAATGCTTTTGCTGAGTTTTAGAGGGTTTGTTGATTTGTTTTGCAGTTGGTACTGAGATCTGTATTGATCTTGATTCAGGTTTTTGAAGCTTTTGAGACTGGACAATCTCAAATGATATCTTGATCTTTGAGGAGCAGACATTTTCCTTTGTGTTTAATTCGTCATCTGAACTTGACCAATCTTCAATAGTCACTTTTGCTTCTAGGGGATCTTGATTGACAGGAGTCGGGTGTGTTAATGTAGATATTGCTTGATGATTAGGTGATTCTGGATTTATCGCTTCCGTCACATTCCGGACAGGCTCAAAGGTAGGAATTTCAGCTGCTTTAAACTTATCAAAGAAGTTAGAAGATACAACTGGTACAGGTTTACAAATACCAGAAACTGAACAATTATTATCTTGACTGTCAGCATCCAATTTACTATATCCCATACCAGTCGGAGACCCATACTCATCTCACACCTCTTTAAGATTCACTCCCTCTAAACCTGCATGCAAACTGTTAGTATCCTTTTCAATAAATGTTGGACCCTGAAAGGATCATACATGCCAATTCAAGTGGTGGATTGATGGTTGTTCTGCTGAAATCTCACAAGTCCAAGAAGATATGCGGATGAAGAATCTGCAACAACAAAAGAAAACAAGTGTCGGCTATTCGCATTTGTATATGCGGATGACCACAGAACAAATGCTGATAAGTGTTTGTTCTTCCGTATTAACAAATGCGGACAGCCGAACAAATGCTGACAAGGATTTTGTACATCCGCATTTACTAATGCGGATGCTCAGCAACAAATGCGCCAAGTGTTTGTTCATCCGCATTTGTCAATGTTGATGACCAAACACTAATGCGATAGAAGAAAACAAATGCTGATGAAGATCAACACATTCGCATTAGTTAATGCGGATGGACAACAACAAATGCTGATGAAGACTTTTGTACTTAGAATAGTTTATAGTACAGGGGTAGTTTAGGCTTTTTGTAAGGGCTTCTTGTCAGCCTATAAATAGAATAGAAATCTTTGTATGTGAGGTGACTGTTGACTAACATTAGACAATCAGAATATTTTGTTTAGTCTTATGTTCAGAAGGTGTCTTGTTACTGTTTAATGCTCAAACCCTAGCATTCATTGTAACCGTTCACCTCAATTAATACAAAGAGCATTTATGAGTATTTCTTGCATTCAATGTTCTGTGTTTATATGATTCCGCCATATAATCACTGACTCAATCATCATATTCGATCCTAGTTGAGAATATCATTCTCACACCCAGTCAATTGGTATCAGAGCTTTGGCTCTTGGTTCATCTTCAGATCTGCTCAGATCTGAACTGAAACTCGATTGATCTGGTGATTGAGTTGCTGATAGAGTGTTCGACTACCTCTAATCAGTATACATGCTGAAACTCTGCTGAAAATATCGTCAGTCATTGTTCACCCGAAACCATTCACAAGAACAAATCTGTGAATAGCTTGCTCAACCATAAAAATCAGAACAAGAACATCATTAACATCTTAATATTCACACATTAAAAACACAATAAAAGTTACAGAAGAAGTTCCAACAAATCTCAGTTTATACTCAACAGATCTGTTTACATAAGACTGTTTTTGGACTATTTGGACTTAACAATTAATCTAATTATTATTCCAACAAGTTAAAAACAAGCTTATTAAAATGGACTCTCATAATTTTTCTGAACTTGGTCATACTCCTAAACCTCCTATGCTAAAACACAAATCTGAGTTTAAGCAATAGAAAATCAGGTTTATGAATTATATTACATGTGTAGATCCGGATTATTGGATATCCATATGCAAAGGACCTCACATCCCTGTGACACTCTCGGCTGACCAAGTTGCTTTGTACAAGACATCAAGAATACCTATTGAAGATCTAACTCTTGATGATGATGATTATAAGAAGATAAAGATTGACCTTAAAGCATACTCCATTCTCACTCAAGCTTTGAAAATGGATGTGCTTAAGAGACTGGAGAAATATGGAACAACTAAGGCTGTGTGGGATGCACTACTCATCATGTGTGAAGGCAGCAGTGAAGTAGCAGAAATCAACAAGGATAAATTGGTCAATCAATATTAAACCTTCCATTACTCCAAGGGGGAGTCGATCTCAAAACAACTGCATAGGTTTGTGCACCTGGTCAATGATCTTGAGATTATGGGGGTTACATACAAAGTGATAGAGCTGAACAAGAAGATGTTGCACAGTCTCCCTGAAAGTTGGAAACAAAATGTGACCATGCTGAAAAACACACTTGATCTAGAAAGTACTACTTTGGATATCATGATTGCAAAGATTGAAGCTCTTGAACTTGATGAAAGAAGCAGAAATCTTAGTGGACCTCAAGTCATTGAAACCTACAAATTTCCTTCAAAAACTCATTCTGTGGAAATTTCATTCATCACAGAAGAAGATGACTCTCTCTAATCTAGAGATCAAGTGAAATCAACTGGATTCATTTCTTCTCAATCAACCAACAAGCCATCAACCTCATCACAATCTACTGGTTTACTGCCACTCCCTCAAGTACACCTATAAGACTTGAGATTTGAAGAGCAAAAGGCTACTTACAATGCCTTTGTTTCAAGCTTTGAAGCTTACTTGGGAGGAAGACTCACTTCTGCTCATCTGATTCAAGAAGACTTAGAAGAAGTGGATCCAGATGATGTAAAAGAAATGGATCTACAGTGGCAAATGGCTATGATAGCAATGAGAGACAAAAAGTTTTTCAAGAAAAGAAGGAAGCTGAGTCTCAATGAGAACACCGAACTTGGATATGACAAATCCAAGGTCAAATGCTTCAACTGTGGTATGACTAGCCACTTTTCAAGAGAATGCAATGCTCCAAGAAGAAACAACAACAACTTTCAGAGGAGTTCTCAGGGCCAATCATCATCACAACCAAGCTCAAGCTTCCAATCCAACAATCAACATCAGTATCATCATCAAAATCAACATCAACAATCATACCAAAGTCAACCTCAGTTGATTAATCAAGCTCATGGAAGCAGCCAACCCACTTCAAATGCTCTTGTCATCAGACAAGATGGAGTTTGTGATTGGAGTCTGTATGCAGAGGAAGTGAAGCCTCAATTCCAGAATCATGCACTCATGACTCACATCAATGATGGCCCAACACCCATGCCTTCTGAGGTAAAATCTAATCTTTGCAGTGATAAATGCATTGCTGAACTGCAGGGTTATCGTGAGCACAATCATAAATTGGCTGCTAAAATTAAAGAGGAAAAGGTAAAGTCAGAGATGCTTAAAATAGAAATTAAAGGGTTTGAAATTAAAATCAAATCACTCATCTTTGATATTGAAAAACTGCATGGGGAAAAGTATACTCTTGCAGCTAAAAATGAACAGCTAACTGAAAAGTTAGCTCAATCAAAAGCTGAGCAATCACTTACGAAAGTGAAACTTGAAAAGTTTTAAATGTCTTCAGTCAAGCTGCAAGAGATGCTAGATTCACAAAAGGATCCCAAGGATATGACTGGGATTGGGTATAATTCATGTTCCCCACCATACAATGACAATTACACTGTCATGCCTGAGTCTGTCACACTCACTGAGCAAAATGAACCTAAAACTATTGAACCTAAATCAGTAGTAAAACAATTCATAAATCCTTAAAATAAACTAGATGTTTATATTGAAACAAATGAGGAGAAAATTAAATTAGGTCATTCAATTAAAATCAAAAAGTGCTCAAACAAGACAATGAATGTCATCAAACCAAAAAGCCTAGTCAAAGCCATAGTGCCATTTGTGAAATTCATTCCTGCAATTTCCAAAGAAAAGAATAAAATCAACTTTTCTGAGAAAACATCTTATGAAAGCAGATCAGACTGTGAGATCAAATCACCAAAGAATTTGCTCAAATCAAACAACATCTCACAGAAAAACAAAAGCAAAACTTCTCTGATTTCAAAAACAAAAGTCAAATCTGATCCTCAATCATCAAAATCAAAACAAGGGGTTGGTTTTGACATTTTCAATAAGGATCATGTAAACCAGCTTGAACAGGAAGTCAGAAAGAGGTTGAGGAAACAAAATCAGCCTAAAAGAGTCAACAATAGTAGTGTTGTGAAACAAACTACTAAAAAGGCTGATCTTGCTTCTTCCCCAAAATCAAAGATTGAGACTCAGTTAAGAACTGGTAAATCTACTGAGTCATCAACATCAAAATCAGCTTCAAGAAACAAACATATGTATTATGACATTTGTGAAATGTCTAATCACAAAACAAATGACTACTATTTCAATCAATACTGCTTAATCTGTGACATGAACAATCATTCCACCAAAAATTGTTATTTTAACAAATATTGTTCTGTCTGTGATATGACTAATCACAACACATCTGATTGTTTCTTCAAACAAAAAGGCTTGAGAATTCCTCAAAACAAGACCATCTCACCAATATCATCTGTGAAACCCAAGATCAGAAGTCATTTTTATAATAAACAATCCAGGACTTCAAGTTCTGATGATGATTTGGGTAATCTGAAAGAGTTAAAGAAAGTTCAAAGAAACATAAATCACAACTTCAAACAAACTCATGATTTTCATAAATCAAACTTGAAGTTTAACAATCAAAAGCGTGTCCAATTTCTTAAAAGAAACAAGGACCAAGGTTTGAATATTCTTCTGACTCTTCAGTTGAAATTGATGAGATGAAATCAGCAAGACATCAACAAAAATCCAGCAAAGCTTCATCCTCTAAGCCACAATTTAGAGGAAAATACCAAGAAGTTACTGTCATGGATAGGAACGGAAAACCCAAGACCATCATGGCTTGGGTTCCACATTCTAATTAGTTCTTTTATGCTTGTAGGGTCGTCCATACATGTCCAATAGCCTATGGTATGTGGACAGTGGGTGCTCCCGACACATGACTGGAGATCGTTCCCTCCTTCATGATTTCAAGCATATTCAAGGAACTACTGTGGCATTTAGTGGAGATTCACAAGGTGGCAGAATCACTGGTGAAGGATCTGTGACAAACGGGTTGTTGAGCTTTGATAGAGTGAACTACTGCCAACAATTAAACATCAATCTGCTTAGCGTGTCTCAGATCTGTGACAAAAAATATTCCACTCACTTCACTGACACTCATTGTTACATTCTGAAACCAGGATTCAAAATTCCAGAAGAATGGGTTGTCTTGAGGACCGAGGAAGAAATAACACCTATGTCTTAAACCTTAATTCTGCTATACCAAAAAAAAAGAAACATGTCTTCTATCAAAAGCATCTTTTGATGAGTCCACACTTAGCATAGTTTGTTTGGGACACACAAATTTCAAAAACAATAACAGATTGGTCAAGGGAAATCATGTGATTGGTTACCCCAAAAGAATTTCATTTTTTGATCATTGTTCAGGAAACATGAACACTGATTGAAGCAGCAAGACAAATGTTAGCCAATGCTAAACTGCCAATTACCTTTGGGCAGAAGCGGTACACATCGTGCTTTGTACAAATAGAACTTTGATTGTAAAAGAAAGCAACAGACTCCATATGAACTTTCTCTTCATAGAAAACCATTTATTGGATTTTTTTCAAGTCATTTGGTAGTCCTAACTCAATATTAACACCCAAGACCATTTAGGAAGTTTTCATCAAAGTCTGATGAAGGATTCTTTGTAGGATATTCTTCTTCTGTCTCAAAGGCTTATAGACTGTTTATCCTAGATTAAACATTATTGATGATCACAAATGTTCATTTAGGAGCATTCATTTCCCAAATCAACAAATGGTCCTGATTGTTGTTTGATATTGATTCATTTACAAAATCTTTTGATAATTTTTCACTTGTCTGATGCAGGAAACCTACAATCAGATGAATTCTTCTTCTTCAATAGTAGAAAGAAGGGATGACTTTCCAATGGTTCCTCTAACTTCGACTAAGCAACTTAATGAAGATGTCCTACGCTGCAAGCTGATCCTATCAGACTTCAATCTCAAAATCAAAGTGTTTCAACTGAGACTGGTCCTAACATACTCCCATCTCTCTTTAAACTGAACCCTCAACTGAAGTCAGAATCAAGATAGCTACACCTCCAGTTGAAACTGAGAACTTCAATGATGAAGTATCAAAGTGCCCTGATGCTTAGCAGTCACTGTAACAGACTCTGATTATTTCCAAACTCACCCATAGTACAAGATGAGGTGCCTCTCACCAAGATGATCTGAATGTCTCCAATCTTGATGTAACCATTGCCGATGACTCTATTCCAACCACCAGAATAACAAGAATCATCTAGTGGAAAGCATCATTGGTAACTATGAACAAGTGACAAGAAGCAAGTCACATTGCAAACATCTGTTTGTTCTCTTGCTTTCTATGTCAAACAGTACCCCAAAAAATCAAAGAGGGTCTTCAAGATAATAGTTGGATTGAGACATGCAGGAAGAGTTGCTGCAATTCAAGAAGCAAGAAGTATGGCAACTAGTAGATCTTCCCGAAAGACATTACCTTATCGGTACCAGGTGGCTATACAGGAACAAAACTGATGATAGAGGCATTGTCATCAGAAACAAAGCAATATTAGTGGCTCAAGGTATACACAAGAAGAAGAAATTAATTATGATGAAGTGTTTGCTCCTGCTACCAGATTAGAAGCCATCAAATCTTTCTTGCATACTAGCATCCATGAAGTTCACTGTTTATCAAATGGATGTGAAGTGTGCTTTTCTGTATGGAAAGATTGTTGAAGAAGTCTATGTGAGTCAACCCCAGGCTTTGAAGATCCTGATTTTCCCACACAGGTGTACAAGCTTGACAAAGCCTTGTATGGTCTTTTATCAAGCCCAAGAAGTGTTACGAGACTCTATCATATTTTCTTCTTGAACATGGATATGAAATAGGAAAGATTGATCAGACTCTCTTAGACTCTCTTCAGAAAGAGAAAAGGAAAACATGTTACTTGTGTCTAGATCTACGTGGATGATATCATCTTTGTCTCAACAACAAGTAGCTCTGTAAAGACTTGAAGACCTTATGCATTTAAAATTCCAAATGACTGCAAGGGGGAACTCATATTCTTTCTAGGAGTGCAAGTCCAACAAACATCAGATGGAATCTTCATCAATCAATCAAAATATGTGGAACAATGTTGAAGAAATTCCACTTTGCTGATTGTTAGTCCATCACAACACATGTTGATACTAAAGTGAAGATAAGTCCAGATCTAGAAGGCAAATCATTGGATCAAACTCGCTATCAATCTATGATAGTTCACTTATGTATCTAACATCCAGTAGGCCTGACATTATGTTTGGTGTTTGTGTGTGTGCCAGATATTAAGCAGATCCCAAGGAATCTCATGTGAATGCTGTCAAGAGGATATTCAGATATCTTAAGGGCAAGCCTGGTCTTAGAATATGGTATCCAAAGAAGGAGATTTCAATCTTTATGCCTACACTGACAGTGATTATGGGGGATACAACTTCAATAGGAAGTCCACCTCTGGCGGTTGTCAATTTCTTGGTCCCAGACTGGTCTCCTGGCAGTTATAGAAGCAGACAAACATATCTGTTACAACAACAAAAGCTGAGTATATAGCAGCATCAGCTTGTTTCTCTCAAGTTCTCTGGATTCAAAACCAGATGCTTGACTATGGTTTTAACTTTTTGCACACTCCAATTCATATTGACAACACAACAGCAGTTTTTATCACTAATAATCCAGTTCAGCACTCAAAAACAAAGCATATTAAAATTAGATATCACTTTTTGAGAGATTGTGCTGAAAAAGGATTAATATATTGATTCAAGTTCACACTGAAAAGCAATTGGCTTATTTATTCACCAAGACAGTTGAACTAGTAGGTTTGAACTCCTAGTTCAATCAACTGGCATGATTAACCTTGAATAAAATCAAAAATATCAAAAACAATTCAAAAATTCAATAATTTACAAAAAGAAGTCATTTTGATGAAGAATGTGACATATACTCAGGAAAATGATATAATTACAGTCGTATATCATCACACTGCTTATTTCAAATCTCAAAAGACTTACATGACTTACCTAATATGTGGGTAGGCTCAACTTGGAAAAGAAATACATGTTGTGATGAATAAAAATTATTCAATTGGGTAGCACTCATCTCAAGGTGCGGGTACATATTGGCTTATCCAAGTGTATGTGTTGTGAGTAACCTAAACACACCATGGTAATGATATCCTATGAATCTCTTCACCTACATCATTCTTCTTTGTTTTGCTAGCTAAGCAAGACCTGGAGAAACAGCACATAGTGCTGATGTAATGTTCCAAAGATTCCTAATGAGGAACACATCCAAATTGGATGAATCAATAAAAGAATACATTCCTTGTGAATAAACAAAAGAATCCCATCATGGATCACCTTCCAAAGTAAAGTGAAAAAGAATCCCATTTTGATCAAAACATGAAAAGGATAAAAGTAAAAGAATCCCAATGAGGATCAGTGAAATGAGATCTCATACTTTAAGTGACCTGGTCAGTAAGTTGTGAAAAAGTTCTACCATGCATTACATGAGGGTGGTTGATCATACCATGCTTTTGAGTGTGGGGTACATGTTGAATAATCAAATTAATCATAACATGATAATATCACATGCATTATTGTTGGACCAAAGAACCAATGAGCCTGATCAGAAAGACCTCTAAGTCCCACAGACATTACAACTGCTGAAGATAGTTACATCATCGCTGAAGACATCAGCTGATTACAAAGGTCTGAAGACAAAGTCTGAAAGCAAAGAACTGAAGACAAAGTCTGAAAGCAAGAATTGAAGACAAAGTCTGAAGATGAGTGCTGAAGACAAAGACTGAAGACCAGAGTGATCAGCAGTTGTCACACACAGCTGAACTTGTTAACTTCAGTAGTTGTGATGGTTTTACTTTTTCAGTACTTGTAATTTTATATTTCAGTAGTTTAGTGTTTCAGTAGTTATTAGTCAGTAGTTTTTTAATTGGCTTAGCATTTACTGAGATGTAATCAGTTTGTTGAGAACATCTCAATAGTTTGCTTATTTCAGTTGTTTTTGTAATTCTGTTAGATGTCACTGTCAAGTGACATCAGCAGACGTCACATTCCTCTATATAAGGGATGTTGACCTAGCTGTATTTCCACCAAAACATTACGCGTGAATGAAATCTTTCCTTAACAGAATATTCTCTCTATAATTGTGATTGATTGTCTTGCATATTCTTACTTTTCTTGCTTGAATTCGATCTCAATTGGTGATATTCTGTTGCATAATTCTAACCTAATTGATCCGATCCTATCAAATGGTATCAGAGCAGGTTAATCATTGATCGATCTAACAATTGATCATTGAAACTTTTCTTTTGATAGCAAAGGTTGATCGAATTAGTAGTTTTTGCAAGAATTGATTATAGAGATTAATTTTTCTGTTCTTCCGGTTCATTAATTGTGATTCTAATTGTGTTTTCTAAGTATATTGTTGAGCTTTCAAACCAGACCAATTTTAATCTCCTTGACTTCAATTGAATTAGTGAAAATGACTACTTCAATGAATGATCCTCACAATACTGGCTCCTCAACTAAGCCTCCTATGCTTGTTAGGAGTGAGTATAACATATGGCAACGCCGAATGCTCCATCACCTGGTGTGTTAACAGTTCAGGTTGTTGAAGTCTGTGGTTCATGGACCATACAAGCCTATGGTGAGTAATCCTGAAACCAAGGAGATGGTTCCTAAAAAGAAGGAACAATATTCTGATGAGGATTTAAAACTGTTTGAGATTGATGCTAAAGCCATGGAATTCTGGCCATGGCAATACCTAATGAAATCTATTCTTGGCTCATGCATCATGAAACTGCTTATGATCTCTGGGTTACTCTAAAGGAACAATTTGGAGGAACTGATGAGGTCTTAGCAAACAATAGAGAAATCCTTGCCCAGCAATATGAGACATTTTCTCATAGGAAGGGTGAGACACTGACTCAACAGTTTGAGCGGTTTTCATGTTTAATCTCTGAGCTTAAAATGGTTCAACATGAATACACAAACAGCCAGATGAATAATAGATTCCTCAGATCCCTGCCTGAGAGATGGGACACTTACACCATTGTCCTACGCTCCAGTGCAAATCTGGATACTCTATCTCTCACCCAACTTCATGGGAAGCTCTTAACATTTGAGAGAGAGATAGAACAGAAAAGGAAACTATCATCATTCTGGAAAGCTCACTGATGACTTTGTACCAGGTAATACTGCTCTAGTTGGTCATGAGTCTGAATATGCTTCATCTGAAAGTTCATATGATGAGCATATTGATTTCTCATCAAACAGTGGAAATCATGCTTTGTTGGAGTTGAGGGAAACTCATGTTTTAAATGCTGATAATTTGTGTTTTGTGATGGATGATTTAAAGGGAATAGCTGATGATGATCTTGAAGAGATGGATATTTTGAGCCAAATGGCACTGATTAATATCAGATCTCAAAAATTTTATAAGAGAACAGGTAGGAAATTTCCTGGTCTCTCTGGCAAAACCAAGGTTGGTTTGACAAGTAAGTTGAGATGTCACAAGTGTCACAGACTTGGACATTTTGCTAGAGAGTGTAGATCATCTGGATCTAACACATCTGCACCCTTTGTGACTTTTCCAAGTAATAATTCACAATCCAAAAGGGCAACATCCTACCAGTTCTGATCATCATTCTCAGCATCAATCATCTCCTGCATACTTTGTCCCTCAAAGCCCCATGCCATATCCTTATCCATGTTTTTACATGCCTCAGTCTAGTCAAGTTTCAGTACCAATGGCTCAACAACCACATGCTCTACCTGATTCTCAGCCTTCTCAATCAAATCAGCAATCTCAACCTCAATCTCATCAGAGCTTTTTCACCCCTGAGGTTGTTGATTGGAGCAGCCTACCAGATGATGTCTCTGGTTATTTTGAGCAATTTGCTGGTGCTGGTCAACATGGTGGTGACAATCCTTTTGGAAACCTTGCTTTAATGGCCCTGGAATCTACTGATGACAATCCTTCATCATCACAGGGTTCTTCATCACAGGTACCACAGGTATCTTCTGAGGCTAAGGCCAAGATTTGTTCTGAATCATGCATAGCTGCTTTTGTTTCTACTAGGGAAGCAAATGTAGCTTTAATTAATCAAAATCTTGACCTAGAAAAGGCAATTCTAAAAGAAAATCTGAGTTTGAGTCTGTGTTAAAAGAAAAGGATGAAAGATTTATAAGCTTAAATGTCAAATTATTGATGAAAGGCTAAGGTAGAGGTCATTCTAGAAAATCACAAGAATCTCAAGGAAACACTTGCAGCTACCCAAGTTGATTGTGAACGATGGGTAACATCCTGCAAGGGATTTGAAATGCTTCTCATCAAGCAAACTGCTTCAAATTTGAAGTTTGGGATTGGATATAATCATACCATACCCCACAGATTTTACTCCTAAGTAAGAAGTACAATCTGAGGTTGAGAGTCATTCCCAGACCACATCATCAGGTGTTTCATCCTCTATTGAAAATTAAAATCTGAGGATGAAGTTAGTGTGAGTATCTCAGTTAATCAAATAACTGATGATCCTACTACTCTTCGAAACACTTGATCAAGAAGAAGCTGAGAAATTCAGGTGTTGTTCCACAAGGTATTCAAAGTATTGAAGGGCAAACACAACACCTGAAGAGCATTTCAAATCAGAAAAAATAAGCAACCTTTACAACTGCTGAAGAATCTATCAGGATTTCAAGAAATACCGATAGCAAACCACTGAAGAGAATCTTCAGTTGTTGAAAATCCTTCATACTTCCCAAAAGTACTGAAAGGAAGAAAGTACTGAAGACAAATCTTCAGTAGTTTCCTCAACTTCAGCAGTGATCAAGAAAAGATGAAAACAAAACCATGTGAAATATATGGTTTGTTTCAATCATCTGACTGATGAGTGCTGGTTTAGCAAGGGTTTAAAATTCAATAAAAAGAAAATCATTAAGCATAAATGCATGAAAATAAAAACGATTTCAAACCAAGTTTGTACCTCAATCATCTCATTCTGATAAACCTAAGCTTTCTCAAATGCACTAAGAAAGAAGGGGTTTTTCAAACAACAAGCTGGAAATATTCTCAGGGAATATTGAAACTCAGACTAAGTCTGTGTCTTTTCAAAAGAAGGGTGTAGAGAATAACAAGAACAAATCATCCACAAGTACTGATGTGTCAACTGAGTTGAAAACTCTATCAACAAATCAGACACAACTTGTGATGATGATTCAACATCTATTGGGGAGAGATAACCAATTGGATGTTTCTGTGTCTAAACCACTGAAAAGGATACCCAAGCAAAAATCCAAGGAATCTTTTTCAGCATCATCTACATCTTCAAAAGCTGTTGATCATGCACAACCTGTTAGTTTAACATCTGTTGATGAAAACAGACCCAAAACCAAAAAGGTTTAGGTCTCAAAAGCTAACTAATTTTTGTGTTAAATGCAGGGTTCTTTATCATGCCAAAGAAGCATCTGGTATGTGGACAGTGGAGGATCATGCAGATGATAGGGAGCAGCTCTCTTCTTCATGACTATTCCCAAAGGAAGAAGGGATTTGTTTCATTTGGATGATGCAAAAGGTTACATCATTGGGAAGGTTTTGTCTCAAATGGGGAGATAAGATTTGATGATGTCAACCATGTGAAGAACCTCAAATACAACCTTTTGAGTGTCAGTCAAATGTGTGATAAAGGGCATGTTGCACTTTCACAAGTCAAAACTGTCGGATTCTGTCTTCCCAGTTTTGCACAAGATTGACAAAAATTGGATGAGTATACTCTCCTGAAGGCCAACAGGATTGGTAGAGTATATGCCTCAGATCTATCAAAGAAAATAGATCTAAAAGGCCATCCATGTTTGTTTCTCCAAAGCCTCTCCTCAAGAATCTGAACTATGGCATAGAAGGCTGGGTCATGTGAATTTCAAAAACATGAATCAGCTCATTCATCATGGATTAGTGAGGGGCTTACCATTGAAGAGTTTAAGTGTGATGATACCTGCCCAGCTTGCTTGAGAGGAAAACAACACAAAGCTTCATTCCTTCCATAGAAGAACCTAAGTCCACAGCATGCTTGCAATTACTGCAACATGGATCTCTTTGGTCCTGTGAGAGTAATGAGCATGGCAAAGAAAAAGTACTGTCTGGTATTTGTGGATGATTACTCTAGATATGTATGGACTTTCTTCTTGCACTCCAAGGATGAAGCAGCTCAGAGTATTATCTATTTTGTGTGTTTACTGTGGAGAAGCAGCATTCACTTCCTGTTAAGTGTGTGAGAAGTGATAATGGGACAGAGTTTAGAAATCACACTCTTGATGATTCTATTTATCTAAGGGAATCAAAAGACAATAGTATTCAAAGAACTCCAGAGCAAAATGGAGTGCTGAAGAAAGAACAGGACCCTGATTGAAGCTGCAAGGACAATGTTGGCTGACTCTGGGTTACCCACTAACCTTTTGGCTGAAGCTGTCAATACAGCTTGCTATGTTTCATAATAGAGTATAGTGAATCAGAGGTTGATGAAGACTCCTTATGAGGTCTTACATCATTTGGCTCCTCTTGATTTCATTCTTTAGAGCCTTTGGGTGTCCCTGTTATATTCTTAACACAAAAGTATCCTTCAGAAGTTTGATTCCAAGTGGATGCAGGGTATTTTGTTGGGTATTCATCTACTTGCAAAGCATACAGAGTGTTCAACTGCAGAACAAAGATTGTTGAAGAGACTTGCATGTCAAGTTCAATGAATCACCAAAAGACAAGATTCCTCAAAACCCTGTTGAGATGTTTGACTTGGACATACTGCAATATGTTTCATATCAGCCTCCACCTGTTATGGTCTCTGAAGATCGATCATCTCCAACTGAAGATACAAATACAAGTTGTAGTGATCATCTGCCTGTTTCTACTACAACTCGATGTTCCTGTAGCCTCAGCAGCTCCATCCACAACAAATGCTGATGAAATCTCTGAATCCTCTACTTCATTGAACTGCCATCTCAGTCTAGGTTTCAAGAGTCTACATCAACATCTGCTGCTGCTGAATCCTACAAACACTTGCACAGATATCATTGCTTATCAGAATTGAAGAATCATCCTGTGTCCCAGATCATTGGTGACATAACTGCTGGTGTTTCCACAAGAAGTCATTGTCCAATTTTTGTCTCTATGCTCTATTCATCAGTCAGCAAGAGCCAAAGAATTATCATGTGCTTTAAGGGACAATGGATGGGTTGAAGCCATGCAGCTTGAGCTTCTTCAATTTCAAAAACTCAAGTGTGGGAACTGGTTCCTCTACCCCCAGGTAAGTGTGCAATAGGCACTAAATGGGTGTTAGGAAAAAACTGATGAAAAAGGTCAAATGTCAAGAACAAGGCCAGACTGGTTGTACAGGGGTTCTCAAAAGAAGAAGGTATTGATTATGATGAAACCTTTGCCCCTGTGGCCAGACTGGAGGCAATTCGTTTGTTTTTAGCTTATGCTGCTTTCATAACCTTAAAGTTTTTCAAATGGATGTCAAAAGTGCATTTTTGTATGGTAAAATAAAGAAGAAGTTTGTAGTCAACCACCAGGTTTTGAAGATCATAAACACCTGATTAGGTGTATAAGCTTGATAAGGCTCTTTATGGGTTGAAACAAGCACCCAGTGCCTGGTATGAAACATTATCTAATTTTCTTCTCAAAATAATTTCACTAGAGGCTCCATAGATAAAACTTTGTTTATAGAAAGCTCGCATGCACAAGCTCCTTGTTCAAATTTATGTTGATGATATTATTTTTGCATCATCTGATCCCCAGTTGTGAATGCATCACAAAATTGATGCAACAAAAAGTTGAAATGAGTGCTATGGGAGAATTACAGTTCTTTCTGGGGTTTACAAATCAAAAAATGACTGATGGAACTTTCATTCATCAGTAAAAATACACAAAAAATTTGTTAACTAAGTTTGATTTACAAAACTGTAAATCCTGTTCTACTCCCATGTGCAGCAACACACAACTGGATGCTGATCAAAAAGGTAAAGCAGTGATGAAACTCTTTACAGATGTATGATTGGTTCCTTGATGTACCTAACAGCTTCTAGACCAGATATTATGTTTGCAACTTGTGTCTGTGCTAGATTTCAGGCGGCTCCTAAGGATTCCATATGATTGCAGTCAAGAGGATCTTTAGATATTTGCAGGGAACTAAATCACTAGGACTATGGTATTCCACTGGGCACTCTTGTAAATTGGTTGCTTTTTTCTGATAGTGACTATGCAGGGTGTAAGTTAACCAGAAATCAACTTCTGGTGGATGCCAATTTCTAGGCAACTGTTTGGTCTCTTGGCAGAGTAAGAAACAAACATCAGTTGCTACATCAACAGCTGAAGCAGAGTACATTGCAGCTGCAAGCTGTACATCTCAGGTACTTGGCTTCAAAATCAGTTATTGGATTATGACATTACTGAGACTAAGACTCCGTCATTAATGGATAGTTCTTCAGCTCTTTGTATTGTGTAAGAATCCTGTCCAGCCTCTAGGACCAAACATATTGAGATCAGACATCATTTCATTAGGGATTGCTATGAAAAAGGTCTGATTGATCCAAAGTTTGTGCTCAGTGCTGATGAGCTTGCAGATATATTTACTAAGCCTTTGGATAGTGCAACATTTCATAATCTTGTACTCAGGCTTGGTATGCTGCAGCTAGAATATTTGACAACTACTGATGCTCTTAGTTCATAAATACTGATGAGCATTAGTACTCTTTGTCAAAAATAAGTGCTGATAAGTCATTTTATCTTCAGTAGTTTTTACAACTACTACTGAGACTTAATTACTTAAAAAGTACTGAAGTATCTTATTTGTTCAAAATATTGATGTAGTTCAAACTACTGATGTCTTTTGTAATAAAGTACTGATGACCGATGAAACATCTGAAAATCAGATGATCTGATGAGTAAGTGTCAAGGTCGTTGAAACAGCTGAACTTTGTGAATTGACGACATTACTGTTTCATTTTCAAACAACTGAAGCCAAAACCAAGTCTTCAGTAGTTTTCCAACTACTGATGACCACACCAAGTCTTCAGTTGTTTACAACATCTGAAAGTTAAAACCATGTCTTCAGTTGTTTTCCAACATCTGATGACCAACACCAACACTTTCAGTTGTTTGACCTCAGCCGTTTCATAACCTATATATACCTAACCCTAACTTCAACCTTTTCATAACCCACTTTCCAAACGTTCATCTTCCATTAATGGCGACCATGCAAATCAAACCTCGACACAACTGTGTGGGCTCATCTTACCAAATCACCATTCTGGAAACAAGTTCGATGCTGCTATCGACTTGATGAACGATTCCCAATACCGCACAGCCTTTCTCTCCTCAATCCAACCATTCCCCTGATACCCTGTGCCAGTTCTGGACGAACGTTACCGTTCATACTGATGAGAATGATGCCACCATCACTCTCCAGTCTTTTGTTAACCAGAAACGGGTGATCATCACTCCTGAGATCATTCGTCAAACCCTAGACCTAAATGATGCCACCTATCCCACCAAGTACCCAAAAGGCACCATTGATCTTTCTTTTGCCAATCATGGTTATGAAGATGACCTAAGTGCTACTACCATACTGAAGAAGCACTTCCATGATGTGAGCGACTCATATTTCACATGATCAATGTCTGCCTGGCTCCTAAAACATCCTCTTGGGATCAAATGTCTTCCAGATGGCAACAGGTATTATATTCTATCCTTGAGCATCAAAATCTAAATTTTTCTGATATTCTCTTTTTAGAACTAAAAGATTTGGCATTGAAACCTGTGGCAAATAGATGGATATTATATCCAAGGTTTCTTATGGCAATCATTTTAAACCAATTAAAATCTGATGGCCTTGTTGGCCTTGGAGTCCCTGCTCTGGTTGGTTCTCACAAGGTATACTCCAGGCACAACTCAAACCCACAACTCAAACAGGCTGCCAAACTGCTCAAACCACAAAGGAACCACAGCCCCACCACCTCAAAATCTAGAGTCCCCTCCAAACCCAAACCAAGAAAACCAAAAAGGCTACTCAGGGAGTTGAGTCTCCTGATGATGCCCTGCAGCACAAACGCAGGATGAGACTACAATCTTAATCCCCTTATAGTCTCAATGACTCCACCAGCTGAAACCGCTCAGGTATCCTCTCAACAGGGTCCTGATGCAACCAATATAGGGGAAACCACATTGCTGGAATCTATCTCACTTGAGAAGATTACCATTGAAGAGCACCAATCTCCCCAGGTGCAAAACCTCTTCACCACCATCTCCCACTGATACCGCCCCTACAAGCCCAACTGCATTCATTGCACAAGTGCTGACTCAGCTACATTCCTCTACCCCTCCCCAGCTACCTGTTACTACTGGGAAAACCTCAACAGCTGAGGGAGAGGATCAAATGTGGTTGAAATCCAACAACATAGGGATTATCAAGTTCAGTCTCCCAGTGTAAATGTGGAGACTAGAACATATGTGAGGCTACCTCTTCCCCTGCTTCAGCACAGAAACAGGATGAGCTGGTATCATCTCTAAGACCTCACCAGAGGCAACTGTCAATGAAGGACTTGCTCCTGAGACAGGAAGTCCCCAGTTCCAAGACAAGGGGCACATGTGATTACTGATTTACACTCAGCACATGTTCATCCTGATTCACTCAAGAGGTCAGTGATTCATTTTCACTGATATGACCTGGGCTTTTTCTTTGAAGTCTTAACCCAAACCTATTCTTGAGCTGAGTTTGAGATTGAAAAGATCTGCTTCCCATCCTTCTCAGGAATCAAGACCATCTGCCCCAATAAACCAACAGATGGCAGCTTCTGTTGAACTTCCCTACACATGAGCACTTCAAATCAACCAAACCACCACCTCAGGTTTCAGGCACCATTTCTCAGGAGAGAACCCCTCTGAGCAAATGGTTGCTGCATTCAAATCTCCTTACCTACCTCTCATCACACCCATCTCACATCTATTGTTCAAATAAAACCATTGATGAAGGCTCAATCCTCAGATATTACCTCACTTCTGACTGATGCTGTTTCAACAAGCACCTTTCTGACATTCAAACCCTGACCCAATGCAACCAAAAGGGGGAGCTTAAGTCAGCAAAGGATGATAAAGGAAAAGATCTGAAGAGGAGAGATGAGGATAGAACAAAGGTAAGAGATCATCATCACCTACAAAAAAAGAAAGTATTGTGATAAATGAAGAATGAGAAGAGACTAGATGAGATGATCAAAGAAGCTGATGACCAACACAACAGATCCTAGACAGGATCATTGATCAGCTCTTCAGGCAAGGATTTGACACTGCTAAACTTGACTCGAGATCAGGAGACTTGATATTCAGAAATTGAAGATAAAGATGGCAAGTTTAATGAAGAAGAAAGGGAGAGACTAAGCTAATGATTGATTTTCTGTCTAAACAATCTGGGAAGACCTATCATAGAGATTAAATCATGGTCCAGTGTTTGGTCTATGTGTCGATGACCAGTACAAATTGATAGGATAATTTTGATCTATCAAAATACACAAACAATAACAACAATTATAGATTAATATATGAATCAGACATAATTGATCTTCAATGAACAGACGCACTCAAAACTGTTAGGACCTGGTATTTGAACGAAATACCGAGTGATTGCGTGTTAAACCAACTCAAATAGTGCGGAATCCTATTTGATTGGCGATCCAATCAGTGAGAACACACGATGAATCAATCAAGAATTGATTTCAACGTCAGAAATCGATTAAGAACCGATCTGATGTGTTCTATGAACTTGGAGAACGATTTGGGAGGCTTCTGGACGGCTAGGGTACGTCTGGAGTCGTAATGGGATGAATGCTTACGTTTTCCCACGAATTGGGTCTATTTATAGGTTAGTATTGGTCAATCGTGCGACTGGGCCATAAGTATGGTTCAGTCGTGCGATTGAACCATGCGGTTGATTCATCCGCACGACTGAGTGTTCAGTCGTGCGATTGAGTCAATCTTATGTGTCAATCATACGACTGATCCAGTCTCCTGGTTCAGTCGTGCGATTGAGTCAATCGTATGAAGTTATTCATGCGTGTGGTCCATTCGCATGGGCCATCGCATGAGAACTTCATTAAGTTAAGTTTGAATGTTCTATTTAATATAACTTAATGTGCACTCATTCAAACATTCATAAACCCAATCAATTCAATCACAACTCATTAATGAAATATTAAACATTACAAGTAACAACCAATTCATATCATTTCATTAATCAATTACAATTACATCAAAATCAGACAGACAAGTTCATTACATTACAAATCATGATCTAGGGACATACATGTATCAACAAACTCCCCTTGGACCTAGATCTATCTATTCTCTTGTCTTCTGCATAACCTCCTTATATCTCTTGTACTTCTCCTCTTTAGTGACTCCTGCGTGTATCTCAAAAGCAAAGCAGAGTCTTATGACGTTTTGGAATTGGAGGGCTTGTACAATATCTTGCGTGTCATAGAACATGGCCACTTATATAATGTGTAGACATCATTAGCAGATAAGTTGGTTAGCCACATTGGGTCGAATACCCTGATAGTATCCATTTGGCCCTCTCTGTTCAGAACTATGACCGCTTCAGCTGTTCTCCAATCGTAGTACCACCATTTGAAGTGGGGAGTGAAGTCCTGTGGCATTTCCCTTAGAGGGATTCTTGACATCGTGCGCGGAGGACTCCACTTCAGCACTATCTTTGGCTTTCCAGTCTGGGATCAACTTCAGACCGTCTGATATACCTCGTAGGTTGTTGAGGTTTGAAGTTGACCCACCTGGTGTGGTACTCTTTCCTCAGGGCAGCCTCAAACCAGCCTGACATCTTCCTCGGGTCAGCATACAGCAGCTTAGTTTAGCCAGCTGGTTGAGCTCAAAACCAGGTAGAGTCTTCAGATCATGTGGGAACCTGAAGTACTCTATGCCCTGCTCCCTCTTAACAGCATACGCGTTAAGGTCTTCAAAAAATGCCCAAGAGATAATCCTGCCCGACACCTTATGGTGTTTCTTGACTTTGTAGAGCTTTGTGTAGGCATCTCTCTTTGGTGCAGCCCCTGGGCTCTACTTCTTCAAAACAGGCAGCCCATTCAGCCTTGCGAATATCACATCTGCATTGGAGGCTTGGGCTGTTTCTGCAGTCTTTTCTGCTTCTTGCTCCATCTTGTTGAGTACCTCAAAAGTATCACTGACTAGGGATTCACCCAAATTGGGGACCACATTTCCCTCGGCGTCAGCGTACTGAGGATACTCTTCTGCAGTGATATCTTCTCATCTCAACCTCATCAATGTCGTCAGTTCCTCATCACTGGTTGAGTCCACTGTTGGAGCATCCTTCACGATTTCATCGGGATTGAGTTTGAACATTTCAGCTATTTGCTCATCAGACAGGTCGTGAATTATCTCCCCCTTCTTCAGGGGTATAACTCACAGACCGTCTCACTATCCCTTGTAGGTCAAGAATCATAGTTAACTGAGTCTTGACCATTTGAAGGGGAGTAAAGTCAAACTCATCCCTCTGAAAGTTTGGATCTGTTTGATATAAACATTCAACACATAAATCATTAGTAATTAATCAAACAGACATACATTAACTTAACTTAATATATATAAACATTTAATACATTTGTTTTTCATTACATGATTCAAGTACAAAGTAAATAAACAAATAAAACATCTAATCAGTACTTTGATCCTGAATCTGTGGTGGTGTCGCTCGGGGGAGCAGAAGTAGTGGATGACTGGTCTTGTCGACGTTTGGATCTGCGCTCCTGACCTGAGGCAGAGGCCGATGCAGCCGCATCCCCTCCTTCTGCCTCGTCATCATCATCGTGTCCTTCTGTCCTCTCCTCTTCTTCCGTCTCCTCATCATCATCATCTCCCTCATCATCATCCTCATCTTCATCATCATCATCTCCGTCGTCCCCGTCACCCTCCTTTAGCTTCAGGGGCTCATCCTTCGACCCCTTCAGCCTCAGCATGATCGTCTTATTGGTCGACTCCAACTCCTCAATACGTTTGGCTGACTGAGCCTGAGTATCTTGGAGTTGGGCCACCTCAGCTCTCTGCTGGTCAATGACCCGAGCTTGCTCTGCCAATTGCTGAGATTGGGCAGCAGCAAGTCGGTCAGTCTGCGGATCTGGGCCGCCTTCTCCTCGTCAGCAGCAGCAGCAGACGCATAACCATTCGGTTAAGCGCTGAGAGCTGCTCCTCTACCCCAATGTGAGGTAGAGTGAATCCATGTACCTGTGAGGGCTGGGCTGATGGTCCAGCCTGATGTGTGGTGGTGGTGGCAGTGGCTGTGGTGAATATGGGTCGGTGGGCTGATGGTGGTGAAGTGGGGGTGAATGGTCTGGTGATGGATGGGATAGATATAGTGGTGGGGGTAAGGTGGTGGATGTGGTGGTAGGAGTAGTGGCTGTGGTGGCTGTGGTGATGGGTGGAATTCAGTAGTGGTGGTAGTGGTGGCTGTGGTGGTAGAAGTGGAAGTCACGAAGGTCAACCGACGCTTCTTCTTCTTCATCCATGTGGTTGAGCCATCCGCTTCCTCCTGGTCCCGGAGGAAGTGGATGCTCCCCCTGCAACTCTGCTCCCTGACCCCGGAACATAGTTGGGGTCAGTATCTCTCGCCGAGGAGTCCCTCGGGTGCTCACCAACCACCTTTAGCCCGTGGTCTGTGGGAACGACTTTGCTTCCCACAGTCCTGGTGAGGGGCTCCTCGTCGGACTCCTCCTCCTCCATGTCACCAGCGACAAACTCCTGATGGAAGCCGGCCATCTCTGCGACCTCTCCGGCAGTGGCTGACCCCGGGGGAATAATCTCTGTATCTGTGCCTCTAGATGGGGCAGGCATGTCATCCCCGGCATCGCCACTATCATCATCATCAGAGTCTGACTCTGGTATAGCAATGTGCTCCACGTCTGAGTCACTGTCCTCGTGGCGCCACTTCCTCTTCGCTGGCGCCACGTAATCAACCCGGGCCAGATGCCCAAACAACCTCCTGACAGGGGGCTTCACCTGCTTCCCCCTGTAGACCTTCATCCGTCCAAGTGTCGTGTCATCCATGACCTCGAGGACACATCCTCCTTCTCCTCTCCTTCGGTAGGGAAGGAAGCTTCTGATCAATGATCATCTGTAAGAATCTGGGTACATACAGAAGCCTTCCTTCCCCTTACCCTCGAGGTTCTCCACCAAGTAGCTGAAATCATCCTGGAGAAGCTGAACGGATGGTTCAGCACCAACGCTGCGTAAGCGTTCTGGATCTGATCCGAGAGCTCATCAAATCCACCCTTCCGTGATGCTATACACTTAGCAGCACGTGGGCCAAGTACTTAAACTGGGGACAGAGGTTACTCTTGTTGAGTACCCCTGCATTAATGTCCCCAGAGTACTTGGCTCTCATGAAAGCATCCACGGACAGTGAGGGGGTGTAAACGTGTGGGACACTCAGCATCGTCCCCAAACTGAAGTACTATCCTCAGATCCTCCTCAGAAATGGTGATAGCCTCACCAAGATCGAGCTCCTGATGCAGTGAGGCTCGGTGGATCTGTCGACTGATGCTCCAGCCCAAAAGGCCTGCTGCACTGATCTGTAAGGTGTGCAGGGAGTAGATATAGCATATGCGATCCTCGATCTCTGAAGGAAAGTAATAATGCCAGCAAAGTCGGCTGCATTCCTGGAAGTCAAGTCCAGGTGAGCACAGATGTTGTGCTTAGTGCTCATATTCCATTACCCGCCATCTGTAACACATAATAACATAAACGTTAGTTTCATTGGCTAAGAGTATAAAGCAACACTTAAACTTTAAATAAACATTTTCTGTCATGCGATTGGGGATGTACGACTGAAGCCAGTCGTGCGACTGAATCATGCGATTGAGGTTCAGACGTGCGATTGACCTCATACGCACGACTGAGTGTGCGACTGGACTCATGCGCATGAACTCTTGTGCGGTTACACTAGTCGTGCGACTGAGTCTCATTCGCATGGTTCAGTCGTGCGATTAAGTGATTCGCACCCTTCAGTCGTGCGACTGAAGTTCATCAGGACGACCAGTCGTCTGTCTCATTCGTTCAGTCGTCCCAAGATCAAATCTACGCAGAACAAGTTTTAACATTCAATTAACCGGTTCTTTAGTGTCGCCTATACTTCCCTAATAACCTATTTTAACCAATTTTAACATATTACTTAGTTTTAATAGGTTATTAGGGTTTGACATCTCGGTTCGCCTGTTACAGTCGCATTCATCAATTTAGGGTTCGATTCTATCTGATTTCGATGGAATATAACTTCAATATACCTGTAAGATGATGAGCGAAAGTCAGTGACACAGAATCAGCTATAAAAATCAAATAGAGAAATTTGGGCAGAGTAACGGTACTATATGCGATTTAGGGCGATTTTGCGAATGAAGAGTCTCTGCGACCGACTCCCCTCTATTTATATCCACTCAGTTCCAATCGTGCGACTGAGTTCATTCGCACCTTTCAGTCGTGCGAGTGGGACTCAGTCGTGCGATTGGGTCAGTCGCCCTTCTTCAGTCGTCCGACTGAAGTTCAGTCGTGCGACTGACTCACTCGTTCGCATATAAGCATCCGATTGGACTAATCGTATGTTCCATTCGTGCGAATGGACTTCATTCGTATGGTTAGACCATACGTATGGTCCATTCGTGCGAATGGGTCATACTTAGTTAATTTTTCTGCTATTTTCCCAATTTACCTTTAACTCTTTTATATTAGTTTAATTAACGTTATGAACTGTTGATCATCTCAGACATGATCCTTTTAATCTAGAAAACACATTGATCACCTCAGACGTGATCCTTTTAACCACTTTGGTCACCTCAGACGTGACCCTTTTTAAAATACTTTGTCACCTCAGACGTGACTAATTTAACTTTTCAAAGAACATATGGTCATCTCAGACATGACCCTTTTAGTGAGTTTATTCCTTCTGATTTTCCTGATGTAGTCCGACACTGACTCAAGTTAAAATTAAAAAAACCAACGAACTAATTTAAGAAGTTAAACTAATTACATAATCAGACATATTTTTGGCTTTTTGTGAGAGATAAATCCAGAGATTGATATCTACGGGATTTGGATCGGGAGTAGATAGCTTCAACTTAGGTTGATCACATCTGGACCAATTCAATTTTTGGAATCATACAGGCAATTCAAATCATTTGAGACTTGTTATAAAACCTTTTGATGCTCAAGTTCTCGGTGTTCATCCAGAGTCGTTAGCAACATAAGGAAATCATACTGAAACTCTTAGGTTTTCACATTGATTTGAACCTTTGAGAAAGTAGCCACAATGATTGTCAGTATGTTTGTCCACTTAAATCCATACACAGACTTTTGACACAGACTGGTGACTTATTTAGGTGTAATTATTTCAACTAACATTTGTGGATCCCACACTTATATGGTAATCAACATCCCTCAGGAGCTTTTGAGCGGTCTACGGGTATTATTACAAGAAGAGACTATTCTTAGAGCTTTCAAAGAGAAGCCTGTCCTCAGGTCAGTGCCATCGCACAGCAGAGAGGCGGCAAACAACAATGAATTCTAGAATATCTAGGTTATGCTTATCCTCAGGTCAGTGCCATCGCACAGCAGAGAGGCACATAACCTATCTCCTTGTTAGAGCAGCTTATTTTATTTTGCACAAAATGCACCAACAACATAAGTCATTAGCTTTATTGCATTTGTCTTTCATTTTTTTCTTTGCTTTGCTCTAGTTATGGTCATCCGCACACATTTGTGGCGTTTACTTGCTCATTACCCTTATTGGAATATTGTTGATTGTGTTAACCAGTGATAAGATGGACGCCCACAGTCAGTTGAACACTTTAGTTTTATTTTGAAATCACCAATCAGGTCTAGTTGTCTATTGTGTTGAATCTACCAACATATCATATATGGTCTAGCAGCCTCTAAGTCTACTTTCTTTGTGTCACCTTAGGAGTTGCCAGTTTTCTATCATCTTTCCTTTTAGTATTGCTTAGACTACACAGATTTATTACTTTGAACTTTTGCACATTACTAACACTTAAATTTTAAAGTCCCTCTTGATTTGTTCCTGTGTACTATCATTTTCCAAAGGTATTGAATCGGTATCACAGATACAGTCTACCTTATTTCAGCTCGCTACTCCTTCTCCCTCATTTTTTTTTTTTTTTTTTTTTTTTTTTTTTTTTTTTTTTTTAATGTTAACTTGCTGACATATTCTCCCCCTAAAATACTAAAATCATTTCTGGTTTAATTATTTTAGGATTTTAATAAACAGCAAGAGAACATGAGTTTAAATAAATAAAATCAAATAAACAAATCAAATAAATAAAATAAAATTTAAGTACACGACATCGGACTACACATTTTCATCATCAGGAATTACCTCACTTTCTTTTTAACACCGTTGACCTCTAATAATATTGAAAACGTGGTTTATCAAAGCTTTAGTATAGAGGTCAGCGCGTTGAAAATCAGTATTAATTTTAACCACATCAATTAAGTTCTTTTCAAAACAATCCCTTATGAAATGGTATTTAATACCGATGTGTTTGGTCTTAGGATGTTGGACCGGATTTTTAGTTACTGCAATTGCAGCAGAGTTATCAACAAAAATAGGAGTAGATGAGAATTTTAAACCGTAATCCCGCATTTGCTGTTGAATCCAGATGATTTGAGAACAGCAACTTGCAGCAGCAACATATTCGGCTTCACAGGTTGACAAGGCAACCGATGTCTGCTTCTTACACTGCCAGGTAACTAATCTTCTCCCAAAGAATTGACACCCTGCTGATGTAGACTTGTAGTTCATCTTGCAGCCCCGTAATCCGAGTCACTATACGCGGTAAGCTCAAAGTCATCATCATGAGGGTACCACAGTCCAAGTGTAGGTGTACCCTTCAGATAACGAAAGATCCTCTTGACCCCGATCAGATGGTTGACCTTTGGTTTAGCCTGATATCTTGAACATAGACATGTAGCATACATAATATCAGGTCTTGAGGCAGTGAGATACATGAGGGATCCGATCATTCCTCGGTACATAGTGGCATCTACTAGATCTCCATTATCATCCGGTGCTATATCATGATTAGTAGCAAGTGGAGTCCCAGCAGCAGAAGCATTCTCCATGTCAAAGCGACTGAGAATGTCTCCTACATACTTGGTCTGATGTAGAAAGATCCCATTAGGTGTTTGATCCACCTGTAACCCGAGAAAGAACTTCATCTCCCCCATGGCACTCATCTCAAATTCTTTCTTCATTACTGCTTCAAACTCTTTACATAACTCTTCGTTCTTTGACCCGAAGATTATGTCATCAACGTATATCTGTACAAGCAGTAGGTCGCCATCCTTTTCCTTAATAAACAGTGTACAGTCAATTACTCCTCTGCGAAAGCCGTGTTTCACAAGATGAGTTGAGAGTTTCTCATACCAAGCTCGAGGAGCTTGATGAAGCCCATATAAAGCTTTGTCAAGCTTGTAGACTCTATCCCGATGATAGGGATCTTCAAAACCCTCGGTTGACTGACATAGACTGTTTCTCTGATTCTCCCCATGAAGGAATGCACTCTTTACATCTAATTGGTAGACTTTGATCTTCATGTACGATGCATAGGCAAGGAAGATACGAATAGCTTCCATCCTTGCCACGGGTGCAAACACCTCATTGTAGTCAATTCCCTCGACTTGGCGAAAACCTTGAACCACCAGTCGAGCTTTGTTCCTGATAATGACCCCTTGGTCATCCTTTTGCATTTTAGTACCCATTTAGTGCCAATGACTTTAGCACCTTTAGGTTTATCAACTAGTGTCCATACACCTAACTTCTTAAACTGCAGAAGTTCTTCTTGCATGGCACTCACCCACGCCTCATCATTGAGTGCTTCACTGACATATTTTGGCTCAACCTGCGAGACAAAACATCGATAGGCACCATCATGAATGTAACCTTTCTCCATAACCGAGGCGTAATCAGCTGAGTACAACTGATTTCGGGTTTGTACTCCTGATCTGACATCTCCAATGACATTGTCAAGGGGATGATAAACATTTAGTCGTGATCCTGGAGTAGTAGGAACAGCTACCTCAGAGCCAAGATTATGAACATTTGGTTCTGCATCTGAGGTAGTTGGAGTTTGAGGTTCTGAAGTCGAATGTGCATCACTCGTAGATGCTTGTGGACTTGCTGGAACTGGAACCTGTTCCTCCTGACTGTTCTGGTCATCTTCTTCAGCTTCATCTTCAGAGGAGAGTCACTGTCGTTGACTACTCCCCCTGACTGAGTAGATGATTCTCCCTGTGTGCTAGATGGTGTATTCAGAATATCATACATCATCCTAGTTGCTAGCTCATCATCCGAGGGAGAGAGAGGTATGTTGAAGGATTTGAAGAATCCATCATAATCGAAGAAGTAGGCGGGTCCTTTCCTGTAGGTGGTGTGGTATATCTCTGAACGTCGACATTACACCACACTTCTACAAGACCCGTTGAGTTATTGTAAACTCGCTTATTCGGTATGTTGTATCCTAGAAAGATTCCTTCATCTGCCTTCTCGCTGAATTTTCCTTCTTGCGTCTTCTTCAGAAGTGTACATGGCGCGCCAAAAGGTTCAAGATACTCCAAATTCGGTTTGCGTCTTTGGAGTAGCTCATAACATGTCTTTCCGTGGCGCTTGACTATTAGGACTCGATTAAGTGTATAACATGCATTTGCTACTGCCTCATTCCAGAATTGGATAGGCAGTTTCGAGTCCGCTAGCATAGTCCGTGCAGTCTCTATCAAGCTCCTATTTTCCTCTCTCAGCAACTCCCATTCATCTGAGGCGTGTATGCTGAAGTGAATTGATGAACAATCCCCTTTTCCTTGCAGTATGCCTCCATCCATTGATTCTTGAATTCGGTCCCGTTGTCTGAGCGTACTTGTCTAACCTTTAGCTTGTAGAGAGATTCCAGAGTGGTGACTAATTCCTTGAATGACTCAAATGTTTCTGATTTGGATTTCAGAAACATTACCCAAGTGAACCTTGAGTAGTCATCAGTGACCACAAAACAGTACAGATCGCCTGCAATGCTCCTTGTACTGACTGGACCAAACAGATCCATGTGAAGAAGTTCAAGAGGAAGTTCTATTGAATGAACTTTCTTTTCCTTATGAGACTTCTTTGTCTGTTTGCCTTTCTTGCAAGCTACACAAAAGTCAGGAAGTTGGAAGTTCTTGACATTTACTCCTCTCACTAAGTCCTTCTGAATCAAGTGATTCATCTTCCTTTGACTAATGTGTCCCATTCTCCTATGCCAGGAGATTGAGTCCTTCTCAGTAGCTTTAGATAGAAAGCACTGCACCTCTTGATCCGTTGGAGCAGCTGTTGACAGATCCAAGACATATAGATCCTTATATCTTGAAGCAGTCATCAGAACTTGATCCTCTGGAATCATATAGTCTTTCTTCAGCACGTAACACTTGTTGTTGTCGAAGATGACTTTAACCCTTTATCGCAGATTTGGGAAACAGAAAGCAAGTTATTTTGAAGTTGTTGAACGTAGTTCACCTTATCAAACTTGACTTTCTGATTTCCCTTCTTCCCTGTGCTGTGATGTATCCTCCCTTGTTTCCTGCAAAGGAAACATGCCCTCCTTTTATTTGTTTGACATTTGATAAAAGGGCTCTATTTCCTGTCATGTGCCTGGATGCTCCGCTGTCTATAATCCACGTGTTAGTCTCAGCGCTATACCGAACACCCTGCACATATCAAGTAAAGGTATTAGTTTAGGTTAGGAACCCAAGCCTTTACTGTCTTGGGTTTCCCAGAGGCATCACACATCATAAACTCTACCCATTGACCTTTAGAAGGTGAGGGTAACTCAGATTCCTTCTTGTCATCAGTATCAGTCACACAGGTAGTCTTCTCTTTCCATAAACCAGATTTGTGCAATGCCTGTTTATGATAAACAGTCGTCTGGCTTACAGGTTGAACTTTAGGTTCACTAGATCTTCTAGGTGGAGTTAGAGAACTCCTCTTAGAAGACCTAGGTCTAGAGTCCTGAAGATCAATTTTCTTCCTAGGTGTCTGATAGAAAGGACAATAGGAAGCAATATGTCCACATTCTCCACAGTTGTAGCACGATCTGCTATCAACCTTATAGTTTGACTTTCTTTGTGGAGAAATGCGTGACACTTTAGTAACATCAATTACCTTAGGTTTTGACTCTTGCATGTTTGATGTTTTCTCTGGTTTAACAAATTTAACTGATTTAACTGTTTAACTTGTTCAACTTTTTGGTTAACTGGTTTTGGACTTGTAGCATGTGAAAAATTAACATTTGAAGTCTTTTTGGGTTCTGATTTGACTCTGTTTGACCCTGACTTTAAGTTAACTTTTTCAAATTCATTTTCCAGATTAACACAAGGCAATTTACCCTTTGCCTTTGAAGTGGCCTCCTTTTGTTTCTGTCCAGATTCAGTAGATGAACATGATGTGTCTGGATCAGTAACAAGAGGAGTGGTCACCACATGATCCTTGATTGGGTTGTTGTTTACTGGTCTAGACTTGGTGTTCATCAAGGTCTCAGGTGGTGGTGGAACCACTTTGTATCCTAATCCCTCCCCATTATTTCTTTCTCTCACTAAGTGTTGAACTATGTGTGAAGAACTAGTCCAACTATGCAGTTTCTGTTTTAAGGAATTAACTTCTACTTCTAGAACTGCCTTTTGTTTCTTAGTGTCCTCTAGGGAGTTTAGATAGTACCTAATGTCATTTGATTGATTAAAGGCAACTACTTCGGTTTCCCTAAGTTGCTTAGTCAATAGGTCTATCTTTTCCTTATAACTATGCTCATTTTGTTTTAGAACTCTATTGGCCTCAGTGCATAGTTGTAAGTCCTTTACTAAGTTATCATTGTGATCTAATAACCTAGCAAATTTTTCATCAATGCTATTCCTAAATTTATCACAGTTAGAACAAGCATGATTATTAAACAATTGGTCAGTTGTACTTACCTGTGTTGTTTCAGAGGAGTTAGCCATCAACGCAGCATCAGACGTCTCTGGTTCTGGTGATTCTGACTTTTCTGAATCTGACTTGGAAGTTTCCTCCTTTGGTGTGTAACTGACTTCAGCTGCAGTTGTTTCTTCACTGTGTGACATTGCTAATCAACTGCTACATCACCTCACTCGCAGAATCATCATCAAGATCTTCAACACTGGCAATGTTGGATTCTGGGTTGACAAATCTAAAACTCCAGTCCTGTCCTTCATCATCATGAGCAGTCAAGGCTTTTGGGTCCTTGTTTGATGAAGTAGAACTAGAGGCTTGCTTGTCTTGGTGAGTAAAGGATGAGAACGGGTTCCCATTACCCGTCTTCTTTGGTTTGACACATTCCCTCTTGAAGTGCCCTTTCTCTCCACAGTTGAAGCAAGTCACCTTGCTCTTGTCAAAACCAAATGTGGTATCCTTAGTAGCTATCAAGTTCTGTCCAGTCTTCTTAACAAACTTTTTCGCCCTTCGGACAGCGCTAGCTAAGGCCCACATTATATCCATCCTTTCCAGCTCCATTTCATCTACCTGCTCGTAGTCTTCATCAGCCAAATGACAGTTTCCAATCTTCCCAGCTACAAGTCCATCATATGAATGAACTACTGCAGCTAGAAGATCCATATGCTCTCGTGCTACTTCTACAGTCACATTACCGAGATTCTCGGTCTTCAATTTGGTAGCACTTGCTTCTGATCCAATATAATGGGTACATGATGACCCTGACGTGTCTGATCCAGAAGTAGAAGCATGTGAAGGACCTGACGAGCTAGACACAAATGCTGTCTGGAGAGGTGCTCCAGAAGTCTTAGCTTGAGGCGTGGCATTGTATAAAGCTGGGTTTTGTGTATATGATGACTTCTGTGCTCTATACTTCATCCTTAGTGCTTCTTCACGCAGTCTAAGAATAAAGTCATTTATGTCCAGCTTTATAAGTATTCCATTCTGTCTAAGATTAGACACGAATGAGGCCCACTTGTCAGGCAATCCATCAGCGAAGTTGCTTACTTTCTCTTCCATAGTAGTCTTCCACTCCATGTGTATGCAACTCGCTCATCAAGTGGTAGAATCTGTCTATGACTTCATCTAACCCTCGTTACCAATTGATGAGAAGTTATCGAATTCCTTCTTTAACTCCTTTGCTTTGATTGCCTTTAACGATGCATTCCCATCATACCTTTTCTCTAGCTCATCCACAGTTTCTTGGACTGCTTGTTCTCTGAGTACTGGTGGAATATATCTTTGGGGATCGACTGAGTTATCATAGCATAAACTCTTTCTCAGCATTATACTTTACTTTCTGAGCATCAGTCATCCCACTCAACGTTAGTTTCACTCCATCTGCTCCCACCGGTGTACTATACCCTACTTCGATAGCTTCCCACAGATTGGATCTACTCCATTGAGGTAGATCTCAAAACGTTGTTTCCAGTGAGGAAACTCATCTAAGTCAAGAGCTTTGGTGGTTTATTGTGAATACCCACCTCACTCTCAAGCAGCAGCAGGTTCTGTATTCTTGAGTCCTTCCCCGCAGTAAAGGCTGACATCTGATCTTCCATGGTTACTAAACTTAGAGTCTAATCAAATCAACTTTAACTGGTGCGACTGAAGAATGCGAATGGTCCTCTCGTGCGTATGAACTCTGCGATTGGTCCAACCGTGCGACTGAACAGGGCGAATGGTTCAGTCGTGCGAATGAATCTGGTGCGTGTGAGCTATGCGAACGAAAGGGTTCAGTCGTGCGAATGAGGGTGCGACTAGGTCCAGTCGTGCGAATGAGCACTGCGAATGAGTCTAGTCGTGCGAATGAGCACTCGTGCGACTGAAGCTGCTGTTTTGCGAAAATTTCTAGGTTTGACGGGTTTCAGCCGTAAAAATTCGAAATTTTGCAAGTCCAAATCGTCTAGGTTCGTAGAAACTGAACTTCGATGAGCAGGGAACGTCCAAGATCACTTTTGATGCAAAAGATTGCGTTTTTCGTGCAAAAACACAAACTTTTATGCAATCTTGATTGAATCAACACGAAATCAAGAGCCAAAGCTCTGATACCACTTGTTAGGACCTGGTATTTGAACGAAATACCGAGTGATTGCGTGTTAAACCAACTCAAATAGTGCGGAATCCTATTTGATTGGCGATCCAATCAGTGAGAACACACGATGAATCAATCAAGAATGATTTCAACGTCAGAAATCGATCAAGAACCGATCTGATGTGTTCTATGAACTTGGAGAACGATTTGGGAGGCTTCTGGACGGCTAGGGTACGTCTGGAGTCGTAATGGGATGAATGCTTACGT
This sequence comes from Flaveria ramosissima, assembly GCA_025215565.1. Classification (NCBI taxonomy): domain Eukaryota; kingdom Viridiplantae; phylum Streptophyta; class Magnoliopsida; order Asterales; family Asteraceae; genus Flaveria; species Flaveria ramosissima. Next base: position 5,057,864 of record CM046029.1, read on the forward strand.
TTTCCCACGAATTGGGTCTATTTATAGGTTAGTATTGGTCAATCGTGCGACTGGGCCATAAGTATGGTTCAGTCGTGCGATTGAACCATGCGGTTGATTCATCCGCACGACTGAGTGTTCAGTCGTGCGATTGAGTCAATCTTATGTGTCAATCATACGACTGATCCAGTCTCCTGGTTCAGTCGTGCGATTGAGTCAATCGTATGAAGTTATTCATGCGTGTGGTCCATTCGCATGGGCCATCCGCATGAGAACTTCATTAAGTTAAGTTTGAATGTTCTATTTAATATAACTTAATGTGCACTCATTCAAACATTCATAAACCCAATCAATTCAATCACAACTCATTAATGAAATATTAAACATTACAAGTAACAACCAATCATATCATTTCATTAATCAATTACAATTACATCAAAATCAGACAGACAAGTTCATTACATTACAAATCATGATCTAGGGACATACATGTATCAAACAATAACAATAATCCAATGTATTTCAATGAAGTAACTGCTTGAATGATAGTTTGCAACAGAATTCCACGATAGGGTTTTGCAAACTTTCATGCAATGAAATGACATATATATAGACAGTCATAGTTTTCGCTGACAGTTTCGCTACCAGCGAAACTGTCATGCCTAAACTATAGTTTTCGCCCGGCAGAACACAAGTTCGCCGGGTGAACTCAAAAACAGCAAACTTTGAGCGAACTATAGATTCGCTCACAGTTTCGTTCGTGGACTGCCAAAAACTGCTAATTACAAACAAAATCAAATGAAACTAACAAAAGTCCTATTACAATGTAAACAGTAAACATCTATACTAAAGTGAGTCCAACCTAACTTATCTTCAATACTCCCCCTAGGTTGGACCCACTATCTTCACTGCTCTAGGGTTTTGAAACTCCTTCAGCTCCCGTTTCATCCTCAGCTGCTGTTGATCTATCTTCATCCTCTCCTGCAGCAACGTCTTTTAGCTTCATCAATCCACTGATTCTCCAAGGTTAATTCCTGCATCATCACTTCCTCGAATGACCACTAGCTCTAGCAAACTGCCTGGTCATGTCTTGACATCCTGGCAAAGTCATCATGTGCTCTCACTTTTCAGCCAAATCTTTACCTCTGCCGTACTCCTCTTATTTTGTTCGCCACATTCATAAAAAAGCTTGCCTCCTTCGTGTTTCCTCACCTGCTCCGGCCTTTATATGATTTTCACAGAGAATCAAGAGATCTTCATCACAAACTGAATAACTCCATTGGGTCAAACACCCTAAACTCTTTTCCTTGTTTGGCTCTAATCACAACCTCCCAGTGTTATTATCAAGAACCACTTTTCAAAGTCCTGTAAATGTGGAGGGAAGAGATCAGCCAATCTTACTATGTTTTACAGTCTTAGGTGGTTTGACTCTCAAAACAATTTCTTCCTTTCCCAGTCTCCCAGTCTTTATCTTTCTTTGATCTCTTTCGTTCAAGCCTTCCTGTATCCAAATGATTCAAAGTTATCATTAAGGCATTTTTAATTTCCTTCTCAAGAAAACTGCCCTTTCACTAAATGAACATTAATCAAAGGCAAGGTAGCCAACCGTCTCAGATCCCACTTAGGCAAGGTCTTAAACGCTTCCTCTTGAGCATGTAACTAATATTACCTCCTCTTCTTTTAATCAAAACACATCTTTAAGAAGATTATAACACCAACTGATTATCTTCTTTCTGCCCTTTTTCTGCTTAAACTCCCATATTTTGAAACAAGGAGTAAGTTCTTCAGCCTCCTTCTCCTTTACCAACCAATCACTCTTATCCCTCAACACATCATTTTCATCATCTCCCTTCTTACCACATACACCAAGGTCTCTCATCTACTTCATAGAAATTCCGGTTCAGAATCATAATCAACCAATGCTCATCCACTGCTCATCTCCTCTTCTTCATCATCAACCTTTTTCCTTTATCTGATACTTCCCTCATTAGTAGCTGTAACGACCACTTCTTCTCCCAAATATCCTTATCAAAATCAAACTGTAGGTTAACAAACCCTGCTTCAACAATATCATCTTCTTCTTTCTTCCAGCATCTTCTCTGGATCTCTTGTTCTCTGCTTCAGTATCAGCTGCTCCAGAGTGTCCCTCTCCTACCTTGGATGAAGTACCCACATTTAAGAATGGGTACTTAGATAATCAGTCATATCATCTAACTCAGATTGAGTGTTGACTGGTAGGCCAGCAGCAGCTTTATCTGTGAAATTTCTTCAAATAACCTCTTAATCAACTATTCTGATCAACCAAACATCTTTTTCATTCCTCAATGACCTCATCTTTCTGTTGCTCCCTAATCTCCTGATTCGGCAGTTTAGTCTTTATCATACTTAACTCATTTGCCAATGAAGTATTTAGACACGAATCACATCCTCATCAAGACCAGCACTAGCTTCTTTCCCTGCTGTGAAACCCTCGTGTCTAGTTTTTGTTCTTCGTTCAGGCTCAACAAGTCAGTTCTCTTTTTAGACCTTCGTTCTTTCTCCACCTTATTTCTTCTGCTTGTGTATCTATGTCTTCTTCGAAAATCATAATCTTTCTCTTTTGCATATCTCTTTCTTCTTCTTAGCTGCATCAGCTTGTTTCACCCTTATTTCCTCAGCTCTTTTGTTTTCAGACTCATCAACCCGTCTGATAAATTCCATCGCTCTGGTGGGTACATGTTTTCCCAGAGATGGGTTTTTTACCACTGAAATCATGGCGTATAGCACAGCAATCGCAAATATCCGAGGGTTCATCTGAACTAATCTCTTAACTTCACCATGTTTAGGAACATCAGGAACAAGATCATCAATAATCATCTGAATAAAACGAGGATATAACAACCATTTATCCTTTTCACACGCCATCACATTTTCTGCCATACACGCAAAGATCATCTAGCAATTTGCTTTCTCCCCTTTACAACATATCACCATAGCTTTGGCCCAGTCAGGTTAAGTCCATCAGATCCACCCTTACGGTGATCTAAGCACATAATAAACACGTGAGATATATATCTCCATTCTTTAGATAAAAGGACTTTTTAATCTCTTTCTCGAACCAAAGACTGGTCCCTCATACCCATTTGTCTGAAAGCTTGGAATACTTCAGATTCCGTCATATCAACTTCTTCATCACCAGTATCATCTTCCAGTCTAAGAATCCTCGACACGTTCTCAGCAGTAATAGATATATCATGATCAAGCACTCTAGCTGTGATCCTCTAAACATCTCCTCCGGTGTTGTATTCAGCTGATCTCCAAAAGTCTCTAATGTGAAGATCATAGACAGTGGGTGAGTGAGAGATAGCATATGCAATGGGTGATCTTTGGAGCCATCTAATACAATCACGAAATCCGGCCGCCTTTGGCAAAGTATCATCTAATATGGCAGTGATATTATTCCTCTCGTCAAACTTGAGATTCGCCATAATAACCTGAAAAGAACAACAAATAAATTGAATAAGAAATACTGAAAATAAGAAAATAAGACCAAAACAAAGAAACAATCAGTTTCGGCAAGCGAAACAATAGTTTCGCTCACTAAGACATGATAGATTCGTTGAATCAAGGACAATTTCGTCAAGGAAAACAAACAGTTTCGACAAGCGAAACTATAATTTCGCTCATAGAACTTTGTTATTTCGCAGAACAAAGTAGTTTCGATAAGATTAGAATGATTCAAAGTAGTTTCGCAATTAGTTTCACCCAAAAATAATTTAGTTTCGCTATTACAAATTAGTTTCGCTGACTCATGAAATACAGGCGAAACTGTGTGAATTAAGGATTAGTCATTGCGAAATTAGATAAGATATGGCGAAACTGTAAAGTTCGCTCGGACAGCATAACTTTACAGTTTCGCTGAAAAATGTGAACTTTCGTTCAATTTCGCAGAAACTTCAGTAGTTTCGCTGAACGAACAGCGAAACCACCGAAGCGACATAATCCAAATTGCTGATGAATACGTGATGTAATCCATTAAGAGAGTCAATCAGTTCGAAACTCACATACGAAGTGAATAGCACTCAAAATCAGTCCAAAACACAATCACAAATCAAAAACGCCGTTTATTTAACTGAAAAACCCTAAAAGAGCAACTGAACAATTTCGCGAAAATTATGAAGAAATTTCGCAAAATTGACTTATATAGCCAACAGTTTCGCTTGCAGCGAAACTATAAATTCGTCTAGCGAATTTACAGTTTCGTCGCGAGTGAAACTGTAATTTCGCTAAAGATAACTGTTTAACAACTTATAAGCAACCTAGCGAAATTGCAGTTTCGCTTAGCGAAGCTATTAGCGAAAGAATATTTCGCACCATTTTTTTATTTTTTATTTTTTTATTATTTTTTTATTATTATTATTTTTTTTATTATTATTTTTTATTATTATTTTTTTAATTATAATACTCAAAGGAAGCACATCACATAATGAGATCTAAAATAATCAGAGATCACATTTTCTAAATATTTTAGAACATAATGATGATTAAAAATCATCTACCAGTCATGAGATCATACTGAATACAAGATCTGATCACAATCTACACAAAAACAACTGAAATTAGAACAAATCAATAACGATTGCTGATATAATTGTCCACTTAAACTCATGCCTTATCCTTTTTCAACCAACACGCAGGAATACCCCGTTAGCCGGCTTTTGTAGCAAATTCTATTTGTTCTTCGCCGCTTTGGTGATTCATTTAAGGTTCGATTAGATGCTTAAGAATGCTAAGACCCCACATCATTTGGTAAAAACCCTCACCCAACCTCAGGATTTCTTGAATTATGAATCAATCTTCATGGAACAAGATTTGTGGATAAGTTTGCAAATGATTATAAACAGAATATTTCATTCTGAGAGAAATCCATCGATAAGATGATTTGACATAATTATATCAGAATGGTAGAGCTCCAGATCTATACTCACGTATAACAGAGGAGATAACCATTTGAACATGTGCTGATGAGAGCTCCAGGTCAGTACTATCGTACAGCAGAGGAGATCATCACTCCAGGTCAGTACTCACGTACAGCAGAGGAGATAAGCACAGACACAAGACATCTTACACAAAATAAACCAGCAGAGAATGATGACATAATCAAAGCAAAATGAACGAAAGATTCATTCTCAATCCATTTTTGTCAGGACTCAGTTTTTGTGCAATCCAAAATGAATGAGTAAATCCAGACATTCTTAAGCATAAAGTTTAATTTAATCATAAAGCTGCTGTCTATTCATTCATCAGGCTGAGTCTATCAAGCATATCGTCAAAGAATCTGATCCATTTCTTTTTACTTTAATGTGAAACAGGATCCAGTAACAGTTACTATCATTTCTCATAGAATTACTGGTCATGTAAATAAGAAATATTTAGAGAATATATACAATCATTTCTCATCATTTTAAATCCGATCTCAGAATAATGATATTACTCCCCCAAATTTTTATTTTCATATTTCTATAATTATAATGAAATAACTTGAATTTTTTTTTAATTTTTTATTTTTTTTTTTTTTTTTTATTATTTTTAATTAAAATCAAGAAAGATGAAAATTTAAAAAGATATTAACCCAAGCATAGAAATCAATTCATAAAAACGAGGTTTATCAAACGTTTTTGTAAAAAGATCAGCTTTTTGATTTTTTGTATCGATGGGAATAATATTAATGAAACCCTTCTCCTGAGCATCACGAATCGCATGAATTCGGGTTTCAATATGCTTTGTGCGAGAATGATGAATGGGATTTTTAGCAATTCCAATGGCAGCCTCATTATCACAGAATAAATGGTGTATGAAGAAAATTAATTCCATAATCAATCATTTGGTGTTGGATCCAGAGAACTTGAGAGCAGCAGCTAGATGCAGCAATATATTCAGCTTCCTCTGTAGAAAGAGAAACAGTAGTTTGTTTCTTGCTCTGCCAGGATACCAGACAATTTCCAAATATTGACAACCTCCAGACACAGATTTTCTGTTTAACCTGCAACCATTGGAATCACTATCAGAATAAGCATGTAAATCAAAATTTCCACCATATGGATACCATAGTCCGAGACGAGACGATCCTTTGAAATAACGAAATATTCGTTTGACAGCTTTCTCATGAGATTCCTTTGGAGCCGACTGATATCTAGCACAGTAACCAACAGCGAAAGTGATATCAGGACGACTTGCAGTAAGATACATGAGAGAGCCAATCATAGACCGAAAAAGATGAGGATCAACTGGTTTTCCATTTTCATCTGGAGTGAGACACGTCTGAGCAGTAAAAGGAGTCATTCAGTAGACGCATCATCCATCTTAAATTTCTTCAGAATATCTTTAATTACTTCTCTTGATGAATAAGATTCCTTCTTTCTGTTGTTCAACTTGCAAGCCAAGAAAGAAGCACATTTCACCCATCATACTCATTTCAAACCTTTGGCTCATCACTTCTTCAAACTCTCTACACAATTGAGAGTTTGTGATCCAAAAATAATATCATCGACATACACTTGAACAAAGATCATTTCACCATTCACCTCTTTTTAAATAAGGTCATATCAATGGTACCACGAGATAACCATTGCTTAAAAGATATTGCGTAAGAGTCTCATACCAGATTCTGGGTGCTTGATGAAGGCCATACAAAGATTTTTCAAGCTTATACACTTTATCAGGAAAATCAGGATCTTCAAAGCCTGGTGGTTGACACACATATATCTCTTCATCAATGTCTCCGTAGAGAAAAGCACATTTCACATCCATCTGGTACACTTTGAACTGTTTATGAGCAGCATGAGCAAGAAATATTCGGATTGCTTCAAGACGAGCAACTGGAGCAAAGACTTCTGTATAATCAATTCCTTCTTCTTGAGCAAAGCCTTGCACTACAAGTCTAGATTTGTTTCGCACCACCACACCCCGATCATCTGGTTTGTTCTTAAATACCCATTTTGTACCAATTGGATACTTGTTGGGAGGTAAATCAACTAAGGTCCAAACCTTAAGCTTCCGGAACTGTTGAAGTTCCAACTGCATAGACTCTACCCAACAAGGATCTTGTAGAGCAGCATGAAACAGATCCAATCACATTATCAAGCATGAGAAAAGACAAACATTAATCAGACCGGATTGACTTCGCGTGCGAACACCATCAGAAACAGATCCAATCACATTATCAAGCGGATGATCTTTCAAAGTTTATAATCACTTGAAGAAGGAAGATAGTTGAAGAAGTATCAGCCGCCGGAGAAAGAGTAGATGAAGGTGTATCAATGACAGGTGTTGAATCAGGTAAGTTAGGAGATGTAGGAGATAAAGAATCAGATAATGGAGCTTGATCAGGCATTGGAGACGATGAGCTAACATCAATTGAAACAGCATCATTTACTTGGGAATGGATGGAACAGACGATGAAGATGATGGAATAATTTCGTTTGAGTACATGGAATTGATGTATCATCATCGAAAACTGGCAAATTAAATGAATTGAACACAGTATCGGAATCAAAGAACCATGCAGGTTCAGATTTAACTTCAGAAGGATTTGATTCTTGCCAGTCAACATAAATGACTCTTGAACAATACGTGTTCTCTTGTTATAAACTCGGTATGCCTTTTGTGAAGAAGAGTATCCAACAAAATAACACTCGTCAGAAACAGCACCAAATTTTGTCTTTTGAGCTTGAGTATTCAGAAGCGTACAAGAACATCCAAATGGGCGAAAGAAATCAATTAGTGGCTTCCTCTTATGAAAAAGTTCATAAGGAGTCTTCACTTTATCTTTCACAATTAGCACCCTGTTTAGAACATAAGATGCACAATTAACAGCTTCAGCCCAGAAAATAACTGGTAATGATGATTCTATCAACATTGTACGAGCAGCTTCCACAAGAGTACGATTCTTTCTTTCTGCAATGCCGTTCTGCTGGGGTGTTCTTGCAGCACTAAATTGTCTCACGATTCCTTTTGAGCACAAAATAAATCAAGAATCTGATTTTTAAATTCAGTGCCATTGTCACTTCTTAATCCCATAACTCTTTTCTTACTGACTGATTCAATAGAAATGATTATTTCTGCAATTCCTCTGCAACTTCACTTTTGTGAGCAAGAAACCTCACCCATGAATAACGTGAAAAATCATCTGTAACAACAAGACAAAAAGACTTTTTAGCAATTGATTTAACACTAATTGGCCCAAATAAATCAGTATGTAACAACTCAAGAGGACTTGATATGCTATTTAAAAGTTTAGGCTTAGGGGTTCTTATGTTGTTTCCCTTTGGCACATGCCATGCATTTTTCAGTAACAGAAAAATCTTTTAAAGGAAGTCCTCTAACAAGATGGTTCTTTACTAATTTATTATTTATCTTAAAATTGACATGGCCTAAGCGACGATGCCACAAGAGTGACTCAGAGGTTGATGCTTTTGAGAGAAGACAAGTTGCAGTAGCTTTGGACTCATTAGAATTCATATCAAGAAGATATGTATCGTGTTTCCTTGGAGCACGCATGAGAATTAAATTTCTGGAATAGCTATCTCTGATTTCAAAAATAAACATTCGTCAGATTTAAATAGAACAGGAATGTCTTTATCACAAATTTGAGAGACGCTCAGAAGATTAAATGCCAATTCAGGAACATGGTTGACTTTTTCCAGAGTAAGAGAACCATTGGTAACTTCTCCTTGTCCAATCATTTTTCCACCCTTCTTGTCTCCAGCAAATGCCACATATCCTCCATCTATAATCCGATAATTAGTCAACAAATCCTTTAATCCGTCATGTGCTTGGAACAGCCGCTATCAACATGCCACAGACTGTTTACAATCTTTGAAGAAGATCCCTGAAATGAATGAACAAATCATTTAGCCAGGAGTAATAGGGACCCAAGATTGAACAACTTTTGTTTTTAAAGAGCTGATTTTTATCAAAAAATTATTAACCAATTTGTCAATTTATTCCCAAAACAATTCCTATTAGAGGATCTTTCAATCAAAGGAAATTTTTGATAAGATGATCTCTTCATCACACCTGAAACAATGATGGTTGAATCTAGGTCGATGATGTGATGAGGTAAAAATAGGATCAATAATAATCTCCTCATCACATTCAGACAACTAGAATCAACATCACTGAATGTCTCATACATCTCATGATGTTTTTGTTTATTTGAATCAAAGTTATTCTTTACAAAATCAGAAACTTGATTCTTCTGACAAATCAGTAAAACTCGTACCATTGGTACCAGTTTCAGATGAAAGACGAACTGCATTTTTCTGATGATGTCATATTTAATGGTATGAAAGATGGAATAGGTTGAGAAAGAATTTTTCGAAAGAATTAATTTTAAGTTGCTCAGTTGTTTTAGGAGAAACATCAGATTCATTGCATTCATTACTAGAACAAAAAATCATCATGATTTGAATTACAAGATGAAATAGAACAATCAAGAGAACATGAGACATTCAAGTCTGTTACATTTGAACTAGAAACAAACACGGAATTTAAACTAGACTTATTATCTAAAACAGACTGCTGTTTTTCAGGTGTACTAGAACTAGTGCATCCAAGCCCACTAGTTGGTCCATAGTCGTAGTCTTCACGAATGTACTTAGAGTTATTCCCAACTAAACCTGCAGACATACTGTCAGTATCTGATTTGATTAAATCATTAGAAGGATGAGGAACAGGCATAGGAGAATAACAGTATGTACTAGGAGGAGGATAACCTGTACATTTTCATAACCCAACCCTGTTTTAATTCTTGCTCCCCGTTGAGATTTACAAAGATCATCATGTTTCATTCCAGAAATAGTCATTTATCTAACTTTGACTGAAGTTTGCTTGCTTCAAATTCAGCAAGAGCAACCCGTTCAGTCAAAGTATTAATCTCTACATTTCTTTCCAAAACAATTCTTTTTAAATGATCAGTTTCTTTTAAAGCCTCATTTAATTTCACAAAATTTTGATTCATTCATTTAAGTTCATCATTAATTCGTTTTAAATCCTTTTCATTATCAATTAACAAACGATTAGCCTTATAAACCCCAAAAGTCTAATTTTGCAAGCAGATGAGCACATATCCTGTATTACCTCATAAGGAAGTCCCATTACCATCCTTTCGGCAGCTAAGCTTATCGCACATGCATATTGGAGTACTTGATTTCCTTCCTCCTCAACAGTAGCGGCCGCATCACCTTCTCTTTTCCTTTCAACAGCTTTTGAATTTCCTTCTTTCTTCATTTGAACCTGTAATTTCCTTTTCCTCTTTCTTCTCTCCATCAGCCTTCTCTTCTTTCTCCTTTATTGAAGATTCATTCTCTCCTTTGAATTCCTTAAACAACACAAACTCATCTTTCTCAACTTCCATCTCATCACTTTTCACAATCTCAGCACTAATGCGTGATTTATTTTTAGATCTTGTTTTTCCTTTCCCCTCCTGCACCATTGTCAAAATTTGAGATCAAGGCTGACTCCTTTTTGTTTGAATTTCCCTCTTCCTTTACTTTCTCTGCTGTCAATCTTGGTACTCCAGTGTTACTAGGATCTGTGACAATTGGTAATGGACATTCACGTTTAAAATGTCCCAATTGTTTACAATTGAAGCATCTCAATTTTGACTTATCAAATCCTAGTTTTGAAGTTGATGATTGACCACCAAAATTCTTTCTTCCTGTTCTTTCCATGAACCTTCGGGCTCTTAAAGTTAACATTGCCATTTGCCATTGAATGTTAGTTTCTTCCAAATCATCAGGATCAACCTGATACATATCCTCCATAGTCATTCCTTACCTTTCAATTCACCAGCAACAAGAGCTTCATAGCTCTGAACAAACATTCCAAAAGAGCCATTGTTTCAGATGGAATTGTAGTTTCAGCATTCACCTTAGAATTTCCAATTCTTTTCAACATGATTACTACCACTCGAGAAATTACTTGTATTGCTCCCTTCTTGAATTGGATTTTGAATGTGAGTTTGGCAGCGGAAGACAACAAAGCAGCATTTTGAGAGAAACAGGTGTGGGCATCATAGTCTGGTTAAATTCTCTTCTTTTCATATCCAACTCAAAAGATTTTAACTGTTAATGATATCCATCAGCTATAATCTGTAAAACCTCTTTCTTGTTGAGCATCCTCACTTGAAGATCCACTGTGGAGGAAGAGAATCGAGAAGCATGTTAACTTGTTCACTGTTGGAGAGTCTTTCATCATACTTCTTCAGAGTGCTTGAGACAGTTAAGAAACGATTTGTAAGATCTGTCAAACTTTCATTCTTGTATCCTACAAACGAATTGAACTCCTTTTCAGCTTGAATACTCTTGTCTTTCACCAGATCGCATTCCCATCAAAGAATTCACAGAGAGCATCATAAAGGGATTTAGCATTTTTATGCTCTGCAAAACGATTGTAGATGTCAGGAGCCAAGCAGAGAGTTAGAGCACCAAATGCTTTTTGATCTCGATCAATTAGTTTCAGATCTCTTTCAGTATAAGAAGATGGATCTTTGTTCTGAGAAACGACATCACCAACTGTAAACCGTAGGTATATGAGGACCTGAAATAATCGATTCCCATTGATTATGATCTGTGTAGAAAAGAAAGCTTTGAGACATCTCTTCCAATCTTCAAAATTATCTCCATTAATGAGTCTTGGAGGTCTATTAGGAGCAACACTTTCAAGATCCGCAAGTGTAAGAGTAGTTAATTTCGACATTATAGTTTCGGCAAAAGATTGATAATTTCGCTAGTAAATCGCTGTCAAATTCGCTAAAAAATTCGCTGAGAAAGGGACTTGGCTAACAGTTTCGCTGAAACAATACTATCGCATACACTTTCGCAAACACAGACACTTTCGCTTGCAATTTCAGCAGCAGCACTTTCGCTTGAATCAGAGACAACAATTGCTTAGTTTCGCTGCTAATTTCGCAGGAAACAAGCTTGAACTTTCGTTCAGAAATAGATTCGACAGCACTTTCGCTTGATAATTGATCAAAAAACACTACTGAACTTTCGTTCAAAGAAATACTTTCGCTGAAACTCTAAAAAACAACTTCAGATCCAAAATAACTCATAATTTCGCTGAATGAAGATGACAGTTTCGCAGTAAGAACAGTAATTTCGCTGGTCGATCTCAAAACCCTTTTTCACCTCAAAATCAATCTGAAATCATCCAAAACTCAATGAATTTGAGATCTGATGATTGTAGAATCTTCCTCAATCAAGAACAGCATAATTCAATCAATTTCCATCCCAAAAACAGCTGATAATCCAATGAGAATTGATTGAAACTAGATATTGACCAAAACCACAAAAACTCAACAAATCAAGAGCACTAAGGCACTGATACCAAATTGTAACTCCAGGATACACACTTGAATCAAATAACATGAAGAATTATGTATCAAACAATCATAATCACAATGAAACCCCTTTGATCTATATTGATTGCATATAATTTGTACAAATGGAAACCCAATCAATTGGTCATTCAACCATTAACCAAAACCTAATGACAATTAACCTATTTATAGTCTAGACTAATATTCACTAATTGCACTTAACCCCCTAGACTTAGGCTAATTAATACAAAATTACATATTAAGCATAAAAAACTGACTAAAAAAAGATAAAATATATTTGTTCACACAAAATATATTTATTACAATAAAACTCCTAGTCATTTAAATCTTCAACGTCTTGTCTCGGTTCCTCGTCTCGAGCGTGTCGGGTTTGACTTTTGTTGACTTTGACCGTGACGTTGACTTTTGTTGACTTTCATTGTGTTGATAATATAGACTATCTTTTCCAGCTCCAACAATACTCCCCCTTAGTCTATCATTATCAACGTCTTCATACGAATTCAGCCCCGAGAAATCAACTGTAGAAAGATCTTCAAATTAAAGTTTTTTGAATTTGATGAGAAAAGTTATTCATCTCATAAGCTCCCCCTATTTATATGCTCCCCCTTTTTGAGTGCATCCTTTGTGAGGATATTGGAACAACTTTCCCTAATCTCTAATCTCGAGTGCTTCAGAAGATGTAGGAGGAGGATTCCTAGCTCGGTATCTTCTGCAAACTTGAGGAACAGGTTCTCTGATCAGGTACACTGCTCAACTGATGATCGGCCATCACTTACAGCAAAAATCTGAAACACATTCTCAAACACAATCTCGACATTTCTAATTAGATCATTTCATTTTAACAAAATAAACTCGTGTTTATCTGTGTGTGAAAAACAAGCGAATCTGTGTTCGTTTGTACGCAATTTCTGTGAAATGCTTCAAAAATGATAAAATTGTATCAGTATAATATGGAAGACCTAAAAGAAATTTTGAACTAAAAATTATTATATTTTTTATTTTTATTATATACATTTATTATAACAAATTTTTTAATCTATATCTTTTTTATAACCGAGAATTGAATCGATCATAAGATCACATCCTCAAGATATACTTAGCACAAAGATGAATTTAATCATCGACAAGCAATGAGATCACACTGATAACTGAATCTAATAACAGTCTTTGAATGATTTTTGAAATTGTCAAACAGATCAATAACGATTGTTGATATAATTGTCCACTTAAACTCATGCCTTATCCTTTTTCAACCAACAGCTTATGATTCATTTAAGGTTCGATTAAATGCTTTAGAACGCTAGGACCCCACAATCATTTGGCAAAAAACCCTCACCCAACCTCAGGATTTCTTGAATTTTGTAACGATCTTTACAGAGCAAGGCTTGTGCATTAGTGTGCAAGTGATTATCGACAGAACATTGCATTCTGTAATGAATTCATCGTTTAGATGATTTGAAACTTAGACCAAAATGGTGAGAGCTCCAGGTCTATACTCACGTATAACAAAGGAGATAACCATTTAATCATGTGCCGATGAGAGCTCCAGGTCAGTACTATCGTACAGCAGAGGAGATCATCACTCCAGGTCAGTACTTTCGTACAGCAGAGGAGATTAGCACAAACACAAGACACATAAATACACCAGACATGGCTCAAAAGATATGGCTTATATGATTTGTATCATGGTGGGTGAAAGATCAATTCTCAATCCAATTTTTGTCGGGACTCAGTTTTCGTGCAGGCCAAAATGATTGCGTAAATCCAGATATCCTTAAGCATATATTTTAATTTAAATCATCATACTCCTGTCTACTTTATTCTTCAGGCTGAGTCTACCAAGCATATCATTAAAGAATCTGTTTATTTTTCTATTATTTGCAATTAAAAATAAGATGTAAATCAGATAACATCATCAGTTACTATCATTTCTCATTTTAAAACGCAAGTCATGCAAAAACAAGCATTTCAAGATGATATACAATCATTTCTCAGTCATCTCGAAACAAGTTCCCTGTTGTCTTATTATACTCTCCCCCTAAATTTTATTTTTGCAAACCCCTTTTCTCTTTGTTTTTTTATATATTTTTTATTTTATTTTTTTATATTTATTTTTTTTTATAAAACTATGCAAAAATAGAAATTTACCAACGAAGATCTTCCAAATTACACTGATAACAAGAAAAGAAATGAATGATCAAGAAATATGTAAAGACTGTGAATTGAGAACTGTGATTATGCAGATAAAAATCCAGATTGTGGATAAAATACCATGACCTTAACCTGTTTGTTCCGCCTCAAATGTGAATTAGAAACAATCTTTGTCAGTAAATCGGATTACTAACAGTCCTCCTAAAAGCTCCTGCACTCATTAACAAATTAGTTAGAAAGGGGAACCCAGGCCATCGAAGTCCTGGAAGTTCCTTTTCATCAAGATAAGTAACAAGCTTCTGCACACAATTGTTTAAACAATCGGGGATTGCTGTATCCTTCTTTTAATTTGCCAAATTTGTTTCGGTTCAATTAACTTGGATTTGAATGAATTAAATTGTAACCACTTTCTGTTTAATATTCAAAGGAAAAGAATTTGCTTTTGAATCTTTGGTCATTTTCATCTTTGAATCATGTGAAATCGGCTTCACATGAAAAGGTTTGGATGGAGGTTTTTCATCCAACCATTCAAAGATGTGTACTTTTTACCTCTTGATCCAGAGAAGCAACCGTGTTGCCTTTACCGTCTGGAACATTCTTTTTATACTTACATACGGAGAAGAATTTGTTTTGCCTTTACCATTCGTAGCAAGCCTTTGAGGACATTTCTTTACCACATGCCCTTCTTTTCCACACTCAAAACAAGCCTTGAAAAGCTTTTGATTCTTTGTAGTTCCGTGTTGTGGAGGTGGTGATGAGGATTGTTTGGAGCTTGTAGCAGATTCTTGCTTGTTCTGTAGTTTCTCGTGCTAAGCAGTGAATGAGATCTTTTCTGATTTACTGGGATGCTTTGCAATTGGAGAAGAGATCCGTATTGGTCTTGATTCAGCTTTTGGAAGCTTTTGTGACTTGACAATGTCAGGAGATATCTTGATTTGTGAGGAACCAACACGCTCCTCTCTGTGATTGTATCATCATCTGAGCTTATCCAGTCTCGTATACACAGATCATTCTCCAACGGATCTTGATTGACATCTCCTATCGTGTTGGCTTCGCTTGTAGGATTCTCATTGCCTGATGATTCAACAATTGTTCCTTCTTTGACAAACCTGACGGGAACAAACGAAGGAATGTTACCTGATTTGAATTTTTGTTGAAGAAAGTTGGAAAAGAAACTGATATTGGTGTTTGAGCATCAGAAGTGGAATCGCCATTAATCTTCTTATCAGACCCTTGCTTGAGGAATCCCAAACCTACAGGAGAATCCTGCACATCTCTAACCTCTTTAAGATTAACACTGCTTAGACCTGCATTTAAACGATTAGTTTCTGCAGCTTCAATCAAATCATTTGTTGAATGTGGTCTGGGAATTGGTGAATAACATAAAGTAGAAGGAGGTGGAACTGAATTAAATACAGTTTCACCATCAGATTTATATCCAATCCCATGTTTTACCCGCACCCCTTGTTGTTTAGCAATAAGCTCATCCTTTTTCATGTGTGAAAGGGTCCATTTATCAAGCTTGTTTGAAGCTGAGTTGTTTCAAATTGAGCTAAAACAGCCCTTTCTCTCAAAATATTAATTTCAACGTTACGCTCCAAAATGGTTCTTCTTAAAAGATCATTTTCAGCCAATGCTTCATTAAGTTTCCTTGAAAAAGCAATTTCATTTTTCTTTAATTCCTGATTTATTATTTTTAATTCCTTTTCATTTTCCAGTAACAATCTGTTGGCCTTATAAATCCCAAATAATCTGATTTTGCAAGATGAAGAACACATATCCTGAACAGTCTCATAGGGAAGACCCATGATAGTTCGTTCTGCAGCTAAGCTCTTTTCACAGTTGCAAAACCCTTGTGATTTCTTGTTGTTCTCTTCTTTGACCTTCAGCATCTCGTCAGCCTTAGATTCTTTCTTTCTTTTATCAGCTTTTCCAACCTTATCATCATCAGTTCTCACAGACTCCGGTTTAGTGTCATTGTCGACTCTCAGAGCTTCATAGTTCTCTTCAACAGTTTCTCCGAATTCAAAATTCACATCCGAATCACTTCTCATTAACTTCAAGTTTTCAATCAATTCTTCTTTGTAATTAAGTATGCTTGTTACAGAAGAAAGAAGATCAGTATTAAGCTTGTTGGTTTGATGTGGGAACACGGCTTGCTGAAATTCATTTCTTTGAATATCCAGCTCGAGAGATTTTAGTCTGTTGATCATATCCATAAGTTTTGTGTCGACATAACCTCTTTCTTGCTTCGGCATTTTAACTTGATAATTCCATGTAGACGGAAGGGAGTCAAGAAGCTTTTGAATCTGTTCATGATTACTGAGATCTGGAACATGCTTCTTTAGATTATTTGCCACCTTTAAGAATCGATCAATCAAATCTGTCAATTTTTCTTTCATCATTGCTGCAAAAGAGTCAAACCGGCTTTGTGCCGTTGTGAGATTATCTAATGTAAAGTCTTCTGAAGATGACATTATAGTGTTAAAAAATTTGAACAATTAAACGCCCCAAAAATATTTTTCCCAAATTTTTTTAATAATTCTCCCCCAGGAAAAATATATTCATTTTAAATGTCACGCTGAAGCAAAATGATAATTTCGCCGAAATTGTAGTTTCGCAGAGCTAGTTTCGCAGATATATTTAGTTTCGCTGAGCCGACAGTAGTTTCGCTGGAAATTCTGGCAGCAGTTTCGCTAGCCAAATGCTTTAGACTGCTTTGTTTCGCCGACAATTTCGCACAAAACAAGCTTGAACTTTCGTTCAATGATATTTTCGGCAGCAATTTCGCTTGAAAATCAACCACAATCACTGTCGAACTTTCGTTCAATGAAACTAGTTTCGCAGGACAGCAGAAAACAACTTTAATGAGGATAACCGATGTAGTTTCGCTGGAAGAACTCGTAGTTTCGCTGGATGAACTGGTAATTTCGCTGAACGAAGCTGAAAAACATTTTCAACACGAAATCAATCTGAAAACACCCAAATCTCAATGGATTTGATACCTAATGACTAACAGAGCTTTCCCAACCAATAACAAGCAAACTTCAATCATTTTCCATGTCAATAACACTCAAATCTGATCCAAAATTGATAAAAACATGATATTGAACAAAAACAACCAAAACCTCAACTTCTCTCTCTAAAATTCTTCAAATCTTCAGTGAATTTGATCCAAAATGGCTCTGATACCAAAGTGTAACTCCAGGATACACACTTGAATCAAATAACATGAAGAATTATGGATCAAACAATGATAATCACAATGAAAACCCCTTTGATCTATATTGATTGCATATAATTTGTACAAATTATATGCAATCAATATAGATCAAAGGGGGTTTCATTGTGATTATCATTGTTTGATCCATAATTCTTCATGTTATTTGATTCAAGTGTGTATCCTGCAGTTACATCCAGGGATAGCATCTTGGAGATCACTACCAAGATATGCTCATCTGAAAGCTTCAACAAAGGCCTAATCATTGAAGCTCTGGATGAAGCTGGTGCTGGGAAGAGAACTGATATGGCCAAGTTGTCAAAAGCCACCCTCACCAACAAAATGATAGAGCAGCCTTTCAAATCCCCCTTACCTAAACAATCCTCCAAGGCAACCTCACAATCAAAAACTGCCTACATCTAAACCTTCAAAACAACCAACCTCTCACCCTCCAAAACAAACAACCTCACAACCATCTAAACCAATTCCTTCACCAAGAAACCTATCCAAGAGTCCACCAGTGAAGCACCAAAAAGAAAAAGAAGGTTGCTGAGGATGGAAGAAGAAGAAGAGGAGGATGAAGAAGACAATATGCCAATATCTGTTGTTCTTGAGAGGAAGAAACTGAAGCCTAGGAGTCAATCACAACCAATAACTCCTGAAACTCAAAGGCTGACAGTTAAAGTCAAAATTAAAGAAGAAGAACAGCAGAAGCAGCATGATGAGCAGTTTCTCAAGATGGTTGACAAGGACTTCCCTCAGTCCTCATCTATTCAAGCCATGAAGATTCAAGCTCAAAGGCTGTACACTCTCAGGCATACTTTTCAACATCAAAAAGAGAGAGTGCGGATTTGGCCAGATCCCAGGGTAAGTTCTAGAATTCACAAGAAAAATTTACCAAGTAGATATCATGGCCAAGTAAGAAAGACTTTGAATGCTGCAATCATGCTGGCCATGGTAGTCTCACCCTGGGAAATCATTGAAGAATTCAAGAGAGCTCACACATCCAAATCAACCCCTATGTCTATTCTTGAGAACAAAATGATCAAAAAGGGGTTGCTGTACAAAAGACTTGAAGATCTTCAGAGAGTGAACTCCAGTTGTTACTTGAAGGCTCTCATCTAGATGAATTCGCATATAGAGAGATAACAACTGTTGAGCTGAAGAATGGGAAGACAGTAAGGTACCTGTCTGAGTATTATGGGCCTGAGTTCTTCTTTAAGGGAGAAGCAGAAGAACTCACTAAGGAGGAACAAGTTGTTCTCCTTGAGGCCTATGCAAGGGAGTCTTTCAGACTCATAAATGGGAAATAGGTTTCATGGTTGGGACAAGACTCTGTGTCCAATTTCCCCAAGACAGAGTTCCCTTCCATACTTAGCCAATCAAATGATGAGAAACCTTTTCCTGGCCTGTGCTTATTTGTTTACCTCTGAAGCTGATCAAGAGAGTACTTTTGCCAAAGAATAAGTGGGATTTTCAATAAAGTTAGAGGTTTTGGCTGCATTGGTTCAGGGGGAGTTTGTTGGACCAAAAGAACCAATGAGCCTGATCAGAAAAACCTCTAAGTCCACAGACATTACAACTGCTGAAGATAGTTACATCAGCTGAAGACATCAGCTGATTACAAAAGTCTGAAGACAAAGTCTGAAAGCAAAGAACTGAAGACAAAGTCTGAAAGCAAAGAACTGAAGACAAAGTCTGAAGATGAAGTGCTGAAGACAAAGACTGAAGACCAGAGTGATCAGCAGTTGTCACAACAGCTGAAGTTGTTAACTTCAGTAGTTGTGATGGTTTTACTTTTTCAGTACTTGTAATTTTATATTTCAGTAGTTTAGTGTTTCAGTAGTATTAGTCAGTAGTTTATGTAATTGTACTTAGCATTTACTGAGATGTAATCAGTTGTTGAGAACATCTAAGTATGTTTGCTTATTTCAGTTGTTTTTGTAATTCTGTTAGATGTCACTGTCAAGTGACATCAGCAGACGTCACATTCCTCTATATAAGGGATGTTGACCTAGCTGTATTTCCAACCGAAGCATTACGCGTGAATGAAATCTTTCCCTTAACAGAAATATTCTCTCTATAATTGTGATTGATTGTCTTGCATATTCATTACTTTTCTTGCTTGAATTCGATCTCAATTGGTGATATTCCGCTGCATAATTCTAACCTAATTGATCCGATCCTATCAATTATAATATTAACCAGGTATGAGTTTAAGAGGACAAACATATCTTCAATCAATAAGTTCATAAACATGTCTATTTTACTAACAGTAGATTGCACTTTTGTAATGTAAGATTGATATGATCCCAAGGAAAGGTATACTTCCTCTTCATGCTCAAATCAGAAAAACAAAACATCAAAAAATATTTCATGTTCAAAAGTTTTAAATCTTTAAAGTGTCTATCTAGTTATAGATATAAAACTTTAGGGGGAGTAATTTAAAATTTTGATCAGGTTGTACAGGTATTTCCTTTCTTAACATTAACATTATAAAATCAAAAAGAAACTGACTATGTTGGTGCAAAAGTTATACTATAGTATCTCAGCTTATGTAGATTTTTGGAAACATAAAAGTCCAAGATCAGTCAAACAATGGGAAACTTGCATTACATCTGATATATAATTTAATCCATGCAAGAATTGACAGCCCCAATAATAGTCAAAAACTTCATAAGAAACAAGTCAAGCAAAGACAAGTTCTTCATAATAATCAAGGAATCAACAGAAAAACAGAAATAATTTTACTCTGCAGAAACATTAATTTTTGATTAAGTTCAAAAATTAATGCGGGTAAGTGCATTGGTTAATGCGGGTGAAGGTAATCTAGGCATATAACCAATGCGGGTAACTTTATGTCACTAAAAACAAAGTGAAACTAATGCGGACAAGTTAAGTCTATCGCATTTGTTTCAAGTAAGTATACATAAAAGATTTAAGTGTTGAAAATGTATGCGGACAAACGTATTCAACCATGTTTGTGTATGTGGTAAACTTATGTATTGCCGCATTTCTTTTTATTCATCCGCATTTCCTAAATGTAGTTGACATCAACACTAAAACCTTTCTTGTGTATCAAAATGAATAAACAATGTGCTTATTCTCTTCTGTCATGATGATTTATGAAAGTCAAGAAATGCGGACAACTTTATTGTTCTGCCGCATTTGTTGAAGTAAATGTGGACAAAGGAATTTTCTCTATCGCATTTGTTACAGTGAACAAATGCTGACTAACTTTGTTCAGCTGCATTTCTTACAATGAACAAATGTTGACTAACTTTGTTCAACCTTATTTGCTACAGTGAACAAATGTTAAGTTTTTACTCTTCTGCATTTGTAACGATAAACAAATGCTGATGAACAAAACTCTTCCGCATTTGCTACAGTGAATTTAAAAATTGACCACATTTGTCCTGAAACTTGTAACATTTGTAAAAGACATTAAATTGACTATTTAAACCCACTTCAAAAGGTCATTTAATACTTTTCAAATTTGAGAGACTTCAAAGTGCGACGAGCGTATCATCACTGTTCTTCATCCATCATCATCACCATCACCAAAAACCTGTGTTCTACTTTCATTCACCCCAATTAGTCCTCAGTTTTGATTCTCTACGACAGTAGTATCGAAAACAAGGTGAAAATCTTTGAAGTTTATGACCTAAAAATGTCGGACCTTCGAACTCATGATGAACTTAGAACCCTAGGTCAAGAAAGAAATCTCAAAATCAAACTAAGATTAAGTAATGATGAACATTTTTTACTGCAATGAACCTGTTAACTATGAAGATAACAACAAACAAGTGATTTTCATAAACCTTGTTCATCGCATGAACAGAGCAAAACAAAATCTGAAAATGTTGAAGTCAAAACTTGATTTTAAGAGTTAAAAGAGGTTAAAAACAGAAAAGATAATCTCTACAAACATGAAAAAAAAATAATAGTGATTATTCATGACAAAATCAAGTTTAGGTATGATTCCTATGGAACAGTACCTATGAATACTCAATTTTGACCATCAAAAGTCAAACTGAAAAATTCACTTGATTTATGCTTTACAATCTGATGATTATTATCCAATTTTCTAATTCATATGCCTCTAATGTAGGGTACATGGCAAATCTCACATGGAGTAAGCTCCATAATGTCAGTGGTTATCTTGACCCTGATGTACCCGAGGCAGAAGGTCTCAGAGACATGATCAGATTCATATCCACTACCAGAGTTGCTCATGCTATTACAGTCAGACCAATCATTTATGAGAGATTCATAAGGTCATTTTGGAGCATTGCTGAGGTGACAGAGATAGATGGTGTAAGGACTCTGTCTGGGAGAATCTCTGATGATCATACTTTGGCCATTACTGAACAGACTGTGAGACAGTGTCTACAGTTTGGTGATGATGCCAACACTCCCTTAGAATTAGAATATGATGATATCACTACCTTCTTTGCAAACATTGGTTATGAGGGAGGTTATGAAGGGAAGTAGATTGTGAAGGGGTTAGTTGACTTACAATGGAGGTTCCTCATTCATCTCTACCAACATTGTCTATCAAAGAGGAAGACTGGATGGAATGACATTCCAGTGACTACCTCTTCTGCTATATGTGCCCTATGCACAAACATGCCATTCAACATGTCTGCTTATGTGTTTAATGGTCTGGTTTCAAACATTCAGGAAGGAAGAAGACACATGTTCCTGATGTATCCAAGGTTCTTACAATGCTTCATCAATGAAGCTTTCCTTGAGATTGTACCTGAAGGACCTGTGATGGATATTCCTCATTATAATGCCAAGTCTTACAAGTACATTAAGAAGAGAGATCCTAGGAATTTCTATAGTGGAACATTCTTTCCCTTGTTGCCCTGGATGTTGCAGCAGATTAATTCAGATGAACAAGCAGAAGAACAAGAGGCTCCTGTTGATGAGCCAATTTAAAAAGAAGAAACAACAAGCTGCTCATGATCAACAACATGTTGATGAGCAGGCTACTGAAACTGATGAAGGTCAGAGGCCAATGTCCCCCAGGTTGATGTAGGGGTGATCTTCACACTGGGCTATTATACATGAAGCTGAGATAGCATCACCTTTTATGCCACACCAATACCATCACCACAAAGATCACCAATCCTATCTCCACAAACACACCAATCATCTCACCACATACATCACCCATCCATTCACCTCATGTTTCACCCATTCACTCTCACCATACTTCTCCCATTCCATCATCACCCTCTACTACTGAGTCTGTTGAGTTGGCGATTTTGTCAGCTTTTCAGAGGAATCCAAATAATCATCTGATGAGAAGGATCATCAAATACTGATGCATGTGAGGCAAGTTACTTAAGAAGCAGTTCCCTCTAAGAGTTTTGCTGAATCAGAGGTGAACAGACCAGATGAAAAAGATGAGATGATATCTGAGCTTTTGAAGAAGGTGGCAAAAATGGAAAAACTACTAGATAGAAGGTCTGGAATCATTAAGGACAGACTTCTAGAGTTGGATGAGAAGGAGAAGGAGTTGAAAGAGTTGAAAGAAAGATATGAGGCCGAAAGGAAGAAAAGGATAAGCAAATAGAAGAACTTAAAGCGGCTCTCAAACACTCCAGGGATGAAATAAGTGGTCATGTGGACACTTTAGCAATCCAGACAATAGCCATGGAAGAGCAGGAAGGATTGATTGAGGAACAATCCGACATAATCACTGAACAGCTAAAACAGATTGAATCTCAGAATAAGAGGATTGCTGAGTTGGAGCTGTTGATTATGATAAAACAAGAAGTTGAAAAAGGAAAGGATGATGAAGGTGATAAAGATGAGATTGAGAAGAAGAAGAAAGATGATGAGGAGGAACAAGATAGTGAAAGAAGTTCCTCAGGGGAGATTGAGAATGACTCTCCTCCTGCTAAGAAAATGAAATTCTCAGAGTCTGTTAAAGAAGTTGAATCAAGTGGAACCAAGCCAGAAGAGCAAAGTTTGGCTATGGTAGTATATACCAGCAGAGATCATGAGGAAACACACACTGAAGAGTCTGAATTTAGTGATATGATCAAAGCTCTTGATAGCTTTACTGTTGAATAGTTTATAATAGATGATGAGTTTTGGGATTTTTTAGTGATCAAAGACAAGCAGCTGAACCAATTGTGATCATTCCTCAATCTCCTGTCCCAATTGAGAAGGAATTGAGTCTTCAAATTGTACCTGCTGTGTCATTATCTGATAAGCAAAAGAAAAAGAAATAATCAAAAAGTTATGGAAGAACAACAGCAAAAGGAAGAATCTGATGCTAAACTCAAAGAGAAGGAACAGGCTGAATCTGAAAAGAAAGAGGCTGAAAAACTGCCTAAAGAAGCTGAAGTGGCAGAAACATCCTCTGGTCCAAGTATTCAAACCTATACCAGAAAGAGGAAATACCTTTCTGAAAAGGCCAAGGGAAAAAGGCCAATAGAAGAAGAAGAGCCTGTGAAGAAAAAGCAAAAAGATGATCCTTGTAGCCTTGCAACTATAGCTGAATTTTGGATGAACATGAACAGGCTGAGGCACAACTAAAACAAAGAGCTGAATTTATTGACCTTGAAGAAGGAGAGATAGAGGAAGGCTATGTGGTTGATGAACCAATAGCAAGAGAAAGCCCTGTGAAGGTTGAATCTTCAGTGCATGAGATGGTGGAGAAAGCTCAGACAGATGACCTGATGGTGAAAGCTATGTTTCTCATCAATCATGGCTATGATCCTGATGAGGTATTTGGAATGACCTATGAGGGGATGATAGCAGAAGAAGAAAAGCTAAACAAACTGCTGGACCCTACATATGAGACTGAGTATGAAAAGACTCAAACTTCCAAATCTCCAGGGTTAAATTCACATCTAAAACCATGCAGACTGAAGCTCCTCAATCCTTGTATCCTCATCCTTACAGAATGACTGACATGGAAATGAAGGACTATCTGTCTCAATAAGGTTTTACCAAAAAAAGCTTATGAATATGAAGACAATTTCCTTAAGAGCTGCTATGCTTAGGCTGATAAATGAGAAGAAAGAAAGGCTGAAAAAGCTTGAAAAAAATATTATCAGCAAGAAACCAAGAACTATAGTATCTGCACAAATCATCTAGCTCACCCATAGAGATCATGACTCTTTGGGACCAGTTCTACATAAATATCCTGAGTGGTTTGCTAAGCCTTCACAGTTAAAGCTTCAAGAAGGGCTCACCACTGTAGAGATGATAAAGGGTGCATCTAATCCCCAAGGCAAGACTATTCAAAAGATAATTGCTTGGATGTATGATAGTGACTGGAACATTTTCATGATCTAAAGAATTTCAGGGTTGGTTCAATTCTTCATTGAGTATACTGCTCTAGTGAACTCCCTACAGATTCATGATCTGAAAGAACTAGCCAATTTGGAGCTCATCAATCATAAGGCTATGTTTAGGGGTTATGAGTTTGAAGACATACTAAAGATGTTCAAGAGAACTGACAACTTCAAATCTCTTAAGGCTATCTGCATGAGGAAAGATAGGTCCTTTGTAAATCCCCTTGAAAAGAAGAAGATTAAACCAGCTGAAGAAGTAATATTCCTTGAGCTCAAGGTGAAGCCAGCTGAATCTTTGAAGAGAAAGATGGTTGCTGGAACTCACTCCTCCAAACCAATCTCAAATGTCTATTATGACGAAAAGACATATGAGATGGTGATTGAAAGGAGGTGGGTAGGTAAAGAAGGTGCTGACATAAGGCTGTTTAGTGCATATGAGGTTAGATTGCTAGATGAATCCTATATACACTACACATGCACAAGGCACTTTAAAGAAAAAAACAAAAAACTAGGAGAAGAAGACATGCCCTTCTTTCTCAAGTGCATAAAGATACTAAAGTTGGCTTATGATAGAATCATAGCCAAGAAGGAGCAGAGGAGGAAGAAGAAGACTCCTTTGCAACTTGGGAACATTGTGAAGCTAGAGGTGGATGTGGAAGGATCTCTACTGATTCACAGAGATGGGTTATCGATTGTGTCAATATGGGAACCCATCTAACTGAAAGGGCTGCCCATTGAAGCAACTTACACTATGAGCCAAATGATGATCCATGTGCTGAATAGAGAAAAGATGTCTGAAGCCAATGACTTTGTCAATATGATACAAGCCATTTTGGATCCATCTCTTGCTGAACCACAAGTATCCTCTCCTGCTGCACAAGACCCAACAGAATCCTCACAACCTCATCCACCATCAAACCCTTGAAGTACATAGGCTGTATAATCCTTAAGGGAGTATTGTTGGACCTTGAAAGGATCATACATGCCAATTTAAGTGGTGGATTGATGGTTGTTCTGCTGAAATACCATAAGTCCAAGAAGATATGCGGATAAAGAATCTGCAACAACAATACAAGACAAGTGTCGGCTATCCGCATTTGTATATGCGGATGACCACATAACAAATGCTGACAAGTGTTTGTTCGTCCACATTAACAAATGCGGACAGCCGAAGAAATGCTAACAAGGATTTTGTACATCCACATTTACTAATGCGGATGCTCATAAAAAAATGCGCAAAGTGTTTGTTCATCCGCATTTGTCAATGCTGATGACCAAACACTAATGCGATAGAAGAAAACAAGTGCTGATGAAGATCAACACATCCGCATTAGTTAATGCGGATGGACAACAACAAATGCTGATGAAGACTTTTTGTACTTAGATTAGATTATAGTACATGGGTAATTTAGTCTTTTGTAAAGGCTTCTTGTCAGCCTATAAATAGAATAGAAATCCTCGTATGTGAGGTGACTGTTGACTAACATTAGACAATCAGAATATTTTGTTTAGTCTTATGTTCAGAAGGTGTATTGTTATTGTTTAATGCTCAAACCCTAGCATTTATTGTAACCGTTCATTTCAATTAATACAAAGAGGATTTATGAGTACTTCTTGTATTTAATGTTCTATGATTGTATGATTCCGCCATATAATCATTGACTCAATCATCATATTCGATCCTAGTTGATTCATATCAACTGAGAATATCATTCTCACACCCAGTCAGGATACCATAGGGTTCATGCATACTTTTCTATACACACACTCACAGATCTATATTTGTTAGGTCACTTTTAGCTTTCGTAGTTGCTTTAACTTTCAACTACGCATTCTAAGGTGAGTTTCATGGCCTCTATTTTACATTCTTCCCTTATTAGGGGAGAAAACATGCAAGCTTTACTTTTTAGTGGTTTTTGTATTATATCTTTATCGCTTGTTACGTTAGTGCAAACACATATAAAAGTCCTTACATTCTCAAACCGTTAGTAACGAGCTAGCAATGTAACTTTAAATAGTACTACCAGGTTTGACATACCCACTTGCATTAGTCGCGCTAACTCGGACTGGAGGTCAAACGAGTGTTTAATGGACCTAACATTTGCCATTTTTTGTGTTAGGCGTGGTGGAAATACAAACAAATTACAAACGGTTAGCTTCGGTTTAAAACGCTAAGTAACTTGGTTATAGGCTAGCATGTTTTCCTTGGTCACAGGAACGCTTGAGGTTGGATTGCAAGGCTAAGGGTTAATTCATGGCATACATTACAAACTTATTTCCTTTGCATTAAATACTTTTTATTGGACACCATGTTTTGCGCAACTATTAGTATTGACTTTATATTTTACTTATAAGCTTTTGTATTGCTTATCATTCAAACTATATTTTACTTTGATTAAAGTCCAAACGTTTATTTTAAACGCATGTAGTGTCATTTAATATGACCGTGTTTGAGATCATGGTTTGTTACACGCCTCGCGGTGAAATCCCATAGGTGGAATTTGAGGGTGTGACAAAAAACATCAATAATCATGTACAAGTCATTAAAATGCTAGGTTTCATTTAATCCAAGTGATAATAAGAGTTAAGCTCATGATGCTTACAGAAAAATCACGCAAACTCAAGAACATAGAAGAACTCAAAATAGATCTAGAGAATTTCACAATAATTTGCATGAAAATGGGATGGATGATGTTAGAAACTTATTGAACGTGTGATATCTTCAATATTTACCTTTAAGTCTCTCAAAAAAATCTAATAAAAGACCTAAAATCACCTAAGGGTTTGAGGGAGGCAAGGGTTTTATTGAGAATTGAAAGTTATATTGAAAATGAGGTGTATTGGGATTATAAACCTATTTTTTGTCCGAATATGACCATATCTAGAAACGATATGACCATATTAAGCTTTGAAAATGATTTGCTTGAAGTTAGACAACTGATATGGGCATATCTAGCTTTGATATAGTCATATCATCAACATTTTTTCTTTTGAACTTCTTCAAATCTTGAACTTTTTCATAAGAATCACCAAGTCTCCATCAGAAAATAAAAAATTCAAATAAAACACATATAAGTGTCTAAATTAATGTATTTTGTAACAAAAATGACTTAAGATGAAATGACATATGTATTGTAAACGTATATAATTATTAACATATCAGGGTGATAGTTTGTTCTTGTGATTTTCATGGTCTCGGGCTCTAATATGACTCAAGGAGAGGTTTTTCCACAGTGATGGGTTCCCGCATTGATGATATTCTTAGGTGTGTCAGGCTTAGAGTGTCACCTCCTTTTCATATGCAAAAAAACTATCACACCTACTACATATGCGGGCTAAGATAGATTTGGAATCATACTAAGGATCAACATTGAATATAGAAAATTTCCATGAAGATTCATAATTTGGTTTATTATTTCCAAACATAAGAAACAAACTATTCCTATAGGGTTCTTATGAAAAATCTAACCCATGTGATCAAATTGAACACAAAATAAATCTAACCCACTCATGAAAGTTTGTGTATACAACTATCATCCTTAGTTTTGATTTATTGAACACATAATTCTTGAATAGACTTACTTTGATCGGATGATTTTACTTCATTTATTTACAATACCAATAAAACATTGATGGCAACCCGTAGAGTGGGTCAAGCTCCTAGACAAGAAAGAAGGGAGAGGTCATAAGAGTTGGGGCAATTTTCTGATATCTCTATTATTCAACTCAAATGCTTAAATACATAAACAACAAAAAGAAAGTGCAGTAACAAAATAACTAGAATAAATGATGTTAAAGATCATGGATTAAAAGTGGAATCATGGGATCATGGACTTCCTCTGCTCCAACTCAGGAGATCATGCTTTGACTCAATCAAGCAGCCTTTTAGGCATCTAGGTTTCCTACTTGGGCCTGCCTTCCTGGCCTCCTCCAGTAGCCTGCTCCTCATCAGTGGGCCGATACACATGTCGGGCTGCATCAACACCTCCTCCCTGAAATTCTACATTGCCCTCAATGTTGGTAAAAAAGGAAATTTCTTGTGTAACTCTAACAATTGTTCCCAAGTAGCCTCCTCAATTATTTGTTTTCCCACTTAACTAGGACTTGTTCACCTCCATCTTTAGCAAGTCTAGACTTTATAATCGACTCCGGCAAATAGTCAACTTGAACCAAGCGATCAAAGTTTGCAAGGTCTTCCTTTGAAGATGATGCATTTTCATAACATTTCTTTAGGAGAGACACATGAAATACCGGATGTATTTTCGACCCTTCCGGAAGAGATAATTTTTAGGCAACTTTCCCTACTCTTTCAAGGATTGAGTAAGGTCCAAAAATTGTCTTGAAAGCTTATGGCTTTTCCTTTCGGCTACGGACTTTTGTCAGTAATCTTGTAAACAACGATAAACAAGTTCTCCCACTTCAAATTCTTTTCCAATTATTCTTATTAGCCTGCTTAACCATACGGACTTTGGGTTGCTCTAATGATTCCTTAAGTGTTTGAAGTGATTTTTGATGTGCACCTAAGGAAGAATCAATAGAATCATTTTGGCTATCTACCGGTAGATAATCATGTATGGACGTTGCATCTTGACCATAAACCGCCTTAAAAGGAGACTGTAAGGATTCCTGAAGTCTGATGAAACCCAAAACAGCTTAAGTGTCTCAGCAAACATGCACTAAGTACTGAAGTGAAGAATGCTTCGGAAGTTTTACACAAAGCATTAGAAAATACTCTAAGTGTAAAATCTTCCGAAGCCAAGACCAATATCTTCCGAAGCCAAACATGAAGTCTTCCGAAGCTTCAAGACAAAGTCTTCCGAAGCCTCATCCTATGAAGACAGATTTCTTCCGAAGACTTTTAGTACACATGCTTTATCTGATGTACTGTTCCATAAAGCACCTTTTCCGCTGCATCTCTGTAAAGTCACCAACTTACATGAGTTGGTGAAAAGGGTCATGCTTTTGGTAACTGTACATTGAGGTCTTGAGTCTGTAACTTTCCACTTTATGTACTTTATCCTTTTTGTATTGTAAAAGGATGTGAGCTATGGCATGTCATAGTCACAAGGTCAAAAGGCAGATATGCCTTTTGATCCTACAATTGATTTTGTTAGTGTCTAGTCAATTGTATCCAGCTGGCTTTCAAAGTATGGCCGGCTGTAGGTTGTAGTATAAGTATTTCAAGTTCTTGTATCTTTTCTTTATGCTTTGTAACACTTGTAAGAGAACTTGAGAAAGCAATATACTGCCTCCTTGAAACCCAACTCTCTTGTTCTGTCTCTTTACTTTACTTGTGTTCTTAGTATCATACTTGGTTACCCAGTTCACTGTTTGATTAAAGCTTAGTTACTCTCCTCATTGTGTGGTTGTGTTGTAATTGTGGTTAAGCCCTTAAACGGTCCTGCAATTGGTATCAGAGCTTTCCAGGCTCTTGATATAAGATCTAACCATCTTAAGATCCCTCACAACACACAAAAGCTAGACTCTTCAAATGGCTGCCATCTCTAAGACTGATATGGAGACTGGAACCATGAACAAATCCCCACTGATCACTCTTGATGATTTTGACACTGGTGCATGAGGATGGAAGGCTTCATCAGGTCTCTTGATTCAAGAATGTGGGAATCTGTTGAGAATGGACCTTTCATACCTAGCACCCCCTCTGCTACTGGTGCTGGTATGATTCCTAAAGATGTGGCCAACTACTCAGATGAAGATAGAAAAAGAGTA
Source organism: Flaveria ramosissima (assembly GCA_025215565.1). Taxonomy (NCBI): domain Eukaryota; kingdom Viridiplantae; phylum Streptophyta; class Magnoliopsida; order Asterales; family Asteraceae; genus Flaveria; species Flaveria ramosissima. The sequence continues at coordinate 5,088,648 of CM046029.1, forward strand.
GAGATTGATAGGAAGGCCATGACTGCTCTTCAGACTGCTCTCCCAAACTCTGTATACAGAGGCTTCAAGAAGTGCAAGACAGCCAAACAGCTGTGGGATGCACTGAAGCTGATGTATGAAGGCTCCTCTGAAGCCAAGGAGAACAAGAAAGATCTTCTGAAGCAGCAGTTTGAAAATTTCACCTTCAAAGCAGGTGAGACCATGACTCAACAATACTTCAGGTATGTTGAGATTGTGGATACCCTAGTGGATGGAGGAGTTCCTCTTGAGAACAGGGACATTGTAAGGAAGTTCATGTCCTCACTTCCTAGGCAATGGACACACTATTGTGTGGTGATCAAGAGGACTGAGAACCTTAAGACTCTTACCCTTACAGAGTTGTATGGATTCTCAGTGGATACCAGATGGAGATGAACATGCAAGGTTCATCTGGCAACTCCAACAATCAAATGGGTTCAGCCCTTCATGTGGTTGAAAGGGACAGCATAGAACCTCAGCATCATCTCTTATGCTACCCTGACAACTCACAAAAGGGTCCTTTCATCACCTTCCCGGAGACACCAAGGGAGAACTTTACTCAAGAAAGCCCATTCCAAGAGACAAGTTCTTCTCAAGCCTTTGTGTCTGCAGATGAAAGCTGTGGGAATTATCTCTTCACTCTTGAAGACCTGGACTGTATCCATCCAGATGACCTGGAATAATACATGGAGATAGTTCAGCAGATGGCTCTCCTCACTCACAGAGCCAAGAAGTTCTACAAGAGGACAGGAAGAAGATTTCCAAGCAATGCTACCAGCAGCAAGTTTGGGCTGGATAAAAGCAAAGTTAAGTGTTACAACTGTAACCTTATGGGTCACTTTGCCAGGGAGTGTAAGGCACCTAAACAAATGGGGGCCAAACACAACCCAGACCAAACTTGCTGACAAAGCTCCTCAAGCTGAGAAGACAAAGCAACATGCTGCTGTTGCTGTTGAAGAAGGAGGCTTTGACTGGAGTTTTCAGGTGGAGGATGCTTCTCCAAACCAAGCACTGATGGCTGACCATGATGAAGCCAAGGTATTGGAACATCTCTGCTCCCCTGAATGCATTGCTAAAGTAAATAGATACAGGTCCTATAACCTAGAGATGAGATCTGATCTTGAGTCATTAAACATATTAAAATCTGATTTTAGAAAGTCTGAAAATGATTACAAGTTAAAGATAGAAGACTTGGAGAAAACCATTTCAGTACTAAAACATGAACATACAGATTTCAGAACTCAGATCCAAGATCTCATCACTAAGTTAACTGAGTGCCAGGCTGAGCTTGTGATCAGCAAAGCCAAGGCAGAGAAAAGTGTTCTTGAAGAAGAGACCTTCAAGAACATGATATCCTCATCCCTGCAACACAAGTTTGTTATCAAAATAGACAGGGACTAGGATCAAATGAGATAGCTCCTCCACACACAATCTTGTCTGTAAGATCTCCTAGGTGTGGAACTTGTGAAGATGAGCTTCCTCTCATAGATCCTATAAGTGAGGATGATGAAGAAGTGATAGTGAAGAATTCCTCTGAGAAGAGTGAAGAAGAGGATTCTCCCAAGGGCAACTATCCTTCTGAGGAGAAGAAATCAACTGGGATGACCAAGTCCAAAAGAAAGAACTTGATCAGAAAGAGCAAAAGAAAAGCAAAGAAGGCTCAAGAAATCAAGGCTACTTTTGATGCTAAGCAGAAACAAGTTTTTATCTCTGCAGGTTTCAAAGTAGTAAGGACTGAAGACATCAACCAAGACTCCTTAGCTAAGAGTCATGGTTCTTGTTCAAATCATCTCAGTGCCAAGAAGAAGACTGATTTGCTGTGTACCACTGCTGCTCAGCCTGGACCATCAAACTCCAAGAACAGTTCACAGCCCAAGGGAACTGTCTCAGCATCTACCAAGATGAAGATGGAGAGGGGATGTGACCAAAGTCAGTCTTGTTCTCAAAGGAGACTTCTTTGAAGAAGATAATGTTATGTGTCATGTGTGAAAGTACTTCTCACATTGCTAAGGATTGCCCATACAATCCTAAAAGTACTGTCCACATGACTAAAACAAAGACTTCAAAGAGTCTCAAGAAATCTCAAGCTTCGGAAGGAAAGTCTGTTTCCTTCGGAAGCTCCAAATCAAAGAAGGAGGTAAGTGGAAAATTACCTTCGGAAGCAAAGTTGGTCTCGGAAGAAAGGAATTCTTCCGAAGCACTAAAGTCTGCTGCAGTGACTGTAGACTCTTCCGAAGGATCAGTCATCAAAACTTATGAAGTTCTAAAAGCTTCTAAGGTTTTGAAGGTCAAGTCCAAGACTCCAAAGGTGGTGTGGAAGTCTAAGAAAGACCAAATGACTGAGGTTTCTCCATCAACAACAGCTGAAGATCCCTATAGTACAACCATAGGATCTATTACTGTTGCATTACCTTCTTTTACTGTTAATGAGCCCAAGACAAGTAAGGCTTGGGTTTCCAAATGTAACTAATTATCTTCCCTGTGCAGGAACAGCTCAAGACCAACAGGAATGTTTGGATAATTGACAGTGGCTGTTCCAGGCACATGACTGGCAATAGGTCTCTACTCCACAATTTTGAGAGGATTGATGGAGGACCAGTTGCTTTTGGAGGAGATGAAGGTGGTTACATTCTGGAAGGGGCAAGGTCACAAATGGTAAGCTCAGCATTGAGAAGGTAAACTTTGTAAGGAGCTTGGGTACAATCTTCTGAGTGTATCCCAATTTTGTGATCAGAGTCATAACATGCTCTTTACTGAGCATGAGTGCATTGTTCTCAAACCTGGTGTGGTCATTCCTCATGAGCATATCCTGCTCAGAGCCCCCAGGAAAGGGAACATGTACAAGATGGATTTGCAAGAAACATCTCCCTCAGGAGAAGTTTCATGCTTTCTATCTAAAGCAAATAGTGATGAGTCTTTCCTATGGCATAAAAGAATGTGCCATGTAAACTTTAAGAACATGAATAAATTAATTAAACATGACTTGGTAACTGGAATGCCAAAGAAAGAGTTTACTAGTGATGATCATTGTGTGGCATGCCTGAAAGGGAAGCAACACAAAGTATCTCACAAGCCTAAGGAAAAGAACTCCATCACTAACCCCTACACTTGTTACATATGGATCTCTTTGGCCCCACCAGTGTAATGAGTTTAGGAAGGACCTCTTACTGTCTGGTGATCACAGATGATTTTACAAGATTCACTTGGGTCTTCTTCCTTAGAACTAAGGATGAAACCCCTGAGATTCTGAAGAATTTCATCTTAAAAGTTGAGAATCAATGTGATCACAAGGTCAAAACCATAAGATGTGATCAAGGAACTGAATTCAAGAACCATCCTTGATGCATTTTGTGATGAAAAGGGTATTACAAGACAATATAGTGCTCCCAGGACTCCTCAGCAAAATGGAGTTGCTGAAAGGAGAAACAGGACACTTATTGAAGCTGCAAGAACTATGTTGTCTGACTCTAAACTGCCTATCACCTTCTGGCAGAGGCAGTCAATACTGCTTGCTATGTGCAAAACAGAGTTTAGTAGTTAAGACACATGGTAAGACTCCTTATGAACTTGGCACAAGAGGAAACCTTTCATGGTTTTCTCAGGTCATTTGGATGTCCCTGCACCATCTTGAATACCAAAGATCAAATTGCCAAGTTGCTGAGAAATCAGATGATGGACATTTCATTGGATACTCTCTCCAGCTAAAGCTTATAGAGTATCCAATTCAGAACTAGCATTGTTGAGGAGTCCGCCAATGTGACTTTCAATGAGCCCACTCACCCTGTGTGGCTGGTTCTGGTCCGGATTGGCTGTTTGATCTTGATTTAGTTACCAACTGTTTTAACAAATCTTGTGAGCATGTTTCAGGATCTGCAGAAAATCTAAATACAGGTGATCCTGATCCAAGATTTGAGCTAGGAAGATTCAACTCATACATCTTCAGCTCCAGTTGGAACTACTTCAGCAAATGAGGTTTCTATCAGCACAACAATGACAAATTCAGCTGATACATCTGGCATGCCTTCAAATTCCAGCTCAGAGGCCTCTCAACCAGATAAAGATACCTCACTTGTAGAAGACAACAATGGTGATGGTGATAGTGATCAGGAATTCCTTGATGCTAATAACCACACCATAGATGACAACATCAATGATGTCTCACACTCATTGGATCAAGTTAATCTTGATAAGTGTGATAATGTGGAGGGTGAATCTTCAGGACCAGATTTAAATTTCTCAAATTTAGATCTTTCCCAACTTGCTGTGATCCCTCAGCTAAGGATCCACAAGTCTCACCCCACCACAAACATCATTGGAGATGTTGTCACAGGGGTAAGAACAAGAGGACAAACCCATGAAGCAAATGTTTGTCTTCACTCTTGTTTCTTATCTCAGATAGAGCCCAAGAAAGTTGATGAAGCTCTAAAGGATGGAAGTTGGGTTGAAGCTATGCAACAAGAGCTGCTTCAATTCAAAAGGCAGAAAGTTTGGAACCTTTGTCCTCTTCCTCATGGGAAGACTACCATTGGAACCAAATGGGTTTTTAGAAACAAGAAGGATGATAGGGGAATCATCATCAAGAACAAGGCAAGACTAGTTGTTCAAGGATACACACAAGAAGAAGGGATTGACTACACTGATGTCTTTGCTCCTGTAGCAAGACTAGAAGCTGTTAGGATATTCCTGGCATTTGCTGCATCCAAGAACTTCAAGGTCTACCAACTTGATGTAAAGTGTGCTTTCTTATATGGAGTGATTGATGAGGAGGTTTATGTCAAACAGCCACCTGGTTTTGTAGACCCTGATCATCCTGATTATGTCTGCAAGCTTGACAAAGCTCTTTATGGGCTGCATCAGGCACCCAGGAAGTGGTATGAGACACTATCTAAGTATCTCTGCAAGCATGGATACAGAAGAGGTACTATAGATGGAACCCTCTTCATCAAAGGACAGGGAAATGACTTATTGCTGGTTCAAGTATATGTTGATGACATCATCTTTGGTTCAACTAATCCAAAGCTCTGCAAAGACTTTGAGAAGCTGATGAAAGACAGATTTGAGATGAGTTCAATGGGAGAACTCAACTTCTTTCTGGGAATTCAAGTGAAGCAGTTGAAGATGGCATCTTCATAAGTCAGTCAAAGTATGTTCAAGACATACTCAAGAGGTTCAATATGACTGATTGTAAGATTGCTAAGACACCCATAGCCAGAAACCACTCCCTTGGTCCAGATCTTGAGGGGGAGTGTGTAGATGAGCACTTATACAGGGCTATGATTGGGTCTCTTATGTATCTTACAGCTAGCAGGCCTGATATCATGTTTGCTACATGTATTTGTGCAAGATATCAAGCCAACCCTAAGATGTCTCACTTAATCACTGTGAAAAGGATTTTAAGATACCTCAAAGGTGCTTCAACACTTGGTCTATGGTATCCAAAGAATCCAAATTTCAATCTGTATGCCTATACAGATAGTGATTATGGTGGTTGCAATATGACTGCAAAGTCTACATCTGGGGGATGTCAATTCCTTGGTGGAAGGGTGGTCTCATGGCAATGCAAGAAACAATCCTGTGTGTCTGCATCAACTGCTGAGGCTGAATACATTGCTGCTGCAAGCTGCTGTGCTCAAGTGCTTTGGATTCAAAATCAGATGCTGGACTATGGATTTAACTTCAAGGAGACTCCTATCCACATAGACAACAATAGTGCTATCTCTATCACTGAGAACCCTGTGCAGCACTCAAGGACCAAACACATCAACATCAGGTATCATTTAATAAGAGATAACTATGAAAAAGGATTAATTAAACTAGTCAAAGTTCATACAGATGAACAATATGCTGATCTGTTCACCAAAGCTTTTGATGAACAGAGATTTAAGTATCTGATATCAGCTATTGGGATGATTAACTTTGAGTAGACTTTTTATTAAAACTAATTCTAATTATTTCTTCTTAAAATATGTGTGTCCTAAGTTGTCTAGTTCATCACTTTCATAAGCTCATGTTTTCTTTGGATGTAAAATTCTTTTTGAAGACTTTCCTTAGATTCTTGAAAATTTCTGATACTTCGGAAGATAAAGATTTTATCTTCGGAAAAAAACATGTCTTTAAAATAAATAACTGTCTAAGAGATTTTACCTTCGGAAGAAGTAAAGTTCATCTTCCGAAGCTTAAAATTCTTATCTCAGACACTTATCTATTTTCAAGAACCTTTTCCTTCCGAAGCAAAATTAACCTTCGGAAGCTTTGTTTATTTTCATACAAAGCATTCAAGGGTTTATTTCTCTTCCGAAGCATAAATTATCAAGACTCTCAGGAAAATCTTCCGAAGCCATTTTAGCTTCGGAAGCTTTTTAAATCAAAACTTCCGAAGACAAATAAACTTCGGAAGCTTTTCGAATTCCAAGAAAACTACTTTTTGAGCAAAAGTAAACTACTTTTTCAGAGGTGGGACCGACTTTCGGATTTCAAAGTTTATCCTCTTTCATTAACTTTGGTTCAAATCCCTTTTCATATAAATACCCAACGGTTCCCCCTCTTTCCCACTATCTTCCTCAATTCTACTGTTTCTCTAACCTAATTCTCTAAACCGCCTTTGCTTTCTACCTTTCTTCACCCTTAAGCTTCTAAAATGGCCAACCTTAACCGCAGAAACAACCCTGATTTCTCCATGCAACTACACAGGCAACATAATCAAGTTGCTCTGTTAAGCTCTGAGAAAGATGCAAGTTTCTCAGAGATTTGCCAATTCTTGACTCTATCAAACTACTTCACCTCCCTGACCATTGATCCTCCTCTATATGAGGATCAGTTGCTTGAATTCTGGAAGACCTGCCAAGAGGTCATTATGGATGGGGAGAAGGCACTGTCTGCCACAGTGCAAGGGAGGACAGTCTTCATCACTCCGGCCATCATTAACCAACATCTACAGCTGGATGATGAAGAAGGTGAGGTGTCCTTCCCAAAAGAAGCTGTAAATCATTCTTTTGAGCAGATGGGCTATGAGGAGATTTCTCTGTAAAGACCTTTAGGAAAGGGAAGGTCTCATCCCAATGGAAATTCCTGCTCCATGTGGTTATCCACAGCTTGTCAAACAAGCATGGTGGATGGGACCAGATTCCTGAGGATCTCTCCTTCATAGTTCATGGAATGGTTCAAGGGGTCAAGTTCAGGTATTCACAATTTGTATATACTAATTTACTTGCAAACTTAGACTCCTTAGAGTATTACATGTTTCCTAGATATGTTCAACACATTCTCAACTGTGAACTGGGCTCACAGTTGAGGGAAACAGGTAATATTCTTAAATTGGGACAGATGAAGCCCGGCATCTTTAAAATAATGAAGAAGCCAACTGTAGGCTTCTCTGGGGTAGAAACAGCCCTAGTCCCAAAAATGTTAGAGCTCATTGCTCAAGGTGACAACCTAGCAACACAAGCTAGTGTTGAACCCACACCTCTTTTGTCCCTACCATTAAAAAGACCAGAAATCACCCTCACCTACCAAAGAAAATCCAAACGAACCCCTGCTCAGACTATTGAGTCTGTGCAGGCCCCCAAATACTCAACCTTACAGGAAGAAGTGGACACTAGAGCTCCCACTTCTCCTGAGGAGCAAACCACTCCCATTACTTCACCTATCAGGGCTGAGGTTCCTCAAGCTCACCCTGATGAGCTCAATAGCCCAACAACCTTAAGCCTTCACTCTGAGTCTCAACACTCAAGTGGACAACCTTCAGGGGACAGCTACCATCCCCAGCCTTTGGATCTCAACCAACCAATTCCCAACCTATCCTTTTACACTGATGAAGACTTAGGATTCAGTGAGTACCATGAGTCTCTCTTCTCCTCCCCTACTCAAAGAGAGATGAGTACCTCTGACTCTCCTCAGTCTATCCCCCATCAGTCACCTGTTACTGAGGTGGACACTTCTGAACCTGTTCAGGATGTCCATATGGAAGAGGCTCTCACTTTTGAAAGTGATTACATCATTAAGACCTCAACCATGGCAACTCAGCCCATTGGCATCTCAACTGAGGCTGCCAGTGAGCAGAGGAAAACCAGCAGCCAAGAAACTCAAGCTGGTGGTGAGAGAGAGGACTTTGGTCCAATCATCTCATCCCCCAATGAATCTTCTGATGAAGATGAGGGGAATTTGAGACTAAAGGTGCAAAAACTGTCAAAAACATGCACCTATTTAGTCTCTAAGGTTAGTCACTTGGAATCTCAGGTGACTACCTTACAAAACAGGGTCAATGATCAGCAACTCCAGATTTCATATCTGCAGGAAAAACTAGCTGGGAGACCTTTAAGAGAGCTCAACCAGGAACACAAGAACCTGTGGAAGTGATTGACTTATCCTCCAGCTCACCTATGCAAGTGGGTGATGCTACCAAAAAGGGGGAGAAAGTTGTTACAACCACAGAACCTGGGAGTTCTTCAGAGAGAATGGACATAGAGGACTCACCATCCTCACTTGCTGTTGTGCATTCTCAGCAACTTCCTCAAGTTCACATTAATGTGGACTCTATAGACTCTCTCATCAGGAGTCTCTTTGAGGAAGGCATACCAAGGGCTGTCTCATCTCCACCACTGGGAACTAACAATCAAATCATAAGGTGGAGGTATGATGATGACAGAAGAGCCCTCATACTTCAAAGAGTTCAAGGCCAACAAGAAGTTTTTCAATTCCAAAGCCTGAGCTTTTATGAAAGACTGGATTTAGTCAACCTACCACTTGTCAATCCAAGCAATTCAAGACAAGCTGACAGGCTGGCTCAAAGAATCCAAGACAGGATCATGGCAGAGTTCTCTCTAAGAAGGAGACTTAGGGAATCAGGCAATGTCATCGGTCAACTGGATGTTGAGGTGGACCCTAAGATTAGTTTCATAGGGGAAACCTTGACTGAAGGCCCAGTGACAGAACCTGAGACCCCTGTCTCATCATCAACAACTGCTGCTGAGGTCCAAACTCCATCTGAGACACCTGCTGGTGAAGGTGTTTCTCAGCCTCTCTCTGGCCAGAGCATGGAAGCTACTCCAAGCAATGAAGGCCAAGCCTCAATCCTCCCTGAGTCACAAAGGTCTGTTGGTGACAAAGGGAAAAGGATAATGACTCCTGAGGAAATTGAGGAGGAAGAGAGAGAGAGGAAAAGGAGACTAAGGGGAGAAAGTTCCACTGGGTCATCTAGCTTCATGCAAGCTGCAATCAGGGCTGCCCCCAGACCAAATACTCAGGATGATGAGTTAAGGGCAGTCAGGATTACCTACTTACAGACCAGGAACTATGATATTGATGAGATCATCTCCCTCCCCTTAGAAGAACTGAATGAACTGGCTGACAGAGAAGTGTCAAGAGAGTTGAAGGAGAAAGAGGATGCAATGATACTTCTCCAACTCAAAGAGGAGAAGAGACAGAAAAGACTTTACAAGCATGCTCCTACTCTCTCACCAGTTCAAGAAAGTCCTGCACAGGAAGATGTGGCTCCACAAGAACCTCAGGTAGATAAAGAGGAAGATAGGATCAAATGATCAACTACCTGAGTGCCACAGGCTTCTATCAGGCAGATGCACTTCTCCCTTTGTCCTATGACTTCATTGAGTTCGAGTATCTAAAGCAACTTGAGCTTGAGCTAGTCAAGGAAAGAAAGACAACCAAAAGGAAACTAAGGGAAGAAGCTGCAAAGTCAAGGGCCACCATTCAAAAGAATGCAAAGAAGTCTGCTGACAGACAAAGAATGGTGAGCTTCTTGAAGCTGTATGGATTCTCCGGAAGGAGACTTGGCCCCATGTCTCTATCCACTATGGATGAGCATATTAGGGTGATCAAGCAGAAGATTAAGAGTGGAGAACTTATTGACTTGCACTCTCTTCCAAGTCAAGTCCCACCTGAAGTGGAGGTCAAGTTTGAACAACCAGAGACACCTCAACCAGCACCTCCAGCTGAGCCCCAGCAAGCTTCATCTTCTGATCCTAGGCAGGGTCAAACTCCCTCTCCTTCTGAACCTGTGAGGGAGGAACACCCAACTGAGAAAGACACTGATGATCAACATGGTGCTGCAGACCAGTCTTCTCAGTTAAAGACAACCAAGAGGAAGAAGAGGATGGCTTCTAAACCAAAGACAAAGAAGAAGAAGCCAAAGTCATCTACCTCTGCACCTCAGGCTGAATCAGATCAACCTGAGGAAGTGCATGATGAGGCAGCCCAATCAACTCCTATTCAAGTGGCTCCTCTAACTAGTGAGACACCCATCTTATCCTGGACATACTCTACCAATCCAGAGAGATGGACTGTTATCAGAGATCAAGGTGTTGAGAATGTCTACTCATGGCAAGACATAATCAACTTACCTCTGCATGATCTCTTTGAGATGAGAAGATACTATGAAAGTCTTGATGATCCTGACCATCTCATGAAGAAAGGAATGGTCCTGATTGTACTGAAGACTACCAACATTTGAAGATCTTCCAAGTGTTTTGGTAGCATCAGCCTAGGGGGAGTTTGTAAGGATTCCTGAAGTCTGATGCAACCCAAAACAGCTTAAGTGTCTCAGCAAACATGCACTAAGTACTGAAGTGAAGAATGCTTCGGAAGTTTTACACAAAGCATTAGAAAATACTCTAAGTGTAAAATCTTCCGAAGCCAAGACCAATATCTTCCGAAGCCAAACATGAAGTCTTCCGAAGCTTCAAAGACAAAGTCTTCCGAAGCCTCATCCTATGAAGACAGATTTCTTCCGAAGACTTTTAGTACACATGCTTTATCTGATGTACTGTTCCATAAAGCACCTTTTCCGCTGCATCTCTGTAAAGTCACCAACTTACATGAGTTGGTGAAAAGGGTCATGCTTTTGGTAACTGTACATTGAGGTCTTGAGTCTGTAACTTTCCACTTTATGTACTTTATCCTTTTTGTATTGTAAAAGGATGTGAGCTATGGCATGTCATAGTCACAAGGTCAAAAGGCAGATATGCCTTTTGATCCTACAATTGATTTTGTTAGTGTCTAGTCAATTGTATCCAGCTGGCTTTCAAAGTATGGCCGGCTGTAGGTTGTAGTATAAGTATTTCAAGTTCTTGTATCTTTTCTTTATGCTTTGTAACACTTGTAAGAGAACTTGAGAAAGCAATATACTGCCTCCTTGAAACCCAACTCTCTTGTTCTGTCTCTTTACTTTACTTGTGTTCTTAGTATCATACTTGGTTACCCAGTTCACTGTTTGATTAAAGCTTAGTTACTCTCCTCATTGTGTGGTTGTGTTGTAATTGTGGTTAAGCCCTTAAACGGTCCTGCAGAGACATCTTAATAGATGAACGAAAACTTGTGTTGTATGAAAACTCAGCGAGGTACAGATAGCGTTCCCAAGTCGATGGAGCATCAAACATAAAAGCCCTTAAATATGTTTCCAAACATATATTAACAACTTCCGTTTGGCCATCCGTTTGTGGACGGTAAGCGCTTGAATGCAACAATTTAGTTCCCAATTTACTAAATAATTCTTTCCAAAATCGGCTAATAAAAATAGGGTCACGGTCGGATATGATGGTCTTTGGAAGACCATGCAGTTGATATATCTCATGCAGAAAACTGAGGCTAATGAAGTAGCCGTATAATGGCTGGGAAGTGACAAAAATGGGTAAATTTAGAAAAACGATCAACAATAACCCATATTATTGTTTTACCTCGCGATGATGGAAGGTGAGTAATAAAATCCATTGATAAATCCAGCCAAGGCGCATCGGGTGTCGGTAATGGTTGCAACAACCCATAGGGTTTGTGATTAGTTGGTTTAATCGCTTGGTCAACCTGGCATTCTCGAACATATGCAGCTACATATTTTTTCAGTCCAACCCATGAAAAGGCAGTCGCTATTCTTTTAGTTGTACCATCGATACCAGAATGTCCACCCAAATAAGAAGAGTGAATTTCTTCAAGTAATTTGCGCTTCAGTGTAGGAATTGGTGGAACCAACAGCTTTCCATGGACATAAACTAAACCATCATGAAACTTATGATGAGGGAATGTCGATGGATCAGTCGTGGTTTACTTAACCATCTGTTGACCGTTAACTCTTATAGCAAAATAGTCTCTAATCTCCTTCAACTAGGGAGCCGTAGGATGTGATAACGAGAAAACCAATGGAATATCAACTCTACTTAGTGCATCAGCAACAATATTCTCCCTTCCCGGTTTGTAAATAACCTCAGAGCATAACCTAAAGTGTCTGGATTGGTTGATATAACAGGTGTTTGAGGTTGTGATGATCTGTGTAGATGCGAAACCATCGGCCCAAGAGGTATTGTCTCCATTTCTTGACAACTTTTATAATTTCATACAATTCCTTTGTATAAGTGGAGTGGCCTTGCATTATGGAACATAATTTTTTTACTGAAAACGAGAGGGGTCGTTTTGATTGGGATAACACAACACCGATAGCAATGCCGGACGCATCAGTTGTAACATCAAACGCTTCATTGAAATCCGAAAATGCCAATGTAACTACTCTTCCATGTGTTTCTTAATATTAAGAAACACTTCATTAGCTTCCTTGCTCCATGCAAACGACTTTTGTTTGAGAATATCGGTTAAAGGTGAAGCAATCTTAGCATAATTTTAGACAAAGCAACGATAATAACCTGTGAGCCCCAAGAATGAATGAAGTGTAGTGAAGGAAACTGGTTGTGGCCACTATTGTATTGATGCAATCTCGTTGGGTTTGAAGAGACACCTTGGTGTGAAATACGGTGTCCTAAAAAAGAAACTTCTTAGACTACAAAAACACACTTGGAGGGTTTTGCATGAAAACTATTCTGAATTAATGTTTCAAAAACAAACTGCAAATATGAATAGTGTTGCTCCCTTGTTGCACTATATATCAAAATATTATAAAAAAAGAACAAATTTGCGCAAAACCGACCTAAACAAGTGATTCATTGCGGATTGGAATGTTGATGGCGCCTTTGTGAGACTGAATGGCATGACAACAAGTTCATAGTGGCCATCGGTTGTTTGAAAGGGGGTCTTGTGGATGTCTTGTTCCACAATTCGTATTTGATGATAACTGGAGTGCAAATCAACTTTTGAAATAATTGTTGCACCATGAAGTTCATCCAAGAGTTCATCAATCGTTGGGAGTGGAAACCGGTCTTTAACCATAAAAGCATTAAGGGCACAATAGTCTACGCAGAATCACGATGTTTCATCTTTTTTTACTAGGAGTACCGGGGACGAGAATGGGCTTTGGCTGGGTCAGATCACTCCTTCTTGTAACATTTCGGTGATCAAGGTGGTCATGATTTTCTTTTGGTATTATGGGTATCTATATGGCTTGACGTTGGCTGGTGATGACTCCAGAATAATAGGGATGTTGTGGTCATGTTATCGGTTTGGTGGTAGGGTTTTGGGTGGGTCAAAAACATAGTGGAACTTTTGTAAAATGGTTGTGATATTTGGGTCTGCATGGTTTAATGGTGAGGTTTCCTTGGGTTGGTTGGCAAGAGGCTAGTAAAAGTCATGGTATGGAGGGATGAAATGGAACCATGTTTCATGAGTGTAGATAACGAACTTGGTAAGACCGACGTGGCCAAGGGTTCTCCTTTTAACGTGCATGGCTAGCCATCTTTGGTTAAGGATATTTTTGGAATGGAAAAGTTAGCCGTGAGACGGCCGAGGGTGCCTAACCAAGACACACCTACGATGATATCCGTGCCTTCAACCGGGAGAACAAAGAATGGTATTTGGAAAAGTGACTTCTGGATGAGTAGTCGGACATCCGGGAAAAAATCTTTGCATGATATGTGTTGTCCATTGCCAACCATTACGGAGAACGGTTTAACCGTTTTTGTGACCAAGTTCAAACTTGAGCAATGCGCGGTTGAATGATGTTATGTGTACTTCTGCAATCAACAAGTATAGTCATTGGTTTGCCTTCAATGTGTTCGGTGACCTGAAGGGTTTGCGTTGATGATAACCCAAAGAAGGCTGCTTGTGATAACGATGAGAACTATGGTGGTTGTAGAGAGTCAGTGGGGGTGGTGGTTCCGCGGGCAACATTTCTTCGTTGTCATCGTTATCAACAATTAAAAGGAATTGTGGTGGTGAAAATTTATGTCCAGGAAAGTATTTCTCCAGGCACTTGAAACAAAGGTCGTGTTTTCTTCATTGTTAAAAGGCTTCTGCTGAGAGTTCGGTAAATGGTATGTTTTTGGGGGGTATGGTAGGTGTGGGCAAGAGAGCTGATGTGGTTGTTAGAATTGTAGTAGTAAGGTTTGGGGTTGTTGTTATAGTCAATAATGTGGTCGTTGTAGGTGGGCTCCAAGAGGTAGTGGTGGGCTTATTGGTGAAGGTGGGTTTTGGTTTGGGGTATTGTTGAAGCTTTTCTTCAACAAGTCGGGCCAAGGCGTATGCTTGGTGTAAGGTAGTGGGTTTGAGAATGGCTATTTCGCTCTGAATGAAGGCTCGTAGCCCGGATATGAAACAGTTTAGTAGGGCCTGCGGAGAAAGACTACAGGATCGGGTTTTGTCACTTAACACTTGGATTTCTCTCAAACTCACTTATACTACAGTCAAATCAGATGAAGTAGAATCTCTTCTAAGAGTTGATAATAATATAATAAGTAGCAAAGAACATAAGGAAATAAATTTCAAGGCACTTGTATATATTACTTCTCAACTCAAAGTATTACAAGACTCTTACAAGCATGAAACATGAGTTACAATGAAAAACTATATATACTAGATCCTACAGCCGGATATACTTTGATACCAGCTGGAAACCTAAGACTAAAGCATATACTACAATGCTAAAGTTAAGGTATCTTAGATAAAGTATTATCTATGATATGGTAGTCATGACATGTCCATGACTTACCTTTTGTCACCAACTAAAGTTGGCAACTGTACTAACTGATAAAGGTAAACAGTGGAATAAAGTATGGTCAACTACATGGCTTTTGAGAAAACGTCATGCAGTATCTCAGAGGTCTGCAGCGGAGTGTCAGGGAGACCATACTTATGTCCACTGGATAATAGTAGTGTCTTCCGAAGTTAAGTTGGCTTCGGAAGAACAAGTTCTTCCAAAGCCACTTATACTTCGGAAGAGGCTTCTATACTTCCGAGGCTTGAGGACTTCTTTCATACTTCGGAAGTTGACTTCTGATCTTTCACTCTAAGTCTTGATCTTCGGAAGTGAATACTTTGTCTTCGAAAGTTGGAGTTTTCCTTCGGAAGTTGATCCTACATTTTGTCTTTTGAAGAGCTCCTTTTCCTTTGGAAGTTCCACACTTAGCTTTGGAAGTCCTTTATTAGTTGCACCAAAATAGTCTAAGTGATTTGGTTTTGGTTGCACCAACCTTTCTAGATCCAACAAACTCCCCCTAGGCTGATGCTACCAAAACCTCACTTGTTTCTTCTTCTCAAAGCTTTCAACATCAGGGACAGAAGATATTTGTCTGTTTCCTTGTTCTTCCCTAAAGTGGTGCTGAGAAGCTTGTACAAGTCATTAGTGGATAGGAGATCAAGTCTATCACTCTGAATGACATGTACCCTTTGTTGTGCCCCCTGAAAAGAGTTAGTTGACGAGAGTTATAGTCATACTCCCATCTAACTATAGATTCAAGTTCAGGATCCTCAACCATTTGTAGAAAAGCTTTGCCTTTGGTTGTTGATCCCTTCCTTTTCTCCTCCTCTCTTAGTTTCAACTCTTCTTCAATCTTGGTCCTAGCAGTTAGCTCGGCCATATGAAGACTACCCAGGTGAATCCTGATGTGAGCAGCTACTTCAGAGTTGGAGGGGTTGGAGAGTGACTTCTCTGCTAACTCAGCAATGTCAATCTGCTTAAGTGTAGCAGAGATGAGGCATTTAGCCTGTTGAGCTCTCCACTCTCTCTCAACAACAAAGTAGTGACAAGAGTCTTCGAACCTCCACTGGATGATCTTTTTCCTAGGCATAAGGGGTTCTCTTGGTACCCGGTCACCTTTCTTGGTATCCAGTAGAGTCACCAGCCTTCTCCTTAGCTTCTTTACTTCCTCATTCAAAGTATCTAAATTGAGGCCAAGGAGATTTGCAGCTTGGTCCAATGTTCCTCTAGGCAAATCAAGAAATTGATCTCTAGTGAGGGAACATGAGGATCCATCAACATAAGTCAATTTGATTGAATCCTCCTCACAGGAGATGTCGCTTAGAGTTGTGCAGTTGATGAGCTTTATCTTGATTACCTTGAACTCCTCTAAGGGAAGATGTTTAGAAGGCTGAGAGGATGGTTTGAGAGGTTGTTGGGTAGGTTTAGGTGTTTGGGTTCTGGCTAGTGTTTTGGGTTGGAGGATAGGTAGTTTAGGTGGTTGAGGTGAGGAAGTTGGTAAGGGTGATGGTGTAGGTTCAGGGGTGTAAGGTTCAGTGGCTGGTTTAGTTTTGATGGGGAATGGAAAAGAAATTGGTTCAGGTTGTGAATGGGTTTGAGGTTGGGGTTGAGTAGTTGATTTGAAGATCATCCCTTGTCCCCTTCTGTACATCTCCTTCCTCTTCCCGAGTGAATGTCAGCCTTTATGTCACTGACATGTCGCTGGAGGGTCTTTTCAGACATAGGACCCACCTGCCTGCCAGAGAAGCCATGAGCCCAGAGATAGTTTTTCATCCAGTCCTTTTCAACTATCTTCTTGGCAGCAGCTAGTCCTTCTTCCTCTTTCTTCTTCCTCTTCAACATCAGCTTTTCCTTGGCAGCTTTCTTTCTCTCTTTCTCTATTTGATCTTGCTCTTTGTTGAAGAGCCATAAGATCGTATCATTGTTGTGTGGAGATAGTTCTTCTAGAGAGAAACCCCTGGAGGTTAGGAAAGTTATCCTTTCCCTCCTGAGCTACTGATCAGCTTCTCCTTCTTTCCTCTCCCTTTCTTCTTGTAAGGCCAACCTTGCTTCTTCTTCTTTTTGCTGTTTTTGCACCAAAGTTGCCTTTTCCAACTCAACTAACTCCTCTAGTGGTAGCAGGAGTATATCTTCACTCACAACTCCTAGATTGACAAGTCTGTCAATGATTTCCACCCTTCTTTTATTGTTGAAAGCCTCCTGGTTCGCTGCAGTTGCTTTGCTACTGGCAGCTAGAAGTTTTCCAGTTGGAAGTCTACCTTTTCTTTGAGCTTTTCTAACCTTTCTTCCTCCTGAAGCTCTTCCTTAGTCATCTTCCTCTTTCCTTTGATGTTTTCGGAAGTGCTAGACTTTGGGGGTTCTTGAATGGAAGGTTCAGGTTGAGTGGTGGAAATGGGAGCTGGAGTTAATGCTGATGTTTGAGCTAGGGGTTCTGTTGGACCAAAAGAACCAATGAGCCGGATCAGAAAAACCTTTAAGTCCCACAGACGTCACAACAACTACTGAAGTCCACAACAGCTGAAGATAACAACTGAAGACAAAGTCTGAAGACAAGTGCTGAAGACAAAGTCTGAAGACAAGTGCTGAAGACAAAGTCTGAAGACACAAGTACTGAAGACAAAGTCTGAAGACAAGTGCTGAAGACAAAGTCTGAAGACACAAGTACTGAAGACAAAGTATCAGACGTTGTCATAACAGCTGAAGAGGACTTCTTCAGTAGTTGTGACGGTTTACTTTCAGTAGTTTTATGTTTTCTCTTTTCAGTAGTTTTGTAAAACGACTGAAGAGCTTGTTCTTCAGTCGTTGTAGTATCAGTAGTTTCTTTTCAGTTGTTTTATGTTTTATACTTAGCACTCTGACATGTTCTCAGTAGTTGTGAACATTTCAGTAGTTTGTTAAGTATTAGTTATTTTTATACTAGATCTGCTAGTAATCACCATCCCGTGATTGCAGCAGTGATTGCACTCTATATAAGGAGTGCCAACCTTATTGTAACGATGAATGATTTAGCAATAATATTGGGCATTATTGAAACATTCCTTATCACAGAAAAATATTCTCTCGCATTTGTTTACAAGTAACAAACTCTTGCTATAATTTGACTAATTCTTCTTTTCATTCCGCTGCATTACACTCTAATACTTCAAGCTTGTGATCGCTGATCCTGACAAATGGTATCAGAGCAAGTTAATCATTGATCGATCTAATAATTGATCATTGAAACTGCTCTTCAAGATCCAAGCTTGATTGATTGAATTAGCATTTTTTTGCAAGAAACTGTTATAGAGATTGAATTTTCTGTGCTTTTAATCATTCATCCTGAGACTTATTCTTGGTTTTCATTGAGTTTGTTGTGGTGTGTCTAAATTTTTTTAAGCTTGAATAAAATTGTTTTGGATCCAAAATGACTACTCCTTCCAATGATCCTCACAATACTGGTTCCTCAACCAAGCCTCCATGCTGGTTAGGAATGAGTATAACATATGGCAACGTCGTATGCTCCATCACCTGTCTGTTAACAGCTCAGGTTGTTGGACATCAGTGGTACATGGTCCACACAAGCCTATGGTGAATAACCCGGAAACCAATCAAATGGTTCCGAAGAGGAAGGATCAATACTCAGATGAGGATAAGAAATTGTTTGAGATTGATGCAAAAGCCCATGGAATTCTGGCCATGGCACTACCCAATGAAATCTATTCTGGGCTAATGCATTATGAATCTGCCCATGACCTCTGGAATGCCTTGAAAGAACAATTTGGAGGAACAGATGAGGTCTTGGCAAATAATAGAGAGATCCTTGCCCAACAATATGAGACATTCTCTCATAGGAAGGGTGAGACACTGACTCAACAGTTTGAGCGGTTCTCTTGTTTGATCTCTGAATTGAAAATGGTCAAACATGAGTATACTAATATTCAGATGAATAACAGATTTCTCAGATCACTGCCTGAGAGATGGGATACATATACATTGTCCTACGCTCCAGTGCAAATTTGGACAAACTATCTCTCACCCAACTTCATGGGAAATTGCTCACATTTGAGAGAGAGATAGAACAAAAGAGAAAACTGTCTTCATCTGGTAAGCTCACTGAGGACTTTGTACCAGGCAACACTGCTCTGGTTAGTCATGAGTCAGAATATGCTTCATCTGAATGCCAGTATGATGAGCATATTGATTTCTCTTCAAACATTTCTGATTCAGCATTTGTGAGTGTTGATAGTCAATTTACTGGGTGTAATAATGACAATCTATGCTTCATCATGGATGATCTCAAGGGGATTGCTGATGATGACTTAGAAGAGATGGATATTTTGAGCCAAATGGCCTTGATAAATATCAGATCTCAGAAGTTCTACAAAAGAACTGGAAGAAAGTTCCCAGGACTCTCTGGCAAAACCAAAGTTGGTTTTGACAAGAGTAAGTTGAGGTGTCACAAATGCCAAAGGCTTGGACACTTTGCTAGAGAATGTAGATCATCTGGATCTAATTCCTCTGCACCTTTTGTGACTTTTCCTAGCAATAGTCAACAAAACAAAGGGCAACATCCTGTCAATTCTAGTCATCAGTCTCAACTACAATCTCCTGCATATTTTGTTCCTCAGGGTCAAATGCCTTACCCTTACCCGTGTTATTACATGCCACAAACCAGTCAAGTTCAAGCTCCTATGGTACCACAACCTCATGCACTCCCAGAACCTCAACCATCTCATCAACCCCCTCAACCTCAACAACATAGCTTCTTCACCCCAGAAGTTGTTGACTGGAGCAGCTTGCCAGATGACATGTCTGGTCATGAACAACTGTTCACAAGTGCTGATCAACATGGTGGTGATAGTCCTTTTGGAAATCTGGCACTTATGGCTCTGGAATCAACTGAGGGTTCCTGCTCAACTGCATCATCTTCACAGGTAACTCAGGTATCTTCAGAGGCTAAAGCCAAGTTATGTTCTGAATCTTGCATTGCTGCTTTTGTCTCTATTAGAGAGGCAAATGTAGCATTAATAAATGAAAAACTTGAGTTTGAGAAAACAATTTCCAAAAGACAAGCTGAGTATGAGTCTGCTCTTAATAGTAAAAATGATGAGATTTATAAGCTTAAATGCCAATTAAATGATGAAAAGGCTAAGCTAGAGGTTATTCTGGAAGACCAGAAAAGTCTTAAAGAAACCCTTGCAGTCACCCAAGTAGAGTGTGATCGATGGGTACAATCATGCAAAGGTTTTGAGATGCTTCTTAGTAAGCAATCAGCTTCCAATGTGAAGTTTGGCATTGGTTATAATCACACTGCTCCTCCTACAGATTTTGCTCCAAGAGTAGAGGTGAAATCTGATGGAGAAAGCAATAACCAATCCACCTCATCATGTGATTCACTTTTTGATAAAGCATCATCAAAAGTTGAAGTCAGCACTAAGCCCTCTCAGAACCTATCAGCTGATGTTGATGGTTCAATTGCTGACACTCACATGATCAAAGAGTTGGTCAACTCAGGAGTTATTTCTGAAAGTCCTGAAAGGACTGGAGAGCAAGATTTAACTCCTGAAGTTCAAGCTCCAACTACTGACAGCACTGAAAAGAAGAAAACTGTCAGTAGAAAGAGTTTGAAGACTACTAAAGAGGAAGTCAAGAAAGCAAATAGTGCTTCCAAAGTACTGAAGAGCAAGTCTTCAGTAGTTTCATCCTCTTTAGTTGATGATCAACATAAGATGAAAAAGAAACCATGTGAAGTATGTGGTTTGTCTAATCATCTCACTGATGATTGTTGGTACAAAAGAGGATCCAAACTCAAACATAAAGATGAAATTAAAGAGAAAATGGTTAAAATGAAAAATGAGTTTAAAGCCACATTTGTACCAGCAACATCAAATCCTGTAATCCTTAAGTCCAAAAAGAAATCCAAAAAGGAAGGGGTTAAACAGGTAACAGCTGAGGTTGCTCAAAAGAAGAAGGTGCAACATAAGAACTTATCAAACTCCAGTGCTAATGTGTCTGAAGAGCTGAAAGCTTTATCACAAAATCAGACACAGCTGGTTATGATGGTTCAACATCTATTGGGAAGAGTCAACCAATTAGATGTTCCTATGTTGAATCCACAGAAAAGGAGGTCCAAGCCAAAGGATTCCTCTTCTCCACCATCTTCTTCCTCTCAAGCTGTTATTTCCAGCAAACTTGTTAGTCCACCATCTGTTGATGTGAATAGGCCCAAAACCAAAAAGGTTTGGGTCTCAAAATCTAACTAATTTGCTTTGTTCTGCAGGGTTCTTCAACATGCCACAGAGGCATCTGGTATGTAGACAGTGGAGGATCCATGCATATGACAGGAAACAGATCACTTCTTAATGACTACTCTCAAGGAAGGAAGGGATTTGTATCTTTGGGCAATGATGCAAAGGGTTACATCATCGGCAAAGGCTTTGTTTCCAATGGGGAAATAAAGTTTGATGATGTTAACCATGTGGAAAATCTCAAGTACAATCTCTTGAGTGTCAGTCAAATGTGTGACAAAGGCCATGTTGCTCTTTTCACAAGTCAGAACTGCCGGATTCTGTCATCCAAAGTTCTGAGTTTGATTGACAAGGTGTTGGATAAACACACTCTCCTTAAGGCCAACAGGACAGGAAGAGTGTATGCCTTAGATCTTTCTAAGAAAATAGATCTCAAAGGCCATCCTTGCCTATTTTCCAAGGCTTCCCCTCAAGAATCTACACTATGGCATAGAAGGCTGGGTCATGTTAATCTCAAAAACATAAATCAGCTGATCAACCATGGTTTAGTAAGGGGATTGCCTATGAAGGAGTTTAAATGTGAAGATGACTGCACTGCTTGTCTAAAAGGAAAACAGCACAAAGTTTCATTTCCCTCCATAGAAGAACCTAAGTCCACAGCCTGCTTACAGCTTCTTCACATGGATCTCTTTGGTCCTGTGAGAGTGATGAGTATGGCTAAGAAGAAATACTGTCTAGTAATTGTGGATGATTACTCCAGATTTGTATGGACTTTCTTCTTGCATTCAAAGGATGAAGCAGCTCAGAAGATTATCAACTTTGTGTTGTATGTTGAGAAGCAGTATTCCCTCTCAGTCAAGTGTATTAGAAGTGATAATGGAACAGAATTTAGAAACAATACACTTGATGAGTTCTACCTCTCAAAGGGAATCAAGAGGCATTTTAGCATTCCAAGAACTCCTGAACAAAATGGAGTAGTGGAGAGAAAGAACAGGACCCTTATTGAAGCTGCAAGGTCCATGTTGGCTGACTCTGGATTGCCAATGACTTTTTGGGCTGAAGCTATCAATACAGCTTGCTATGTACAAAATAGAGCTCTAGTGAATAAGAGGTTGATGAAAACTCCATATGAAGTTCTTCATCATTTGGCCCCTCTAATTTCATTCTTCTTTGGATGTCCTTGTTTCATTCTCAACACACGGGATCAACTCCAAAAATTTGATTCTAAGGTGGATGCAGGATATTTTGTTGGTTATTCATCAACTTGCAAAGCATACAGAGTCTTCAACTGTAGAACAAAGATGGTTGAAGAGACTCTACATGTTAAGTTTAATGAATCTCCAAAGGACAAGATTCCACAAAACCCTGTGGAGATATTTGATTTGGACATACTACAATATGCTCCTCATCAAACTCCTGCTGTTGCTCCTGTCAACAGTTCTCCACCTGGTGGTACTGCTGGTGCTGATGATGATGATAGTAGTACTCACCTCTTCAGATTTACTGATCAACTGCCTGATTCAGCTAGACCTGATGTTCCTGTAGCTCCAGCAGCACAATCCACAACAAATGCTGATGAGATTTCTACAACTTCAACTTCCTTTGAACTACCATCTACTGATTGGTTTCAAGGAAATACTTCACCATCACCATCTGTTGCTGCTGAGCCTGCTACAAACACTTGCACTGATCTCATTGTGTACCAAGATCTGAAGAATCACCCTATGTCTCAAATCATTGGTGATATCACTGCTGGAGTATCAACAAGAAGTCAATTGTCAAATTTCTGCTTCTATGCTCTCTTCATTAGTCAGCAAGAGCCAAAGAATTATCACATTGCTTTAAAGGACAATGGATGGGTTGATGCCATGCAGCTTGAGCTTCTTCAGTTCAAGAAACAACAAGTGTGGGAACTGGTTCCTCTACCTCCAGGTAAGTGTGCAATAGGCACTAAATGGGTGTTTAGGAATAAGACTGATGAAAATGGGCTTATTGTTAAGAACAAGGCCAGACTGGTTGTTCAGGGGTTTGCACAAGAAGAAGGTATTGATTATGATGAAACCTTTGCTCCTGTAGCCAGACTGGAAGCAATTCGATTGTTTTTAGCTTATGCTGCTTATCAAAATCTTAAAGTTTTTCAAATGGATGTCAAAAGTGCTTTTCTGTATGGGAAAATTAAAGAAGAGGTTTATGTATGTCACCACCAGGTTTTGAGGACAACAAACATCCTAATTGGGTGTATAAGCTTGATAAGGCTCTTTATGGGTTGAAACAAGCTCCTAGAGCCTGGTATGAGACATTATCAAACTTTCTTCTTGAAAATAATTTTACTAGAGGCACCATAGATAAACTTTATTCATTAAGAAAGCAGGGCAGCATAATCTACTTGTTCAAATTTATGTAGATGATATTATTTTTGCATCTTCTGATCCACAGTTGTGTGATGCTTTACAAAGTTGATGCAACAAAAGTTTGAAATGAGTGCAATGGGGGAATTACAATTCTTTCTGGGTTTGCAAATCAAACAAAAGGCTGATGGAATTTTCATTCATCAGTCCAAATATACAAAAATCTTTTGGAAAAATTTGATTTACAAAAGTGTAAACCTTGTTCTACTCCCATGTGCAACACCACACAACTGGATACAGATCAGAAAGGTAAAGTGGTTGATGAAACACTTTACAGATGTATGATTGGGTCCTTGATGTACTTAACAGCTTCTAGACCAGATATTATGTTTGCTACATGTGTTTGTGCTAGATTTCAGGCTGCACCTAAGGAGTCTCATTTGATTGCAGTCAAGAGGATCTTTAGATATTTGCAAGGCACTCCATCTCTAGGTTTATGGTATTCTACTAGACATTCTGGTAAATTAGTTGCTTTTTCTGACAGTGACTATGCAGGGTGTAAGTTGACCAGGAAATCAACTTCTGGTGGATGCCAATTCCTAGGCAACTGTTTGATTTCTTGGCAGAGTAAGAAACAAACCTCAGTTGCTACATCAACTGCTGAAGCCGAGTACATTGCTGCTGCAAGTTGTACATCTCAGGTATTATGGCTTCAAAACCAATTATTGGATTATGGCATAACTGAGACTAAGACTCCATTGTTAATGGACAGCTCTTCAGCTCTTTGTATTGTCAAGAATCCTGTCCAGCACTCTAGGACTAAACATATTGAAATCAGACACCATTTTATTAGAGATTGTTTTGAAAAAGGTCTGATTGATCCAAAATTTGTTCCTAGTGCTGATGAGCTTGCAGACATTTTTTACTAAGCCTTTGGATAGTTCAACCTTCCAACCTGGTGTTAAGGCTTGGTATGCTGCAGCTAGAATAAGTGACAACTACTACGATAATCTCAGTAAAAATACTGATGATCATTGGTAACCATGTCATATATAAGTACTTCATTTGTTAAAACAGCTGATGTAGTTATAACAGCTGATGAAATCACAACAGCTGATGTAACTACAACTGCTGATGTCAGAAATGCAGATAAGTACTGATGACCAATGAAACATCAAACTCGGATTTAAATGTGAGGTCAGACTGAAACAGCTGAAAAGCTATGAATTGACGAAAACAGCTGATGAGTAATTTCTCTTCAGTTGTTTTTCCAACTGCTGTTTCTAAACAACTGAAGCCACAGCTATGTCTTCAGTAGTTTACAACTACTGAAGACTACCACTAAGTCTTCAGCTGTTTACAACAACTGATGACAAAACCACTGTCTTCAGTAGTTTCACAACTACTGATGACAAACACCATGTCCTCAGTTGTTTTCACCACCTGAAGTCGGAATTGTCCTCAGTAGTTTTTATAACTACTGAAGACTAAATCAAAGACTTCAGCTGTTTCAATGTCTGACGGTTAAAACCAAGTCTTCAGTTGTTTTATAACAACTGATGATCACACCAATACGGTCAGTCATTTCAAACCTCTGAAAGTTAATGCCACGTCATCAGTAGTTTCACCAATGATGACTACACAAAACCTTCAGTCGATTCATAACCCTACCCTATAAATACCTTATCTCACCAGAGTTTTTCTCACTTCTCCTCTCAAACCTAACGTTCAAAAACTCTGTACCCTCTCTTCATCCATGGCGACCATGCAACTAAAACCACGACACAACTGTGTCGCTCACCTTACCAAATCACCATACTGGACCAAGTTTCACAACGTCTTGATTTAATGGTCCTCCCCTTACCAACAGCTTTTCTGATAACCCCACCATATATGCCGAATCCCTTAGCCATTCTGGACAAACGTCACTCTTGTCTCTGAGGAGAATGACACAGAGTCGCTTCATTTCGTTTGTCCATAACCAAAAGGTGGTCATCAATCCAGAGATTCTTCGCCAAACCTCAATCTGGATGATGCCACTTTCCCGACTAGTTATCCAAAGGGCACCACTGCTCTATCATTTGCCACCATGGATACGAAGGTAACCTGAGTGCCTCTACCATATTGAAGAAACATTTCCAGGATGCTGAACGCTTATCTTTCATATGGTTAATGTCTGCCTGGCCCCCCAGACTTCATCATGGGATCAATGTCCACAAGGTGGCAACAGGTAGTGTACTCCATCCTTGAGCACAACCTTTAAATTTTTCTGAAATACTATTCTAGAGCTCAAGGATATGGCCCAAAAACACTTTCTAACCGTGTGGATATGATTCCTCGGTTCATAATGGCCATAATTGAAAACCAGCTTCAGCTGAGGGACTTGTTGGCCTGGGAGTCCCTGCTATGGCTGTATTGCCTGAAGTATACTCCCGGCACAACTCTGACCAATCACTCAAATGGCTGCCAAGCTGCGCAAACCCACGCAGCTGGAACCCACAGCCACCACCACAAAATCCAAAGTCCCCACCAAACCAAAAACAAAACGAACCAAAACAGCTATTCAGGAGATGAGTCCCCTGAAGATGCTCCTGTACCACCAAGACAGGATATACTTACTGGTGTAAACCCCCAGTAGTATCAGAGACTCACCCAGCCACAGCCGCTCAGGATTCCTCTCAAAAGGAACCTGAAGCAACCAAAGAAGGGGTACCCACAAATCTGGAATCTTCCTCATTTGAGGAAATTGCCATTGAAACACACCATTCTCCCCAGGTGCATACTACCCTATCTCCTCATGAAAATGCCCCCCAAAGTCCAACACTTATAATTGCAAATGTGCTGACTCAGCTGCATGCCTCTCCTCCTCCCCACCAACCACCTAAAGGGAAAACCACAGATATTGAGGAAGAGGATCAACATGCTTCTGACAACCCACAGCACAGGGGTTTAAATGTTCAGTCTCCTAGTGTAGATACGGAGATCAAATATCTGGTGAGGCTGCCACCTCTTCTGCATCAGCACATGATCAGACTGAGGCTGGTAACATGGCTAAGACCTCATCAGAGGCAACAGCTGATGAAGGACATCGTCCTGAGGCTGGAAGTCCCCAGTTCCGAGAAAAAGGGGCACATGCTACAACTGGTCTACACCCAGGGCATGTACATCTTGCTACTAGCAGGAGGTCAGGTGATTCAGCATCTGCTGATGATGACCTGGGCTTCTTTTATGATGTTCTAGCCCAGAACACAATTCTTGAGGAAGAAGTCAGTAGACTACAAAGACTACTTGACCAATTCTCTCAAGAAGCAAGTCCATCTGATACCACCATACAACCACAGATGGCACCTTCACCTGAAGGTCTCCTAAACACTCAGCCACTCAAAACATTCAATCCACCAGCCTCTCCCTCTGGCACTGCTTCTCAGGGACAGAACCCCTCTGAGCAAACAGCTGCTATCTTCCATAAATCCCTACCTCTCATCACCCCAATGATCACAGACATTGTGATCAAAACCTTGGATGACAGACTTCCCTCAATTATACACCCACTGGTGGAGGAGATTGCGAGCGCAAGGCTTTCTACTACTCAAACCCTTGCAACCAATGCAACCAAAAAGGGGGAGAGTCAGTTAGTCAAAGACAAAGGGAAGAGCATATTGAAAGAGAGAGAACAGGAGGAAGAAGAGGTTGTGAAAGAGACTAGAAGAAAGAAGAGTATGTGAAGGGAGCTGACACTGATCAAGTGAGTGAAAGTCACAAAGACTTTCACATCACATATAAGAAGAGGAAGATTGAAAGAAAAGAAAAAGAACTCCAACTTGATGAGATGGTCAAAATGGCGGATGCTACACATAGTAAATCTATGGACTCCATTATTGATCAACTATATAGACAAGGGTTCGATACTGCACAGCTTGACTCAGAGATTAGAAGACTTGAAGTTGAAGAAATTAACTCAAGATGGGCAAGTTATGATGTGTTAGAAAGAGAAAGACTGGAGATCATGATCAGATTCATTGCAAAGTATCTTGGAAGATCATTGATAGAGATTAAGTCATGGACCAGGGACAGTATCTTGGCAATAACCACCAAGATCTGTACGTCTGAAGCATACACTAAGGGATTAGTGATTGAAGCACTAAATGAAGCAGGTGCTGGGAACAGAAACGAACTAGCAAAATACTCCAAAGCCTCACTCATTACAAGAATGCTAGAACAACCTTCAAAACCTACCACTTCAAAATCACCACTACCACAACCCATTAAACCAACTCCTTTACCCTCAAAACCAACAGCCGATGATGCATCCAAGAAGAAGAAGAGAAGGATGTTGAGGCTAGAAGAAGAAGATGAAGAGGATGATGAGGAAGAAGATAGGTTGCCTCTTTCTGCAGTCCTAACTTTGCCTAAAGCCAAATCTATGCCCATCACTCCCACCTCACAGATGGAGACTGTGAGAGTAAAGATAGAAGAAGAGCAGCAGCAAAGGCTTCATGATGAGGAGATGCTGAAGAGCATAGACAAAACTTATGCTGCTTCTTCATCAATAATAAGTATGAAGAAAGAAGCTCTGAGACTGTACACCTTGCCAACACATTTCAATATCAAAAGGAAAAGGTGAGGATATGGCCTGATCCTAGGGTAGCTCACAGAATTGTGAAGAAGGACATTCCTGCAAGATACAAGGGCCAGATAAAAAGGATCGTAGATGAAGAGATCACAGTGGTCCTTGTAGTATCACCCTGGGAAATTGTAGAAGACTTCAAGAAGGCTTATGAGACTAAACAACCTCCCCAAAAGATGTTAGAAAACAGAGTAATCAAGAAGGGGTTAGTCTACAAGAAGCTTGAGGACTTCAAACAAAATGAGCTCAGTCTGTTACTTGAAGGTAATCACCCAGATGAGTTTGCCTACAGACAGATCACAACAGTTGAGCTCAAAAATGGCAAACAGGCCAAATACATCTCAGAGCTGTATGGGCGTGAAGGATTGTTCGATGATGAACCAGAGAATCTTACTATGGAAGAACAAATCATGTTTCTCAGAGCATACACCAGAGAATCCTACAGGCTTATACATGGGAAGTGAGTCCCATGGATGGGGGAACAGCCCAGTGTCCAATTCCCCAATACAGAGCTCCCATCCATACTTTGCCAACCAAATCATCAGAGACTTACTTCCAGGCCGGTGCTTATATGGGTCATCTTCTCAACTGATCAAGAAGGAAAAAGACCAACCATTTTGCCAACAATAAGTGGGACCTCAATAAAGTTAAAGGTTTTGGCTGCATTGGTTCAGGGGGAGTTTGTTGGACCAAAAGAACCAATGAGCCGGATCAGAAAAACCTTTAAGTCCCACAGACGTCACAACAACTACTGAAGTCCACAACAGCTGAAGATAACAACTGAAGACAAAGTCTGAAGACAAGTGCTGAAGACAAAGTCTGAAGACAAGTGCTGAAGACAAAGTCTGAAGACACAAGTACTGAAGACAAAGTCTGAAGACAAGTGCTGAAGACAAAGTCTGAAGACACAAGTACTGAAGACAAAGTATCAGACGTTGTCATAACAGCTGAAGAGGACTTCTTCAGTAGTTGTGACGGTTTACTTTCAGTAGTTTTATGTTTTCTCTTTTCAGTAGTTTTGTAAAACGACTGAAGAGCTTGTTCTTCAGTCGTTGTAGTATCAGTAGTTTCTTTTCAGTTGTTTTATGTTTTATACTTAGCACTCTGACATGTTCTCAGTAGTTGTGAACATTTCAGTAGTTTGTTAAGTATTAGTTATTTTTATACTAGATCTGCTAGTAATCACCATCCCGTGATTGCAGCAGTGATTGCGCTCTATATAAGGAGTGCCAACCTTATTGTAACGATGAATGATTTAGCAATAATATTGGGCATTATTGAAACATTCCTTATCACAGAAAAATATTCTCTCGCATTTGTTTACAAGTAACAAACTCTTGCTATAATTTGACTAATTCTTCTTTTCATTCCGCTGCATTACACTCTAATACTTCAAGCTTGTGATCGCTGATCCTGACAGGTTCGGTGAGAAAATCCTTCCTATTAACCTCAGAAGCAAGTTTTAGGATTGCATCTGTGACTATTAGATCATCGGATAAAGAGAATAGTCCTTCCGCAACTGCAATCTCAGCTTCGGAAGATTGAAATTGTTCTTCCGAGGCTTTGACTTGTGCTTTGGAAGTCTGTGAGAATGCACTATCTATCCTAACTGTCTCAGTTGTTGGCCCATCAGTCCTTGTTTCCCCTTCGAAATTAATATAAGGTTCCACTTGGACCTTAGGTTGACCAACTTCCTCAATAGTGGTAGAAGGTGCATTTAACCTCTGAAGCTCCTGAGCTACGAAGTAAATCACAAACAAGTCAGGACTTGGCTGTTCAATGAGAGATTCCAATATGAACTTGTTGAAGAACCTGTTGAGATCCTGGGGCATCCTTTGATCCATTTGAATTACAACTGGAGGAGGCTCAGGAAAAACTGAAGCTTGTTGCATAGGGTATCTTGCACTTAAGGAAGTGAGAGCTTGACTTTGTGGTTCCTCTTGTCCTTGGCTTTGTCCCTGAACACTCTCCCCCTTTTTGGTAGCATCATCTTGATGGCTTGATGAGCTGGAGGAAGAGGTCAATGAGACTTGAATTGGTATGTGTCTAACAGACCTCTCAATATGCTTCTCAGCTAGTTTGGCCTTGAGATTTTCAATCTCAAGTTGCTGAGTGGCGAACCTATCCTCTAAAGTCCTAACCTTAGATTCAAGATTTGAGACTTTAGAAAGTAGCTCTTCAATGGTGAGTTGCAGTCTTCCCTCATCTTCTTTGAAGAATCACGGGGAGATGAGGTAACATACCTAGTATGTTCATCCTCACCACCAGATGTGGTTTCCTGGCGCCCTGGTTTCCCTTGCTCAATTATGTCTCTTTCAGAGTCAACAAAGGGCATGGTTGCCATAGATTCAGTCTCAGTAATGTTACCAGTGTCCTGAGGGTCCATTGAGGCTCCTTCAGTAGTGACAGCTGAATCTACATGAGTCCCCTCCACATTAGTGGGACTCACCTCAGTAAAGGCTTGCTGATGGGGGCTAGAGATAAGAGATCTCTCTGGGCTCTGTTGATCCTTGAGAGGGTGTTGTGGATCAACTTCATTTCCCTGAAGAGATATAATCTCTTCATCAGCTCCTATTAGCAGGTCAGTAAAGAATATAGAGATGAAGCCTAATGACCCGGGACTTTGATCAATGTCTAAAGGCATTTAGCCTATGGTGGGGCTGTCCCTTTTTGGCTGCTCAGGGGAGTATAGAGACTCTCCCTGAGGGTTTTCAGCTTGGGTTTCGGGCTCATGGGTCTGAGACTGAGGAGACTTAAAACCCATATTGAGGTCAATTGTGAAGGATGGTTGGACCTCAGACTGAGTGGGAGCCCAATGTTCCACTCTAGTCTTTTTGGATTGAACAAGAGGAGCTTGTTCAATCAGAGAAGATTGAACAAGAGTTCGTTTGGGGCGTCTTTGATAAGTGATAGTGATGGGGTGAGAAGGTAGATTTGGCAATGTGAGGATAGTTGCTGGTGTGGGTTCATCACCTGTGGGGTTAACAGGGATGTCACCAGGAGCCATTGGCTCAATCATACCTGGAAGAAGTGCAGTATATCTTCCGGTGAAGTTGGTGGACACTCTCTTCAAAGTCTTGAAGATGGTCGGCCTCATTTGAGGAACAATCAGAGCAGATGCACAGACAAGCTTACTCTGGTCCAGCTCACAATTGATTATGTGCTGAAGAAACAAAGGATACATGAAGAATGTGTCCCGCTGAAGGTTTCCCATAAGATTGGTCAGCACAAATCTGGAGTAGGTAAAGCGGAGGCTTCTCACCAAACCATGAACTAGGCACCCTAGTTCATATGGGATTTGATCCCATCCCTAAGATTTGTTTGACAAGCAATGAAGAACAACATGCAGTAGGAACTTCCAGTTGTAAGAGAAGTTAAACTTGTAAACGGTTGACCTGCTTACATCTCCACCATATCCCATTTGGATATAGGTGTTGTCCAAATCTGTTTTGGGGAACTCTGTAGGAGCGCCCTCATCATGAAGCTCGAGATGCTCCCTGATGAGTTGTTCAGAAATGACCAACTTCTGGCCACAAATGCTCGATCTTATGACACGAACCCTATTTAGGGTTTCAATCCGACCATTCGCCCAAAATTTAGCCATGTGATTTGAGTAGACTGTGGGGTTAACAGTCAGAGCAGTGTAATAAGAGGATTGGGTTAGAAAGAAGATGATATCAGAGAAGTCTGCATCCCTTAAGAATCAAGGAGTGCAACTTGGTTGTGCTGAGGGTTTAGTGCCATTTGTGAAAGTTGCAGGAAGATAGTTCAGAATTAGGTGAATTGGGATGAAGGAAGCTTTTAGGGCAGTAAATTTGGTAGATGAAAGTGATTAGCCGGGGTTATTTAAATGGGTGAAATGGCGGTTTAAGGGGTTTGGATAAGATGATGGAGGATGTGTCAGTGGAGGATGTGACAGGGGCGGTAAGGTTTAGTCATTTAAATAATCCGACATCATTAACAAAATCTTTACTTTTTACAGAGTGGGGCCCAAAAGATTTCCGTTACACAGTAAAGTCTTTCTTCCGAGTATAAAGCATTTCCAAAGGTAATGTCCTTCCGAAGGCAAATTTACTTCCGAAGGTAAAGTTTTTACTTCCGAGAGTATATGTTGCTTTCCGAATGGAGAGTGTTATAAGCTTCGGAAGTAGATCTGATATGAAATCAATTGCTTCTGCCGAGACTTAACAGCTCTTCCGAGAAGAAAATTATCCAGGGGAGGAATTTGCTTCGGAAGATGTGTAAAATATCTTCAAGGGTTAATTCCTCTTTGGAAGAATTTATACTTAGAGAAAACTCTAGAGAAGGACTTTTTGCAACAGGGCTTAGATTATTTTGTCACAAGACTTTACACATTAAAAGGTTTTCAAATGAGATAGACTAATCAATGTTTATCATCCCAATAGCTGTAATGAGATATTTGAATCTTTGTTCATCAAAGGCTTTGGTGAACAAGTCAGCATATTGTTCATTTGAGTCAACTTTGATTAGCTTGATTAGATTTTTCTCATAAATATCTCTAATGAAATGATACCTAATATCAATGTGCTTAGTCTTTGAGTGCTTCACCGGATTTTCAGTAATGGAGATAGCACTGTTGTTGTAAATGTGGATAGGAGTGCTCATGAAGTTGAATCCGTAGTCTATCATCTGATTTTGAATCCACAGCAGCTGAGCACAGCAACTAGCAGCAGCAATGTATTCAGCTTCAGCAGTTGATGTAGAGACACAAGACTGATTATTGCATTGCCATGAGATGATCCTTCCACCAAGAAATTGACATCCACCAGATGTTGATTTCTTGTTGATATTGCAGCCACCATAATCACTGTCAGAGTAACCATAGAGATTGAAATCACTATTCCTTGGATACCAGAGACCTAATTTAGGTGCTCCTTTGAGATATCTGAGGATTCTCTTGGCAGCAACTAGGTGAGACACCTTTGGAGCAGCCTGATATCTTGCACAAATACAAGTTGCAAACATGATATCAGGTCTACTTACTGTGAGATACATCAGAGAACCAATAATTGCTCTATACTGATGTTGTCAGTATCCTCCCCCTCAGAATCAGGGCAGAGATTATGGTTTTTGGGTATAGGTGTTTTGGCTGCCTTACAATCTTTCATGTCAAATCTTTCTAAGATGTCATTGACATACTTAGATTGACTAATAAAAAACCCTTCCTTCATTTGCTTCACCTGAATTCCAAGGAAAAAGTCCATTTTTCCCATGGAACTCATCTCAAACTTCTTCTTCATGATGCTCTCAAAGTCTTTACACATTTGGTCATTTGAGGAACCAAATATGATGTCATCAACATAGACTTGAATGAGCAAGATGTCTTTCCCAGACTTCCTTATGAAAGAGTCTTATCAATGGTACCTCTAGTGTAACCATTCTTCAGGAGAAACTGAGACAAAGTCTCATGCCACAGCCTAGGTGCTTGGTGCAGCCCATATAGAGCTTTATCCAATTTGCACACATAGTTGGGATGCTGTGGGTCTTCAAATCCTGGAGGTTGGCATACATAGACTTCCCTATCTATATCCCCATATAGATAGGCACACTTGGCATCAAGCTGGTAGACAGTGAAATACTTGGATGCAACATAAGCAAGGAAGATCCTAATTGCCTTAAGTCTTGCAACAGGTGCAAAGACATCAGTATAATCGATTCCTTCCTCTTGAGTGTATCCTTGAACCACCAGTCTTGCTTTGTTCTTGATGATCAAGCCTCTATCATCTCTCTTGTTTCTGAAAACCCATTTAGTGCCTATAGGTACTTGACCAGATGGTAGCGGACATAGGTTCTAAACCTTTTGTCTTTTGAATTGAAGCTGCTCTTGCATTGATTCAACCCAACTACTATCTTTCAAGGCATCTTCCACCTTCTTGGGTTCTATTTGAGATAAGAAGCATGAGTACAAGCAGACATTCCCATTGTGAGTTTGTCCTCTTGTTCTCACACCTGTAGAGACTTCCCCAATGATGTTCTCAGCTGGATGAGTGTTG
Source organism: Flaveria ramosissima (assembly GCA_025215565.1). Lineage (NCBI taxonomy): Eukaryota > Viridiplantae > Streptophyta > Magnoliopsida > Asterales > Asteraceae > Flaveria > Flaveria ramosissima. Next base: position 5,122,745 of record CM046029.1, read on the forward strand.
TGAATCCTAAGTCTAGGAATTACCTCCAGTTGCAAACATAGATCCAAATTGGACATATTTTGCTCAGGAGCTAGAACACTTGGTCCAGCTGATGTTTCAGACTCATTCAATGAGGACTGATTAAATAAATGAGAAACATCATCATTTGTTTGCTGTGAAGCAGCATTAACAGTTGCCTGTTCTTTCAAGATGTTGCTTCCATCAGCTTGGTGTTGTGTAGTGTCACTTGATGAAGTTTGAGGCGCTGGTTGAAGCTCCACTATCCCTTGAGATAGTTATACTGTCAGATCTGCCAATAGTGGGAGCTTGATTTGTTACAGCTCTTGGAGAACTTGGAATAGGTCTGGGTAGCTCAAACAGTTAGTCATCATTAGAATCACTTTGAGCACCTGTTCCAGCTGAAACATTCTCACAAGATTGTTTAGAATAGTTTGGAAACAATTCTAAATCAAAGATATGATCAGGGCCATTCCCCTTAACACAAGGAGTGTGCTCATTAACTACAATGTTGAAAGATTCCTCAAATTGTTGATTCTTAATGTTATAAACTCTATAAGCTTTAGAGTTAGAGGAATATCCAATAAAGATAACATCATCCGACTTTTCAGCAAATTTTGCTAAATTGTCTTTTGTGTTAAGTATGGTACACCTGCTGTCAAACGACCTTAGAAAGCCAATGAACGGTGGCCTCTTGTTCCATAGCTCATAAGGGGTTTTTCCATGTGGCTTAACTACAAGAACCCTGTTCTGCACATAGCATGCAGTGCTGACTGCCTCTGCCCAGGATGTTAGAGGCAGCTTTGAATCAGCTAACATAGTCTGAGCAGCCTTAATAAGTGTGCTGTTCCTCCTCTCAGCAGCACCATTTTGTTGAGGAGTTCTGGGAGCACTATATTGTCTGGCAATCCATTTTGAGTTACAGAATGAGTCAAGAACGTGGTTCTTAAACTCAGTCCCTTGATCACTTCTAATTATTTTAACCTTGTGACCAATTTGATTTTTTATTTTAAGAATAAAAGATTTTAAAGTTTCAGTAGTTTCATCTTTGGTTCTTAAAAAAATACCCATGTAAATCTAGTAAAATCATCAACAATCACAAGGCAATATGATTTCCTTCCAATGCTCATTATACTTGTGGGACCAAATAGATCCATGTGCAATAAGTGTAATGGAGTGGTGATGGAGTTCACAACTTTAGATTTATGAGATGCCCTGTGTTGCTTCCCTTTCAGGCATGCAACACAGTTATCTTTGCAGAAAAATTCCTTTTTAGGAAAACCATGTACCAAGTTATTTTTAGCCAATTTATTCATTGTCTTAAAATTTACATGACATATTCGTTTATGCCATAGTGTTGACTCATCACCATCAGCTTTGGAAAGAAAGCATGATACTTCACCCATTGGGGAAGCGTTGTTTATATCCAGCTTGTACATATTCTTTTTCCTTGGAGATCTAAGAAGCACCAATTCATTAGGAATTGTCATCCCGGGTTTGAGGATAATGCAGTCATGTTCTGTGAAGAGCATTTGATGCTTTTGATCACAAAACTGAGATACACTCAACAGGTTGTGTTCAAGCTGTTTGACAAAGTGAACTTTGTCAAATATATCCTCCGGCCTCATCTCCAAACTGGACAGGACCTCCATCATAATGTTGAAATTATTGAATGAGATATCTGTTCCCTGTCCTGTTTCTGGAGCATCCACTATCCACAATCCAAACATTGTTATTCTTGTCATATGGATGTCCCTGCACATAATATGAGATGATTAGTTTTGATTGGAAACCCAAGCCTTATTAGTCTTGGGTTCTTCCAATGATAATGACATAATTGAACCAAAATTTATGCATGAGGGTTCAATGGATGTCTCTGAAGAAGAGGTTTGGGCTGCAACATCTTCCTTGATCTTCCATTCCATCACTTGGTTGATCATGCATGATGAGCTTGTTGAAGCTTTTGCAGCATGGCATTCTTCCGAAGCTTCTTTCTTCTCAGAAGAAGCCTTCACCACCTTTTCATCCGAAGTAGTCTTCTTCAGGGATGGTTTCAAGGGAACTCTTTTATTCTTTTGAGTTTTGACAGCTTTAGCTTCCGAAGCCATTTTCCCTTCGGAAGAAGGACCTTCTTCCGAAAGCAACCTTGCTTCGGAAACAAGCTTTCCCTTTTTCATCACTTGAACCATTTGATATGGTCCAAATGAGAAACCTTCCATGACTCCTTTCTTTTTAACATTATTTGCATAATGTGTGCTAGCAGGATTGTAGTAACAATCTTTGGCCATGTGGTTTTGCAGACCACACATTATGCATGCAATGTAATCTTTTGGGAATTTGAGGATTGCTGTTTTATGTTCTTTTTCACTTCATCAGCAACCTTTTCCTTTAACTTCTGATCCTATGGGAGGACAAGAGTGCTCGTACTACACTCCTTTCCTGAATCAGAGTTTCCTACCACCTAGAATCCAGCTGAGATGAATACACCCTTTTGCTTTGGGTCTATCTTCAGCTTAGACTCAGCCACTTTCTTGGTAGTTTTTATGGCTGCCTTAGCTCTGCTTCTTCTGGCTTTGGTGGTCAGGGGTTGATCATCACCGGTAGGATTGGGTAAAATTACCTGGTTCTTCCTTGTGATGGTCTCCATGGTTGCATCACTCTTTGACTCATGAAAAGGTGGGTCAGTAGATGGAACCTCTTGCTCTTCAGTCCCACACCGTGGTTGTCTTATAGACTCATAAGAGTGTGGTGGAGCAATTTCATTGGTTCCCAACCCACCTTTGTTTTGGTAACAAAGTTTTGAGTGAGAGGATGATGCAAGAATGGCTTGGGAGTTTTGCTCAGATATAATATACCTCCTGGCTTGAGCCTCAGCTGTGACAAGCTGGGCTTGAGCCTCAGACAATTTGGATATTAAATCCTTTATTTGAGTCTTATAGTTTGTGTGTTCATGTTTTAATAAGGACACAGTTTTCTCCAACTCCTTAATGTTTCTTTGATAGTCAGATTCAGCCCTTTTAAATCAGATTTTAAAACATTTAAAGACTCAATATCGGATTTAATCTTCATATTGTAGTCCTGATAAAATTTAACCTTAGCAATACAGGCAGGAGTACAAAGATGTTCATATACCTTATTGTCATCTGTTCCGTCCATGAGTGCTTGAGCAGGAGTCACATCCTATACCATGAAGCTCCAGTCAATTCTTGAGCCATTTCACCTGTTTTTGTTGACTTTCCAGTGGGCTTTGGTGTAGAGGAATGTGTGGAGGCCTGTGGGGTTCCCGGATTAGACTTGGGAGCCTTGCATTCCCTTGCCAAATGACCAAGTTGGTTACAATTGTAACATTTGGCCTTGGTTTTGTCAAACCCAAATTTGCTGGGTTCTGGGGAAATTGCCTTCCAGTTCTCTTGAAGAACTTCTTTGCTCTGTAGGTTAAGAGAGTCATTTGTTGGACAATGTCCATGTATTCCACGTCATCTGGGCTGAAGCACTCTAGATCATCAAAGCAATACTGATAATCACTAGAGTGTCCACTTCCTGAGACAAAAGCATAGCTTTCCTAAAAGAAGCTTTGCTGAGCTTGTTGAGACCTTAGAGTCTCAGGAAATGTGATGTATGGCCCAGAAGAACAAGATGGCTGCTGGGAGTAAGTCAGGTACTGTTGAGGTTGGGAGGGTCCTGAGCCTTCAGCAACCATTAAAGCGTTGCTAGCAGGAAGACTCAAGGGTCTGCTTGTCTGATGGCCTCTCTTGCTTTCCATTTCCAAACGGTATCCATCAAGGATGCCATAGAGTTTGGCCATGGTGAGTGTGTTCAGATTTTCTGTTCTCTTGATAGAGACACAGTAGAACGTCCACTCATTAGGGAGTGCACTCATGAACTTTCTTGTGAGGTCTCTCAGTTCAAGAGCAATTCCTACAGACTGAAGGGAAGAAATAAAATCCATGTACCTGAAGTATTGCTGGCTGAGGGTCTCTCCAGCAATGTAGGTGAAGTTCTCGAACTGCTGCTTCAGTGAGTCCTTCTTGGAGTCATTTGAGCTGGATTACATGTGAGCAAGTACATCAAACAGTTCTTTGGCTGACTTGCAATGCTCAAACCCCACTATGATGGAGTTGGAAATTGCAATCATGAGAACAGTCATAGCATTGCTGTCAATGTTTAGCTTCTTCCGGTCCTCATCAGAGTAGTCTTCAACGGCTTTCTCTATCTTGGCACCATTTCCACCAGCCACCTTTGGCTTATACGGGCCATTGACAATAGATTGCCACATCTTGCTGTCTTGATACCTGATGAAGCCTTCCATCTGTCTGCTCCATGACCTGAAGTTTTCAGGGGTGATGATGGGTGCTTTAGTCATCGTCCCCATCTCTACTTCAGACTTGTTGAGGGCCATTTTAAGTGTGGTGTAAGGAGGAGTGAAAAACAGGTTGATTAGGATGGTAAGATCTCACAATCAAGAGCCTAAAAAGCTCTGATACCAATTGCAGGATCGGGTTTTGTCACTTAACACTAGGATTTCTCTCAACCTGACTTATACTACACTCAAATCAGATGAAGTAGAATCTCTTCTAAGAGTTGATAATAATATAATAAGTAGCAAAGAACACAGGAAATAATTTTCAAGGCACTTGTATATATTACTTCTCAACTCAAAGTATTACAAGACTCTTACAAGCATGAAATAAGAGTTACAATGAGAAACTATATATACTAGATCCTACAGCCGGATATACTTTGATACCAGCTGGAAACCTAAGACTAAAGCATATACTACAATGCTAAAGTTAAGGTATCTTAGATAAAGTATTATCTATGATATGGTAGTCATGACATGTCCATGACTTACCTTTTGTCACCAACTAAAGTTGGCAACTGTACTAACTGATAAAAGTAAACAGTAGAATAACGTATGGTCAACTACATGGCTTTTGAGAAAACGCCATGCAGTATCTCAGAGGTCTGCAGCGGAGTGTCAGGGAGACCCTACTTATGTCCACTGGATAATAGTAGTGTCTTCCGAAGGTAAGTTGGCTTCGGAAGAACAAGTTCTTCCAAAGCCACTTATACTTCGGAAGAGGCTTCTATACTTCCGAGGCTTGAGGACTTCTTTCATACTTCGGAAGTTGACTTCTGATCATTCACTCTAAGTCTTGTCTTCGGAAGTGAATACTTTGTCTTCGGAAGTTGGAGTTTTCCTTCGGAAGTTGATCTTACACTTTGCTTCGGAAGAGCTCCTTTTCCTTCGGAAGTTCCACACTTAGCTTTGGAAGTCCTTTATTAGTTGCACCAAAATAGTCTAAGTGATTTGGTTTTGGTTGCACCAGCCTTTCTAGATCCAACAATGACCGATGACACGGTTGCTGACTCGTCCAATTCGGTTAGATAGGCTGCTACGGTAGAAGTCTGTCGCAATTTGAATAGAGTTGCATCCTGGTTTTCGTATGTTGAGGGCCTGAAACACAATTCTAACTCACGTTGAATTCGTTCCATGTACCAAGCAGATCGTTGTTAGCAAGGTGCTTGTATTATGAAAGTGCATCACCCACAAAATAGAAAACCACTAGGTCTACACGTTCCGCAATGGGGGTTTGGTAATAGGAGAAGTTTTCAGCTTGAAAGATCCAATTAAGAGCATTGGGACGAGCAAAATGATTTTTGGTTGGCGCAGGTTGTGATGGCGGTTAGGTGATCGGTGACGCGAAGGTGATCCGGGGCGAGGTGGGGATTTGGTTCCGGAGCTTTCAAATGTAACTTGGTTGGATAAGTGATCAATTTTGGTGTTGAGGGTTTGTGTGGCTTTGATGAGATAGGCTAACATGGTTTCATTTTTATTGATGCATCGTTTATGGCTGTAATCAATTGGTTAAGAAGTTGATCGGACATGGTTTGCAGTGTTTCGTCAGTGGTTGAGGTTTCTTTTCGTGGCGGCATTGCGGAGGTTTGGATCGTGAATGAAAGCACCAATGATGACAACCGTAGAGTGGGTCAAGCTCCAAGACTAAAAAAAAGAGAGAGTTCACAAGAGCTGGGGCAATATTTCTGATATCTCTATTATTCAACTCAAATGCTTAAATTCATGAACAACAAAAAGAATTTGCAGTAACAAAATAACTAGAATAAACGATAATGGAGATCATGGATTGTAAGGATTCCTATAAGTCTGATGCAGCCAAAACATTCAAAGTTTCTCTGCATGCATGCACTGAAGAACATAAGTAGAAATGTTTTGGAAGTTTTACACCTTGCACTAGAAATACTCTAAGTGTAAAATCTTCTGAAGCCAAGACCAACATATTCCGAAGCCAAAAGTGAAGTCTTCCGAAGCTTCAAAGACAAAGTCTTCCGAAGCCAACGAGTGAAGACAGATTTCTTCCGAAGACTTTTAGAGACATGTTTTTATCCGATGTACTTTACCATAAAGCTGGACCACCTTTCCGCTGCAACTCTGTAAAGTCACCAACTTACATGAGTTGGTGAAAAGGTCCATGCTTTTGGTAACTGTACATTAAGGTCTTGAGTCTGTGCTTTCTACTTTATGTACTTTTATCCTTTTTGTAATATATTAGGATGTGAGCTATGGCATGTCATAGTCACTAGTCAAAAGGCAAATCCGCCTTTTGACTCTATATTTAATTTTGTGTGTTGTCTAGTCTTATGTATCCAGCTGGCCTTCAAAGTATGGCCGACTGTAGGATGTAGTATATGTATCTCAAGTACTTGTAACTTTCTAAGTATGCTTTGTAACATTTGTAATAAAACTTAAGAAGCAATATACAACATTCTTGAAAACCAGTTACTTGTGTTGTTTGCTATCTTGTTCTATCTTATTCTTCCTTGTGTTCTTAGCATCTTTCACTAAAGTTAACCAGTTCCCTATTTGATTTGTTAAGTGTTCTAAGTAACGCTCCTTATTGTGTTATTGTGTTGTAAGTGCATACCTTTCAACGGTGCTGTATGGATTGAAAGTGGAATCATGGGATCATGGACTTTCTCTACTACAAATCAAGAGATCATGCCTTGACTCAATCAAGCAGCCTTTTAGGCATCTGGGTTTCCCGCTAGGGCATGCCTTTGTGGCCTCCTCCAGTAGCGTGCTCCTTGTTAGGACCTGGTATTTGAACGAAATACCTAGTGATTAGCGTGTAAACCAGATCAAATAGTGCGGAATCCTATTTGATTGGCGATCCAATCAGTGAGAACACACGAAGAATCAATAAAGAATTGAATCTAACGTCAGAAGTCGATTAGGAATCGATCTAATGTGTTCTGTGAACTTGGAGAACGATTTGGGAGGCTTCTGGACGGCTAGGGTACGTCTGGAATCGTAATGGTATGAATGCTTACGTTTTTCCACGAATTGGGTCTATTTATAGGTTAGTATTGTTCAATCGTGCGACTGGCCCATAAGTATGGTTCAGTCGTGCGATTGAACCATGCGGTTGATTCATCCGCATGACTGAGTGTTCAGTCGTGCGACTGAGCCAATCTTATGTGTCAATCATACGACTGATCCAGTCTCCTGGTTCAGTCGTGCGACTGAGTCAATCGTATGAAGTTATTCATGCGTATGGTCCATTCGCATGAGAACTTCATTAAGTTAAGTTTGAATGTTTTAATTAATATAACTTGATGTGTAACCATTCAAACAATCATAAACCCAATTAATCAACTCAATAACGACTCATTAATGAAATATTAAACATTACAAATCACAAACAATCCATATCATTTCATTAATCAATTCATATTACATCATAATCAGACAGACAAGATCTATTACATTACAGATCATGATCTAGGGACATACATGCATCAACAAACTCTCCCTTGGACCTAGATCTCTCAGGTTTTGGGAAGATGGAACTTCAAACTACCTGTATAATCAATAGCGAGAGTCAGTGAATCAAGATCAAGACGAAAACTCAGTCTAATGAAAATTTGGCAGCGTAACGGTAGGGTGTGCGATTTGAGAGCGATTGGGGTGTGATGAATGAAATGCGATCGACTGTGCCCTTTAAATACTGAAGCTGAGTTCAATCGGCCGACTGGCCTCAGTCGCTCAGTTCATTCGGGCGACTAAGGCTCAATCGTGCGATTGGCCCAGTCAGTCGATTTGGGAGGCTTCTAGACGGCTAGGGTACGTCTGGAATCGTAATGGTATGAATGCTTATGTTTTTCCACGAATTGGGTCTATTTATAGGTTAGTATTGTTCAATCGTGCGACTGGCCCATAAGTATGGCTCAGTCGTGCGATTGAACCATGCGGTTGATTCATCCGCACGACTGAGTGTTCAGTCGTGCGACTGAGCCAATCTTATGTGTCAATCATACGACTGATCCAGTCTCCTGGTTCAGTCGTGCGACTGAGTCAATCGTATGAAGTTATTCATGCGTATGGTCCATTCGCATGGGCCATTCGCATGAGAACTTCATTAAGTTAAGTTTGAATGTTTTAATTAATATAACTTGATGTGTAACCATTCAAACAATCGTAAACCCAATTAATCAACTCAATAACGACTCATTAATGAAATATTAAACATTACAAATCACAAACAATCCATATCATTTCATTAATCAATTCATATTACATCATAATCAGACAGACAAGATCTATTACATTACAGATCATGATCTAGGGACATACATGCATCAACACTCCTCAGGGCTGATACACATATTGGGTTGCATCAAACATGGTATGTTAATCTTTGATAAAATCACAAATTTGATCTTTACAAGCAAAACATAAGTTTGGATCTAAACCTTACGAAAAGTAATTGCACTTGTGCAATAAATTTATTCAAATAAATATTTTAAAAAAGAGAGAGGAATACAAAAACAAATGTTTTAAAAATAAAAAGACACAAATACTCCTTTTTGACGTTTACATTTAACAAAAGTTAGGATATTAGACTAAAATAGAAAGAGCAATTAAAAATTGTGAACATATCTACAACTTGTAAATATTAAGACCTAATTAAGGATTTAGGTGAACCCACAAGCTTTAGTTGGCTTTTTCAATTATCAATAATATATTTTTTCCCGTTTAAAAAAACTAACATAGATTATTAGTAAAGATATATGTTTTTGGTCTATACTATTTATAAAACATATTAGATGAGTATTTTAAGATATTATAAAATTAAAAATAGTTATTATTGAATGCATAAGATACAACCACTTGATAGGGCAACATTGTATTTATAACATTATTTATAAATTACTACTTACAGTTAATTATATAATAACCATACACTTACTAATACTTAAATAAATTTTACATTATTTACCTATAAACTGAAAAAACTAAATTTATTCTAAGATTTCAGTTATATATTTTAATCTATCACGTTTAATAACTTTTTGCCAACTCAATTGTAACCCGCGTTTTTTTTTTGAAATATTTTGGTGTAAACTTTCTGCTTAACCAACCTGTATTTTATGAGCTATAATAAGTTAATACGTAAATGTACAAGTAGTTATTCAAAACTCAAATATGTTATGTTTTAATTTCAACTTAGAAAATCATAATAAAAAAATACCATGCACTCCTATAGTATAAAAAAAATATGATTGATATAAAATGTCATCTCGCCGTATTACACGTGCACTCTTCTAATATTAAAAAAGTTTATTATTGATTTCCGGATGATATAAAATATGATTATATTAGCGGTTGTTGAGAAAAAAAAATTTTGATTTGAAAACCGAGGGCCGTAGCCCGTAGTCAATGTTACTATCGACGAAGGATCATAAGCGCTTGTTCTTTCTTGTTTCTATCTTTGATTTCTTCAACGACATCGATCGTCATTATACACTGATTCATTCATTAGTCAACACCTTCAACCGTAGACTTTTGTTTTCTATAACCATTCTTCAGTTTTCAAATTGCTTTATAATCTCATCTTCATCTCTTTGCATCTCACAAATCCAACGTTCTCACCATTTGTTCAGGTATCACTTCCCAAAATCCCCCCATTTCATATGCTTCTTGTGCCTTTTGGTTTAAATTTCTACTTTTACAACATTCAAATCTCATTTGCTGTTGATGTTAATAGCATATGGAAGCTTCATGTTCATGGGTTTCTTGTGGTTTAAATTCAAAGTTCCAATTTTTGTCTCCAACATTGCTCATATTGTATCGTATGCTTACAATCATTTTCTTCATATTGTTCTTCTTTAGTTTCTTGAATTTTTCTTTTAGGTTTTGGTTTGATTTGCTTGCTAGTGTTTGGCTGATGAGAATATTTTGGGAAAGTTTGATTTTCTTTTTGATTACCACCCAAAGATTGGGGTTGGTTAACTAATTTTCTTGATTAATTGAGCAATGAAGAGTTGGGTGAACTTGATTTTAGAAAATTAGGAGTCAATAAGTTATTAACAATCTAAAAACTACTCAAAATTTTACTATTTCCCCCAATTAATAATGAAATAAAGAAATCTAAGTTTATCATAAGATGAGTGAATTTGAACAATAATGTATAAGTAACCTGATTCATCTTTGGTAATGCTTGTTCTTCAGCGTCCTTTACGCGTTCTTAAGAGAACCATGGTTGATTTACCATGAAAGTTCATGTAATTAGTTTAAAATATTGATGGCTAATTAAGCATTTTAGTATTTTTCATGTTTGCTTGGTGGCCTGCCACGATCATCTTTTCTCTTGAATTTCATGAGCAAAAAGAAACATTTATCTAATCCAGTATATGTTTATCTAATGATCTCAACTTTTCGAAATGCCATGATGCTTGGGGTTGGTGATGTTCTTACAATCTTTTAGCTTCAAAACGATATCTAAACCAAGTCCCATGCTTTTTTTTTTTTTTGCAGAAGCGTTTGTGTACTTTTGCATATTTTGTGTATCAAAGACTGCAAAATCTTGCGAAATTCAATATGTTCGGGCTGAAGAAACCTCATTTCCACCACAGAATTTCTAAAACCAATTCAGTTGACCCTGGATTCCCTGGTCAACATGCTTCAAATCCATTTGATTCCGATGATCATTTAGACAAAAAGTCAACTATAACCCAGGCAAGAAGAACTTCATCTGAGCCTTCTGTGTTGACCACAGATTCGAGAGCTGCTCTTTTCGATGATGATGAGGTTAAAGGTTCAGGATACAAAGTTAGTTATGCGTCAAAAAACAAATATAAAAATGATTTTGTTGATTCTGGTGGATTGGAGAACCAGGATGTGCAAGAACTAGAGCATTATGCTGCTTATAAAGCCGAAGAAACTACAAAAACAGTCAACAGCGCCTTAAAAATTGCAGAAAACATAAGAGAAGATGCCACTAAAACTATGATTACTTTGCATCAACAGGGTGAGCAGATCACCAGGACCCACATGACTGCTGCTGATATAGAGCAGGATCTTAGCAGGGTATTGTTTTTTTTCCATTTTATGCGTCATGAGCTCTTGTCAGAGGTGGCAAGACGGGCGGGACAAAAGAGGTTCATATTAAAACGGGTCATTTTCTAATGTGGATCAGAATGGATTGGGTTGAACCGCTAACACTTTTTTTGTTTATATTATAAACATATATGTATGTAGTTAATGCATAAATTATAATTGCAAAAGGTTATTATTACACAAATTTTCTAAATCTTAAATAAAACAATTTTAGTGGATGTGTGCATTAGAACCTACTTTGAACGACTATCGAGTTGTTTGACCCATTCCCATCAAGCTAATTTTTTAATTTCAACCTATTTGACCTGTTTTAGACAGTACACAAACTGAATGAACACTTTCTTATGCAGGGCGAGAAGCTTTTGGGAAGTCTCGGGGGCATGTTCTCAAGAACCTGGAAGCCCAAGAAGGGTCATGCAATAACGGGGCCAGTGATCACCAGAGGTGAATAGGATATAAAATTTGTGGTTAATGCCTTTTGTTAAAGATTTTTGTTCATTTTTTCATGGTGCTTTTGTAAATTAAGAAATTGAGTGTTTGGTGATTTTTCAGATGATCCTGCACAAAGAAAGGGTGCCCATTTGGAACAAAGAGAAAAACTGGGACTTACCACAACCCAGACTAAGGGACAGCGGCATTCAAGGACCCCGCCCCCCGAACCCACAAATGCATTACAGAAAGTCGAGGTATTTACAGGTTTTACTTTTTGGAAGTAAATACTTACAGATTAAAAATATTTCCCATGAAATTTGCTTGCAATAGCTGACATGACATATAGTTTAGTAAAATTGTTTAATTCTGTATTTCTGTTTACTATCTCAAATCGCAATGACTGTAATGGCAAAAATGTGATTTATAGTTGTTGCTTAAGCTTGAAAATACCAAACTCAACAACAGTCTGAATAGGTCAATTTAGATCAAGTTTTAAACTTTAACAGGTCAAATATGTTGAATGATCAATCATGGCCTAAAGTGGTTTTAGTACATACAACCTCCTAATCGCTTGATTATATTGTTATAGTAGTAGTGTAGGAGTATAGTTTTTTGCAAGCATATCTTACCCACAGTCGTTCATAAAAGAGAAGTCTAAAACGAACAAAACGTGTTTGTGTCGTCTCACCTTGGCCTGACCTGTTTCGACTGTTACAAAAAAGGTTACTAGTTTTGACCCTTGTTGTAACTCATTACTCATCTGACCTGCCCATTTTGTTACCTCTGTTAAATGTTGTGATTATAATTATGGGTTTCTGATAAATTATTTCTGACCATAACAGTATGAGAAAACAAAGCAAGACGATGCCCTATCAGACTTGAGTAACGTACTCGGGGAGCTTAAAGAAATGGCTGTCGACATGGGTTCAGAGATCGAAAGGTTAGGGTTATATTGGTCTATTGTCATAAACTTTCTGTTTGTCTTATTTGGTTTTCTGAAAACTAATTCTGATACCTGCAGGCAAAACAAAGCTCTTAATCCACTTGAAGATGATATTGATGAGCTCAATTCCCGAGTTAAAGGTGCTAATCAACGTACTCGACGTTTGCTTGGAAAGTAGAGCTCCCCGACTCTTGATTTTCACTTGACAATTGCTAATCAACGACGTTTGTTAATTGTCTGTATGATGTTGGTAACTCGTTACAGATTGTCACTTGTTTGCAGAAGGTTATTATGCCAACAGAATTTTCTTACTAGTCTTTACCATTATATTATGAGTATTGTGTATAGATTTGTTTAATAGTCATTAGAAATGTATACAAGTTAAAAACTCCAAAAAAATAAATAAATTAATCAAAGTTTAATATGGGTTGCTGCTGAAAGCAGGAGTTGCATTTGAAACATACCTGTTGGTATCACAACATGAGCAAATATGATTCTGATAAAATTCACCAATGTGTATACACATCATATGAAGATTTTTCGACCCAACTTATATTGTTAATAATAAGACTATCAGGAAATATTTTTATTGGAATTATATTTAGAAAAAATAATTACAAGTTTGTAAGAAGATTTGTTAGAGATTATAAAAAGTGATTGGCACATAATTATTTAAGCAATATATATGTGATGATACCCTTTGTATTATAATTATAACTAGTGGGTTACACCCGCGGTCCGTGGCGGGAACGTGCTAGGTACAACTATGAAGCTGGTTTTAATTAATTCGGTATAGGAACATCAAGCAATTCCTGTGCTGTTGCAAAAACAAAAACAATCAACCTTGATATCTTCAAACTATATTTCAAATTAAGTATAGTTTGATGTGTGTGTATACACGTGTTCACAGTAAGAAATAATGTATCTATGGAAGCGAATATGGGCAATTAAACATTTCATAAACCATGAATAGTCCTTCAATTAGTTTAATTTGTCAGTCTAAAGAAAAACAACTCTAAACCAAAACATAGGTCATTATTCCAATGTCACTTTTAATCTAAATATACAACCATCACAGCTAGCAACAACATATAAAAAGCAAAGATGGAAGTGAGCAGCTGACATTACCTGCTTAGTATAAAAATGCCTCCGAGTCTATGAGTTTTGATAAATAGCATCTTCTGAATGCTCTCCTTATTTCGGGTGATCGAGTTGTTGGAACACTTGCTAATGACATGTCCATTTGCAAGGGAAGTTTGGGTGCAAGTTTTATCATGGTGTGACAGTCCATCGATGCAGTTATCATCCATTCAGGAGCTGTTACAAGCTCCTTTTGTCATTTAAGGATACAGGACTGATGAAGGGTATGCAATTACAACACAACAACACAATGAGGAGAGTTCCTTAGAACACTTAACAGTTCAAATAGGAACTGGTTAACTTATGTGATAGATGCTAAGAACACAAGTAAAAATAAGACAGAACAAGATAGCTAACAACACAAGTATTTGGTTTTCAGGAATGTTGTATATTGCTTCTCAAGTTCTTTTACAAATGTTACAAAGCATACAATAGAAAGTTACAAGTACTTGAGATACTTTATACTACATCATACAACCGGCCATACTTTGAAGACCAGCTGGATACATAAGACTAGACAATAAAATCAAATGTAGAGTCAAAAGGCAGATTGCCTTTTGACTAGTGACTATGACATGCCATAGCTCACATCCTAATATATTACAAAAAGGATAATAGTACATAAAGTAGAAAGCACAGAATCAAGACCTCAATGTACAGTTACCAAAAGCATGGACCTCTTCACCAACTCATGTAAGTTGGTGACTAAATAGAGTTGCAGCGGAAAGGTGGTCTAGCTTTATGATAAAGTACATCAGATAAAAGCATGTATCTAAAAGTCTTCGGAAGAAATATGTCTTCACTCTTGGCTTTGAAGACTTTGTCTTTGAAGCTTCGGAAGACTTCACTTTTGGCTTCGGAAGACTTCACTTTTGGCTTCGGAATATATTGGTCTTGGCTTCGGAAGATTTTACACTTAGAATATTTCTAATGCAAGGTGTAAAACTTCCGAAGCATTTCTACTTCTGTTCTTCAGTGCATGCATGCAGAGACTTTGGATGTTTTGGCTGCATCAGACTTATAGGAATCCTTACAAACTCCCCTAGGCTGATACTATTAAAACATTTGAAGATCTTCAGCTTTTGACAGTCCTCATTATGATGATGACCATGCCCTTCTTCATTAGATGGTCAGGACCACTCAAACTCTCATAGTATCTTCTCATCTCAAAGAGATCATGCAGAGGTAGGTTGAATAGGTCTTGCCATGTGTAGACATCTTCATCACCTTGATCTCCGATCACATGCCATCTCTCTGGATTAGTTGTGTAGGTCCAAGATAAGATGGGTCTCTCAGATGCAAGAGGAGCCACTTGAATTGGAGTTGATGGGCTGCCTCTTCATGCACTTCCTCAGGTTGATCTGACTCAGCCCGAGGTATAGAGGTGGATGATTCAGACTTCTTCTTCTTCTTTGACTTTGGTTTAGAAGCCATCCCCTTCCTCCTCTTTGAGGACTTTAACTGAGAAGACTGGTCTGCAACACCTTGGTGATCAGTCTTGTCTTGCTCAGTTGGGTGTTCCTCCCTCACAGGTTCAGAAGGAGAGGGAGTTTGACCCTGCTATAGATCAAAAGATGAAGCTTGCTGAGGCTCGGCAGGAGGTCCAGGTTATGTTGTCTCAGGTTGTTCAACCTTAACCTCCACTTCAGGAGGAGCTTGACTTGGAGGGGAGTGTAAGTCAATTAGCTCTCCACTTTTGATCTACTGCTTGATTACCCTGATGTGCTCATCCATTGTGGATAGAGACAGAGGGCCAAGTTCATCGTCCTTTGTCTTTCAGCAGACTTCTTCATGCTCTTTTGGATAATGGCTCTTGACTTTGCTACCTCTTCCCTCATCTTTCTTTTTGTTGCCTTTTGTTCTTTGAGTACTTGAAGTTCAAACTTTTTGAGATACTCAAACTCAATGTACTCAAAGGACAAGGGAAGAAGTGCAGATGCTTGGTAGAGACCTATGGCACTCAGGTAGTTGATCATATTTTGCCTATTTGTTTCTTTGTCTGCCTGAGGTTCTTGTGTAGCTGCCACAGTCTCTTGCACATGGCTTTCTTGAACTGGGGAGAGAGTAGGAACATGTTTGTATAATCTTTTCTGTCTCTTCTCCTCTTTGATTTGGAGAAGTAGCCTTGCATCCTCTGCTTCCTTCATCTCTCTTGACACTTTCATGTTAGGCAGTTCATTAAGTTCCTCTAAGGGGAGAGATATAATCTCATCAATATCATAGTTCCTGGTCTACAAGTAAGTAATCCTAACTGCCCTCAACTCATCATCTTGAGTGTTTGGTCTGGGGGCAGCCTTGATTGCAGCTTGCATGAAGCCTGAAGACCTAGAGGAACTTTCTCCCCTTAGCTTCCTCTTCATCTCTCTCTCCTCCTCCTTAATTTCCTCAGGAGTTAAAATCTTTTTCCCTTTGTCACCCACAGACCTTTGTGACACAGGGTGGAGAGAGCTTTGGACTTCATTGCTTGGTGTAGCTTCCAAGCTCTGGCCAGAGAGAGGTTGTAATACACCTTCACCAGCATGTGTTTCACTGAGGGAATGAATTGCTGAAGTAGTTGTAGGTGTGACAGGGCTCTCAGGCTCTATCACTGGGCCTTCAGCCAAGGTTTTCCCTTTGAAGCTAATCTCAGGGTCTGTCTCAACATCCAATTGACTAATGACATTACCTGATTGCCTTTGTCTCCTTCTTAGACTGAACTCTTCAGTAATTCTGTATTGAATCCTTTGAGCCAACCTGCCAGCTTGTCTAGATTGACTTGGGTTGACAAGTGGCATGTTGATCAGGTCAAGACCTTCATAGTAATTCAAGGTCTGAAAGTTGAACACCTCTTGCTGCCCTTGAACTCTTTGAAGAATGAGGGCTCTTCTATTAGCATCATACCTCCACCCAATAATGTAGTTTGAAGTTCCTTGGGATGGGGATGATATAGCCCTTGGAATGCCTTCCTCAAAGAGACTCTGAATGAAAGAGTCTATAGAGTCCACATCAATGTGAACTTGAGGAAGTTGTTGAGTATGCACAATTGCAAGTGAGGATGGTGAGTCCTCAATGTCCATACTCCCTGAAGAACTCTCAGGTTCTGTGACTGTAATGACTTTCTCCCCCTTTTTGGTAGCATCACCCTCTTGAATAGGTGAGCTAGGAGTTAGGTCAATCACATTCACAGGTTCTTGTGTTCTTGGTTGAGCTCTCCTTAAAGGTCTCCCAGCTAGTTTTTCCCTATGATAAGATATCTCAAGTTGCTGATCATTGACCCTGTTATGCAGGGTCGTCACTTGAGATTCAAGGTGACTAACCTTAGAGACTAAATAGGTGCATGTTTTTGACAGTTTTTGCACCTTTAGTCTCAAGTTCCCCTCATCTTCATCAGAAGAATCATTAGGGATGAGATAATTGGACCAAAGTCCTCTCTCTTACCACCAGCTTCAGGTTCTTGGCTGCTGGATTTCCTCTGCACATTGACAGCCTCAGTTGAAGTGTCAATGGGCTGAGTTGCCATGGTTGAGGTCTTAATGATGTAATCACTTGCAGAAGTGAAAGCCTCTTCCATATGAATCTCCTGAACAGGTCCAGGTTGATCCATCTCAGTAATGGGTGACTGATGTGGGCTAGACATAGGAGACTCAAAAGCACTCATCTCTCTTTGAATTGGGGAGGAGTAGAGAGAATCAAGGTACTCACTGAAACCTAAGTCTTCATCAGTATAGAATTCAAGGTTGGGAATGGGTTGATTTAAGTCTAAAGGCTGGGGATGGTAACTGTCCCTTGAAGGTTATCACTTGAGTGTTGAGACTCAGAGTGAAGACTTAAGGCAGTTGGGCTTGTGAGCTAATCAGGCTGAGCATGAAGAACCTCAGCATTGATTCTTGAAGAGATGTGAGTGGTTTGCTCCTCAAGGGAAGTGGGAGCTCTAGTATCCACTTCCTCCTGTATAGGTGAGTGTATGGGGGCCTGCACAAGCTCAATAGCTTGAGCAGGGGTTCGTCTGGATTTTCTTTGGTAGGTGAGGGTGATTTGTGGTCTTTTTGGTGGTTGGGAAGTAGAAGGTGTGGGTTCAACACTAGCTTGTGTTGCTAAGTTGTCACCTCGAGCAATGAGCTCTAACATTTTTAGGACAAGGGCTGTTTCTACCCCCGAGAAGCCTACAGTTGGCTTCTTTATGATTTTTAAGATGTCGGGCTTCATCTGTCCCAATTTAAGAATATTACCTGTTTCCATCAACTGTGAGACTAGTTCACAGTTGAGAATGTATTGAACATATCTACGAAACATGTAATACTCTAAGGAGTCCAAGTTAGTAAGAAAATTTGTGTAAACAAACTGAGAGTACCTGAACTTGACCCCTTGAACCATTCCATGCACTATAAAGGAGAGATCCTCAGGAATCTGGTCCCACCCTCCATGCTTGTTTGACAAGCTGTGGATAACCACATGGAGCAGGTATTTCCACTGGGATGAGACCTTTCCTTTCCTGAAGGTCTTTACAGAGAAATCTCCCTCATAGCCCATCTGCACAAAAGAATGATTAACAACTTTCTTTGGGAAGGACAACTCATCTTCTTCATCATCCAGCTGTAAATGAGTGTTGATGATGGCTGGAGTGATGAAGATTGTCCTCCCCTGCACTGTGGCAGATAGTGCCTTCTCCCTATCCATAATGACCTCTTGGCAGGTCTTCCAAAATTCAAGCTAATGATCCTCATAGAGAGTAGGATCAATGGTTAGGGAGGTGAAATGATTGGATAGAGCCAGAAAACGGCAAACCTCTGAGAAACTATAATCTTTCTCAGAGTTCAATAGAGCAACCTGGTTGTGTTGTCTGTTAAGTTGCATGGAGAAGTCAGGGTTGTTTCTGTGGTTTAGATTGGCCATTTTGAGAAGCTTAAAGGTGAAGGAAGGTAAAGAACAAAGGCGGTTTGGGAGATTTAGGTTTAAGGAATAGTGTAATTGAAGAAAATAGTGAAAGAGGGGGGAACCGTTGGGTATTTATGTGAAAAGGATTTGAGACAAAGTTAATGAACGAGGATAAATTTTGAAATCTGGAAGTCGGTCCCACCTCTGAAAAAGTAGTTTACTTTTGCCCAAAAGTAGTTTTCTTGGAAGTCGAGAAATCTTCCGAAGGTTAATTAGCTTCGGAAGTTCTGAAGAAAAAGCTTCCGAAGGCAAATTGGCTTCGTAAGATATTTCAAAAGTTTTTGAGAATTTTGCTTCGGAAGATATTAAATTCAGAGTTTTTATTCTAAAAGGAATGAAAACTTCCGAAGGTAATTGCTTTCGGAAGAAAATTATTCTTATAAAACATAAAAGTATTTAAGTTGATTTTAAGCTTCGGAAGATATTTTAGAAATTTCTTCTGAAGGTAAATTTACTGAAGTAGTTATTTGTTTACTAAGACATAAGTTTCTTCCAAAGGTAATTTCAAATCTTCCGAAGGATAAAGAGATCAAAATTTTCAAAAATCTAAGAAATAAAAGATTTTCCTTCAAGGAAAATAAGGGCTTATGAAGGTGATAAAATAGACAACTTAGGACACACATGTTTTAGAAATAATATGATTAAGTTTTAAGAAAAGCTATTCAAAGTTTATCTTCCCAATAACTGATACAAGATATTTAAATCTTTGTTCATCAAAAGCTTTGGTGAACTGATCATCATATTGTTCATTTTTGTTAACTTTGACTAGTTTGATTAATCTCTTCGATTGAGATAGCCTTGTCGTTGTCTATGTGGATGGGAGTCTCCTTGAAGTTGAATCCATAGTCCAGCATCTGATTTTGAATCCAAAGCACTTGAGCACAGTAGCTTGCAGCAGCAATGTATTCAGCCTCAGCAGTTGATGCAGACACACAGGCTTATTTCTTAAATTGCCAAGAGACTATCCTTCCACCAAGAAATTGACATCCCCCTGATGTAGACTTTGCAGTCATGTTGCAACCACCATAGTTACTATCTGTATAAGCATACAGATTAATGTCAGAATTCTTTGGATACCAAAGGCCAAGTGATGGAGCACCTTTGAGATATCTTAAAATTCTTTTGACAGTGATTAGGTGTGACATCCTGGGGTTGGCTTGATATCTTGCACAAATACATGTAGCAAACATGATATCAGGCCTGCTAGCTGTGAGGTACATAAGAGACCCAATCATTGCCCTGTATAGATGCTCATCAACACACTCCCCCTCAATATCAGGTCCAAGGGAGTGGTTTCTGGCTATGGGTGTCTTAGCAACCTTACAATCAGTCATGTTGAACCTTTTAAGTATGTCTTGTACATACTTTGACTGACTTATGAAGATGCGATTGTCAACTTGCTTCACTTGAATTCCTAGAAAGAAATTGAGTTCCCCCATGGCACTCATTTCAAACCTGTCCTTCATCAGCTTCTCAAAGTCTTTGCAGAGCTTTGGATTAGTTGACCCAAAGATAATGTCATCTACATATACTTGAACTAGCATTATGTCATTTCCTGTTTCTTTGATGAAGAGAGTTCCATCAATAGTACCCTTTTTGTATCCATGCCGATAGAGATACTGAGATAGAGTCTCATACCACTTCCTTGGTGCTTGGTGCAGCCCATAAAGACCTTTATCAAGCCTGCAGACATAATCAGGATAATTAGAATCTGCAAACCCAAGTGGTTGTCTGACATACACTTCTTCATCAATCACCCCATAGAGAAAAGCACACTTGACATCAAGTTGGTAGACCTTGAAGTTCTTGGATGCAGCAAAAGCTAGGAATATCCTGACAACTTCAAGTCTTGCTACAGGAGTAAAAACATCTGTGTAGTCAATTCCTTCTTCTTGAGTATACCCTTTACAACTAGTCTTGCCTTGCTCTTGATGACAAGTCCTCTATCATCCTTCTTATTCCTGAACACCCATTTGGTTCCTATGGTAGTCTTCCCTTGAGGAAGAGGACATAGGTTCCAAACCTTTTGCCTTTTGAATTGAAGCAGCTCCTCTTGCATAGCTTCAACTCAACTTCCATCCTTTAGACCCTCATCAATCTTCTTTGGCTCTATCTGGGGCAAGAAACACGAGTGAAGACAAACATTTTCATCATGGGTTTGTCCTCTTGTTCTCACCCCTGAATCAACATCTCCAATGATGTTTGTGTAGGATGAGACTTATGATCACTATATTGTCCTCTTGTTCTCACCCCTGTATCAAGGAATTGATTCTTGAATTCAGTTTCTTGATCACATCTTATGGTTTTTGACCTTGTGACCATTATATTGTCTTGTAATACCTTTTTCATCACAAAATGTATCAAGGATTTGATTATTGAATTCACTTCCTTGATCACATCTTATAGTTTTGACCTTGTAATCATATTGATTTTCAATCTTTACGATGAAATTGTATAGAATCTCAGGTGTCTCATCCTTAGTTCTAAGAAAGAAGACCCAAGTGAATCTTGTAAAGTCATATGTGATCACCAAACAATAAGAGGTCCTTTCTAGACTCATTACACTGGTGGGACCAAAGAGATCCATATCTAATAAGTGTAGGGGATTAATGATGGAATTTCTTTCCTTTGGCTTGTGAGATACCTTGTGTTGCTTCCCCTTCTGGCATGCAACACAGTGGTCATCACTTGTAAACTCTTTCTTTGGTATTCCAGTAACCAAATCATTCTTAATTAATTTATTCATATTTTTAAAGTTTACATGGCACATTCTTTTATGCCAGAGAAAGACTCATAACTATTTGCTTTAGATAGAAAGCATGAAACTTCTCCTGAGGGAGATGTTTCTTGCGAATCCATCTTGTACATGTTACCTTTCCTAGGGGCTCTGAGCAGGATGTGCTCATGAGGAATGACCACCCCGGGCCTGAGAACAATGCACTAATGCTCAGTAAAGAGCATGTTATGACTCTGATCATAAAATTGGGATACACTCAGAAGATTGTACCCAAGCTCCTTGACAAAGTTTACCTTCTCAAATGTTGAGCTTACCATTTGTGACCTTGCCCCTTCCTGTAATGTAACCTCCTGCATCTCCTCCAAAAGCAACTGGTCCTCTGTCAATTCTTTCAAACTTTTGGAGTAGTGACCTATTGCCTGTCATATGCCTGGAACAACCACTGTCAATGATGCATACATTTCTGTTTGTCTTGAGCTGTTCCTACACAAAAGAAATGGTTAGTTACATTTGGAAACCCAAGCCTCATTGGTCTTGGGCTCATCAAAAGAAGTTGAAGACAATGCAACAGTAATTGATCCTACAGTCATGCTAGAAGGATCATTTGCTGAAGTTAATGAAGAACTTTCAACGACTTGGTCTTTCTTTGTCTTCCACACCACCTTTGGAAGCTTAGACTTGACCTTCAATAGTTCAGAAGTTTTGTTGACTTCGGAAGTTTTGATGACTGGACATTCGGAAGATCTTGCTTTCACTGCAGCAGGCTTCAGTGCTTCGGAAGTATTCCTTTCTTCCAAGACCAAATTGTCTTCTTATTCATTTTGGAGCTTCCGAAGGAAAGAGATTTTCCTTCCGAAGCTTGCTTCTTCTTCTCCAAACTCTTAGAAGTTTCTTTCTTGGTCATGTGGAGAGTACTCTTTGGATTATAAACACAATCCTTAGCAAGATGAGAAGTACTCCCACACATAACACAATCCATTTTCTTCCTTCTAGGAGTTTTCTTTTATGAACGAGGCTGAACTTGATCACTTTCCTTCTCCATCTTCATCTTTGTAGATGCTGTGGAAATTCCTGTAAGGATAGAACTACCTTTGGAGCTGGATGGTTTAGGTTGTACAGCAGTGGTGCACAACTGATCAGCCTTTTTCTTGATGATGGGATGATTTGGACATGATTCAGAACTCTTGTTGATGGAGTTCAAGTTGATGTCTTCAGCTTTCACCACTTCAAATCCTGCAGAAATGAAGACTTGTTTCTGTGTGGAGTTAAAGGTGACCTTGATCTCTTGAGTCTTCTTGGATTTTTTTGGCCTTCCTGATCAAGTTCTTTCTCTTGGACTTGGTCATCCTGACAGCTTTACTTTCCATAAAGGGGTGGTGACCCTTCTTAGAATGCTCTTCTTCACTCTTCTCAGAGTCATTCTTCACCAACTCCTCTTCATCCTCTTCAGTCAAAGGGTCTATGAGGGGAAGCTCATCTTCACAAGTTCCACACCTAGAAGATCTTACAGACAAGATTGTGTGTGGAGGAGCTATCTCACAAGATCTCAGTCCCTGCTTATTTTGATAACAAACTTTTGCATGCAAGGATATGGATATTATGTTCTTGAAGGTCTCTTCTTCAAGAACATATTTTTCTGCCTTGGCTTTGCTGATCACAAGCTCAGCCTGGCATTCAGTTAACTTAGTAATGAGATCTTTGATTTGAGTCATGTAGTTTGTGTGCTCATGTTTAAGAGTTGAAATGGTTTTCTCTAAGTCCTCTATTTTTAGTTTATAATCATTTTCAGCTCTCTTAATATCAACTTTTAAGATATTTAAGGACTCAAGATTAGATCTCATTTCTAAGTTATAGGACCTTTATCTATTAACTTTAACAATACATTCAGGAGTACAAAGATGTTCCAATACATTGGCTTCATCGTGGTCTGCCATGAGTGCTTGGTTTGGAGATGTATCTTCTACCTGAAAGCTCCAGTCAAAGCCTCCTTTCTTCAACAGCAACTGTTGATTGTTGCTTTGGCTTCTCATTCTTGGGACCTTTGTCAGTGTAGTTTGGTCAGGCTTGTGTTTGGCCACCATTTGTCCTTGGTACCTTACACTCCCTTACAAAGTGTTCCATCTAGTTGCAGTTGTAACACTTTACTTTGCTTTTGTCCAGCCCAAACTTTCCACTGGCTGCATTGCTTGGAAACTTCCTCCTTGTCCTCTTATAGAACTTCTTGGCTTTGTGAGTGAGAAGAGCTATCTGCTGAACTATCTCCATGTACTCCAGATCATCTGGATGGATACAGTCCAGGTCTTCAAGGGTGAAGAGAAAGTTGCCTGTGGTTTCATCAGCTGAGACAAAGGCATGAGAAGAACTTGTCTATTGGAAAGGACTTCCTTGAGTGTAGCTTTCTCTTGGAGTCTTTGGGAAGGTAATGAAAGGACCCTTTTGTGAGTTGTTAGGGTAGCATATAAGATGGTGTTGTGGTTCAATGCGTTCCCTTTTAACCAAATGGAGGGCTGAACTCAGTTGATTGTTGGAGTTACCAGATGAGTTTTGCATATTCATCTCCATCTGGTAGCCACTAAGAATACCATACAACTCTGTGAGAGTAAGAGTCTTAAGGTTCTTAGTCCTCTTGATAACAACACAATAATGTGTCCATTGTCTAGGAAGAGAGGACATAAACTTCCTTACAATGTCCCTGTTCTTAAGAGTTACTCCAACATCCATTAGAGTATCCACAACCTCAACATACCTGAAGTATTGTTGAGTCATGGTTTCACCTGTAACATCATGTGTAAGGATTCCTATAAGTCTGATGCACCCAAAACATCCAAAGTCTCTCTGCAAGCATTCACTAAAGAACAGAAGTAGAAATGCTTCGGAAGTTTTACACCATGCACTAGAAATATTCCAAGAGTAAAATCTTCCGAAGCCAAGACCAACTTCTTCCGAAGCCAAAAGTGAAGTCTTCCAAAGCTTCAAAGACAAAGTCTTCTGAAGCCAAAGAGTGAAGACAGATTTCTTCCGAAGACTTTTAGAGATATGCCTTTATTTGATGTACTTTACCATAAAACTGGACCACCTTTCCGTTGCAACTCTATAAAGTCACCAACTTACATGAGTTGGTGAAAGGTCCATGCTTTTGGTAACTATACATTGAGGTCTTGAGTCCATGCTTTCTACTTTATGTACTTTTATCCTTTTTGTAATATATTAGGATGTGAGCTATGGCATGTCATAGTCACAAGTCAATAGGCAGATATGCCTTTTGACTCTACATTTGATTTTGTAGTTGTCTAGTCAGTTGTATCCAGCTGGCCTTCAAAGTATGGCCGGCTGTAGGATGTAGTATAAAGTATCTCAAGTACTTGTAACTTTCTATCGATGCTTTGTAACTTGTAATAGAACTTGAGAAGCAATATACAGCATTCTTAAAAACCAAATACTTGTGTTGTTTGCAATCTTGTTCTATCTCACTTTTACTTGTGTTCTTAGCATCTTTCATTAACAAGTTAACCAGTTCCCAATTTGATCGGTTAAGTGTTCTAAGCAACTCTCCTCTTTGTGTTGTTGTGTTGTAATTGCATACCCTTCACCGGTCCTGCATTTGGTATCAGAGCATTTCAGGCTCTTGATATAAGATCTCACCATCTTAAGATCCCTCTCACACACAAAATACTTAACAACTCAAATGGCAGCTATAACCAAAGCTGATATGAAAACTGGAACTATGAAAAAGTCTCTACTGATCACTCCTGAAGACTTTGATACTTGGTGTCAAAGAATGGAAGGCTTCATCAAGTCTCAAGACTCCAGGATGTGGGACTCTGTTGTTGAAGGACCTTACATACTAAGCACCACTTCTGATACTGGTGGTGGTATGATTCCTAAGGCTGTGGCTGATTACTCTGAAGCAGATAGAAAGAGAATAGAGATTGATCTGAAAGCCATGACAACCCTTCAAACTGCTCTTCCAAACTCCATCTACAGAGGCTTCAAGAAGTGCAAAACCGCCAAGCAACTATGGGAAGCACTGAAGCTGATGTATGAGGGGTCTACTGAGGCAAAGGAGAACAAGAAGGATCTCCTGAAGCAGCAGTTTGAAAACTTTACCTTCAAGGCAGGTGAAACCATGACTCAACAATACTTCAGGTATGTTGAGATTGTGGATACTCTAATGGATGTTGGAGTAACTCTTGAAAACAGGGACATTGTAAGGAAGTTCATGTCCTCTCTTCCTAGACAATGGACACATTATTGTATTGTTATCAAGAGGACTGAGAACCTTAAGACTCTTACTCTCACAGAGTTGTATGGTATTCTTAGTGGCTACCAGATGGAGATGAACATGCAAAACTCATCTGGTAACTCCAGCAATCAACTGAGTTCAGCCCTCCATGTGGTTGAAAGGGAAAGCATTGAACCACACCATCATCTTATATGCTTCCCTGACAACTCACAAAAGGGCCCTTTCATCACCTTTCCAGAGACCCCAAGGGAAAGCTACACTCAAGGAAGTCCTTTTCAAGAGACAAGTTCTTCTCATGCCTTTGTCTCTGCTGATGAAACTTCAGGAAACTTTCTCTTCACTCTTGAAGATTTGGACTGTATCCATCCAGATGATCTGGAGTAAATGGAGATAGTCCAGTAGATGGCTCTTCTTACTTACAGAGCCAAGAAGTTCTACAAGAGGACAGGGAGAAAGTTTCCTAGCAATGCAGCCAGTGGAAAGTTTGGGCTGGACAAAAGCAAAGTAAAGTGTTACAACTGTAACCAGATAGAACACTTTGCAAGAGAGTGTAAGGCACCAATGACAAATGGTGGCCAAGCACAAACTAGACCAAACTACACTGAGAAAGCCCTCCAGAATGAGAAGCAAAAGCAGTAAGCTGCAGTTGCTGTTGAAGAAGGAGGCTTTGACTGGAGCTTTCAAGTAGAAGATGCATCTCCAAACCAAGCACTCATGGCAGACCATTATGAAGCCAAGGTATTGGAACATCTTTGTACTCCTGAATGCATTGCTAAAGTTAATGGATACAGGTCCTATAATTTAGAAATGAGATCTGACCTTGAGTCCTTAAATATTTTAAAAGCTGATTTTAAAAGAGCTGAAAATGATTATAAACTAAAGATAGATGACTTAGAGAAAACCATTTCAACTCTTAAACATGAGCATACAAACTACAGGACTCAGATCAAAGATCTCATTACTAAATTAACTGAATGCCAGGCTGAGCTTGTGATCAGCAAAGCCAAGGCAGAAAAATGTGTTCTTGAAGAAGAGACCTTCAAGAACATAATATCCTCATCCTTGCATGCAAAAGTTTGTTATCAAAATAAGCAGGGACTAGGATCTTGTGAGATAGCTCCTCCACACACAATCTTGTCTTTAAGATCTCCAAGGTGTGAAACTTGTGAAGATGAGCTTCCCCTCATAGATCCTATGACTGAAGAGGATGAAGAGGAGATGGTGGAGAATGGCTCTGAGAAGAGTGAAGAAGAGCATTCTAAGAAGGGTCACCATCCCTCTGAGGAGAGCAAAGCTGTTGGGATGACCAAGTCAAGAAGAAAGAACTTGATCAGAAAGGCCAAAAGAATGTCCAAAAAGGCTCAAGAGATCAAGGCCACCTTCAATTCTGCACAGAAAAAAGTCTTCATCTTTGCAGGATTTGAAGTGGTAAAGGCTGAAGACACAAACTTGAACTCCATCAACAAGAGTTCTAGTTCATGTCCAAATCATCCCATCATCAAGAAGAAGGCTGATCAGTTGTGCATTGCTGTTGTACAACCTGAACCATCCAGCTCTAAAGGTAGTTCTGACCCCACAAGAATTGCCACAACATCTGCAAAGGTGAAGATGGAAAAGGAAAGTTATCAAGTTCAGCCTTGTTCACAAAGAAGAACTCCTAGAAGGAAGAAAATGGACTGTGTTATGTGTGGCAGTACTTCTCATCTTGCTAAGGATTGTGTCTACAATCCAAGGAGTACTCTCCACATGACCAAGAAAGAAACTTCTAAGAGTTTGGAGAAGAAGAAGCAAGCTTCGGAAGGAAAATCTGTTTCCTTCAGAAGCTCCAAAATGAAGAAGAAGACAAGTGGAAACTTGCCTTCGGAAGAAAATTTGGTCTCGGAAGAAAGGAATACTTCCGAAGCACTAAAGCCTGCTGCAGTGAAAGCAAGATCTTCCGAAGGGTCAGTCATCAAAACTTCCAAAGTCATCAAAACTTCCAAAGTATTGAAGGTCAAGTCTAAGCTTCCAAAGGTGGTATGGAAGTCAAAGAAAGACCAAGTGGCTGAAAGTTCTTCATCAACATCAGCAAATGATTCCTCTAGCATGACTATTGGATCAATTACTGTTGCATTGTCTTCAACTTCTTTTGATGAGCCCAAGACCAATGAGCCTTGGGTTTCCAAATGTAACTAATCATCTCTTTTGTGCAAGGATAGCTCAAGACAAACAGAAATGTATGGATCATTGATAGTGGCTGTTCCAGACACATGACAGGCAATAGGTCACTACTCCAAAAGTTTGAAAGAATTGATGGAGGACCATTTGCTTTTGGAGGAGATGCAGGAGGTTACATTACTAGAAGGGCAAGGTCACAAATGGTAAGCTCAGCATTGAGAAGGTAAACTTTGTCAAGGAGCTTGGGTACAATCTTCTGAGTGTATCCTAATTTTGTGATCAGAGTCATAACATGCTCTTTACTGAGCATGAGTGCTTTGTTCTCAGGCCCAGGGTGGTTATTCCTCATGGGCACATCTTGCTTAGAGCCCCCAGGAAAGGGAACATGTACAAGATGGACTTGCAAGAAACATCTCCCTCAGGAGAAGTTTCATGCTTTCTATTTAAACCAAATAATGATGAATCTTTCCTCTGGCATAAAAGAATGTGCCATGTAAACTTTAAAAACATGAATAAATTAATTAAGAATGATTTGGTAACTGGAATACCAAAGAAAGAGTTTACAAGTGATGACCACTGTGTTGCATGCCTAAAAAGGAAGCAACACAAGGTATCTCACAAGCCAAAGGAAAGAAACTCCATCATTAATCCCTACACTTATTACATATGGATCTCTTTGGCCCCATCAGTGTAATGAGTCAGGAAGGACCTCTTATTGTTTGGTGATCACAGATGATTTTACAAGATTCACTTGGGTCTTCTTGCTTAGAACTAAGGATGAGACTCCTGGGCAGAGGCAGTAAACACTGCTTGCTGAGAGGAGAAACAGGACACTAATTGAAGCTGCAAGAACTATGTTGTCTGACTCTAAACTGCCTATCACCTTCTGGGAAGAGGCAGTAAACATTGTATCAGCTATGTGCAAAACAGAGTTTTAGTGGTTAAGACACATGGTAAGACTCCTTATGAACTTTGGCTCAAGAGAAAACCCTTCATTGGTTTTCTCAGGTCATTTGGATGTCCTTTCACCATATTGAATACCAAGGATCAAATTGCCAAGTTTGTTGAGAAATCAGATGATGGACACTTTATTGGATACTCTTTTCAAGCTAAAGCTTATAGAGTATACAATCTAAGAACTAGAGTAGTTGAGGAGTCAGCCAATGTGACTTTCAATGAGCACACTCCCAGTGTGAAAGGTTCTGGTCCGGATTGGCTATTTGATCTTGATTTAGTTACCAACTGTTTTAACAAATCTTGTGAGAATGTTTCAGGATCTACAGATATATTACCAACAGGTGATCCTGACCTAAGATTTGAGCTCAGAAGACCTTCAAGTTACACATCTTCAGCTCCAGTGGTAACTATTCCTGCAAATGAAGCTTCTACCAGCACTTCAATAACAAATCCTGCTGATGCTTCTGGGGTGCCTTCAAGTTCCAGCTTAGAGGCACAAAACTCAAAAGAAGGAGCTTCAAATGTTGAAGAAAATGGTGGTGGTGAAAGTGATCAAGAATTTCTTGATGCTGATAACCACTGCATTGAAGATAACATCAATGATATCATACACTCATGGGATCAAGTCAATCTTGATAAGTGTGATGATGTGGAGGGTGAATCTTCTTTGCCTAATCAAAATTTTTCAAATCTAGATCTGTCTAAGCAACTTGCTGTGATCCCTCAGCTAAGGATCCACAAGTCTCATCCTACCACAAACATCATTGGAGATGTTGATTCAGGGGTGAGAACAAGAGGACAAACCCATGAAGCAAATGTTTGTCTTCACTCTTGTTTCTTGTCCCAGATAGAGCCAAAGAAAATTGATGAGGCTCTAAAGGATGGAAGTTGGGTTGAAGCTATGCAAGAGGAGCTGCTTCAATTCAAAAGGCAAAAGGTTTGGAACCTATGTCCTCTTCCTCAAGGGAAGACTACCATAGGAACCAAATGGGTTTTTAGGAACAAGAAGGATGATAGAGGACTTGTCATCAAAAACAAGGCAAGACTAGTTGTTCAAGGATATACTCAAGAAGAAGGAATTGACTACACAGATGTTTTTGCTCCTGTGGCAAGACTTGAAGCTGTTGGAATATTCCTAGCTTTTGCTGCATCCAAGAATTTCAAGTTCTACCAACTTGATGTCAAGTGTGCTTTTATTTATGGGGTGATTGATGAAGAGGTGTATGTCAGACAACCACCTGGTTTTGCAGATCCTGATCATCCTGATTATGTCTGCAGGCTTGATAAAGCTCTATATAGCCTGTACCAAGCACCAAGAAAGTGGTATGAGACTCTATCCCAGTATCTCTGTCAACATGGCTACAAAAGAGGTACTATAGATGGAACTCTCTTCATCAAAGGAACAGAAAATGACATAATGCTAGTTCAAGTATATGTGGATGACATTATCTTTGGGTCAACTAATCCAAAGCTCTGCAAAGACTTTGAGAAGCTGATGAAGGACAGGTTTAAAATGAGTGCCATGGGGGAACTCAATTTCTTTCTAGGAATTCAAGTGAAGCAAGTTGAGAATAGCATCTTCATAAGTCAGTCAAAGTATGTACAAGACATACTTAAAAGGTTTAACATGACTGATTGTAAGGTTGCTAAGACACCTATAGCCAGAAATCACTCCCTTCGACCTGATCTTGAGGGGGAGTGTGTTGATGAGCATCTCTATAGGGCAATGATTGGGTCTCTTATCTACCTCACACCTAGCAGGCCAGATATCATGTTTGCTACATGCATTTATGCAAGATATCAAGCCAACCCCAAGATGTCACACCTGGTCACTGTCAAAAGAATTTTAAGATATCTCAAAGTTTCTCCATCACTTGGCCTTTGGTATCCTGACTTAATCTGTATGCTTATACAGATAGTGACTATGGTGGTTGCAATATGACTGCAAAGTCTACATCAGGGGGATGTCAATTTCTTGGTGGAAGAGTAGTCTCCTGGCAATGCAAGAAACAATCCTGTGTTAATGCATCAACTGCTGAGGCTGAATACATTGCTGCCGCAAGTTGCTGTGCTCAAGTGCTTTGGATTCAAAATCAGATGTTGGACTATGGATTTAACTTTAAAGAGACTCCCATCCATATAGACAACAATAGTGCTATCTCCATCACAGAGAATCCTGTGCCGCACTCAAGGACAAAGCATATTAATATCAGGTATCATTTGATTAGAAATAACTTTGAGAAGGGATTAATCAAACTAGTCAAAGTTAACACAAATGAACAATATGCTGATCTGTTCACCAAAGCTTTTGATGAGCAGAGATTTAAATATCTTGTATCAGCTATTGGGATGATTAACTTTGAATAGCTTTTCTTAAAACTTAATCATATTTATTTCTAAAACCTGTGTGTTCTAAGTTGTCTATTATATCACCTTCATAAGCCCTTGTTTTCTTTGGAAGAAAATCTTTTTAAAAGACTTTTCTTAGATTTTTGAAAATCTTGATCTCTTCGGAAGATTCAAAATTACCTCCGGAAGAAGTTTATGTCTTAGTAAACAAATAATTGCTTTTGTGATTTTACCTTCGGAAGAAATTTCTGAAATATCTTCCAAAGCTTAAAATCAACTTAAGTACTTTGTATGTTTTCAAAGAACAAGTTTCTTCCGAAAGCAACTTACCTTCAGAAGTATTTATTCTTCTTAGAATAAAAATCTCTGAGTGTAAAATTCTCTTCCGAAGCAAAATTCTCTAAAACCTTTGAGATCTCTTCCGAAGCCAATTAGCCTTCGGAAGTTTTTTCTTCAGAACTTCCGAAGCAAATAACCTTCGGAAGATGTCTCGACTTCCAAGAAAACTACTTTTTGGGCAAAAGTAAACTACTTTTCAGAGGTGGGACCGACATCCGGATTTTAAAGTTTATCCTCTTTCATTAACTTTGTCTCAAATCCTTTTCACATAAATGTCCAACGGTTCCCCCCTCTTTCACTATCTTCCTCAATTACACTATTCCTTAAAATGGCAAACCTAAAATGGCAAACCTAAATCTCAGAAACAACCCAGATTTCTCCATGCAACTTCACAGGCAACATTACCAAGTTGCTCTGTTAAGCTCTGAGAAAGATGAAAGTTTCTCAGAGATCTGCCGTTTCTTAGCTCTATCAAACTACTCCACCTCCCTAGCCATTGATCCTACTCTCTATGAGGATCATCTGCTTGAATTTTGGAAGACCTACCAAGAGGTCATTATGGATGGGGAGAAGGCACTATCTGCCACAGTGCAAGGGAGGACAATATTTATCACTCTGGCCATCATAAACACTCATTTGCAGCTGGATGATGAAGAAGGTGAGTTGTCCTTCCCAAAAGAAGCTGTAAATCATTCCTTTGAGCAGATGGGCTATGAGGGAGATTTCTCTATAAAGACCTTCAGGAAAGGGAAGGTCTCATCCTAGTGGAAATACCTGCTTCATGTGGTTATCCACAGCTTGTCAAACAAGCATGGAGGCTGGGACCACATTCCTGAGGATCTCTCCTTCATAGTACATGGAATGGTTCAAGGGGTCAAGTTCAGGTATTCTCAATTTTTTATACAAATTTACTTGCTAACTTGGACTCCTTAGAGTATTATATGTTTCCTAGATATGTTCAACACATTCTCAATTGTGAACTGGGCTCACAGTTAAGGGAAACAGATAATATTCTTAAATTGGGACAGATGAAGCCTGACATCTTTAAAATTATGAAGAAGCCAACTGTAGGCTTCTCAGGGATAGAAACAGCCCTAGTCCCAAAAATGTTAGAGCTCATTGCTTAAAGTGACAACCTAGCAACACAAGCTAGTGTTGAACCCACACCTTCTACCTCTCAACCACCAAAAAGGCCCCAAGTCACCCTCACCTACCAAAGAAAATCCAAACAAACCCCTGCTCAAGCTATTGAGTCTGTGAAGGCCCCCATATACTCACCCATACAGGAGGAAGTGGACACTAGAGCTCCCACTTCCCCTGAGGAGCAAACCACTCCCATCTCTTCAACAATCAAGGCTGAGGTTCCTCATGCTCACCCTGATGAGCTCACAAGCCCAACTGCCATAAGCCTTCACTCTGAGTCTCAACACTCAAGTGAACAACCTTCAGGGGACAGTTACCATCCCTAGCCTTTAGACTTAAATCAACCCATTCCCAACCTATCCTTCTATACTGAAGAAGACTTAGGTTTCAGTGGGTACCATGAGTCTCTCTACTCTTCCCCTACTCAAAGAGAGATGAGTACTCCTGAGTCTCCTCTGTCTAGCCCACATCAGTCACCCATAACTTAGGTGGATACTTCTGAACCTGTTCAGGATATCCGTATGGAAGAGGCTCTCACTTCTGCAAGTGATTACATCATTAAGACCTCAACTATGGCAACTCAGCCCATTGACACCTCAACTGAGGATGTCAATGTGCAGAGGAAATCCAGCAGCCAAGAACCTGTGGCTGGTGGTGAGAGAGAGGACTTTGGTCCAATCATCTCATCCCCCAATGATTCTTCTGATGAAGAAGAGGGGAATCTGAGACTAAAGGTGCAAAAACTGTCAAAAACATGCTCCTATTTAGTCTCTAAGGTTAGTCACCTTGAATCTCAGGTGACTACCCTGCATAATAGCGTCAATGATCAGCAACTTGAGATATCTTATCTCAGGGAAAAACTAGCTGGGAGATCTTTAAGAAGAGCTCAACCAGGAACACAAGAACCTGTGAATGTGATTGACCTAACCTCTAGCTCACCTATGCAAGAGGGTGATGCTACCAAAAAGGGAGAGAAAGTCATTACAGTCACAGAACCTGGGAGTTCTTCAGGGAGTATGGACATTGAGGATTCACCATCCTTACTTGCAACTGTGCATACTCAACAACTTCCTCAAGTTCATATTAATGTGGACATAATAGACTCTGTCATTAGGAGTCTCTTTGAGGAAGGCATTCCAAGGGCTGTGTCATCTCCACCTCAAGGAACCTCAAACTACATTATTGGGTGGAGGTATGATGTTGATAGAAGAGCCTTCATTCTTCATAGAGTTCAAGAGCTGCAAGAAGTGTTCAATTTTCAGACTTTGGACTACTATGAAGGTCTTGACCTGATCAACATGCCACTTGTCAACCCAAGCAAATCAAGACAAGCTGACAGGTTAGCACTCAGGATTCAAAATAGAATTACTAAAGAGTTTAGCCTTAGAAGAAGACAAAGGCAATCAGGTAATGTCATTAGTCAACTGGATGTGGAAGCAGTCCCTGAGATTAGCTTCAAAGGGAAAACCTTGGCTGAATGCCTAGTGATAGAGCCTGAGAGCCCTGTCACACAAACAACTGCTTCAGAAATTCATTCCCTTAGTGAAACACCTGCTGGTGAAGGAATCTCACAACCTCTCTCTGGCCAGAGCTGGATGCTACACCAAGCAATGAAGGCCAAACCTCTATCCACCCTGAGTCACAAAGGTCTGTGGGTGACAAAGGGAAAAGGATTTTGACTCCTGAGGAGATTGAGGAGGAGGAGAAAGAGAGGAAGAGGAAGCTAAGGGGAGTAAGTTCCTCTGGGTCTTCAGGCTTTATGCAAGCTGCAATCAGGGCTGCCCCCAGACCAAACACTCAAGAAGATGAGTTGAGGGCAGTCAGGATTACTTACCTGCAGACCGGGAACTATGACATAGATGAGATTATATCTCTCCCCTTAGAGCAATTAAATAAACTGGCTGACATGGAAGTGTCAAGAGAGATGAAGGAAGCAGAGGCAAGATTACTTCTCCAATTCAAAGAAGAGAAGAGACAGAAAAGATTATACAAGCATGCTCCAACTCTCTCTCCAGTTCAGGGAAGTCATGTGCAAGAGGATGTGGCTGCTACACAAGAACCTCAGGTAGACAAGAAAACAGATAGGCAAAACATGATCAACTACCTGAGTGCCATAGGTCTCTATCAGGCATCTGCACTTCTTCCTTTGTCCTTTGAGTACATTGAGTTTGAGTATCTCAAAGAGCTTGAACTTCAAGTACTCAAAGAACAAAAGGCAACAAAAAGAAAGATGAGGGAAGAGGTAGCAAAGTCAAGAGCTATCATCCAAAAGAGTATGAAGAAGTCTGCTGACAGACAAAGGATGATGAGCTTCTTGAAGCTGTATGGATTCTCCGGAAGGAGACTTGGCCCTATGTCTCTATCCACAATGGATGAGCATATCAGGGTAATCAAGCAGAAGATCAAGAGTGGAGAGCTGATTGACTTATACTCCCTCCAAGTCAAATCCCACCTGAAGTAGAGGTTAAGGTTGAACAACCTGAGACAACACAACTTGGACCTCCTGCTGAGCCTCAGCAAGCTTCATCTTCTGATCCATAGCAGGGTCAAACTCCCTCTCCTTCTGAACCTGTGAGGGAGGAACAGCCAACTGAGAAAGACAAGGATGATCAATAAGGTGCTGCAGACCAATCTTCTCAGTTAAAGTCTTCTAAGAGGAAGAAGAGGATGTCTTCTAAACCAAAGTCTAAGAAGAAGAAGCCTGAATCATCCACCTCTACACCTCAGGATGAGTCAGATCAACCTGAGGAAGTGCATGAAGAGGCAGCCCAATCAACTCCAATTCAAGTGGCTCCTCTTACAACTGAGGCACCCATCTTATCCTGGACCTTCACTACTAATCCAGAAAGATGGCATGTGATCAGAGATCAAGATGTTGAGAATGTCTGTACATGGCAAGACATAATCAACTTACCTCTGCATGATCTCTTTGAGATGAGAAGATATTATGAAAGTCTGAATGATCCTGACCATCTGATTAAGAAGGGTATGGTCATCATTGTGCTGAAGACTACAAACATCTGAAGATCTTCTAAGTGCTTTGGTAGCATCAACCTAGGGGGAGTTTGTAAGGATTCTTATAAGTCTGATGCAGCCAAAACATCCAAACTCTCTCTACAAGCATGCACTAAAGAACAGAAGTAGAAATGCTTCGGAAGTTTTACACCATGCACTAGAAATATTCCAAGTGTAAAATCTTCCGAAGCCAAGACCAACATCTTCCGAAGCCAAAAGTGAAGTCTTCCGAAGCTTCAAAGACAAAGTCTTCCGAAGCCAAAGAGTGAAGACAGATTTCTTCTGAAGACTTTTAGAGATATGTCTTTATCTGATGTACTTTACCATAAAGCTGGACCACCTTTCCGCTGCAACTCTGTAAAGTCACCAACTTACATGAGTTGGTGAAAGGTCCATGCTTTTGGTAACTGTACATTGAGGTCTTCAGTCCATGCTTTCTACTTTATCTACTTTTATTCTTTTTGTAATATGATAGGATCGGATCTAGTTTGATCAATTAGATTAGAATTTGCAGCGGAATATAACACGAATTAGACCAAATTTAAGCAAGAAGAGTATGAATATTCAATCACACAATGACGATTATAGAGAGAGGATTTTCTACAAAAGGAATATTTTCATTCACGCAAAAGCTTCGGTTACAAAACACTTAGTTCAACATTACTTTTATAAAGGGATGTGACGTCAGCTGATGTCACTTGATAGTGACATCTAACTGATTTATACAAACCTACTGAAAGTAAACTAATCTACTGAAGATGTCCACAACAACTGAGGACACCTTCACAAAAAGCTAAGTATAAACTATGATTACAACTACTGAAGTTATAACATCTGAAGTGTAAGAACTTCAGATGTTTTACAATAATAAAACTACTGAAAACAAACTACTGAAAAGTAAATCATCACAACTACTGAAAAGAACTACTTCCGCTGTTGAGAACTTCTTAGAACTTGGTCTTCAGACTTTGTCTTCAGACTTTGTCTTCAGCTATTGTCTTCAGACTTTGTCTTCAGACTTTGTCTTCAGACTTTGTCTTCAGACTTTGTCTTCAGCAGATGCAGATCACTTCAGTTGTTATGATGTCTGTGGGACTTAAAGGTTTTTCTGATCTGGCTCATTGGTTCTTTTGGTCCAACAAACTCCCCCTGAACCAATGCAGCCAAAACCTTTAAGATTATTGAAGTCCCACTTATTGGCAAAAACATTTTCTGGACCAGCTCAGAAATTTCCAAAATAAGCTCAGGCCAATGAAGAGGTTTCAAAAAATTGATTGGCAAAGGATGAATGGAAACTCTGTATTGGGGAATTGGACACTGAGCTGTTACCCCAATCATGAAACCTACTTCCCAATGATGAGTCTGTAAGACTCTCTAACATAGGCCTCAAGAAGAACAACTTTTTCTTTCATTGTGAGTTCTTCAGCTTCACTTTCAAAGAAGAACTCAGGCCCATAATATTCTGATAAGTATCTGACATTCTTTCCATTCTTCAGCTCCACAGTAGTTATTTCTCTGTATGCAAACTCATCAGGATGAGTACCTTCAAGTAACAACTGGAGCTCATTTCTTCTTATTTCTTCAAGCTTCTTGTAAATTAACCCCTTCTTCACCATCCTTAACAGCTGCTCATCATGTTGTTTTTGCTGTTCTTCTTTTTCAATTTTCAATTTTACCATTTGCCTTTGGATGTCAGGCGTGATTGTTGTTGGTTGACTCCTAGGCTCAGGCATCTTCATTTTGATAACAACAGAAATTGGCAGACTATCATCCTCATCATCATCTTCTTCTTCTTCCATCCTCAACACCCTTCTCTTCCTCTTGGGTGCATCATTGGTGGTTGATTGAGTAGGTTTCTTGGGTAAAGGAGTTGGTTTTGAGGGTTGTGAGGTTGGTTGTTTTGGTGAGAGAGATTGTAAAGGCTGCTCTATCATTTTGGTTGTGAGGGAGACTTTGGATAACTTTGCCATATCAGACCTTTTCCCAGCACCTGCTTCATCAAGAGCTTCTATGATCAATCCTTTGTTGAAGGTTTCAGAAGAACAGATTTTGGTGGTTATCTCCAAAATACTGTGTCTGGACCATGACTTCACTTCAATGATTGGTCTTCCCAAATGTTTTGACAAAAATCTGATCATAGCTTCCAGCCTTTCCCTTTCTTTCTCATTGCAACTGGCCCATCTATTCTCAATCTCTTGAATCTCTAGCCGTCTGATCTCAGAGTCAAGTTTGGCAGTGTCAAAGCCTTGTCTGAAGAGCTGATCAATGATCTTATCCATAGATCTGCTATGTTGCTCATCAGCTTCTTTGATCAGTTCTTCTAACTTCTTCTCATCTTCAGTCTGTTCAGCACTTTTCTTTCTCTTATAAGTGATCATCTCCTTTTCTTTCTTCTCTTTTACTTCTTCCTCTTCAACTCTCTTTCTTTTGTCCTCTTTTACTGACTTAGACTCCCCCTTTTTGGTTGCATTGGGTTTAGGGGTTTGAATGCCAGAAAGTCTTTTAGAAACAACATCATCAACTAGGGTTTGAAGATTTGAGGAAAGCCTCTCATCAATGGTTTGATGCACAATGTTAGTGATGATTGGAGTGATGAGAGGTAAGGAGGATTTAAAGGCAACAACCATTTGCTCAGAGGGGTCCCTGAGAAATGGTGCCTGAAACAGAGGCTGGTGGCATAGTTGTTGAGAGTGGCTCAGTGTTTGGGAGAGCTTCAAAAGAAGCTGCCATCTGTAGGTGAATTAGGGCAGATGGACTTGATTCTTGAGACAATTTGGCAAGCAGTTCTTGTAATCTGCATACCTCAGCCTCAAGAATGGTGTTTTGGGCTAGAACATCAAAGAAAAAGCCCAGGTCATCATCAGTCTTTGCTGAATCAGCTGACCTCCTGAGTAAATCAAGATGAACATGTGCTGAGTGTAGATCAGTATTCACTTGTGCCCCTATGTCTTGGAACTGGGGACTTCCTGCCTCAGGATTATGTCCTTCATTGGCAGTTGCCTCTGGTGAGGTCTTAGAGATGATACCACCTTCATCCTGTTCATGTGCTAAAACAGGAGAAGAGGTAGCCTCACCAGATGTTTGAATCTCCTCCTCTACACCGGGAGATTGAACTTTGTAATCCCTATGCTGTGGGTTGTCAACCACATTATAATCCTCTCCCTCAACTGTTGAGGTTTTCCCAGTGGTAATAGGTTTCTGGTGAGGGGTAGAGGAATGTAGTTGAGTCAGCACTTGTGCAATAACTGCAGTTGGGCTTGTAGGGGTGGTTTCAGTGGGAGATAAGGGTGAAAAAGATTGCACCTGGGGTGAATGGTGCTCTTCAATGGCAATCTTCTCAAGTGAGAGAGATTCCAGTAATGTGGTTTCCCCAATTTTGGTTGCTTCAGGATCCTGTTGAGAGGATACCTGAACGGTTTCAGCTAGTAGAGTCTTGGAAACTACAAGGGGATTACTGCCAGTAGTTTCATCCTGCGTTTGTTTTGCAGGGGTATCATCAGGGGACTCAACTCCCTGAGTAGCCTTTTTAGTTTGCTTGGATTTTGGTTTGGAGGGGACTTTAGATCTGGAGGTGGAGGTTGTAGGTTCCCTCTGCTTTGGTTTTAGCAGCTTGGCAGCCTCTTTGAGTTGTGGGTTTGAGTTGTGCCTGGAGTATACCTCTGGCAGAACTACCATAGCAGGGACTCCAAGGCCAACAAGGCCATCAGATTTTAATTGATTAATAATTATGGCCATAAGAAACCTTGGATATAATATCCATCTGTTAGCCACAGGTTTCATTGCCAGATCTTTTAATTCCAAAAATATTATTTCAGAAAAATTTAAGCTTTGGCGTTCAAGGATAGAATACAATACCTGTTGCCACCTGGATGACATTTGATCCCATGAAGATGTTTTGGGGGCAAGGCAGACATTGATCATATGAAAGATTAGGCGTTCAGCATCATGAAAGTGCTTCTTCATAATAGTGGTAGCACTTAGGTCACCCTCATATCCATGGTTAATAAATGATAAATCAATGGTGCCTTTGGGGTATGTGGTGACATAGGTGGCATCATTCAGGTCTAGGGTTTTGCGAATGATATCAGAAGTGATGACCACCTTCTTCTGGTTGACAAACGACTGGAGAGTGATCGAGTCATCATTCTCATCAGTATGGACAGTGACGTTTGTCCAGAATTGGCGAAGGGTATCGGGATAGATGGTTGGATTCAGAAGGAAAGCGGTGTGATATTGGGAATCAACCATCAGATCAATGGCAACATCAAACTTAGTCCAAAAGGCTGATTTGGTGAGGTAGGCAACACAGTTGTGTCGAGGTTTGATTTGCATGATCGCCATGAATGGAAGATGAACGTTTGGAAACAACTTATGAAATGTTGAAGTTAGGGTTAGGTATTTATAGGTTATGAAGCGGCTGAAAGAAAACAACTGAAAGTTTTGGTGTGAGTCATCAGTTGTTAGAAAACAACTGAAGACATGGTTGTAACTTTCAGATGTTGTAAACAACTGAAGACTTGGTGTTAGTCATCAGTAGTTTTAAACTACTGAAGACTTGGTTTTGGCTTCAGTTGTTTTGAAATGAAACAGCAGTTGTTGTCGTCAATTCATAGAGTTCAGTTGTTTTAATGACCTTAACACTTACTCAGCAGATTATCTGATTTTCAGATGTTTCATTGGTCATCGGTACTTATTTATTAGAAAAGACATAAGTAGTTTTAACTACATCAGTACTTTTCAACAAATAAAGTACTTCAGTATTTTTAAGTAATTTAGTCTTCAGTAGTTTGAAAGACTGCTGAAGATAAAATAACTTATCAGTACTTATTTTTGACATCTGTATACTAATGCTCATCAGTACTTGTTAACTAAGAGCATCAGTAGTTGTCAAATCATTCTAGCTGCAGCATACCAAGCCTAAGCACAAGATTTTGGAAAGTTGCACTATCCAAAGGCTTAGTAAATATATCTGCAAGCTCATCAGCACTAGGCATAAACTTTGGATCAATCAGACCTTTTTCATAACAATCCCTAATAAAATGATGTCTGATCTCAATATGTTTGGTCCTGAATGCTGGACAGGATTCTTAACAATACAAAGAGCTGAAGCACTATCCATCAGTAAAGGAGTCTTAGTCTCTTTAATGTCATAATCCAATAATTGATTTTGAAGCCAGAGTACCTGAGATGTACAGCTTGCAGCAGCAATGTACTCTGCTTCAGCTGTAGATGTAGCAAGTGAAGTTTGTTTCTTACTCTGCCAAGAAACTAAACAATTCCCTAGAAATTGGCATCCACCAGAGGTTGATTTTCTGGTTAATTTACACCCTGCATAGTCACTATCAGAGAAAGCAACTAATTTGCAAGAGTGCCCAGTGGAATACCAAAGTCCTAGAGATTGAGTTCTTGGCAAATATCTAAAGATCCTTTTGACTGCAATCATATGGGATTCTTTAGGTGCAGCCTGAAATCTAGCACAGACACAAGTTGCAAACATAATGTCTGGTCTAGAAGCTGTAAGGTACATCAAGGAACCAATCATACATCTGTAAAGAGTTTCATCAACTGCTTTACCTTTCTAATCAGCATCCAGTTGTGTGGTGCTGCACATGGGAGTAGAACAGGGCTTACAGTTTTGTAAATCAAACTTGGTCAACAAATCCTTTGTGTATTTTGACTGATGAATGAAAGTTCCATCAGCCATTTGTTTGATTTGCAAACCCAGAAAGAACTGTAATTCTCCCATGGCACTCATTTCAAACTTTTGTTGCATCAACTTAGTGAAGGCATCACACAACTGTGGATCAGAAGATGCAAAAATAATATCATCTACATAAATTTGAACAAGGAGCTTATGCATGCCTACTTTCTTAATGAACAAAGTTTTATCTATGGAGCCTCTAGTGAAATTATTTTGAAGAAGAAAGTTAGATAGTGTTTCATACCAGGCTCTGGGAGCTTGTTTTAACCCATAAAGAGCCTTATCAAGCTTATACACCCAATCTAGATGTTTATGATCTTCAAAACCTGGTGGTTGACACACATAAACTTCTTCTTTTATTTTACCATATAAAAATGCACTTTTGACATCCATTTGAAAAACTTTAAGATTATGGAAAGCAGCATAAGCTAAGAACAATCTGATTGCCTCCAGTCTGGCTACAGGAGCAAAGGTTTCATCATAATCAATACCTTCTTCTTGTGAAAACCCCTGTACAACCAGTCTGGCCTTGTTCTTGACAATTTGACCTTTTTCATCAGTTTTATTCCTAAACACCCATTTAGTGCCTATTGCACACTTACCTTGGGGTAGAGGAACCAGTTCCCACACTTGCTGCTTTTGAAACTGAAGAAGCTCAAGCTGCATGGCTTCAACCCATCCATTGTCTCTTAATGTAACATGATAGTTCTTTGGCTCTTGCTGACTGATGAAGAGAGCATAGAGACAAAAATTGGACAATTGACTTTTAGTTGAAACACCAGCATTGATGTCACCAATGATTTGAGACATGGGATGATTCTTCAGTTCTTGGTACTCAATGATATCTGTGCAAGTGTTTGTAGGAGATTCAGCAGCAACAGATGTTGATTCAGACTCTTGAAACCTAGAATGAGATGGCAGTTCAAATGAAGTAGAGGATTCAGAGATTTCATCAGCATTTGTTGTGGATGGAACTGCTGAAGCTACAAGAACATCAAGTGTAGTAGACACAGGCAGGTGATCACTACAACTTGCATTTATACCACCAGATGAAGATGATGGATCCTCAGAAACTGCAACAGATGGAGACTGATATGGAACATATTGCAGTATGTCCAAATCAAATAACTCCACAGGGTTTTGAGGAATTTTGTCTTTTGGAGATTCATTAAACTTGACATGCAAAGTTTCTTCAACTATCTTTGTTCTGCAAAAACTCTGTATGCCTTGCAAGTAGATGAATACCCAACAAAATACCCTGCATCCACCTTTGATTCAAACTTCTGAAGTGGATTCTTTGTGTTAAGAATATAACAGGGACACCCAAATGCTCTAAAGAATGAAATTAGAGGGGCCAACTGATGTAATAACTCATAAGGAGTCTTCATCAACCTCTGATTTACTAATACCCTATTTTGTACATAGCAAGCTGTGTTGACAGCTTCAGCCCAAAAGGTTAGTGGCAAACCAAAGTCAGCCAACATTGTCCTTGCGGCTTCAATAAGGGTCCTGTTCTTTCTCTCCACCACTCCATTTTGTTCAGGAGTTCTTTGAATGCTATATTGCCTCTTGAAACCCTTAGATAAATAGAATTCATCAAGAGTGTGGTTTCTAAATTCTGTGCCATTATCACTTCGCACACACCTGACTGGAAGTGAATACTGCTTTTCCACATACAACATAAAGTAGATGATGATTTGGGCAGCCTCTTCTTTTGAATGTAAGAAGAAAGTCCATACATATCTGGAATAATCATCCACAATTACCAGACAGTATTTGTTCTTTGCCATACTCATCACTCTTACTGGACCAAAAAGATCCATATGCAGTAATTGCAAGCAGGCAGTGGACTTTGGTTCTTCTATTGGAGGGAATGATACTTTGTGTTGTTTTCCTTTTAAACAAGCTGGACAGTTGTCATCACATTTGAACTCCTTCAAAGACAAACCTCTCACTAAACCATGATGAATGAGCTGGTTCATGTTTTTAAAATTCACATGACCAAGCCTTCTATGCCATAGTTCAGATTCCTGAGGAGAGGCCTTAGAGAAGAGACATGGATGGCCTTTTAGATCAATTTTCTTTGATAAATCTAAGGCATATACTCTTCCAATCCTGTTGGCCTTCAGGAGAGTATATTCATCCAGTATCTTGTCAATCATTTTCAGAACTTTGGAAGACAGAATCCGACAGTTCTGACTAGTGAAAAGTGCAACATGCCCTTTATCACACATTTGACTGACACTCAACAAGTTGTACTTGAGATTCTCCACATGGTTAACATCATCAAACCTTATCTCACCATTTGACACAAACCCTTTGCCGATGATGTAACCCTTAGCATCATTACCAAAAGAAACAAATCTCTTCTTCCCTTGAGAGTAATCATGAAGAAGAGAACTGCTCCCTGTCATATGCATAGATCCTCCACTATCCACATACCAGATGCTTCTTTGGCATGCTGAAGAACCCTGCATATTGCACAAGAAATTAGTTAGCCTTTGAGACCCAAACCATTTTTGTTTTGGGTCTATTTTCATCAACAGATTTTAGACTAACTGATTTTTCATGATTGACAGCTTTTGAAGGTGGAGATGGTGCTGAAAAGGATTCATTTGATTTTGGCTTAGTTTTCCTTTTCAGTGGTTTAATCACAGATACATCTAATTGCTTAACTCTCCCCAACAGATGTTGAACCATCATAACAAGTTGTGTCTGATTGGTTGTCAAAGCCTTCAGCTCAGCTGACACATCAGTACTTGTTATTGATTTGTTCTTGTGACTCACCAAATCCTCCTTTTTGAAGGACACAGACTTAGTCTTGAGTTTTGATATTCCATGAGGAATATTTTCAGCTGTTTTGTGATAAACCCCTTCCTTCTTTTTAGCTTTTTGAAAAAA
Organism: Flaveria ramosissima; assembly: GCA_025215565.1. Lineage (NCBI taxonomy): Eukaryota > Viridiplantae > Streptophyta > Magnoliopsida > Asterales > Asteraceae > Flaveria > Flaveria ramosissima. The sequence goes on from CM046029.1 coordinate 5,167,132, forward strand.
CTTTGGGTTATCAGATTGAGATGTTTGTGGTACAAACTTGGTTTGAAATTCATCTTTCATTTTATTCATTTTCTTTTTAATGATTTTATCTTTGTTGAATTTTAAACCCTTGTTATACCAACATTCATCAGTGAGATGATTAAACAGACCACATATTTCACATGGCTTTTTCTTCATCTTTGTTGATCAACTGCTGAAGATGATGAAACTACTGAAGATGTGTTCTTCAGTACTTTCTTCCTTTCAGTACTTATGGTAAGTGCTGAAGGATTTGTAACAACTGAAGATTTGTTCTTCAGAAGTTTTCTATCAGTACTTTTGGATTTCCTGATAGACTTTTCAGTAGTTGTCAAACCATGCTTGTTTTCATTTGGTTTGAAATGCTTTTCAGGTGTTGTAACTTGCCCTTCAGTACTTTGAATACTTTGTGGGACAACACCTGAATTGCTCAGTTTCTCTTTGATCATGTGTTTAGAAGCAGTGAGACCATCAGCAAATTGACTAGCTGAGGTAATAACACTGACTTCATCCTCTGATTTTGAATTGTCACTTGAGGATGAGACACATGATGATGTGGTTTGGGAATTACATTCACCTTCAGATTTTACTTCTAGCTTGGGAGTAAAATCTGTAGGAGGTATAGTATGATTATACCCAATCCCAAACTTCACATTTGAAGCTGTTTGCTTGCTGAGAAGCATTTCAAACCCCTTGCATGATGTTACCCAACGTTCACAATTAACTTGAGTAGCTGCAAGTGTTTCTTTGAGATTCTTATGATTCTCCAAAATGACCTCTACCTTTGCCTTTTCATCAGTGATTTGGCATTTTAATTTGTAAATCTCCTCATCTTTTTCTTTTAAAACAGACTCAAACTCAGCTTTTCTTTTGGAAATCACTTTCTCTAGGTCAAGATTTTGATTAATTAAGGCTACATTTGCTTCCCTAATTGAAACAAAAGCAGCTATGCATGACTCAGAACACAACTTGGCCTTAGCCTCAGAAGATACCTGTGGTACCTGTGATGATGAAGTATTTCCATCAGCAGACTCCAGGGCCATAAGAGCAAGATTTCCAAAAGGATTTTCACCACCATGTTGACCAGCACCAGTAAACAATTGTTCAGAATAACAAGAAATATCATCTGGTAAGCTACTCCAGTCAACAACCTCAGGTGTGAAGAAGCTTTGATGTGATTGAGATTGAGATTGTTGATTTGATTGAGATGGTTGAGGATCAGGTAGGGCATGTGGTTGTTGAGCCATGGGTACAGGAACCTGACTAGACTGAGGCATGTAAAAACATGGATAAGGATATGGCATTGGACCTTGAGGAACAAAAAATGCAGGAGATGATTGAATTTGTGAATGATGATCAGAACTGGTAGAATGTTGCCCTTTGGTTTGTGAGCTATTGCTTGGAAAAGTCAAAAAGGGTGCAGATGAGCTAGATCCAGATGATCTACACTCTCTTGCAAAATGTCCAAGTCTATGGCACTTGTGACATCTCAACTTGCTCTTATCAAAACCAACTTTGGTTTTTCCAGAGAGACTAGGGAATTTTCTACCTGTCCTTTTGTAAAACTTTTGAGATCTGATATTGATTAATGCCATTTGGCTCAAAATATCCATCTCTTCCAGATCATCATCATCAATTCCTTTCAAATCATCCATTAAAAAGCACAAATTATCAATACTAGACCCTGAATTACCATCAACACTAACAAAAACATGATCTCCACTGTTTGAAGAGAAATCTATATGCTCATCATAAGAACTTTCTGATGCAGCATATTCTGACTCATGACCAACCAGAGCAGTATTTCTTGGTACAAAGTCATCAGTGAGCTTCCTAGATGAAGCCAGTTTCCTTTTCTGTTCTATCTCTCTTTCAAACGTTAATAGTTTCCTATAAAGTTGGGTAAGAGATAGAGTGTCCAGATTTACACTGGAGCGTAGGACAATAGTATATGTGTCCCATCTCTCAGGCAGGGATCTGAGGAATTTGTTGTTCATCTGACTGTTTGTATATTCATGTTGAACCATTTTTAGCTCAGATATCAAACAGGAAAATCGCTCAAACTGTTGAGTCAGTGACTCACCCTTTCTATGAGAGAATGTCTCATATTGCTGGGCAAGGATCTCTCTATTGTTTGCTAAGACCTCATCAGTTCCTCCAAATTGTTCTTTCAGAGCAACCCAGAGATCATGAGCAGTTTCATGATGCATAAGTCCAGAGTAGATTTCATTAGGCAGTGCCATGGCCAGAATTCCATGGGCTTTAGCATCAATTTCAAACAGTTTCAGATCCTCATCTGAATATTGCTCCTTCTTCTTCGGAACCATCTCATTGGTTTCCGGATTACTCACCATAGGCTTATATGGTCCATGAACCACAGACTTCCAACAACCTGAACTATTAACAGACAGGTGATGGGGCATTCGGCGTTGCCATATGTTATACTCACTCCTAACAAGCATCGGAGGCTTTGTTGAGGAGCCAGTATTGTGAGGATCATTGATTGATGTAGTCATTTTCACCAATTCAAACAAATTCAATGAAATTTTAATAAGTCTAGCTCAAAACTCAACAACACAATTTGAAACAAGTCGAATCTCAAATTAATTGACCGGAAGCAACAGAAAATCAAACTCTATAACCAATTCTTGCAAATTTGCTAATTCAATCAAACTTAGATATCAAAAGAGCAGTTTCAATGATCAATTGTTAAATCGATCAATGATTAACCAGCTCTGATACCATTTGATAGGATCGGATCTAGTTTGATCAATTAGATTAGAATTTGCAGCGGAATATAACACGAATTAGACCAAATTTAAGCAAGAAGAGTATGAATATTCAATCACACAATGACGATTATAGAGAGAGGATTTTCTGCAAAAGGAATATTTTCATTCACGCAAAAGCTTCGGTTACAAAACACTTAGGTCAACATTCCTTTTATAAAGGGATGTGACGTCAGCTGATGTCACTTGATAGTGACATCTAACTGATTTATACAAACCTACTGAAAGTAAACTAATCTACTGAAGATGTCCACAACAGCTGAGGACACCTTCACAAAAAGCTACGTATAAACTATGATTACAACTACTGAAGTTATAACATCTGAAGTGTAAGAACTTCAGATGTTTTACAATAATAAAACTACTGAAAACAAACTACTGAAAAGTAAATCATCATAACTACTGAAAAGAACTACTTCCGCTATTGAGAACTTTTGAGAACTTGGTCTTCAGACTTTGTCTTCAGACTTTGTCTTCAGCTATTGTCTTCAGACTTTGTCTTCAGCAGATGCAGATCACTTCAGTTGTTATGATGTCTGTGGGACTTAAAGGTTTTTCTGATCTGGCTCATTGGTTCTTTTGGTCCAACATAATATATTAGGATGTGAGCTATGGCATGTCATAGTCACAAGTCAAAAGGCAGATATGCCTTTTGACTCTACATTTGATTTTGTAGTTGTCTAGTCAATTGTATATAGATGGCCTTCAAAGTATGGCCTGCTGTAGGATGTAGTATAAAGTATGTCAAGTACTTGTAATTTTCTATCGATGCTTTGTAACTTGTAATAGAACTACAGAAGCAATATACAGCATTCTTGAAAACCAAACACTTGTGTTGTTTGCAATCTTGTTTTGTCTCACTTTTACTTGTGTTCTTAGCATCTTTCATTAACAAGTTAACCAGTTCTCTATTTGATCTGTTAAGTGTTCTAAGCAACTCTGCTCTTTGTGTTGTTGTGTTGTAATTGCATACCTTTCACCGGTCCTGCATCATGTGTTTTAGGGTTATTTATAAGTTAGCATCGTTAAATTCTTGTAAGGGCTATTGTTGGCATTTATTAACTTATGGGTTATCTATGTTTATTTCTTAGTTGTCATTAAATTTTAAATTATGAAAGTTAATAATTAAAATATTAAATTATACAATAATAATAATAATAATAGTAATAATAATAATAAGTATAATAATAATAATACTAATAATAATAACTAAAATAATAGTAATAATACTAATAAGAATATAAATTTATAAACATTACTAATCTTAGAAATGTTTAAAAACTTGAAATAATTAAGTTAGGGGGGTTAGTTGTCATTTTTAAAACTTTAAATGACAGTATTAGCATAAAATAACAAAGATTGAAAGTTGAGGGACCAATGGTGTAAATTATTAAAACCCAAACTTCCTTTTCCCTCCCACCCCGTTTTTCCGGCAGGTCTCCGGCCAACTCGCCGGCGACTCTCCGGCCACCTTATCACCTGAAACACATAGTCATTGAATTCGATCACCAATATCACCGAACCTGCAACCCAATTCGAAACCCATCTGCCGAGCTTTCTAAACTCCAATTGATAAGGGGCTTTTAGTCTGCAACACCCTCTGAAGCTTCACACAAAGTCAATTTGGTTATCATCACCTTTTACTTATCGAACGGAATCAAGTTTGGGTCGCGCCTATTACATCATCTTCCTTATTGTTCTCGAACAAATCCAGTAAGTTGATAATATATTTAGGTTCGTTTGAACATGGAGAACAAAAGCCCCAAGGTTAATTTGATTTACAACATCTTTTGGTGCATCAATTTTATCGATCTCATTCTAGGGTTCTTGGGGATTGGGGGGGGGGCATTTTACTATTTTGTTTTAAGGTATTTGTAACCAGTTTTAACCAGAAAAGACCACGGCTAAAGCCCTGGTTCACTGGTTAGGTCACTTCCCCGTCAAACAAGAGGTCCCGGGTTCGAACCCGAGGGACCTCACATAAATTTTTAGGCCTTTTTGGCCTTCAAATTAAATATAAAAAATTATAAAAATTATAAAAAAATCATTTTATAAATTGTGATAATTTTTAAAACCACTAAGATATTTTTCTATAATTTTTCTAAGTTTTAATAAATAAATTTTGTTAATAAACCATTTTAACAAAAGGATGTTCTTGGATTATTTCTATTAAAATGAATTTTAAATAAAAAAAATTGATAAATTTTTATTGATGAATTATTAAAATCATGATTATTTCAAATGTTTATTCAAGTTTATATTTAAACTTCACTAGCTATTATTTAATATTATTTTCCTTATAATAATTTTCATAAATGGTATATTTTATATTATTTAGACTACTAAAAAAATCCCCAAACCTCACTTGAAACACTAGTTTTAGTTAAATCACTAAGCCTATTATTAAACTTTAATATCGTAAATATATATATCTAGGTACCTTGTGAAGGTTTACGTTGGAACGACGCTTATCATTAATCTTATTAATCGTCAATTATATATTAATTGACCAACTGAGTATTTCTATACCCCTATTGCATATTTTTACACTTTGGGGTGAAACATGTTACCTTATAACTATTGCACTTGTAAACTCATTTGATTCTTGTAAACACTTGGCAATTCACTCGTATGTTGTGGTTAGTTGATCTTAGTAATTACCATTTATTGACTATTATATGTGCAATCATTAACTATTGCTAGCCTGGCTACGTCATAGATCTATGGGCTTGACAAGGCTGCTTGGTTAATCCAAGTACACTTAGCTAATCGTATAATCTTGTAAACGTGGAATCTTGTAAACTGTCAAGGTTTGATAGTTGCATCTGTCATACATCCCTAGTTACTTTGCTCACTAACTTATGACATGAGTTGTCATCTTTTATATACTTATGTATGAAAACTATGGAAATCTCATCAACATTATGTTGAACCCTTTATTTTTAACATGTTTCAGGAAACGCGCAAGTTTGATTGTCATCATTTTAAGCTTATTCACATCTAGGAATGGACCTAGTTAAATAAAGGAATCATTTTGGAGTATTTCATGTTACGTTATGTTGACTTATTATCTGAGACTTATGGTTGTATTTTTTCTTTTAAAACTTATGGTTATAATATTTGGATTAAATAATAGCGTTATGTGGTTGTGAACAATCTTAACCCTCACATCTCGACGATTCCGCCGTCAAGGTTGGGGTGTGACAGATTGGTATCAGAGCCCATAACTATAGGGATTTTAGTTATTAGAAATGATGACCTAGACTATAGCGTATGCATGAACCTTATAGAATCATATTTCTATTCTTGTAAAAATATATGGTTTGCATGCTACATAATGCTATTACTTCTTATGTGCAACTTGATGCCTTAGCATAGGATTGCCTTATGAATGCTTAAACTTTGTTACCTGTCTCCCCTAAACTTATCTTTGACTCTTTGATTCTCCCCGACAAATGAAGCTTCTTAATCTCATTCTCGACGACACGTGTGATCGTATACTTTATGTTTATGGCTTAAATCTTTAGACTTTTTGTCTAATCTATACAAATCTCATCAAGGTTTTGATTCCATGAACCTAAGAAATATTGTGTGACACATAGACACATGTATTCTGGATTTCCTGGCAAAAGGCCTTCGGGCTAAGGTAAGCATTTCGCATAAATCATACGGGACTAGTTATGCTTACCTGGGGATTTCTGGGATGAGTGATAAACTATGGTCAACATACACAAGTTTTTAAGGCAAATGGGTCAATTTACCTTGACGTGTCAACGTTTCCAAATGGTAATGCGTTACCAAATGGAACCATTCCAGGTGCCTTATAACTCTTGACTTATTCTTGTTTAAATTACTATCCTTTATTATTCTCATTCCCTTGTCTAACTCATTTTGTATATCCAGCATGTCTTGTCACCATGGAAAGCGTGGAAGTTCCGATCATAAACTCGCTGCAATGATCGCCCGGCAAATGGCTGCTGTGCTCCCGTCAATGGTTGCTGAACTTAGCAGCACCTTAATGGCCAATAACAACAACAACACCAATAGAAACAATAGTGGTGGTGACAACAACGATCATGGGGAAAATAGCAACAACCAAAATGGGAATAATTGCACCTGCACATTTAAACATTTCAACTCGTGTAAACCCACTAGCTTTAGTGGAAAAGAAGGAGCCACTGGACTTCTCGAGTGGTTCGAGAGTATGGAGAACACGTTCATCGTGAGCGAGTGTCCCGATGAATTCAAGGTCCGCTATGCTGCCAGCGTTCTTCAATAACGGGCGCTCACATGGTGGAACAATGAGAAAAGGAACCGAGGGACTGAAGCTGCCTTGGCATTATCTTGGGAAGAATTTAAGGACATAATTATCCAAAAGTTCTGCCCGAGGAGTGAATAGCAGAAGCTGGAGGAAAAAGTTTGGAATCTCAAGCAAGATGGTGGAAATCATTTGGCTTATTCCACCCTAAATCATGAGTTGAGCATGCTCCTACCCCACATGGTGGATACCATGCCCCGTAACATCGAGAAGTTTATTAAGGGGGTACCACCTCAAATTCAAGATGTCGTGGTGTGTAGTAGGCCCACAACCTTGGAGAAGGTGATTACTATCACTGCCCAGCTCACTAAGAACCATATTAGGGCTGGCACATTGTCTGTGAAAGGTGCCAAAGCTGCTGCAAAGGTGACACCCGAGGCTACAAAGGAGGTGAAGGTCGAGTCCTCTTTCCAAAACAAGAAGCGCAAGTTCACCCCGACTCGTAATTACGCGGTGACAGCACCAAACGCTCCTCAAAGGCAAGTTGTCGTTGCAAATCAAGCTCCCGTGGCCAGAGCTTATTCTGGGTCGTATCCGATGTGCAATACTTGCAAGTACCATCACGCGAGTAACACTCCATGCCGAGTTTGCTCATTGTGCGGGAAGTATGGACATTTGTTGGCCACTTGTCTTCGTGCTCCGAACAATACTGCAATGCTTGCTAATCAAGCCTACTACAACTGTGGCAAACCTGGACATATTCGTCCACAATGTCCTCGCAATGCGGGAACTGTGCCACCAGCTCGTGGAAGGGCCTTCAACATTAATGCCAACCAAGCACAAGCCAACAACAATGTGGTGAATGGTACGTCGTTAAATTTCTTTTAATCGTTCTTTGTCTTGTAAAAATCATTACTTGCGTTCAACATACCAATAATAGGTCATGACTGAATAGGTATGTATCTTGTAAATGGCCGTTATGCTTCTGTATTGTTTGATTCGGGTGCCGATAAGAGTTTCGTGTCTTTGGAGTTCGAGCCCATTCTTTCTAAGTCGCGTGCTAATCTAGAAAGACCCTTTACGGTCGAAGTCGCCGATGGAAAATCGATCGCCATTGACGTCGTAATACGTGATTGTACCTTGAGTCTTAACGAGCACGAGTTCCTCATCGACCTTATTCCTATGCAACTGGGAAGCTTTGACATTATTAGCGGCATGAATTGGTTAGCCAAGGCGGAAATATTAATTTTCAAGAAGTGCATTCGAATTCCCTTACCGTCGGGTGATACTTTCAAAGTCTTTGGGGAGAAACCATCCCAAGGACTCAAACTTATGTCCTACATCAAGGCCCGAAAGTGCTTAAGTAAAAACTACGTAGCTTTCATGGCTTATGTAGTCAACACGAAAGCCAAGGGTAAAGAACTGAAGGATATTCTTGTTGTGCGAGATTTTCCCGAGGTGTTTCCCGAGGATCTTAGTGGGTTACCTCTCGTACGAGAAGTTGAGTTCAAAATCGACTTGATCCCTGGTGCAAACCCTGTGGCTAAAGCACCTTATCGTCTTGCACCGTCTGAAATGCAAGAACTAGCTAGTCAACTGCAAGAGTTGACCGATAAGGGTTTCATTCGTCCCAGCTCCTCACCATGGGGTGCACTTGTGTTGTTCGTGAAGAAGAAAGATGGTTCTTTCTCTATGGGTATCGACTACCGGGAACTCAACAAGCTCACCATCAAGAACCGATACCCTTTTCCTCGAATCGATGATCTCTTCGATCAACTTCAAGGAGCAACCCAATTCTCGAAGATTGATCTACGTTCGGGTATCATCAAATACATGTCCACGATGACGATATTCCAAAAACCGCATTCCGTACTCGATATGGACATTACGAGTTCATGGTTATGCCTTTTGGTTTGACCAATGCACCTGCTGTGTTCATGGATCTCATGAATCGAGTATGTAAACCGTATTTGGATAAAATTATATTCGTGTTCATTGATGATATTCTTATCTATTCCAAGACGAAAACCGATCACGAGATGCACTTGCGACGGGTTCTCGAACTTTTAAAGAATGAGCAACTATATGCCAAGTTTTCCAAATGTGGAGTTCTGGCTAGAAGAAGTTCAATTGTTAGGTCATGTGGTGAACAGCCAAGGAATTCACGTTGATCTTGCTAAATAGAAGCCGTAAAAAACTGGTGTGTTCCCACAACCCCAACCGAAGTTCGTTCTTTTCTGGGCTTAGCGGGGTATTACCGTAGATTCATTGCAAACTTTTTGAAGATTGCTAAACCACTAACGACGCTAACTCAAAAGAATCGACTCTTTGAATGGGGACCTGAACAAGAAGAGGCTTTCGAGACATTGAAAAGCAAGCTGTGTAACGATCCTATTCTAACGCTCCCCGATGGAAACGACGATTTTACCGTGTACTGTGATGCCTCTAATCAAGGTCTTCGTTGTGTTCTCATGCAACGAGGAAAAGTCATAGCATACGCGTCGAGGCAATTGAAGGTTCATAAAGTGAACTACACAAGTCACGATCTCGAACTTGGTGCTGTGGTTTTCGCTTTGAAGATTTGGCGACACTATCTTTATGGGACGCAATGTATAGTTTACACCGATCATAAGAGTCTCCAACACGTGTTCAATCAAAAGGATCTCAACATGAGACAAAGACAATGGATCGAGTTGATTAGTGACTACGACTGTGACATTCGCTATCATCCTGGAAAGGCGAGTGTTGTAGTCGACGCGCTGAGTCGCAAGATCCACAACAAGGCTGTCTCGCTTCAAGAAATCCGGGATCGAAGGCAATGGTTTGACACGTTAAGGGAATTTGATAATGAGATTCACGTGGATATTAACGAGGCTACTATCATGCTTCAAAACATAAGGATTGATAGTGATCCTCGAGTTATGCATTCATGAAGCTCAACAAGCAGCGTTAACCGACGAAGGGAAAGATGAAGATTTGGCGTTTAACGTTCGTCACAACTGGAGACAAAACCGAACGGCGTGTGTGTAAGGCCCCGTCCCCGGGACGCCTACAGTTGGTCATTCATCGCACATAAAACATATAATTACATTTGCCTCATGAAAATATTGCAGCGGAAACATTCAAAAATGACATCTCATTTCATTATAAACACTTTTGCCAAATAATACATCATTATCCGATTACAAAATACATGTTCGCATTATATCACAAAAGCATTATAAATGGATGCCATCCCAAAAGAGCTGAGTAGCCACCTCGTGCCATCCTCAACAACCATTACCTGCCAACTGGAAAACATATAAAAAGTCAGCGTTGCTGAGTGAGTTCTAGTTTTATAATAAAACATACTTTACTTCCATTAAAAACTATCTCTTTTCTCATGCGATCATTCATCATACGTATACAGATAATAACATTATTATCTTTCATCACATTCGTTATCTTTCGTTCTTTTCATACGTTCATTCTTTCGAGTCTGTTGCGACGACAGAGTCACCCACCTCAATAGCAATCTTAACGATTGCACGCTATCCGAGTCTGTTGCAACCATAGGGTTGCTCACCTCATTGCCAATCTCAATGATAGCACGCTATCCGAGTCTCTTGCAACAACAAGGTTGCTCACCTCATGGCAACATCACGATAGCACGCTATTCGAGTCTCTTGCAACAACAAGGTTGCTCACCCCATGGGCAATCTCAATGATTGCACGTCATCCGAGTCTCTTGCAACAAAAGGTTGCTCACCCCATATATGTGCTTGCAAGCCTTTCCTTCGTTCATTCATCATTCATTAATGCATGCATTCTTACTTCATGTTCCTCTTTCATTATCTTTCATTTTACGTTAAATAATACTTCATTCATTCATTAACATGACACGTAAAGCCATAAGAGAGATAACATACATCATAATAAGGAACATATAATACGCATTCATCATCATCATACAGGGCAACATCATACATACATAACATGCATAAACATGCAACTTCATCATCATCATCATCATGCCCAACATGCTCCCTAAAGTCATAACAATCATCTTACATGCTCTTACGGGAACCTTTACGTCAAAACTTACATCTGCACTTTCCCCCGAAAGTCAGAAGTCGAACTACACTTTCCTCCGAGTGCAACAGCCCTATTCGGGCGTATGGACACCCTTCAGTTGCATGGCCTCCATGCGACTGAACATCATGCGATTGGACTAATGCGGATATACATCTATGCAAATGGACATCCAGTCGTGCGTATGAACCTCATGCGGATGGAACTAATGCGAATGGGCACCTATGCGACTGACCTCATGCGAATGGACTCATGCGACTAAGCACCTATGCGACTGGACCTCAGTCGTATGACTCCCCATGCGACTGGACTCCCAGTCGTGCGAATGAAACCTTAGTCGTGCGATTGAACCCTCAATCGTGTGAATGAATCCCAATCGTGCGAATGACCCTCAATCGCCTCTCAATCGGCCGTATGGCCTTCATTTAGTCGCGTAGCCCTAGCTGATGCATAATGGAGTTCATCCCGAATCCAATCTGCCATTTTCGGCCTCCAAGCTCATCCAAACCCATTCTAAGCCTAAATTAACCATCCTAGACCTTAGGAATGCATACCACAACACCATACAAGCACACACAAGCCCGGAAACATACACGAAATGCATCACACACATCACACCCAAATGGGTCAAACACATACACACACAAAAACGGGTTTTTGATGCTTTCCAGCCCCAAAATCGGTTGAAAACAAGTAAAAGTGGGGTCCTAGAACTCACACAAACGAGCACAACGACAAGGGCTTCGATTTGGCTTGCTACACGACGATTTTGGCCACTTGAACCACCGAATCGACCCTTTCTTCCTCTTTTCTTCCTTTCTCTCTTCTCCTCTCTTTGATAGCTGAAAATATGAGTGTGGGGGAGAGGGTAAGGGCTGCCCTCTCCCTTAAATACTCCCACTCACCCGTCTTTCTTTCGTTGGCGAGTTTGGTCCCTCGACTTTGGACTTTACTTCTTTTTCTTCCTTTGTCGGCTTCAAAATAATAAATATCCGGGTGTTACAAGTCCACCCCCCTTAAATAGGTTTCGTCCCCGAAACCTGTTATTCTTCGAACAAACGTGGATAATGCTGTCTCATTTCTTTCTCAGTCTCCCACGTTGACTCGGATCACTTCCTGTGCTTCCACTGTACACGCACAAGAGGAACCACTTTATTTCTCATCCTTTTCTCCTTTCGATCGATCATTGCCCCTGGTTGCTCCACATAATTGAGCCGTTCATCTATTTGGATATCTTCCAATGGAACAATCATATCTTCATCTACCAAGCACTTCCTCAGATGAGATACATGAAATGTCGGGTGAATTCCACTTAACTCATCCGGTAATTCTAGTCTATAGGCCACCTCTCCTACTCGAGCAATGATTCGGAAAGGGTCTATATACCTTGGGCTCAATTTGCCCCGCTTTCGGAAGCGAATGATACCCTTCCAAGGTGAGACCTTCAACATAATCTGGTCGCCCACCTGGAACTCAATCGGTCTGCGTCGCTTATCAGCGTACGACTTCTGTCTATCTTTGGCTGCCTTCATGAAGACTTTAATCTTCTCAAGCTTCTCAGTCGTAGCCTCGATTACCTCGACGCTTCCCAATTCCTTCTGACCAATATCACCCCAACAAACGGGTGTTCTGCATCTCCTACCGTATAGCATCTCATATGAAGGCATACCAATGCTGGCATGATAGCTGTTGTTGTATGAGAATTCGGCTAACGGTAGGTGGTCATCCCAACTTCCACCAAAATCAATCACACATGCCCGAAGCATGTCTTCCAGCGTCTGAATGGTCCTTTCTGACTGACCATCAGTCTGGGGATGATAAGCCGTGCTAATATGTAACCTCGTCCCCATAGCGTCGTGGAACTTATTCCAAAATTTAGATGTAAACCGGGTGTCGCGATCCGACACAATAGACACCGGCACACCATGACGAGTTACAATTTCCTTGATGAACAGATCAGCCAACCTCTCTGATGAATATGTCTCGCGGATCGGTAGGAAGTGAGCACTCTTCGTCAAGCGATCAACTATCACCCATATGGCATCATACCCTTTCAGGGTACGCGGCAGCTTTGTAATGAAATCCATGGTGATGTGCTCCCACTTCCATTCCGGTATATCCAAAGGTTGGATTTTCCCATACGGCTTTTGATGCTCGACCTTCACCTGTAAGCAAGTAAGGCACTTACTCACATACTCCACCACATCGTGCTTCATACCCGGCCACCAATAATCTTTCTTCATATCATGGTACATTTTCGTGGCACCAGGATGAATGGAGTATCGAGTCTTGTGAGCTTCATCCATTATCTTCACCCGTAGATCCCCAAAACAAGGAATCCACACACGTCCAAATCGGGTTCTAACACTGTGTGTGTTTTCACCCAATTCCCCAACCAGACCTCTCATTCTTTCAGAGTTAAGATGATCCTCTTTTAGCGCCTCATCTTGAAACTCTTTGACTTGCTTCATTACATCAGAGGTCATGATCAACTGGTATGCTTTCACCCGAATCGGCTCGGGTCTCTCCTTTCGGCTAAGGGCATCCGCCACCACGTTGGCTTTGCCCGGATGGTAATGGATCTCGCAATCATAGTCTTTTATGAGCTCCAACCATCGTCTCTGCCTCATGTTCAGATCCTTCTGCTCAAAGAAGTATTTCAGACTCTTGTGGTCGGTGAATATGGTGCACTTCGTCCCGTAAAGATAGTGCCTCCAAATCTTCAACGCAAAGACCACAGCTGCTAGCTCCAAGTCATGAGTAGGATAGTTGACCTCATGAACCTTCAACTGTCGGGATGCATAGGCTATAACCTTTCCTCTCGGCATTAACACACATTCCAACCCCGAGTAGGAAGCATCAGAATAAACCACCAGATCTTCACTTCCCTCGGGTAATGACAGAACAGGAGCTTGAGTCAATCTCGCCTTCAGTTCCTCGAACGCCTTCTCTTGAGCTTGACCCCATACGAACTTCACATCTTTTTGGGTCAACTTAGTTAGTGGAGAAGCAATCTTGGAGAAGTCTTGGATAAATCTTCTATAGTAGCCCGCCAAACCCAAGAAACTACGAATCTCGGATGGAGTCTTTGGTGACTTCCATTGCATAACCGCCTCCACTTTCGCCGGGTCCACCATTATCCCGTCATGATTCACCACGTGACCCAAGAACTGAACCTCGCGCAACCAGAACGCGCACTTGGAGAATTTGGCGTACAATTTCTCCCTCCTCAACGTCTCTAGAACTTCCCGAATGTGACTGGCATGCTCCGCCTCGCTCCTCGAGTAAATCAGGATATCATCAATAAACACGATCACTGATTTATCCAACATCAGCCAACACACTCGATTCATCAGATCCATAAAAGCAGCTCGCGCATTGGTCAAACCAAAAGACATGACGAGGAACTCATAGTGACCATAGCGCGTGCGGAAAGCTGTTTTAGGGATATCTTGTTCCTTCACCTTCAACTGATGATAACCAGATCGAAGATCTATCCTCGAAAACCAACTGGCACCCTGAAGCTGATCGAACAAATCATCTATCCTCAGTAAGGGGTATCGGTTCTTAATCGTCAACTTGTTTAGCTCACGGTAGTCAATACACATCCTCATACTACCGTCTTTCTTCTTCACAAACAATACCGGAGCACCCTAAAGAGAGATACTCGGTCTAATGAACCCCTTATCAAGCAGCTCTTGCAACTGCTCCATCAACTCATTCATCTCGGTCGGAGCCAACCAATACGGTGCTTTGGCGACAGGTTGGGCACCCGGTATCAGGTCAATCTGAAACTCGATCTCTCTGTCAGGTGGCACTCCTGATAAATCTTCTGGGAACACATCTGGAAAATCACACACAACCGGTACATCAGCTAGTTGTGGTGTTGGCGTATCCACATCCTTTACATAGGCCAAGTAGGCACTACATCCACGCCTCATACACTTTCCCGCCACCGCCATCGAGATCACCTTCGGAATCCTAGTAACCCGATCACCATAAACCGTCACTGAACTACCGTCAGGCGCCGACAACCGAATCATCTTCTTGCGACACACAATGTTCGCCTTGAAGTCCGCTAACCAATCCATCCCAAGAACCAAATCAAAACCACCTAAGGTCATCACGAACGGTCTAACAGGAAACTTATGACCCTCAAGTTCCACATCACAGTTCTCTATCATCTCAGAAATCCGGGTAGACTTACCTATGGCAGTTTCTACATCAAAGGGTGCATCAACACATCTACTACTAACAGGCAGCTTAGCATAGAAAGCAGCAGAAATAAAACTCTTACTGGCACCCGAATCAAATAACACAGAAGCTAAAGTTTGGTTCACCAGAAACGTACCGGACACAACATCAGGGTCCGTCCTAGCTTCCTCCTGTGTCATGGTGAATGCCCTGGCGCTCGCCCTTGGTCCTTCACCTCCTGTCTTCTTCGCCCCGGAGCTCTCAGCCCTTGGCCTCTTACAATCTTTGCTCATATGACCCTCTTCACCACAGTTATAGCATCGGACTATACGACAGTCCTTTGCCATGTGCCCCGCTTTTCCACACTTGAAGCACAAGTTCGACCCCAACCTGCACTCCTCACTATTCTCCCTTCCGCACTTGCCACACCTTCTCGATCCTGCACCCGACGTGACCACACGGCGGTCATCCACCCATGCCTTCTTATTACCCGTCGAGGCATCACCCCGACCAAACCTCTTCCCCTGGCAGTTTCGATCACCACCGTTCTTTCTGCCACCTTCAGTCACCACCACCGTTCTCTTATCATACAATCTTCCCGCCAAATCCACCGCCGACCTAAACGTGCTCGGCCGGGCAGCTATCATGTGCCTGCGAATATCCGCTGGCAAACCCTGTATATACCTCTTGATCTTTCGGGACAGAGGTGTCACCTGATCCGGCACCAGACGTGCCATCTCGTTGAATTTTGTGGTGTACTGTTGGTGAGTCATGGTTCCCGCCTCCAGTTGCAAGAATTCCCTTTCAACCTTGTCCATTTTCCGATGAGGACAAAACTCCTCAATCACCAACCTTTTCAGCTCAGACCATCTCATCCTCCCAATGGCCCTGCTACCCTCGGCTTGGACAATATTGTCCCACCAACACAGAGCTGAATCCACAAAAGAGTGGGTAGCGAACTTCACCTTCTGGTGTTCACGGCATTCGCTGATATCCAGAACGGCTTCCATTTCCCTCACCCACCGGTGAGCAGTAGCAGCAGTGCCGTTTCCATCAAAAGTTGGGGGCTTGCATCTCATAAACGCCCCATAGTTATAGCCTCGTACCACCCCTTGCACGGGCTCATCTTCTTCCTCCTCCTCATTATCGGAGAAAATCGTTTCAGGCTCCGGTTGCTCCCGCTCCCCAGAGGCCCTATTCCTCTCCTTTCTTTCTCCCTCTTTCACAGCCTTGATGACTTCGGTCACCACAGACGGTAAGATTGTCTGCATGACCTGATGTACTTCTTCAACAACAGCCTCCTTTACCGAGGCCCTCAAGTTTGCACTCTCATCCCCAGCCTCCAGATGAGGGGTCTCAGGTTCTTCAGGAACCTCCTTCTCAGCTCTTGGCCTTCCTCTTTTAGGTCGCGGTTCCGCATCAGGACCACCACAGCCTCCACCCCTAGAAGCTCTAGAAGATCTACCACCGGCCATTCTCTATCACACTGAAAGATTCAAACACCAACACGGTCATTCAAGGAAACAACTCAGTTTATGTCAAGTATAGTAAGTTCCTAATTACAGTGGCCAGTTGTGATTAGCCACTTACTTTACTCTTCATACCCCAAGTATTACCTGTCTTGACTATATCAGTATTTAAATCTACATACAACACATAACCACATACCATGCGCACATAAACCGGTTAACTTTAAGAAAATACCTGATGGCACGCAACTACTCAAATTGGCATCCCATTCCCTTTTCGTCCCATTCTCAGTTTAAGTTAAGGTTTATTTTGAAAATTTACCCATTTCACTTAAACTTTGGCTCTGATACCAACTTGTAAGGCCCCGTCCCCGGGACGCCTACAGTTGGTCATTCATCGCACATAAAACATATAATTACATTTGACTCATGAAAATATTGCAGCGGAAACATTCAAAAATGACATCTCATTTCATTATAAACACTTTTGCCAAATAATACATCATTATCCGATTACAAAATACATGTTCGCATTATATCACAAAAGCATTATAAATGGATGCCATCCCAAAAGAGCTGAGTAGCCACCTCGTGCCATCCTCAGCAACCATTACCTGCCAACTGGAAAACATATAAAAAGTCAGCGTTGCTGAGTGAGTTCTAGTTTTATAATAAAACATACTTTACTTTCATTAAAAACTATCCCTTTTCTCATGCGATCATTCATCATACGTATACAGATAATAACATTATTATCTTTCATCACATTCGTTATCTTTCGTTCTTTTCATACGTTCATTCTTCGAGTCTGTTGCGAAGACAGAGTCGCTCACCTCAATAGCAATCTCAACGATTGCACGCTATCCGAGTCTGTTGCAACCATAGGGTTGCTCACCTCATTGCCAATCTCAATGATAGCACGCTATCCGAGTCTCTTGCAACAACAAGGTTGCTCACCTCATGGCAACATCACAATAGCACGCTATTCGAGTCTCTTGCAATAACAAGGTTGCTCACCCCATGGGCAATCTCAATGATTGCACGTCATCCGATTCTCTTGCAACACAAAGTTGCTCACCCCATATATGTGCTTGCAAGCCTTTCCTTCGTTCATTCATCATTCATTAATGCATACATTCTTACTTCATGTTCCTCTTTCATTATCTTTCACTTTACGTTAAATAATACTTCATTCATTCATTAACATGACACGTAAAGCCATAAGAAAGATAAACATACATCATAATAAGGAACATATCATACGCATTCATCGTCATCATACAGGGCAACATCATACATACATAAACATGCAACCTCATCATCATCATCATCATGCCCAACATGCTCCCTAAAGTCATAACAATCATCTTACATGCTCTTACGGGAACATTTACGTCAAAACTTACATCTGCACTTCCCCCCAAAAGTCAGAAGTCGAACTACACTTTCCTCCGAGTGCAACAGCCCTATTCGGGCGTATGGACACCCTTCAGTCGCATGGCCTCCATGCGACTGAACATCATGTGATTGGACTCATGCGGATATACATCTATGCGAATGGACATCTAGTCGTGCGTATGAACCTCATGCGGATGGAACTAATGCGAATGGGCACCTATGCGACTGACCTCATGCGAATGGACTCATGCGACTAAGCACCTATGCGACTGGACCCTCAGTCGTATGACTCCCCATGCGACTGGACTCCCAGTCGTGCGAATCAAACCTTAGTCGTGCTATTGAACCCTCAATCGTGCGAATGAATCCCAATCGTGTGAATGACCCTCAATCGCCTCTCAATCGGCCGTATGGACTTCATTCGGTCGCGTAGCCCTAGCTGATGTAGAATGGAGTTCATCCCGAATCCAATCTGCCATTTTCGGCCTCCAAGCTCATCCAAACCCATTCTAAGCCTAAATTAACCATCCTAGACCTTAGGAATGCATACCACAACACCATACAAGCACGCACAAGCCCGTAAACATACACGAAACGCATCACACACATCACACCCAAATGGGTCAAACACATACACACACAAAAACGGGTTTTTGATGCTTTCCAGCCCCAAAATCGGTTGAAAACAAGTAAAAGTGGGGTCCTAGAACTCACACAAACGAGCACAACGACAAGGGCTTCGATTTGGCTTGCTACACGACGATTTTGGCCACTCGAACCACCCGAATCAACCCTTTCTTCCTCTTTTCTTCCTTTCTCTCTTCTCCTCTCTTTGATAGCTGAAAATATGAGTGTGGGGGAGAGGGTAAGGGCTGCCCTCTCCCTTAAATACTCCCACTCACCTGTCTTTCTTTCGTTGGCGAGTTTGGTCCCTCGACTTTGGACTTTATTTCTTTTTCTTCCTTCGTCGGCTTCAAAATAATAAATATCCGGGTGTTACAATGTGGTATTTCTTGAATCGACTTTGGATCCCGAATCGTGACAATCTTTGTCACTTCATCATGAACGAAGCCCATCAAACCCGATATTCTATTCATCCTGGTTCTGATAAGATGTACATGGATCTGCGTTGTCAATATTGGTGGCCTGGAATGAAGAAAGACATAGCGTCTTATGTTTCAAAGTGCCTCACATGCGCAAGAGTCAAAGCCGAACACCAACGACCGAGTGGCTTACTTGAACAACCTGAAATCCCTATGTGGAAATGGGAACATATATCCATGGATTTCATAACCAAGTTACAACGTACTCCTCGTGGCCATGATAGTATATGGGTGATTGTCGATCGTTTGACCAAAACGGCACATTTCATACCAATACAAGATACTTACAAGGTTTCAAGATTGGCCCGTATCTACATTGACGAAATTGTGAGTCGTCACGGCGTGCCGTTGCACATCATATCTGACCGAGACGCTCGTTTCACTTCGCACTTTTGGTCGTCTATGCAAGAACCCTTGGGTACTCAATTGGATTTAAGCACGGCTTACCATCCTCAAACGGACGGTCAAACCGAACGAACAATTCAAACCCTCGAGGACTTGCTACGTCTCTATGTCCTTGACTTTGGTGGTGATTGGGATACGCATTTATCACTCGCGGAATTTTCGTATAATAATAGTTATCACTCAAGTATCAAGATGGCACCATTCGAGGCTTTGTATGGTCGTAAATGTCGTTCTCCGATTTGTTGGACTGACATTGGTGAGAATCTCATAACTGGTCCTGAACTTATTCAAGAAACGACCGACAAAGTTTCTGAAATTCGAAGTAACCTTGAGGTGGCTAGAAGTTGTCAAAAGAGTTATGCCGATAAAAGACGCAAATGTTGGAATTTCAAGTCGACGACATGGTTCTTCTTAAGGTCTCTCCATGGAAACGTGTTGTTCATTTTGGGAAGAAGGGTAAGTTAGCCCCACCTTTTGTAAGACCTTTCAAGATTCTAAAAAGAATTGGGAAAGTGGCTTACAAACTAGAACTACCTTCTGAACTTAGCGGAGTTAATCCTATCTTCCATGTCTCAAACCTGAGGAAATGCCTAGCTGATGAAAATTTGCATGTTCCTCTAGAGGAAATTCAAATAGATGAGTCATTGCATTTCGTTGAGAAGCCTGTTGAGATTATGGATCGAACCCTGAAGAAGACTCGAACAACTACCACACCGCTCGTCAAAGTCCGTTGGGAAAACAAACGTGGAGCTGAGTTTACTTGGGAACGTGAGGAGCATATGAAAAAGATGTACCAGCATTTGTTCGCTTAGTTTTATTCTTAATTTCGGGACGGAATTCTTTTAAGTTGGGGAGACTGTAACATCATGTATTTTAGGGTTATTTATAAGTTAGCATCGTTAAATTCTTGTAAGGGCTATTGTTGGCATTTATGAACTTATGGGT
The DNA here is from genome assembly GCA_025215565.1 of Flaveria ramosissima. NCBI lineage: Eukaryota > Viridiplantae > Streptophyta > Magnoliopsida > Asterales > Asteraceae > Flaveria > Flaveria ramosissima. The sequence goes on from CM046029.1 coordinate 5,187,782, forward strand.
TATCTATGTTTATTTCTTAGTTGTCATTAAATTTTAAATTATGAAAGTTAATAATTAAAATATTAAATTGTATAATAATAATAATAATAATAATAATAATAGTAATAATAATAATAAGTATAATAAAAATAATACTAATAATAATAACTAAAATAATAGTAATAATACTAATAATAATATCAATTTATAAAAATTACTAATCTTAGAAATGTTTAAAAACTTGAAAAATTAAGTTAGGGGGGTTAGTTGTCATTTTTAAAACTTTAAATGAAAGTATTAGCATAAAATAACAAAGATTTAAAGTTGAGGGACTAATGGTGTAAATTACTAAAACCCAAACTCCCTTTTCCCTCTCACCCCGTTTTTCCGGCAGGCCTCCGGCCAACTCGCCAGCGACTCTCCGGCCACCTTAAATCCTCGAAATCAGACGTTTTCTTAACCCAAAACCGGCCCCAAAACTTCCGAGCACACGTTTCGAACGTGTAATCATCAATTAAACATCGGCTACAAACCCAATCGAATGGGTAACCGATGCCTTTAAGCATAGAACCGTTCAGCCGTTAAATTCCAATAATAATCCAATTAAATGAACCCAAACGATCGATTATCTATCTCAAATCGTACAGAATCCTCAATTACACCTGAAACACACACAGTCATTGAATTCGATCACCAATATCACCGAACTTGCAACCCAAATCGAAACCCATCTGCCGAGATTTCTAAACTCCAATTGATAAGGGGCTTTAAGTCTGCAACACCCTCTGAGCTTCACACAAAGTCAATTTGGTTATCATCACCTTTTACCTATCGAACAAAATCAAGTTTGGGTCGCGCCTATTACATCATCTTCCTTATTGTTCTCGAACAAATCCAGTAAGTTGATAATAGATTTAGGCTCGTTTGGACATGGGAAACAAAAGCCCCAGGTTAATTTGATTTACAACATCTTTCGGTGCATCATCGATCTCATTCTAGGGTTCTTGTGGATTTGGGCCGGGGGGGGCATTTTACTATTTTGTTTTAAGGTATTTGTAACCAGAAAAGACCACGGCTAAAGCCCTGGTTCACTGGTTAGGTCACTTTCCCCTCAAACAAGAGGTCCCAGGTTCGAACCCGGGGGACCTCACATAATTTTTTAGGCCTTTTTGGCCTTCAAATTAAATATAAAAATATTTTAAAAATTATAAAAAAATCATTTTATAAATTGTGATAATTTTTAAAACCACTAAGATATTTTTCTATAATTTTTCTAAGTTTTAATAAATAAATTTTGTTAATAAACCATTTTAACAAAAGGATGTTCTTGGATTATTTCTATTAAAATGAATTTTAAATAAAAAAATGATAAATTTTTATTGATGAATTATTAAAATCATGATTGTTTCAAATGTATATTTTAGTTTATATTTAAACTTCACTAGCTATTATTTAATATTATTTTCCTTATAATAATTTTCATAAATGGTATATTTTATATTATTTAGACTACTACAAAAATCCCCAAACCTCACTTGAAAGCCTAGTTTTAGTTAAATCACTAAGCCTATTATTAAACTTTAATCTCGTAAATATATATATATATATATCTAGGTACCTTGTGAAGGTTTACGTTGGAACGACGCTTATCATTAATCTTATTAATCGTCAATTATATATTAATTGACCAAGTGAGTATTTCTATACCCCTTTTGCATATTTTTACATTTTGGGGTGAAACATGTTACCTTATAACTATTGCACTTGTAAACTCGTTTGATTCTTGTAAACACTTGGCAATTCACTCGTATGTTGTGGTTAGTTGATATTAGTAATTACCATGTATTGACTATTATATGTGCAATCATTAACTATTGCTAGCCTGACGACGTCATAGATCTATGGGCTTGACAAGCCTGCTTGGTTAATCCAAGTACACTTAGCTAATCGTATAATCTTGTAAACGTGGAATCTTGTAAACTGTCAAGGATTGATTGTTGCATCTGTCATACATCCCTAGTTACTTTACTTACTAACTTATGACATGAGTTGTCATATTTTATATACTTATGTATGAAAACTATGGAAATCTCACCAACATTATGTTGACCACTTTATTTTTAACATGTTTCAGGAAACACGCAAGTTTGATTGTCATCATTGAAGCTTATTCACATCTAGGAATGGACCTAGTTAAATAAATGCATAGTTTTGGATTATTTCATGTTACGTTATGTTGAGTTATTATCTGAGACTTATGGATGTATTTTTACTTTTAAAACTTATGGTTATAACATTTGGATTAAATAATAGCGTTATGTGGTTGTGAACAATCTTAACCCTCACATCTTGACGATTCCGCCGTCAAGGTTGGGGTGTGACATCACCTACCTTAAAGGTGAAGTTTTCAAACTGCTGCTTCAGGAGATCCTTCTTGTTCTTCTTTGCTTCAGTGGACCCCTCATACATCAGCTTCAGTGCTTCCTATAGTTGCTTGGCAGTTTTGCACTTCTTGAGGCCTTTGTAGATGGAGTTTGGAAGAGCAGTTTCAAGGGCTGTCATGGCTTTCTGATCAATCTCTATTCTTTTCCTGTCTTCTTTAGAGTAATCAGCCACAGCCTTTCGAATCATACCACCACCAGTAGCAGAAGTGGTGCTTGGTATGTAAGGTCCTTTAACAATAGAGTCCCACATCCTGGAGTCTTGAGACTTGATGAAGCCTTCCATTCTTTGACACCAAGTATCAAAGTCTTCAGGAGTGATCAGGGGAGACTTTGTTATAGTCCCAGTTTCCATATCAGCTTTGGTAATAGCTGCCATTTGAGTTGTTAAGTATTTTGTGTGTGTGAGGGATCTTAAGATGGTGAGATCTTATATCAAGAGCCTAGAATGCTTTGATACCAAATGCAGGACCGGTGAAGGGTATGCAATTATAACACAACAACACAATTAGGAGAGTTCCTTAGAACACTTAACAGATCAGATAGGGAACTGGTTAACTTATGTGATAGATGCTAAGAACACAAGTAAGAATGAGACAGAACAAGATATCTAACAACACAAGTATTTGGTTTTCAAGAATGTTGTATATTGCTTCTCAAGTTCTTTTACAAATGTTACAAAGCATACAATAGAAAGTTACAAGTACTTGAGATACTTTATACTACATCCTACAACCGACCATACTTTAAAGGCCAGCTAGATACATAAGACTAGACAACAAAATCAAATGTAGAGTCAAAAGGAAGATACTACAAAAAGGGTAATAGTACATAAAGTAGAAAGCACAAACTCAAGACCTCAATGTACAGTTACCAAAAGCATGGATCTTTTCACCAACTCATGTAAGTTGGTGACTAAACAGAGTTGCAGCGGAAAGGTAGTCCAGCTTTATGGTAAAGTACATCAGATAAAAGCATGTATCTAAAAGTCTTCGGAAGAAATCTGTCTTCACTCTTTGGCTTCGAAGACTTTGTTTTTGAAGCTTCGGAAGACTTCACTTTTGGCTTTGGAAGATATTGGTCTTGGCTTCGGAAGATTTTACACTTAGAATATTTCTAATGCAATGTGTAAAACTTCCGAAACATTTCTACTTCTGTTCTTCAGTGCATGCATGCAGAGAGATTTTGGATGTTTTGACTACATCCGACTTATAGGAATCCTTACAGAGGAGGTGAAAAAAGAGGCAATTCGTGTTATCTTCTTATCTACTTGCTAGAATATATGGAATGCCCGGAATGGTATCATTTTCAATTCAAAGCCGGTCTCGGTGTCGAAGTTGATAGATGAAATCAAATATATCTCATTCTCGTGGTTGAAACATATGGCAAATATTGAAGATTTATCATGGCAAAAATTCCATCAGTATCTTTGTGGCCTTAACATCTTGCTAATGGTCATTTTTAGTTAATAAAAGTTGCTGCTAAAAAAAGAAGTCTATGATGCTGATGGAAATTTACCTGCAAACATGTTAAAAAAAGAAAAGGTGCAACTATTAGTTTGCTCCTTTTTCCAAATAGTCTCTCATTCCTGCAATTGTTCAATGCGAAAACTTACAGAAGTGTTTCGGGTTAATCCAGCCTGACCCATTTTAACCTGTACCAAAAAATCACTCTTTTTTACCACTGCCACCTAGGGTTCAGGAATCGAAAGCGGCAACGATGGCCAATCATGATAACAAACTGTCATAATTTAGATGGTTAGCATCATTGAATTTCAATTGTTGCCTTAATAAGTAGAACTACCTGCATCAATAATTTTGTATTATTAAATATTGGTCATGTCCAAAATGTCTACTGGTTGTTCTCCTGTTTGAGCAGGAAGATCATATATGTAATAAGTTGAAGTGAATTATATATTCTAATAAAAGATCACTTTACCTTGGTATGTATATGATGTTAAAAAAATACAATTAAAAGGTGAAAACTATACTTATAGCCAATCTTGATTAAGATTTCAATTTTATAAATATCTTCTTTTGTAATGACTGAGCAATCATGGCTAAATAAAACGAATTGACAATGCAAACGACATGAAATAAAGGAAGCACATTCGTTAAGACATTAAGGTAAAATGTGATAGAAGAGTACAAAAAATGAGACAGTTTAATATGAAAGTTATGTCACTATGTAACGCCTAATAACACCAACACAATCAATATGAAACTTACGTCACTATGTATCCTGCTTAAGCAGTGCCTAATGAACACTAATACAATCAATATGAAACTTATGCCACTATGTATCCTGTCATGTTATCATAAATGCAAGACCATAGTGTACATGAAAAAATGCATTTTAAAATTACCATCAGAGAAATTAAATTCATAACAACAGTTCATAACATCTTAATAAATCATTAGAGATGTTAGAAAAAAACTATTGTAGTTTATGGCATAACTCACGAACCAATTGTTTACGTAAGCCTACAGTATTAACATTTGAATACATTACTTACAAAAACAGGCAATGATGTTCTACAGATTATAAAAAAAGATTTTATTAAAAGGAACTTTGTAGAAGAACTTATAAAATGTAAAAGTGACGATCAAACACCAACCCGTTGTCAAGAAAATAAAAGATTGTTTGTGTAATCGAGACCATTCACACGTTTTAGAAATAAAAAGGAAGAAGTGAGTATAGTCTAGCAATTTTCGTAATGTCTTCATAGCACGAAGCATACCTGCATAAATAAACCCAAAGGCATGCTGAAAACCAACACGCAAAATAAAGATAAATAGAAGCTGTTGGACAACAAATCGTTACATAACAAAGGCGACGACAGAACCTGTGCAAGACGAAACGGAAACGACAAAGAACAAAATCAAGCCACTAGTGAAGCAAGAAAATCTAGTGATACTCCAAATGTATAACTGAAATCATTGTAGATATAGATAAGAGAATGGATGTCAATTGAATAAAACTTAAGACTAATTTATAAGATTCATAGTTAGCAGAAATCATTAAGGAAGTTTACCTACCGTAACACCACCACCACCTAGGGTTCTGGTATTGAACCTCGCAACGATGGCTCTAAAGCACAGGTGATGATTTAAAGACGTGCGTATGGTAGTGATACGTGTCTATTTGTATAGGGTTCAATTAGTCATTATTTTTGGTAGTGATACGTGTCTATTTGTATAGGGTTCAATTAGTCATTATTTTTAAGTATAAGGGGTTATATTGTAAACGAGCAAACGATGGTTAGGTCGTTATATCCTTTGTAACAGATCATTTGTAGGTTATGCAATGAAAACAAAAGTTTCTTTCTCACTTTCTCTCTAGAACTCTCTCTTTCTCGTTTATTAGAGAGAGAATGTGTAATCAGAAGAATAAAAAAGTGAGACGTGCGCTTTTGTTACCTGCTTTTGTTTCCTTGCATCAACTATGTGTACCATGTGTTCAACCTATTAGATTTCGCTATTAACCTTAGTTTCAAATGTAATAGTTTATAACTATAACTAGATTATTAGCTCGTGTATTACACAAATTAAAAAGTTATAAATATTTTCAAAAATGTAAACAAATATATTTAAATTCTATTGTTTTAATTTAAATCGATAATAAAAAAATTAGATATTGTGATCATAAGGTTTAAGGGGTTAAATAAGGTTTGAGATAATTTATTTCATAGGTGGTTCAAAAAAGTTAAAATTAACAAAAACTTCAAGTAAGAAATACATTATGATTTGTGCAAAATTTGTTAAAGAAGATTTAGACGAGAAAATTTTTGTAATGTGAAATCTGATGATTACATGTGTCATCACAATTATTATAAGTATGATTCCCTTTAATATTTTGTATTTGTCACACGTTTTTATATTACTAACTCAATCAAGCACATCCAAAACTGCACCAACAAACAAACAATAAACCAATTTAATTTATTGGATGACAAAAATTATTTAAGCTTTCTAGCGTGTATACATGAGAAGCCTTCATGTTTTACATAAGATAATAATATAAAAATCATGAGTTATAGACTACACATACTCGTGTATATGTTTTAGCGTACCATCCATCCTTCTAGAGTAGAATTTTTAAGGAAATCATGAATATGTGTCAGTGTCACAGACAATAATCAACTTTGGATATCATCGTGCGTGTCGCTTTTTGTCTTATTTGTTTTTCTTTAATCATATTAATATACTAGGCTAAAGTCCCGTGTACCACACGGGTTCAATCAAAAAATATTATTATTGTTTAAAAAGATGCGTAAGTTATAATGTTGTTGATAATATTTTGTATATCGACTTTTATGTATAATTTTTAACATTAGCTATATCTAACATTAGTAGGTTTTCTCTATTAATATTTATACATCTAAATAGTGTATAATATAGAATGAAATAAATTTATAAATAAGAACTTTAACTAATAAACAAATTAAATTGAACATGAAAAACAATATTTCAAATTCATAAACATCCAAAAATTTATTTGTATACAACATTTGGTGTTTTGTTGGTTATTTTTCCATCATTATCTAATATTAATAATTTTAACCTTTATCTACTTTTAACTCGAGATAATACAACATAGAGCTGATCATTATCCATGTTTTAAAACAAACCAACTTTGGATAACGATTATCATTGGCTCTTGTTTTATTGTCATTGCATAACACACTGATAATAACACTTGTCTTCTTTAAAATTTTAAAAAAATTCTTTTGTCTGAAGGTGTCAAAGCCAACCGTGGAATAAAAATGTGATTTTCAATATTACTTCCAGATACATCAAAACAATTTGTACATATCAAACGAACTCCTATCAAACATAATAATAATAACATGGCAGTACACATAAAAAGAAAATAAAGAAGTTTAAAAAGTAAAAGCATGTAATACCTCTTTATAGATTGACTGTTGAAGTAGATCACCTTTAAAAAAATAAAGTAAAATAATATTAATCCAATAACACAATTGTAGACAATGATAGGTTAAATCATATTCGCAGAGGATGAAAGTTCAAATATAACAAAAAATAAATACCTTTTGTTGAAGAAAACTTGATAAAACCGAAGCCAAAATGAGAACGTAAATGAAGTCTATCGAATGCGATCATCAAACTTTATAAAGACAAACCGCGAGGGTCGTAAACCTGGGATGGTTGAGAAACATTTTAAAATCGAGTATGATTTCCTTTTCAAAAAAAGATACCTATGAATTCCTTCAAACTGGAGAGAAGCCGATTAAAAAATTCCGTAACTTTTGTCAAGATTTGAATATAAATAGAGTATTTAATGGAAAAACACAATCAAGGAACCAATTTCATAGATGAAGAAAACCATAAATGATTTGTACAGTTTTTATTGATTAATTATTTGAAAAAGAAAAAAATATCGGGTATGATTCAATTTCCAAAAAAAGATGTGCTTTAATTTAGGATTAATTTTTAAATTTTTCTTAAATATCTCTTGTATATAAGTTAACTTTTAGTCAAATGAACCTAGACTAACACTAAGAACAGATACATATTTAGGCGGAAATTAAAAAATAGAGGCTTAAGAGAATGCCATGTGGCACTAAAGTTATTATTTTATTAATAAGTATAGATTATCTTCAAAATTTTAGTGTTACTAATATCGTCATACGAAAATGGAATTTCATTAAACTTTTCATTTAATAATAATAATAATAATAATAATAATAATAATAATAATAATAATAATAATAATAATAATAATAATAATAATAATAATAATAATAATAATAATAATAATAATAATAATAATAATAGTAATATAATAATAATAATAATAATAATAATAATAATAATAATAATAATAATAATAATAATAATAATAATAATATTATTATTATTATTATTATTATTATTATTATTATTATTATTATTATTATTATTATTATTATTATTATTATTATTATTATTATTATTTAAAATTAGATTTTTATAATATAAACTATTGAATATTGGCTAATATTAATCGCAACTAACAATTTAGCTTACATTAATTTTAACTTTTGATTTTGTCACCAATAATAGTATTAAGTTTAACTATTTGTTAACTCCGTTAGTTTTGCATAACATGGTACCTGACATTTCTCGTGACTTGGCATGTGACATTACGTATTAAATATTAAATACTTGAAATATAAAAGATAAATATAACACTCAATTTTTGTGTCTTTTTATCTCCAAGCCACATCACGTTATAAAAAACCAATAGAGTTAATGAACAGTGATGCCGAGACTATTATTAGTTACAAAATTAAAAGTTAAGATTAATACAGATTAAATTGTTAGTTGGTATTATATTTTCTAATGATCAATAGTTTGGATTAATAAAATCTACTTTTTCTAATAATAATTATATAAATAAATAAATAAGTAGTAAAAAATAAATATAGATATTTAATGATAATAAGGGAAGGAAATATTCTTTTATTAAAATTGGGGAAACTTAGAACGAATGTTTTTTTACCTAGCTATATTATCTTCAAATCAACCCAAGTTTATGAAACTGATTCACAAAAGAATCGTGATGATTATCCCAGTATATACACTTTCCCTTTTGGAGATCAAGATCACCCTCATAAACCTTCTACTCCCACAAAGTACTTGTTGCTTTTCTTCAAAGAAATTTCGGCATCAAGATTCCATTCAACAAGATAATTTAATTTGTTCTTCAATTTGTTATTTGTAAATGTGAATTATGTGTGTTTCAATGAACTAGCCACAAACCAAATATTAGTCTTGAAAAGATTTCCAAAGGTAATTGATACGCTGTAGTTGTGAGTAACGATTCAATATCATAAGTATTTTTAAATACTGAGAAATTCAATTATATAAGTTCATTAAGTGTTTTACTATATCTTTGATGTTCATAAATCCATTTTATCATGCAAAAAAGATAGGCCGTCATAAAGTTTCCAAATCATGTATGTATGTCTAACTAAGAGATGGACTCAAAATATATAGATTTCATAATGGTGCATTTTGATGGTTTTATTGAGTAAAAGTACTTAGAGTTGAGCCTTAGGATTTTCTCAGCAATTGGTTTTCTTCTAAGGGGGTTGGGGGTGCGGTCCCAGTAGGAAAACGGATAGATGAGCCCAATTAAGATAACACATATCCTCCAAAGTAGGGTCGTACATTTACCGTTCAAAAAAAAACTTATGCCTTCCGGATGCTCAAAAGGGTGTATTTAATAACTTAGTAATTAATTAATTAATTATTACAATGTAACCCCCGTGTGTTGCGACTGTATTGTGACAGACGTGTAAAATGACAATAAAATGTCATGTCATCAACTAAATAGGTCTTTGGCTGCTACATTCAACAACAAAGTCTAACTTGATTTCCCGTTTATGCCTGGTTCCATGTTGGTTGTTAAAATAAAAAAAAATGTGAACTTTGCTTATATTTCATGTAGTCGGCCCTTTCTTTTCTAATCACGAATTATCGTAAAACCGTACAAGTTGCAACTTACATAAAGATATTTAATCTTTTATAAAAGTCTCCTGAATAAACTTTCTAAATCGTAAAATCGAGGAGTTCCACAAATTTACATAATCAACACATAATCTAACAAACCAACATTATTATTCATTAAATTTGAAAATGACAATACACCACACAAACATCACTATTTCAATCAAGGAAAAACTAAGCTTTTACCAAAAAAATCAAATACAAGCAAAAATAATCAAGTTGTTATCAAATTAATAAACTGTATTGAGATTAGACATTAACGCAGTTACGAATTGTGAGCTTCGGATGCGCCAACTTACCGAAAATCCTCGTGAACTGGTCAACAGAGATAACCTAGGGAAATCCGATGGTTGGCGTCGATGAGAACACAACCCGACATCATTGAGCTATCTTAAACTCATGAAAAATAACCTATCATCATATTAAGCATCATACATAGTTTTACTGAGTAGTCTCAAACACTCCTACAAGACCCGAGTCACACTAAATTTCGAAAGGGATATTGTAGCCATAATCATAAATGAGTGACAAATACTACATACAAACTAATTATCTATACTATATTATAATCTATTTTCCAACTTCTTTAAAATTACTATCTTCTGTATGATGTACATGATTATTCACTTTTCCATAATGACCCGACCCTGAACCGGTATAACCTGTTGCGCACCGAAGATGATGGGCTTTTGCTTTTGGTGTTCGCGGTTCAGATTTCGATGATATAGAAAATTGAACATATAAGTGCTTCAGTTTTCTCTAGATCAACATGTACAAAATTTTCAGCATGATCCTCAACTTAATTAGCCATAGTATCAAAATTAAAACTGTAAGGCCCCGTTCCAGGGACGCTTACAGCTGGTCAATCATCGCACATAAAACATAGAGGTTCATTAACTTAAAGAAAACCTTGCAGCGGAAACATTAAAACAGACATTTCATTATAAATGCTTTTGCAAGTTAATACAACATTCGTTACAAAACATCGTTTGTTCGCATTACAATGCAAAAACATTAAACAAAGAATGCCATCCAAAAAATGCCAAGTAGCTGCCTCGCGCCATCCTTAGCAATGCTCACCTGCCAACTAGAAACACATAAAAGTCAGCGTTGCTGAGTGAGTTCTAGTTTTATAATAAAACATACTTTATCTTTTGTTTAAAATCGTTCTTTACAATCGTACGTGATCATGCACTATACATACACATAGGTATATCATTATTATCTTCATTATCTGTTCGTTCAATCCGTACATTCGTCATTAAATCATTACTTTCATTCGAACCAATGCCATGTGCTTACCCCACCGTCATGCATAAAGCGGGTACTGGGCCTGAGGTCTTTCATAGACCCCGAACATTATGCACGAAGCTGACTCCAGTACCTAGGGTAAGCGACAAGGGTCCCATACATATGGTCAATCACAAGGATTGAACCCCAGTGTGCATCCTTCTGGGGTAATTAACCCGCGCACAGTTGAGCTAACACCCTTCATTGGGTGTGAACTTCCATACATATGCTTAATCACGCGGATCAAGCCCCAGTGTGCATCCTTTCGGGGTAGCTAACCCGCACACGGTTGAGCTAACACCCTTCATTGGGTGTGAACCTCCATACATTTGCTTGCAAGCCTTTCTTACTTTTGTTCATTCATTAATGCATGCATTCTTTCGTTACGTTCCTCTTTTCATTATCTTCCACTTTACGTTACATAATATTTTTCATTTCATTCATTAACATTCAACGTAAAGCCACGGGAAAATAATCATACATAACAATGAACAGGAATATAAAGGTACAACATCATCATATAAGGCACCATCATACATACATAACATACCACATACATACCATCATGCATAAGCATCAATCATACATCATACATGCCCATCATAATATCTATGACCCTAAAAGTCAACTTACATGAACCCCCGGGAATCTCCCAAGTCAAAGCCTACATCAGCTCTTTCCCCCGAAAGTCAGGAAATAAACAAAGTTCTTTCAGGCGCATGAGCCTTATTTGGGCGTAATCCGCACTATTCAGTTGCATGGCCTTCCAGGCGCATAAGGACACTTAGGCATATGGACAATATGGGGCGAATGGACACCTAGGCTTATGGAGGGTCTCCAGACGCATGAGCACTATGGGCGTATGGACTCTCAGTTGCATAGCCTTCAGTCGCATGACCTTCAGTCGTGTGACCTTCAGCCGCATGACCATTTGGCCGTATGGCCTTCAGTCGCATAACCCTTCAATCGGATGCCTTTCAGGCGCATGAACTTTAGTCGCATGACCATTCGGCCATATGGTCTTCAGTCGCATAACCTTCAATCACATACCTTTCAGGCGCATGAACTTCAGTCGCATGACTTCTGAAGATCATGTATAGGTTGGACTCATCTTAGTTTAGATTGTTTACTTTACTTGTAATAGGACTTTTGTTAGTTTTCTTTTGTATGTACTTAGATTTGTGCAGTTTTGCAGTCTAGCGAAACTGTGAGCGAATCTGTAAATTTGCTCACAGTTTGTTGTTCTTGTTTACCTGGCGAACTTATGTTCTGCCGGGCGAAACTGTAGTTTCGGCATGACAGTTTCACTGACAGCGAAACTGTCTGCGAAACTAAGACTGCTTTATATACTCTTGTTAATTTTCATTGTAAGGTAAGCTTGCAAAACCCTATTCGTGGATCATTGTTGCAAGTTACCTATTTCAAGCAGTTATTACACAGAAATATCATTGTGCTTTTTGTTATTGATTGTCATTGATCATTGTGTTATCAAGTATGAGTTAGTATTGTGTTCAATCTTCTCTATTATCATTGTTTAGCATGCTTGTTGGATACTGAGCGATTCTTCACATCATTTGCACTGTTTTTCGATCACATGGACCAACAATATGGTATCAGAGCCTTAGTGCTCTTGATTTGTTGAGTTTTTATGGTTTTTGTTCAATATCTTGTCTCAATCAATTTTCATTGAATTATACGGTGTTTTTGACATGGAAATTGATTGAATTATGCTAGTTTTTGATTGAGGAAGATTTTACAATCATTAGATCTCAAATTCATTGAGTATTGGATGATTTCAGATTGATTTTGTGTTGAAAAAGGGTTTTGAGATCGATTAGCGAATTTACTATTCTTCCTGCGAAACTGCCATCTCCTTTCAGCGAAACTATGGGTTATTCTGCATCTGAAGTTGTTTTCTAGTGGTTCTGCGAAACTAATCTTTTGAACGAAAGTTCATCAGTGTTTGTGAACGGTTAACAAGCGAAATTGCTGCTGAAATTGTTTTTGAACGAAAGTTCAAGCTTGTTTCGTGCGAAGTTATCAGCGAACTAAGCCAGTGGTGTCTTTGGATTAGCGAAAGTGCTGCCGAAATTGCTAGCGAAATTAGCTTCCTCAGCGAAATTATTAGCGAAAGTAATTTTTCAGCGAAACTGTCTGCAAAGTCATCATTTTCTGCGAAAGTGTCAGCAAAATTATCTTCTTCTCTGCCGAAACTACAATGTCGAAGTTAACCACACTCACACTTGCTGATCTTGAAAGTGTTGCACCCAATAGGCCTCCAAGACTCATTAATGGAGATAATTTTGAAGATTGGAAGAGATGTCTCAAAGCTTTCTTCTTCTACACTGATCATAACCAATGGGAATCGATTACTTCTGGTCCTCACATACCAACGGTTACTGTTGGTGATGTTGTCTCTCAAAACAAGGACCCATCTTCCTATACTGAAAGAGATCTGAAATGGATTGATCGTGACCAAAAGACTTTTGGTGCTCTAACTCTCTTTCTAGCACCAGACATCTACAACCGTTTTGCAGAGCATAAAAATGCTAAATCTCTTTACGATGCTCTATGTGAATTTTATTATGGTAATGCAGATTTGGTAAAGGATAGGAGTATTCAGGCTGAAAAGGAATTCAATTCATTTGTGGGATACAAGAATGAGAGTCTGACAGATCTTACAAATCGTTTCTTAACTGTTTCAAGCACCTTAAAGAAATATGATGAAAGGCTTTCCAATAGTGAACAAGTTAACAGGCTTCTTGATTCTCTTCCACCTCAGTGGAGTCTTCAGGTGAGAATGCTTAAACAAGAAAGAGGGTTCACAGATTACAAGCTGATGGATATTATCAATAAGTTGAAGTCCTTTGAGTTGGACATGAAAAGGCGGGAATTTAACCAGACTATGATGCCCACATCTGGTTTTTCTCAAAATGCTGCTTTATTGTCATCCGCTGCAAACTCTCAAATACAGAATCCAATTCAAGGAGGGAGCAATACAAGTACTTTCTCGAGTGGGAACAGTAATGTTGGAAGAGATTTGGGTAATTCTAAGGCCAATGTTGAAACTTCAATTACATTAGAAACAATGGCTCTTTTTGGAATGTTCGTTCAGAGCTATGAAGCACTTGTCGTTGGAGAACTGAAAGGGAAGGGAATGACTATGGAAGCATGTATCAGGTGGATCCTGATGATCTTGAAGAAACTGATATTCAATGGCAGATGGCTATGTTGACCCTTAGAGCTCGAAGATTTATGGAAAGAACTGGACGAAAGAACTTTGGTGGTCAAACATCTAATTCAAAACTGGGGTTTGATAAGTCGAAATTGAGATGCTTTAATTGTAAACAATTGGGACATTTCAAACGTGAATGTCCATTACCAATTGTCACCGATCCTAGCAATTCTGGAGTCCCAAGACTGACAGCAGAGAAAGAAAAGGAAGATGTGAATCACAAAAAGGAGTCTGCCTTGATTTCTAACTTTGACTGGAGTGCCGAGGTTGAGGAAACAAGAACTGAGATAAATCATGCTTTAGTTGCTGAGTTTGTTGAAAGTAGTGAAGAGGAAGATGGTAAAGATGGATTTGATCTTTTCAAGGAATTCAAAAGAGAAAATGTGTCATTTGTAAATGAGAAAGAAGAAAAAGATGATGGAATTGGGGAAGACGAAACTGCAAGTTTAAGTGAGAAAAGAAGTTCAAGAGCTGGGCAAAGAAAGGATAATGATGATGATGCTGCTACTGTTGAGGAAAAGAAGTCAAGTACTCCAGTATGCCTGTGTGACAAAGCCTTAGCTGCTGAAAAGATGGTAATGGGACTTCCATATGAGGTAATACAGGATATGTGCTCATCTGCTTGTAAAATTAGATTATTTGGGATTTATAAGGCTAACCGTCTATTAATTGATAATGAAAAGGATTTAAAGCGAATTAATGATGAACTTAAAATCAATGAATCAAAATATTTTGTTAAATTAAATGAGGCTTTAAAAAATGATCATTTAAAACGAATTGTTTTGGAAAGGAATGTCGAGATTAACACTTTGACTGAAAGGGTTGCTCTTGCTGAATTTGAAGCAAGCAAACTTCAGTCAAAGTTAGATAAATGGACTATATTAGGAATGAAACATGATGATCTTTGTAAATCTCAACGGGGAGCTAGAATTAAAACTGGATTGGGTTATGAAAATGTAAAGGTTTATCCTCGGCCTAGTACATACTGTTATTCTCCTATGCCTGTTCCTCATCCTTCTAATGATTTAATCAAAACAGATACTGACAGTATGTCTGCAGGTTTAGAGGGGATTAACTCTAAGTACATTCGTGAAGACTACGACTATGGACCAACTAGTGGGCTTGGATGCACTAGTACTAGTACACCTGATTGTCAGCAGTCTGTTTTAGATCACAAGTCTAGTTTAAATTCTGTTTTTGTTTCTAGTTAGATTGTAACAGACTCTGTTGTCTCATGTTCTCATGATAGTTTTATTTCATCTTGTAATTCAGATCATGGTACTGATGTCTTTTGTTCTAGTAATGATTGTAATGCATCTGATCTTTCTCCAAAACCAACTGAGCAAATTAAACCTAATTGTTTTGAAAAGTTCTTTTCTCATCCTATTCCATCTTTCACTCCATTAAATATGACTTTATCTGATGAACGTATTTCTTCCTCATCTGACACCAGTACCAGTGGAACTTGTTCTACTGATTTGTCAGACGAATCTTCATCTATTTTTGTAAATAATAATTCTTTTTCAAATAAACGTCAAACTCATGGGTTGTATGAGACATTCAGTGACATTGATTCTAGTTTATCTGAATGTGATGAGGAGATTATTATTGATCCTATTTTTATCCCATCAAATCACAGACCTAGATTCAAACCTCATTGTTTCACGTGTGGTTAAGAGGACCATCTTGTCAAGAATTGTCCTTCTTTGATTCAAGGATTTTCTAATAGGAACTGTTTTGGAAATAAATTGACAAAATTGATTAATAATT
The DNA here is from genome assembly GCA_025215565.1 of Flaveria ramosissima. NCBI lineage: Eukaryota > Viridiplantae > Streptophyta > Magnoliopsida > Asterales > Asteraceae > Flaveria > Flaveria ramosissima. The sequence continues at coordinate 5,204,011 of CM046029.1, forward strand.
TCTTCTGTAAAAAATCTATTTCATCAAAAAATAAAGTTGTTCAATCTTGGGTTCCTATTACACCTGGCTAATTGATTTATTCATTCTTTTCAGGAGTCATCCTCTAAGATCGTAAACAGCTTATGGCATGTTGATAGTGGGTGTTCCAAACATATGACTGGATTGAAAGATTTGTTGACCAATTATCGGATTCTAGATGGAGGATATGTTGCTTTTGCTGGTGACAAAAAGGGTGGAAAGATGATTGGACAAGGAGAAGTTACCAATGGTTCTCTAACTCTAGAAAAAGTCAACTATGTTCCTGAATTGGCATTTAATCTTCTGAGTGTTTCTCAAATCTGCGATAAAGACGTTCCCGTTCTGTTTGAATCTGATGAATGTCTATTTTTAAAATCAGAGATTGTTATTCTAGATGATTTGATTCTTATGCGTGCTCCAAGAAAGCATGATACGTATCTTCTTGATATGAACTCAAGCGAGTCAAAGGCTACTGCAACTTGTCTTCTTTCAAAAGCATCAACTTCTGAGTCTCTCTTATGGCATCATCGATTAGGCCATGTTAATTTTAAGATAATTAACAAATTAGTAAAGAACAATCTCGTTAGAGGACTTCCTTCAAAAGATTTTTCTGTTAATGAAAAATGTATGGCTTGTGCCAAGGGCAAACAACATAAGAAACCTCATAAGCCCAAACTTCTAAATAGCATATCTTGTCCTCTCGAGTTGTTACATACTGATTTTTTTGGCCCAATTAGTGTTAAATCTATTGCTAAAAAATCATTTTGTCTTGTTGTTATAGATGATTTCTCAAGATATTCATGGGTGAGGTTTCTTGCACACAAAAGCGAGGTTGTAGAGGAATTGCAGAGATTAATTCTTTCTATCGAAACAATTAGCAAGAGAAAAGTTATGGTCCTGAGAAGTGACAACGACACTGAATTCAAAAATCAGATTCTTGATTCATTTTGTGCTCAAAAGGGGATTGTGAGACAATTTAGTGCTGCGAGAACTCCTCAACAGAATGGTATTGCAGAACGAAAGAATCGCACTCTCATTGAAGCTGCTCGTACAATGCTGATAGAATCTTCATTACCCATTGCAGGACCGTTTAAGGGCTTAACCACAATTACAACACAACAACACAATGAGGAGAATAACTAAGCTCTAATCAAACAGTGAACTAGATAACCAAAGTGATACAAAGAACACAAGTAAAGTAAAGAGACAGAACAAGAGAGTTGGGTTTCAAGGAGGCAGTATATTGCTTTCTCAAGTTCTTTTACAAGTGTTACAAAGCATAAAGAAAAGATACAAGAACTTGAAATACTTATACTACAACCTACAGCCGGCCATACTTTGAAAGCCAGCTGGATACAATTGACTAGACACTAACAAAATCAATTGTAGGATCAAAAGGCATATCTGCCTTTTGACCTTGTGACTATGACATGCCATAGCTCACATCCTTATACAATACAAAAAGGATAAAGTACATAAAGTGGAAAGTTGAATACTCAAGACCTCAATGTACAGTTACCAAAAGCAAGGCCCTTTTCACCAACTCATGTAAGTTGGTGACTTTACAGAGATGCAGCGGAAAAGGTGCTTTATGGAACAGTACATCAGATAAAGCATGTGTACTAAAAGTCTTCGGAAGAAATCTGTCTTCATAGGATGAGGCTTCGGAAGACTTTGTCTCTGAAGCTTCGGAAGACTTCATGTTTGGCTTCGGAAGATATTGGTCTTGGCTTCGGAAGATTTTACACTTAGAGTATTTTCTAATGCTTTGTGTAAAACTTCCGAAGCATTCTTCACTTCAGTACTTAGTGCATGTTGCTGAGACACTTAGGCTGTTTTGGGTTGCATCAGACTTCAGGAATCCTTACAAACTCCCCCTAGGCTGATGCTACCAAAACACTTGGAAGATCTTCAAATGTTGGTAGTCTTCAGTACAATCAGGACCATTCCTTTCTTCATGAGATGGTCAGGATCATCAAGACTTTCATAGTATCTTCTCATCTCAAAGAGATCATGCAGAGGTAAGTTGATTATGTCTTGCCATGAGTAGACATTCTCAACACCTTGATCTCTGATAACAGTCCATCTCTCTGGATTGGTAGAGTATGTCCAGGATAAGATGGGTGTCTCACTAGTTAGAGGAGCCACTTGAATAGGAGTTGATTGGGCTGCCTCATCATGCACTTCCTCAGGTTGATCTGATTCAGCCTGAGGTGCAGAGGTAGATGACTTTGGCTTCTTCTTCTTTGTCTTTGGTTTAGAAGCCATCCTCTTCTTCCTCTTGGTTGTCTTTAACTGAGAAGACTGGTCTGCAGCACCATGTTGATCATCAGTGTCTTTCTCAGTTGGGTGTTCCTCCCTCACAGGTTCAGAAGGAGAGGGAGTTTGACCCTGCCTAGGATCAGAAGATGAAGCTTGCTGGGGCTCAGCTGGAGGTGCTGGTTGAGGTGTCTCTGGTTGTTCAAACTTGACCTCCACTTCAGGTGGGACTTGACTTGGAAGAGAGTGCAAGTCAATAAGTTCTCCACTCTTAATCTTCTGCTTGATCACCCTAATATGCTCATCCATAGTGGATAGAGACATGGGGCCAAGTCTCCTTCCGGAGAATCCATACAGCTTCAAGAAGCTCACCATTCTTTGTCTGTCAGCAGACTTCTTTGCATTCTTTTGAATGGTGGCCCTTGACTTTGCAGCTTCTTCCCTTAGTTTCCTTTTGGTTGTCTTTCTTTCCTTGACTAACTCAAGTTCAAGTTGCTTTAGATACTCGAACTCAATGAAGTCATAGGACAAAGGGAGAAGTGCATCTGCCTGATAGAAGCCTGTGGCACTCAGGTAGTTGATCATTTTGATCCTATCTTCCTCTTTATCTACCTGAGGTTCTTGTGGAGCCACATCTTCCTGTGCAGGACTTTCTTGAACTGGTGAGAGAGTAGGAGCATGCTTGTAAAGTCTTTTCTGTCTCTTCTCCTCTTTGAGTTGGAGAAGTATCATTGCATCCTCTTTCTCCTTCAACTCTCTTGACACTTCTCTGTCAGCCAGTTCATTTAGTTCTTCTAAGGGGAGGGAGATGATCTCATCAATGTCATAGTTCCTGGTCTGTAAGTAGGTAATCCTGACTGCCCTTAACTCATCATCCTGAGTATTTGGTCTGGGGGCAGCCCTGATTGCAGCTTGCATGAAGCTAGATGACCCAGTGGAACTTTCTCCCCTTAGTCTCCTTTTCCTCTCTCTCTCTTCCTCCTCAATTTCCTCAGGAGTCATTATCCTTTTCCCTTTGTCACCAACAGACCTTTGTGACTCAGGGTGGATTGAAGCTTGGCCTTCATTGCTTGGAGTAGCTTCCATGCTCTGGCCAGAGAGAGGCTGAGAAACACCTTCACCAGCAGGTGTCTCAGATGGAGTTTGGACCTCAGCAGCAGTTGTTGATGATGAGACAGGGGTCTCAGGTTCTGTCACTGGGCCTTCAGTCAAGGTTTCCCCTATGAAACTAATCTTAGGGTCCACCTCAACATCCAGTTGACCGATGACATTGCCTGATTCCCTAAGTCTCCTTCTTAGAGAGAACTCTGCCATGATCCTGTCTTGGATTCTTTGAGCCAGCCTGTCAGCTTGTCTTGAATTGCTTGGATTGACAAGTGGCAGGTTGACTAAATCCAGTCTTTCATAAAAGCTCAGGCTTTGGAATTGAAAAACTTCTTGTTGGCCTTGAACTCTTTGAAGTATGAGGGCTCTTCTGTCATCATCATACCTCCACCTTATGATTTGATTGCTAGTTCCCAGTGGTGGAGATGAGACAGCCCTTGGTATGCCTTCCTCAAAGAGACTCCTGATGAGAGAGTCTATAGAGTCCACATTAATGTGAACTTGAGGAAGTTGCTGAGAATGCACAACAGCAAGTGAGGATGGTGAGTCCTCTATGTCCATTCTCTCTGAAGAACTCCCAGGTTCTGTGGTTGTAACAACTTTCTCCCCCTTTTTGGTAGCATCACCCACTTGCATAGGTGAGCTGGAGGATAAGTCAATCACTTCCACAGGTTCTTGTGTTCCTGGTTGAGCTCTCCTTAAAGGTCTCCCAGCTAGTTTTTCCTGCAGATATGAAATCTGGAGTTGCTGATCATTGACCCTGTTTTGTAAGGTAGTCACCTGAGATTCCAAGTGACTAACCTTAGAGACTAAGTAGGTGCATGTTTTTGACAGTTTTTGCACCTTTAGTCTCAAATTCCCCTCATCTTCATCAGAAGATTCATTGGGGGATGAGATGATTGGACCAAAGTCCTCTCTCTCACCACCAGCTTGAGTTTCTTGGCTGCTGGTTTTCCTCTGCTCACTGGCAGCCTCAGTTGAGATGCCAATGGGCTGAGTTGCCATGGTTGAGGTCTTAATGATGTAATCACTTTCAAAAGTGAGAGCCTCTTCCATATGGACATCCTGAACAGGTTCAGAAGTGTCCACCTCAGTAACAGGTGACTGATGGGGGATAGACTGAGGAGAGTCAGAGGTACTCATCTCTCTTTGAGTAGGGGAGGAGAAGAGAGACTCATGGTACTCACTGAATCCTAAGTCTTCATCAGTGTAAAAGGATAGGTTGGGAATTGGTTGGTTGAGATCCAAAGGCTGGGGATGGTAGCTGTCCCCTGAAGGTTGTCCACTTGAGTGTTGAGACTCAGAGTGAAGGCTTAAGGTTGTTGGGCTATTGAGCTCATCAGGGTGAGCTTGAGGAACCTCAGCCCTGATAGGTGAACAATGGGAGTGGTTTGCTCCTCAGGAGAAGTGGGAGCTCTAGTGTCCACTTCTTCCTGTAAGGTTGAGTATTTGGGGGCCTGCACAGACTCAATAGTCTGAGCAGGGGTTCGTTTGGATTTTCTTTGGTAGGTGAGGGTGATTTCTGGTCTTTTTAATGGTAGGGACAAAAGAGGTGTGGGTTCAACACTAGCTTGTGTTGCTAGGTTGTCACCTTGAGCAATGAGCTCTAACATTTTTGGGACTAGGGCTGTTTCTACCCCAGAGAAGCCTACAGTTGGCTTCTTCATTATTTTAAAGATGCCGGGCTTCATCTGTCCCAATTTAAGAATATTACCTGTTTCCCTCAACTGTGAGCCCAGTTCACAGTTGAGAATGTGTTGAACATATCTAGGAAACATGTAATACTCTAAGGAGTCTAAGTTTGCAAGTAAATTAGTATAAACAAATTGTGAATACCTGAACTTGACCCCTTGAACCATTCCATGAACTATGAAGGAGAGATCCTCAGGAATCTGGTCCCATCCACCATGCTTGTTTGACAAGCTGTGGATAACCACATGGAGCAGGAATTTCCATTGGGATGAGACCTTCCCTTTCCTAAAGGTCTTTACAGAGAAATCTCCCTCATAGCCCATCTGCTCAAAAGAATGATTAACAGCTTCTTTTGGGAAGGACACCTCACCTTCTTCATCATCCAGCTGTAGATGTTGGTTAATGATGGCCGGAGTGATGAAGACTGTCCTCCCTTGCACTGTGGCAGACAGTGCCTTCTCCCCATCCATAATGACCTCTTGGCAGGTCTTCCAGAATTCAAGCAACTGATCCTCATATAGAGGAGGATCAATGGTCAGGGAGGTGAAGTAGTTTGACAGAGTCAAGAATTGGCAAATCTCTGAGAAACTTGCATCTTTCTCAGAGCTTAACAGAGCAACTTGATTATGTTGCCTGTGTAGTTGCATGGAGAAATCAGGGTTGTTTCTGCGGTTAAGGTTGGCCATTTAGAAGCTTAAGGGTGAAGAAAGGTAGAAAGCAAAGGCGGTTTAGAGAATTAGGTTAGAGAAACAGTAGAATTGAGGAAGATAGTGGGAAAGAGGGGGAACCGTTGGGTATTTATATGAAAAGGGATTTGAACCAAAGTTAATGAAAGAGGATAAACTTTGAAATCCGAAAGTCGGTCCCACCTCTGAAAAGGTAGTTTACTTTTGCTCAAAAAGTAGTTTTCTTGGAATTCGAAAAGCTTCCGAAGTTTATTTGTCTTCGGAAGTTTTGATTTAAAAAGCTTCCGAAGCTAAAATGGCTTCGGAAGATTTTCCTGAGAGTCTTGATAATTTATGCTTCGGAAGAGAAATAAACCCTTGAATGCTTTGTATGAAAATAAACAAAGCTTCCGAAGGTTAATTTTGCTTCGGAAGGAAAAGGTTCTTGAAAATAGATAAGTGTCTGAGATAAGAATTTTAAGCTTCGGAAGATGAACTTTACTTCTTCCGAAGGTAAAATCTCTTAGACAGTTATTTATTTTAAAGACATGTTTTTCTTCCGAAGATAAAATCTTTATCTTCCGAAGTATCAGAAATTTTCAAGAATCTAAGGAAAGTCTTCAAAAAGAATTTTACATCCAAAGAAAACATGAGCTTATGAAAGTGATGAACTAGACAACTTAGGACACACATATTTTAAGAAGAAATAATTAGAATTAGTTTTAATAAAAAGTCTACTCAAAGTTAATCATCCCAATAGCTGATATCAGATACTTAAATCTCTGTTCATCAAAAGCTTTGGTGAACAGATCAGCATATTGTTCATCTGTATGAACTTTGACTAGTTTAATTAATCCTTTTTCATAGTTATCCCTTATTAAATGATACCTGATGTTGATGTGTTTGGTCCTTGAGTGCTGCACAGGGTTCTCAGTGATAGAGATAGCACTATTGTTGTCTATGTGGATAGGAGTCTCTTTGAAGTTAAATCCATAGTCCAGCATCTGATTTTGAATCCAAAGCACTTGAGCACAGCAGCTTGCAGCAGCAATGTATTCAGCCTCAGCAGTTGATGCAGACACACAGGATTGTTTCTTGCATTGCCATGAGACCACCCTTCCACCAAGGAATTGACATCCCCCAGATGTAGACTTTGCAGTCATATTGCAACCACCATAATCACTATCTGTATAGGCATACAGATTGAAATTTGGATTCTTTGGATACCATAGACCAAGTGTTGAAGCACCTTTGAGGTATCTTAAAATCCTTTTCACAGTGATTAAGTGAGACATCTTAGGGTTGGCTTGATATCTTGCACAAATACATGTAGCAAACATGATATCAGGCCTGCTAGCTGTAAGATACATAAGAGACCCAATCATAGCCCTGTATAAGTGCTCATCTACACACTCCCCCTCAAGATCTGGACCAAGGGAGTGGTTTCTGGCTATGGGTGTCTTAGCAATCTTACAATCAGTCATATTGAACCTCTTGAGTATGTCTTGAACATACTTTGACTGACTTATGAAGATGCCATCTTCAACCTGCTTCACTTGAATTCCCAGAAAGAAGTTGAGTTCTCCCATTGAACTCATCTCAAATCTGTCTTTCATCAGCTTCTCAAAGTCTTTGCAGAGCTTTGGATTAGTTGAACCAAAGATGATGTCATCAACATATACTTGAACCAGCAATAAGTCATTTCCCTGTCCTTTGATGAAGAGGGTTCCATCTATAGTACCTCTTCTGTATCCATGCTTGCAGAGATACTTAGATAGTGTCTCATACCACTTCCTGGGTGCCTGATGCAGCCCATAAAGAGCTTTGTCAAGCTTGCAGACATAATCAGGATGATCAGGGTCTACAAAACCAGGTGGCTGTTTGACATAAACCTCCTCATCAATCACTCCATATAAGAAAGCACACTTTACATCAAGTTGGTAGACCTTGAAGTTCTTGGATGCAGCAAATGCCAGGAATATCCTAACAGCTTCTAGTCTTGCTACAGGAGCAAAGACATCAGTGTAGTCAATCCCTTCTTCTTGTGTGTATCCTTGAACAACTAGTCTTGCCTTGTTCTTGATGATGATTCCCCTATCATCCTTCTTGTTTCTAAAAACCCATTTGGTTCCAATGGTAGTCTTCCCATGAGGAAGAGGACAAAGGTTCCAAACTTTCTGCCTTTTGAATTGAAGCAGCTCTTGTTGCATAGCTTCAACCCAACTTCCATCCTTTAGAGCTTCATCAACTTTCTTGGGCTCTATCTGAGATAAGAAACAAGAGTGAAGACAAACATTTGCTTCATGGGTTTGTCCTCTTGTTCTTACCCCTGTGACAACATCTCCAATGATGTTTGTGGTGGGGTGAGACTTGTGGATCCTTAGCTGAGGGATCACAGCAAGTTGCTGGGAAAGATCTAAATTTGAGAAATTTAAATCTGGTCCTGAAGATTCACCCTCCACATTATCACACTTATCAAGATTAACTTGATCCAATGAGTGTGAGACATCATTGATGTTGTCATCTATGGTGTGGTTATTAGCATCAAGGAATTCCTGATCACTATCACCATCACCATTGTTGTCTTCTACAAGTGAGGTTTCTTTATCTGGTTGAGAGGCCTCTGAGCTGGAATTTGAAGGCATGCCAGATGTATCAGCTGAATTGGTCATTGTTGTGCTGATAGAAACCTCATTTGCTGAAGTAGTTCCAACTGGAGCTGAAGATGTATGAGTTGAAGATCTTCCTAGCTCAAATCTTGGATCAGGATCACCTGTATTTAGATTTTCTGCAGATCCTGAAACATGCTCACAAGATTTGTTAAAACAGTTGGTAACTAAATCAAGATCAAACAGCCAATCCGGACCAGAACCAGCCACACAGGGAGTGTGCTCATTGAAAGTCACATTGGCTGACTCCTCAACAATTCTAGTTCTGAGATTGTATACTCTATAAGCTTTAGCTTGAGAAGAGTATCCAATGAAATGTCCATCATCTGATTTCTCAGCAAACTTGGCAATTTGATCTTTGGTATTCAAGATGGTGCAGGGACATCCAAATGACCTGAGAAAACCAATGAAAGGTTTCCTCTTGTGCCAAAGTTCATAAGGAGTCTTACCATGTGTCTTAACTACTAAAACTCTGTTTTGCACATAGCAAGCAGTATTGACTGCCTCTGCCCAGAAGGTGATAGGCAGTTTAGAGTCAGACAACATAGTTCTTGCAGCTTCAATAAGTGTCCTGTTTCTCCTCTCAGCAACTCCATTTTGCTGAGGAGTCCTGGGAGCACTATATTGTCTTGTAATACCTTTTTCATCACAAAATGCATCAAGGATTTGGTTCTTGAATTCAGTTCCTTGATCACATCTTATGGTTTTGACCTTGTGATCACATTGATTCTCAACTTTTAAGATGAAATTCTTCAGAATCTCAGGGGTTTCATCCTTAGTTCTAAGAAAGAAGACCCAAGTGAATCTTGTAAAATCATCTGTGATCACCAGACAGTAAGAGGTCCTTCCTAAACTCATTACACTGGTGGGGCCAAAGAGATCCATATGTAACAAGTGTAGGGGAGTAGTGATGGAGTTCTTTTCCTTAGGCTTGTGAGATACTTTGTGTTGCTTCCCTTTCAGGCATGCCACACAATGATCATCACTAGTAAACTCTTTCTTTGGCATTCCAGTTACCAGATCATGTTTAATTAATTTATTCATGTTCTTAAAGTTTACATGGCACATTCTTTTATGCCATAGGAAAGACTCATCACTATTTGCTTTAGATAGAAAGCATGAAACTTCTCCTGAGGGAGATGTTTCTTGCAAATCCATCTTGTACATGTTCCCTTTCCTGGGGGCTCTGAGCAGGATATGCTCATGAGGAATGACCACACCAGGTTTGAGAACAATGCACTCATGCTCAGTAAAGAGCATGTTATGACTCTGATCACAAAATTGGGATACACTCAGAAGATTGTACCCAAGCTCCTTAACAAAGTTTACCTTCTCAATGCTGAGCTTACCATTTGTGACCTTGCCCCTTCCAGAAATGTAACCACCTTCATCTCCTCCAAAAGCAACTGGTCCTCCATCAATCCTCTCAAAATTATGGAGTAGAGACCTATTGCCAGTCATGTGCCTGGAACAGCCACTGTCAATTATCCAGACATTCCTGTTGGTCTTGAGCTGTTCCTGCACAGAGAAGATGATTAGTTACATTTGGAAACCCAAGCCTTACTTGTCTTGGGCTCATTAACAGTAATAGAAGGTAATGCAACAGTAATAGATCCTATGGTTGTACTATGGGGATCTTCAGCTGTTGTTGATGGAGAAACCTCAGTCATTTGGTCTTTCTTAGACTTCCATACCACCTTTGGAGTCTTGGACTTGACCTTCAAAACCTTAGAAGCTTTTAGAACTTCATAAGTTTTGATGACTGATCCTTCGGAAGAGTCTACAGTCACTGCAGCAGACTTTAGTGCTTCGGAAGAACTCCTTTCTTCCGAGACCAACTTTGCTTCCGAAGGTAATTTTCCACTTACCTCCTTCTTTGATTTGGAGCTTCCGAAGGAAACAGACTTTCCTTCCGAAGCTTGAGACTTCTTGAGACTCTTTGAAGTCTTTGTTTTAGTCATGTGGACAGTACTTTTAGGATTGTATGGGCAATCCTTAGCAATGTGAGAAGTACTTTCACACATGACACATAACATTTTCTTCTTCAAAGAAGTCTCCCTTTGAGAGCAAGACTGGCTTTGGTCACATCCCTTCTCCACCTTCATCTTGGTAGATGCTGAGACGGTTCCTTTGGGCTGTGAACTGTTCTTGGAGTTTGATGGTCCAGGCTGTGCAGCAGTGGTACACAGCAGCTCAGTCTTCTTCTTGACACTGAGATGATTTGAACAAGAACCATGACTCTTAGCTAAGGAGTCTTGGTTGATGTCTTCAGTCCTTACTACTTTGAAACCTGCAGAGATAAAAACTTGTTTCTGCTTAGCATCAAAAGTAGCCTTGATTTCTTGATCCTTCTTTGCCTTTCTTTTGCTCTTTCTGATCAAGTTCTTTCTTTTGGACTTGGTCATCACAGTTGATTTCTTATCCTCAGAAGGATAGTGGCCCTTGGAAGAATCCTCTTCTTCACTCTTCTCAGAGGAATTCTTCACTATCACTTCTTCATCATCCTCACTTACAGGATCTATGAGAGGAAGCTCATCTTCACAAGTTCCACACCTAGGAGATCTTACAGACAAGATTGTGTGTGGAGGAGCTATCTCATTTGATCCTAGTCCCTGTCTATTTTGATAACAAACCTTGTTGTGCAGGGATGAGGATATCATGTTCTTGAAGGTCTCTTCTTCAAGAACACTCTTCTCTGCCTTGGCTTTGCTGATCACAAGCTCAGCCTGGCACTCAGTTAACTTAGTGATGAGATCTTGGATCTGAGTTCTGAAATCTGTATGTTCATGTTTTAGTACTGAAATGGTTTTCTCCAAGTCTTCTATCTTTAACTTGTAATCATTTTCAGACTTTCTAAAATCAGATTTTAATATGTTTAATGACTCAAGATCAGATCTCATCTCTAGGTTATAGGACCTGTATCTATTTACTTTAGCAATGCATTCAGGGGAGCAGAGATGTTCCAATACCACCACCCTTCCATCCTCATGCACCAGGTGTCAAAGTCATCAGGAGTGATCAGTGGGGATTTGTTCATGGTTCCAGTCTCCATATCAGTCTTAGAGATGGCAGCCATTTGAAGAGTTTAGCTTTTGTGTGTGTGAGGGATCTTAAGATGGTTAGATCTTATATCAAGAGCCTGGAAAGCTCTGATACCAATTGCAGGACCGTTTAAGGGCTTAACCACAATTACAACACAACAACACAATGAGGAGAATAACTAAGCTCTAATCAAACAGTGAACTGGATAACCAAAGTGATACAAAGAACACAAGTAAAGTAAAGAGACAGAACAAGAGAGTTGGGTTTCAAGGAGGCAGTATATTGCTTTCTCAAGTTCTTTTACAAGTGTTACAAAGCATAAAGAAAAGATACAAGAACTTGAAATACTTATACTACAACCTACAGCCGGCCATACTTTGAAAGCCAGCTGGATACAATTGACTAGACACTAACAAAATCAATTGTAGGATCAAAAGGCATATCTGCCTTTTGACCTTGTGACTATGACATGCCATAGCTCACATCCTTATACAATACAAAAAGGATAAAGTACATAAAGTGGAAAGTTGAATACTCAAGACCTCAATGTACAGTTACCAAAAGCAAGGCCCTTTTCACCAACTCATGTAAGTTGGTGACTTTACAGAGATGCAGCGGAAAAGGTGCTTTATGGAACAGTACATCAGATAAAGCATGTGTACTAAAAGTCTTCGGAAGAAATCTGTCTTCATAGGATGAGGCTTCGGAAGACTTTGTCTCTGAAGCTTCGGAAGACTTCATGTTTGGCTTCGGAAGATATTGGTCTTGGCTTCGGAAGATTTTACACTTAGAGTATTTTTCTAATGCTTTGTGTAAAACTTCCGAAGCATTCTTCACTTCAGTACTTAATGCATGTTGCTGAGACACTTAGGCTGTTTTGGGTTGCATCAGACTTCAGGAATCCTTACACCCATTATCTTTTGGGCTGAAGCTGTAAACTGTGCTTCATATGTTCTAAACCGAGTGTTGATTGTGAAAGATAAAATGAAGACTCCTTATGAACTTTTTCATAAGAGGAAGCCTCTAATTTATTTCTTTCGGCCATTTGGTTGCTCTTGCACTCTTCTGTATACTCAATCTCAAAAGAAAAAGTTTGGTGCTGTATCTGATGAGTGTTACTTTGTTGGTTATTCTTCTTCTCAAAAGGCATATCGGGTTTATAACAAAAGAACACGTATTGTTCAAGAGTCGTTCTATGTTGATTGGCAGGAATCTAACTCTTCTGAAGTTAGATCTGAACCAGCATGGTTCTTTGACTCCGATACCGTGTTTAATTCGTTCAATTTGCCAGTTTTCGATGATGATGCGTCCATTCCAAATGCTCAAACGAATATTATTTCACCATCTCCATCATCTGTTCATTCCAACTCGTTAGTAAATGAAGCTATTTCAACTGATGTTAGTTCATCATCTCCAATGCTTGATCCGGCACCAACATCTGATTCTTTATCTCCTACATCTTCTCCACTACCTGATCCAACAACAACACTTGATTCACCTTCATCTAATCTTTCACCATCTATGAATGACATTTCTCCAAACATCTTTCCTTCAGCCAGCAACTACAAAACCTTGAAAGATCATCCTCTTGATAACGTGATTGGATCTATCTCTGATGGTGTTCGAACGCGGAGTCAATCTGGTTTGATTAATGTTTGCCTTTTCTCATGCTTCATTTCTCAAACTGTCCCGAAAAACGTTCATGCTGCTCTACAGGATCCTTGTTGGGTGGAGTCCATGCAATTGGAACTTCAACAGTTTAGAAAGCTTAAAGTTTGGACCTTGGTTGACTTACCTCCTAACAAATACCCAATCGGTACAAAATGGGTGTTTAAGAACAAATCGGATGATCGAGGTGTAGTGGTGCGTAACAAGTCTAGACTCGTTGTGCAAGGTTTTGCTCAAGAAGAAGGGATTGATTATACTGAAGTCTTTGCTCCAATCGCTCGTCTTAAAGCAATCAGAATATTTCTCGCTCATGCTGCTCATAAACAATTTAAAGTCTATCAGATGGATGTAAAGTGTGCTTTTCTCTACGGAGACATTGATGAGGAGATATATGTGTGTCAACCACCAGGTTTTGAGGATCCTAACTTTCTTGATAAAGTGTTTATGCTTGACAAATCTCTGTATGGTCTTCATCAAGCACCTAGGATCTGGTATGAGACCCTTACACAGTATCTTCTAAGCAATGGTTTCTCTCGTGGTACCATTGATATGACTCTCTTCAAAAAGGAAATGAATGGTGAAATGCTATTTGTCCAAGTTTACGTTGATGATATTATTTTTGGATCTACCACTTCTCTATTATGTCAAGAGTTCGAAGAGGTAATGAGTCAAAGGTTTGAAATGAGTATGATGGGAGAAATGTGTTTCTTTCTTGGATTACAAGTTGAACAACAGAAAGAAGGAATTCTTATTCATCAGGAGAAGTATATTAAGGATATCTTAAAGAAATTTAAAATGGATGATGCTTCTCCTGAGATGACTCCATTTACTGCTCAGACTCGTCTCACTCCAGATGAAAACGGAAAACCAGTTGATCCTCATCTTTTTAGATCCATGATTGGTTTTCTCATGTAGCTTACCGCAAGCCGTCCTGATATCACTTTTGCTGTTGGCTACTGTGCTCGATATCAGTCGGCTCCAAAAGAATCTCATGAGAAAGATGTCAAGAGAATATTTCGTTATCTCAAAGGATCATCTCGTTTAGGGCTATGGTATCCATATGGAGGGAATTTTGATTTACATGTTTATTCTGATAGTGATTCCAATGGTTGCAGGTTAAACAGAAAATCTGTGTTTGGAGGGTGTCAATATTTGGGAATTTGTTTGGTGTCTTGGCAGAGCAAGAAACATACCACTGTTTCTCTTTCTACAGGAGAAGCCGAATATATTGCTGCCTCTAGCTGTTGTTCTCAAGTTCTCTGGATACAACACCAAATGATTGATTATGGAATTAATTTTCTCCATATGCCTTTATTTTGTGACAATGAAGCAGCCATTGGGATTGCAAAAAATCCAATTCATCATTCCCGAACCAAGCATATCGAGACACGAATTAATGCAATTCGTGATGCTCAAGAAAAGGGTTTTATCGATATTATACCATTGATACGAAACATCAAAAAGCTGATCTTTTCACAAAAACTTTTGATAAACCCCGTTTTTATGAATTGATCTCTATGCTCGGGTTGATATCCTTTTAAATTTTTCTTTAAAGTCCTTCATTAAAAAAAATTATAATAATAAAAAATTAATAAATAAATAATAAATAATTTTCATAATTTATATAAATTGTCTATTCTTTGAAAATAAAATTTTGGGGGAGTAATTTCATAACCTGAGGTCGGAATTTAAAATGACGAGAAATGATTGTATATCCTCTAAGTATGTTCTTTATACATGACTGGGGCTAAAATGAGAAATGATAGTAACTGATACTGGTTTCTGTTTCACATAAAATTTTTTCAAGAAGAATCGAACAGATTCTTTAACGATATGCTTGATAGACTCAGCATGAAGAATAAAGTATACAGTAGCTTTATGATTTAAATTAAAAATCATGCTTAAGGATGTCTGGATTTACTCAATCGTTTTGGCCTGCATAAAAACTGAGTCCTGACAAAAATTGGATTGAGAATGAATCTTTCACCCATCATGCTCATATAAGTCATATCCCTGGACCATGTCTAGTGTCTTTTTGTATTCGTGTGTCTTGTGTCTTGTGTCTGTGCTAATCTCCTCTGCTGTACAGAAGTACTGACATGGAGTGATGATTTCCTCTGCTGTACGATAGTACTGACCTAGAGCTCTCATCAGCACATGTTTAAATGGTCATCTCCTCTGTTATACGTGAGTATAGATCTGGAGCTCTCACCATTTTGATATAATTATGTCAAATCATCTACTCGATGAGTTCTTACCAGAATGAAATATTCTATTTATAATCACTTGCACACTAATGCACAAGCCTTGCTCTGTATAGATTGATTCAAAATTCAAGAAATCCTGAGGTTGGGTGAGGGTTTTTGCCAAATGATTGTGGGGTCCTAACATTCTAAAGCATCTAATTGAACCTTAACAAATCATAAGCTGTTTGTTGAAAAAGGATAAGGCATGAGTTTAAGTGGACAAATATATCAGCAATCGTTATTGATTTGTTCTAATTTCAACTGTTCCTGTGCAGATTGTGATAAGATCTTGTATTCAGTATGATCTCATTGCCGGTCGATGATTTACGATCATCTTTGTGTTCATAAATACCTAGAGGATGTGATCTCTGATTGATTTAGATCTTAGTGTATGACGTTATTCATTATTCTATAAAAAAATTATAATACAATAAAAAAAAGTGACGAAACTACTCTTTCGCTCATTGTTTCGCATGACGAAACTGCAATTTCGCTAGGCTTTCTTATTATTTTTTAACTGGCTATCTCTTAGCGAAATTGCAGATTCTCTGGGCGAAAATGTAAATTCGTCTGGCGAATCTATAGTTTCGCCGTCTGCGAAACTATTTTCTATATAAGTCGTTTTGCGAAATTATTCTCTCATTTTCGCAAGATCGACCTGAGTAGTTCTCTAGGGTTTATCCGTGACTTTATTTGGCGATTTGGAGTTTTCGTGGTGTTTCTTTCGGATTGAGTGTTATTTTATGTTCGCCTGTGAGTTTCGATCTTGGAACGATCATCTGATTGTGTTAATATTAACTCATTTTAAGTCATTTGAATTTTGACCCTTCGGTGTCTTCGCTGTTCGTCCAGCGAAACTGCAGATTATTCTGCGAAACTGAACGAAAGTTCATAACTTCTCAGCGAAACTGTGGGGTTATGCTGTCCGTGCGAAACTAACAGTTTCGCCAACCTATTTTCAGTTTCGCAGAATTTGGACTTAAGTTTGTACAGTTTCGCCTGGTCATATTTTTCTTTTAGAACAGCGAAACTGTTATGTTTTAGCTAGCGAAACTATGTTTTCGCCTGCCGAAACTAACAGCGAATCTAATTTAAATAATTTTCGTCTAGTCGAAACTGTCTTTTGGTCAGCGAAACTGACATGCTATAATTAGCGAAACTAGTGTTTCGCTTGGTGAATCTGTCAGATTATATTTTGTTTTTAATTATTAGTATTTTCTTATCTTCTTAATTTCTTATTCAACTTATCTGATTTCTTCTTCAGGTTATCATGGCTAATCTAAAGTTTGATGAGCGGAACAATATCACCGCTATTTTAGATGATACTCATCCAAAGGCTGCTGGATTTAGAGATTGTATCAGATGGCTTCAAAGATCACCTATAGCCCATGCCATATCTCATTCGACTACCATCTATGATCTTCATATCAGAGACTTTTGGCGATCTGCAGAGTATGACACTCAAGGAGATTCACAGCGGATTACTGCTAAAGTCATTGATCAAGAAGTGACGATCACTGCTGAGACTGTATCGAGGATACTAAGACTAGACGGATTCAGGAGATGAAGTCACTATGACAGATTCTGAGGTGTTCCAGGCCTTCAGAAGTATGGGATATGAGGGACCAGCTTTTGGTTCTCAGAAGGAGATCAAGAAGTCATTTCTATCAAAGGAGTGGAGATACATTGCTCATGTTTTTATCATGTGTCTTGATCACCGTAAAGGTGGATCCGATGGTCTTAACATTGATTGGGCTAAGGCAATGGTGTTATGTTGTAAAGGAGAAAAAGCCAATATTGCCAAACTAATTTTTGCATGCATGGCTGAGAATGTGATGGCGTTAAAGAAAGACAAATGGCTGCTGTATCCCCGATTCCTACAGATGATATTTGATGATCTTATACCTCATGTACCGAAACATGGAGAGATAAAGAGGCTGGTACAAATGAATCCCCGTATCTTTGCTGACTGCTGTGCCATTCGCCACGACTTCAGTGGAAAGATCACCCATCTTTGGGAAAACATGTATCCTCCAGAACGCTAGAGCTATATTAAACGGGTGGATGAATCAGAAAATAAACGGGCTGAAGAAACTAGAGTACAGCAAGCTGAAGCTACAAAGAAAAGAAAGAGATATGCCAAAGAATAAGATTATGACTTTGAGGAAGATATTGCTGAACAAGCTGAGGAAGTTAGAGTTTAAAAAGAAAGAAGGTCAAAGAGGAAAGCTGATTCTGCTGAACCTGAGAGACGATCCAAGCATAGACATGAAGGATTTACCACAAGAAGAGAGGCTAGTGGAAACCTTGATGAGGATATGATTCGCAATTTGAATACTTCATTGGCTAATGAACTGAGCATGATCAAGACCAAACTCACAAACCAGGAAATCAGAGAAAAACAAAAGGATGAAGTGATTGAAGGTATGCAGAAGATGCTTGTTGACCAAAACCGACTGCTGAAGAAGTTGTTTGAAGAGATTACACTGCTGAAAGCTGCAGCCGGCCTACCTAATCAACTAAATCAATCTGAGTTAGATGATCTGACTGATACATCAAAGTACCCATTTCTGAATGTGGGCACTTCATCCAAGGTAGGAGAGGGCACATCTGGTGCAGCAACCACTGAAGCTGGAGATCGTGAAGCTCCAGGAGAGGAGGTTGGAAGAGATGATGAGGAGGATATTATAGAGGCTGGGTTTGTTAATATGCAATTTGACTTTGAAAAGGATTTGGTTGGTGAAGAAGTAATAGTAACAGATACTGCTGAAGGAGTATCTGAGAAAGGAAAGGGGTTGGTTGATGAGGAAGAGGAAGATGAACAGCTCATAGATTATGATTCAGAACCTAAGTTCTGTGAAGTTGATGAACGACCATTGATTTATGTTGCTAAGAAGGGAGAGGATGATGCAGATGTGTTTGAGATGGATAAAAATGACTGGTTTGTGAAAGAGAAGGAGGTAGAAGAAATCACTCCTCTTTTCCAACACATGGAGGGGCTGAGTAGGAAGGAGGCTGACAAGAAAATCATAAGCTGGTGTTATAATTCAAGCTTAAAGATGTTTATGATCAAGAGAAGGGGAGGTAATATCAGTTATATGCTTAAAAGGAAGGCTTTTAAGACCTTGCCTAAATGGGATTTAAGGCGATTGGCAACTTTACCACTGATTAATGCCCATCTGAGTGAAAGAGCCACTTTTCTTGAAAAAGAGATAAAGAACGGGCTTAATGACAACTTTGAGTCATTCGGGTATATGAAGGCAGAAAGAAAGAGGTCAAAGAAGGATAAGGACTGGGAGACGGGAAAAGGAAGGATTGTTCTAAGAGTTAAACCTCCAAAGACTGTAAACAGAGTAAGATTGGCTGATCCTCTTCCCCAACAATTAAATGGTTTTATGATAACAACACTGGAGAAGCAGTGATCAGAGTAAAACATGGAAAAGAGTTTAGAGTCTTTGATCCAATGGAGCTGTTCAGTTTCTGTGATGAAGATCTATTGGTATTATGTGAGAATCACATAAAGGCTGGAGCTGGAGAAGAAACTAGGAAAGAAGCTAGTTTGTTTATGAATGTTGCTAACAAGATTAGGGGCGTGAGGTCTGAGGTAAAGAAGTTAGCTGAAAGGGTAAGGGCTCAGGATGATCTTAATATGGATGTTCAAGATCTGACCAAGCAATTTGCGAAGGCTAGTGGTCATTTCGAAGAAGCTAGTGATGCAGGAAAAGACCATGGAGGATCATGTGCTGGAGCTTCTGAGGAAGTAGCTACAGGAGGTGATGAAGACAGATCAAACGCAACAGAGGAAACCAGAGCTGACAAGACAAATCAAGAAGAGTGAAGACGATGAGATCCAACCTAGGGGGAGTATTGAAGATCATGTATAGGTTGGACTCACCTTAGTTTAGATTGTTTACTTTACTTGTAATAGGACTTTTGTTAGTTTTCTTTTGTATGTACTTAGATTTGTGCAGTTTTGCAGTCTAGCGAAACTGTGAGCGAATCTGTAAATTCGCTCACAGTTTGTTGTTCTTATTTACCTGGCGAACTTATGTTCTGCCGAGCGAAACTGTAGTTTCGGCATGACAGTTTCGCTGACAGCGAAACTGTCTGCGAAACTAAGACTGCTTTATATACACTTGTTAATTTTCATTGTAAGGTAAGCTTGCAAAACTCTAATCGTGGATCATTGTTGCAAGTTACCTATTTCAAGCAGTTATTACACAGAAATATCATTGTGCTTTTTGTTATTGATTGTCATTGATCATTGTGTTATCAAGTATGAGTTAGTATTGTGTTCAATCTTCTCTATTATCATTGTTTAGCATGCTTGTTGGATATTGAGCGATTCTTCACATCATTTGCACTGTTTTTCGATCACATGGACCAACAACTTCCATGCGTATGACCCTCAGTCGCATGGCATTCAGGCGCATGGACTTCATTCGCATGCCTTTCGGCCGTCTGGCCTCCAGTCGCATGCCATTCGGTCTCATGGCTTCCAGTTGCATAAGCCCTAGCTGGGTGCAGAATGCAATCTCTTCGAACCCCTAACTGCAGATTTCAGCCTCCGACCCTTTTCTAACATGTTCTAAGCTTTAACCAACCATCCTATGCCTTAGAAACACAACCATAACCTCATTCAAGCATCACAAGCCCAAACACGAGCCCCACCCGTTCGCACACACACACACAAATACACACACGACAGGTTCAACACCCACACAACCAAAAAATCAGTTTGCTATGTGCTCCAGCCCCAAAATCAGTCAAAAACGTGTAAAAGAGGGGTCCTAGAACTCACGTTGACAGCCTCTTCGAGTAGAGCTTCTCACAAACCCGCTTGACTTCGACTTTTGCACTTGATTTCCAAGAAACCCTAAGTTTTTGCCCTTTCTCCCTTTTCTTCACCCTTAGAACCGATTGAATGAGTATGGAAGAGGGAAATGGGCAGCCATGCCCCTTTTACACCCACTCTTCTAAAGTTTTCCTCTTTTGGTTAGATTGGTCCCTCAACTTGGTCTTTATTTCTTTTCTTTTTTTTTCTTTCTTCTTCTTCTTTCTTTGACTTAAAAAATAACTGGGCGTTACAAGTCCACCCCCCTTATATAGGTTTTGTCCCCGAAACCTGTTATTCCTCGAACAAATGTGAGTAATGCTGCCTCATCTCTTCTTCAGTCTCCCAGGTAGACTCCGACCCATTCCTGTGCTTCCACTGTACATGCACAAGAGGAACCATTTTATTCCTTAACCTCATCTCTTTACGGTCAATGATTGCCACCGGTTGCTCCACATAATTGAGTCGTTCATCTACCTCGATATCTTCTAGTGGTACAATCATATCTTCTTCTGCCAAACATTTTCTCAGATGAGATACATGGAATGTCGGGTGAATTCCACTTAACTCCTCTGGTAATTCTAGTCTATAGGCCACCTCTCCTACTCGAGCAATGATTCGGAAAGGCTCTATGTATCTCGGGCTCAACTTGCCCCGCTTTCTGAACTGAATGATACCCTTCCAAGGTGAGACTTTCAACATGACTCTATCACCCACCTGGAACTCAATCGGTCTACGTCTCTTATTAGCATACGACTTTTGCCTATCTTTAGCTGCCTTCATGAAGGCCTTGATCCTTTCCAGCTTCTTAGTGAAGATCATGTTAGGTTGGACTCACTTTAGTATAGATGTTTACTTTACATTATAATAGGACTTTTGTTAGTTTCATTTTGTATTTTGTTTGTAATTAGAAGTTTTGGCAGTCCAGCGAAACTGTGAGCGAATCTATAGTTTCGCTCACAGTTTGCTGTTTTGGTTCACCCGGCGAACTTGTGTTCTGCCGGGCGAAACTATAGTTTCGGCATGACAGTTTCGCTAGTAGCGAAACTGTCAGCGAAACTATGACTGCTATATATACTTTTGTCATTTCATTTTGTATGATAAGTTTGCAAAACCCTAATCGAGGAATTCTGTTGCAAACTATCATTTTCAAGCAGTTACTTCATTGAAATACAATTGTGCTTATTGTTATTGAGTGAGTTTATTCATTTGAATATCAATTATGTCTTGATTCATCATATTCACCTCTCAATTGTTTGTTATTTGGTTTGTGTATTTGATATTGATCAAATTATCCTATCAATTGTACTGTTCATCGATCACATGGACCAACAATATGGTATCAGAGCTTTAGTGCTCTTGATTTGTTGAGTTTTTGTGGTTTTGGTCAATATCTAGTTTCAATCAATTCTCATTGGATTATCAGCTGTTTTTGGGATGGAAATTGATTGAATTATGCTTGTTCTTGATTGAGGAAGATTCTACAATCATCAGATCTCAAATTCATTGAGTTTTGAATGATTTCTTGATTTTGAGGTGAAAAAGGGTTTTGAGATCGACCAGCAAAATTACTGTTCTTACTGCGAAACTGTCATCTTCATTCAGCGAAATTATGAGTTATTTTGGATCAGAAGTTGTTTTCTAGAGTTTCAGCGAAAGTACTTCCTTGAACGAAAGTTCAGTAGTGTTTTTGATCAATTATCAAGCGAAAGTGCTGCCGAATCTATTTCTGAACGAAAGTTCAAGCTTGTTTCCTGCGAAATTAGCAGCGAAACTAAGCAATTGTTGTCTCTGATTCAAGCGAAAGTGCTGCTGAAATTGCAAGCGAAAGTGTCTGTGTTTGCGAAAGTGTCTGCAATAGTATTGTTTCAGCGAAACTGTTAGCCAAGTCATCTTTCTCAGCGAATTTGTTAGCGAATTTGTCAGCGAATTTACTAGCGAAATTATCAATCTTTCTGCCGAAACTATAATGTCAAAATTAACTACTCTTACACTTGCGGATCTTGAAAGTGTTGCTCCTAATAGACCTCCAAGACTCATTAATGGAGATAATTTTGAAGATTGGAAGAGATGTCTCAAAGCTTTCTTTTTCTACACAGATCATAATCAATGGGAATCGATTATTTCAGGTCCTCATATACCTACGGTTACAGTTGGTGATGTCGTTTCTCAGAACAAAGATCCATCTTCTTATACTGAAAGAGATCTGAAATTGATTGATCGTGATCAAAAAGCATTTGGTGCTCTAACTCTCTGCTTGGCTCCGGATATCTACAATCGTTTTGCAGAGCATAAAAATGCTAAATCCCTTTATGATGCTCTCTGTGAATTCTTTAATGGGAATGCAGATCTGGTGAAAGACAAGAGTATTCAAGCTGAAAAGGAGTTCAATTCGTTTGTAGGATACAAGAATGAAAGTTTGACAGATCTTACAAATCGTTTCTTAACTGTCTCAAGCACTTGAAGAAGTATGATGAAAGACTTTCCAACAGTGAACAAGTTAACAGGCTTCTCGATTCTCTTCCACCACAGTGGAGTCTTCAAGTGAGGATGCTCAAACAAGAAAGAGGTTTTACAGATTATAAGCTGATGGATATCATTAACAAGTTGAAGTCTTTTGAGTTGGATATGAAAAGAAGAGAATTTAACCAGACTATGATGCCCACACCTGGTTTTTCTCAAAATGCTGCTTTATTGTCATCCGCTGCAAACTCTCACATTCAAAATCCAATTCAAGGAGGGAGCAATACAAGTAATTTCTCAAGTGGTAGTAATCATGTTGGAAAAGAATTGGGAAATTCTAAGGTGAATGCTGAAACTACAATTCCATCTGAAACAATGGCTCTTTTTGGAATGTTTGTTCAGAGCTATGAAGCTCTTGTTGCTGGTGAATTGAAAGGTAAAGGAATGACTATGGAGGATATGTATCAGGTTGATCCTGATGATTTGGAAGAAACTGACATTCAATGGCAAATGGCAATGTTAACTTTAAGAGCCCGGAGGTTCATGGAAAGAACAGGAAGAAAGAATTTTGGTGGTCAATCATCAACCTCAAAACTAGGATTTGATAAGTCAAAATTGAGATGCTTCAATTGTAAACAATTGGGACATTTTAAACGTGAATGTCCATTACCAATTGTCACAGATCCTAGTAACACTGGAGTACCAAGATTGACAGCAGAGAAAGTAAAGGAAGAGGGAAATTCAAAAAAGGAGTCAGCCTTGATCTCAAATTTTGACTGGAGTGCAGAGGTGGAAGAAACAAGATCTGAAATAAATCACGCGTTAGTTGCTGAGATTGTGAAAAGTGATGAGATGGAAGTTGAGAAAGATGAGTTTGTGTTGTTTAAGGAATTCAAAGGAGAGAATGAATCTTCAGTAAAGGAGAAAGAAGAGAAGGATGATGGAGAGAAGAAAGAGGAAATTACAGATTCAAATGAAGAAAGAAATTCAAAAGCTGTGAAAGGAAAAGAGAAGGATGATGCGGCCGCTACTGTTGAGGAAAGGAAATCAAGTACTCCAGTATGCATGTGCGATAAAGCTTTAGCTGCCGAAAAGATGGTAATGGGACTTCCTTATGAGGTAATACAGGATATGTGCTCATCTGCTTGCAAAATTAGACTTTTTGGGGTTTATAAGGCTAATCGTTTGTTAATTGATAATGAAAAGGATTTAAAACGAATTAATGATGAACTTAAAATGAATGAATCAAAATATTTTGTGAAATTAAATGAGGCTTTAAAAGAAACTGATCATTTAAAAAGAATTGTTTTGGAAAGGAATGTAGAGATTAATACTTTGACTGAACGGGTTGCTCTTGCTGAATTTGAAGCAAGCAAACTTCAGTCAAAATTAGATAAATGGACTATTTCTGGAATGAAACATGATGATCTTTGTAAATCTCAACGGGGAGCAAGAATTAAAACAGGTTTGGGTTATGAAAATGTACAGGTTTATCCTCCTCCTAGTACATACTGTTATTCTCCTATGCCTGTTCCTCATCCTTCTAATGATTTAATCAAATCAGATACTGACAGTATGTCTGCAGGTTTAGTTGGGAATAACTCTAAGTACATTCGTGAAGACTACGACTATGGACCAACTAGTGGGCTTGGATGCACTAGTTCTAGTACACCTGAAAAACAGCAGTCTGTTTTAGATAATAAGTCTAGTTTAAATTCAGTGTTTGTTTCTAGTTCAAATGTAACAGACTTGAATGTCTCATGTTCTCTTGATTGTTCTATTTCATCTTGTAATTCAAATCATGATAGTGATGATTTTTGTTCTGGTAATGAATGCAATGAATCTGATGTTTCTCTAAAACAACTGAGCAACTTAAAATTAATTCTTTGAAAAGTTCTTTTCTCAACCTATTCCATCTTTCATACCATTAAATATGACATCTTCAGAAAAATGCAGTTCGTCTTCATCTGAAACTGGTACCAATGGTACGAGTTTTACTGATTTGTCAGAAGAATCAAGTTCTGATTTTGTAAAGAATAACTCTGAGTCAAATAAACAAAAACATCATGAGATGTATGAGACATTCAGTGATGTTGATTCTAGTTTGTCTGAATGTGATGAGGAGATTATTATTGATCCTATTTTTACCTCATCACATCATCGACCTAGATTCAAACATCATTGTTTCAGGTGTGGTGAAGAGGATCATCTTATCAAAAATTGCCCTTTGATTGAAAGATCCTCTAATAGAAATTGTTTTGGGAATAAATTGACAAAATTGGTTAATAATTTCTTTCATAAAAAATCAGCTTCTTTAAAAACAAAAGTTGTTCAATCTTGGGTCCCTATTACTCCTGGCTAAATGATTTGTTCATTCATTTCAGGGATCTTCTTCAAAGATTGTAAACAGTCTGTGGCATGTTGATAGCGGCTGTTCCAAGCATATGACGGGATTAAAGGATTTGTTGACTAATTATCGGATTATAGATGGAGGATATGTGGCATTTGCTGGAGACAAGAAGGGTGGAAAAATGATTGGACAAGGAGAAGTTACCAATGGTTCTCTTACTCTGGAAAAAGTCAACCATGTTCCTGAATTGGCATTTAATCTTCTGAGCGTCTCTCAAATTTGTGATAAAGACATTCCTGTTCTATTTAAATCTGACGAATGTTTATTTTTGAAATCAGAGATAGCTATTCCAGAAGATTTAATTCTCATGCGTGCTCCAAGGAAACACGATACATATCTTCTTGATATGAATTCTAATGAGTCCAAAGCTACTGCAACTTGTCTTCTCTCAAAAGCATCAACCTCTGAGTCACTCTTGTGGCATCGTCGCTTAGGCCATGTCAATTTTAAGATAATTAATAAATTAGTAAAGAACAATCTTGTTAGAGGACTTCCTTTAAAAGATTTTTCTGTTACTGAAAAATGCATGGCATGTGCCAAAGGGAAACAACATAAGAAACCTCATAAGCCTAAACTTTTAAATAGCATATCAAGTCCTCTTGAGTTGTTACATACTGATTTATTTGGGCCAATTAGTGTT
The DNA here is from genome assembly GCA_025215565.1 of Flaveria ramosissima. NCBI lineage: Eukaryota > Viridiplantae > Streptophyta > Magnoliopsida > Asterales > Asteraceae > Flaveria > Flaveria ramosissima. The sequence continues at coordinate 5,229,721 of CM046029.1, forward strand.
AAATCAATTGCTAAAAAGTCTTTTTGTCTTGTTGTTACAGATGATTTTTCACGTTATTCATGGGTGAGGTTTCTTGCACACAAAATGAAGTTGCAGAGGAATTGCAGAAATTAATCATTTCTATTGAATCAGTCAGTAAGAAAAGAGTTATGGGATTAAGAAGTGACAACGGCACTGAATTTAAAAATCAGATTCTTGATTCATTTTGTGCTCAAAAAGGGATTGTGAGACAATTTAGTGCTGCAAGAACACCCCAGCAGAACGGTATTGCAGAAAGAAAGAATCGTACTCTTGTGGAAGCTGCTCGTACAATGTTGATAGAATCCTCATTACCAGTTATTTTCTGGGCTGAAGCTGTTAATTGTGCATCTTATGTTCTAAACAGAGTGCTAATTGTGAAAGATAAAGTGAAGACTCCTTATGAACTTTTTCATAAGAGGAAGCCACTAATTGATTTCTTTCGCCCATTTGGTTGTTCTTGTACTCTTCTGAATACTCAAGCTCAAAAGACAAAATTTGGTGCTGTTTCTGACGAGTGTTATTTTGTTGGATACTCTTCTTCACAAAAGGCATACCGAGTTTATAACAAGAGAACACGTATTGTTCAAGAGTCATTCTATGTTGACTGGCAAGAATCCAATCCTTCTGAAGTGAAATCTGAACCTGCATGGTTCTTTGATTCCGATACTGTGTTCAATTCATTTAATTTGCCAGTTTTCGATGATGATACATCAATTCCATGTACTCAAACGAATATTATTCCATCATCTTCATCGTCTGTTCCATCCATTCCACAAGTAAATGATGCTGTTTCAACTGATGTTAGCTCATCGTCTCCAATGCCTGATCAAGCTCCATTATCTGATTCTTTATCTCCTACATCTCCTAACTTACCTGATTCAACACCTGTCATTGATACACCTTCATCTACTCTTTCTCCGGTGGCTGATACTTCTTCAACTATCTTTCTTCTTCAAGTGATTATAAAACTTTGAAAGATCATCCGCTTGATAATGTGATTGGATCTGTTTCTGATGGTGTTCGCACGCGAAGTCAATCCGGTCTGATTAATGTTTGTCTTTTCTCATGCTTTATTTCTCAAATTGTTCCTAAAAATGTTCATGCTGCTCTACAAGATCCTTGTTGGGTAGAGTCTATGCAGTTGGAACTTCAACAGTTCCGGAAGCTTAAGGTTTGGACCTTAGTTGATTTACCTCCCAACAAGTATCCAATTGGTACAAAATGGGTATTTAAGAACAAACCAGATGATCGGGGTGTGGTGGTGCGAAACAAATCTAGACTTGTAGTGCAAGGCTTTGCTCAAGAAGAAGGAATTGATTATACAGAAGTCTTTGCTCCAGTTGCTCGTCTTGAAGCAATCCGTATATTTCTTGCTCATGCTGCTCATAAACAGTTCAAAGTGTACCAGATGGATGTGAAATGTGCTTTTCTCTACGGCGACATTGATGAAGAGATATATGTGTGTCAACCACCAGGCTTTGAAGATCCTGATTTTCCTGATAAAGTGTATAAGCTTGATAAATCTTTGTATGGCCTTCATCAAGCACCCAGAATCTGGTATGAGACTCTTACACAATATCTTTTAAGCAATGGTTATTCTCGTGGTACCATTGATATGACCTTATTTAAAAAGGAGGTGAATGGTGAAATGATCTTTGTTCAAGTGTATGTCGATGATATTATTTTTGGATCCACAAACTCTCAATTGTGTAGAGAGTTTGAAGAAGTGATGAGCCAAAGGTTTGAAATGAGTATGATGGGTGAAATGTGCTTCTTTCTTGGCTTGCAAGTTGAACAACAGAAAGAAGGAATTCTTATTCACCAAGAGAAGTACATTAAAGATATTCTGAAGAAATTTAAGATGGATGATGCGTCTACTGAAATGACTCCTTTTACTGCTCAGACGTGTCTCACTCCAGATGAAAATGGAAAACCAGTTGATCCTCATCTTTTTCGGTCTATGATTGGCTCTCTCATGTATCTTACTGCAAGTCGTCCTGATATCACTTTCGCTGTTGGTTACTGTGCTAGATATCAGTCGGCTCCAAAGGAATCTCATGAGAAAGCTGTCAAACGAATATTTCGTTATCTCAAAGGATCGTCTCGTCTCGGACTGTGGTATCCATATGGTGGAAATTTTGATTTACATGCTTATTCTGATAGTGATTCCAATGGTTGCAGGTTAAACAGAAAATCTGTGTCTGGAGGTTGTCAATATTTGGGAAATTGTCTGGTATCCTGGCAGAGCAAGAAACAAACTACTGTTTCTCTTTCTACAGGGGAAGCTGAATATATTGCTGCATCTAGCTGCTGCTCTCAAGTTCTCTGGATCCAACACCAAATGATTGATTATGGAATTAATTTCCTTCATACACCTTTATTCTGTGACAATGAGGCTGCCATTGGAATTGCTAAAAATCCCATTCATCATTCTCGCACAAAGCATATTGAAACCCGAATTCATGCGATTCGTGATGCTCAGGAGAAGGGTTTCATTAATATTATTCCCATCGATACAAAAAATCAAAAAGCTGATCTTTTCACAAAAACGTTTGATAAACCTCGTTTTTATGAATTGATTTCTATGCTTGGGTTAATATCTTTTTAAATTTTCATTTTCTATTTCTTTGATAATAATTAAAAAAAAAAAAAATAAAAAATCAAGTTACAATTTTATTTATAATTATAGACATATGAAAATAAAAATTTGGGGGAGTAATATCATTATTCTGAGATCGGATTTAACATGATGAGAAATGATTGTATATTCTCTAAATATTTCTTATTTACATGACCAGTAATTCTATGAGAAATGATAGTAACTGTTACTAGATTCTGTTTCACATTAAAATAAAAAGAAATGGATCAGATTCTTTGACGATATGCTTGATAGACTCAGCCTGATGAATGAAGTAGACAGCAGCTTTATGATTAAATTAAACTTTATGCTTAAGAATGCCTGGATTTACTCATTCATTTTGGATTGCACAAAAACTGAGTCCTGACAAAAATTGGATTGAGAATGAATCTTTCGTTCATTTTGCTTTGTTATGTCATCATTCTCTGCTGGTTTATTTTGTGTCAAGATGTCTTGTGTCTGTGCTTATCTCCTCTGCTGTACGTGAGTACTGACCTGGAGTGATGATCTCCTCTGCTGTACGATAGTACTGACCTGGAGCTCTCATCAGCACATGTTCAAATGGTTATCTCCTCTGTTATACGTGAGTATAGATCTGGAGCTCTTACCATTTTGATATAATTATGTCAAATCATCTTATCGATGAATTTCTCTCAGAATGAAATATTCTGTTTATAATCATTTGCACACTTATCCACAAATCTTGTTCCATGAAGATTGATTCATAATTCAATAAATCCTGAGGTTGGGTGAGGGTTTTTACCAAATGATTGTGGGGTCTTAGCATTCTAAAGCATCTAATCGAACCTTAAATGAATCATAAGCTGTTGTTTGAAAAAGGATAAGGCATGAGTTTAAGTGGACAATTATATCAGCAATCGTTATTGATTTGTTCTAATTTCAGTTGTTTCTGTGCAGATTGTGATCAGACCTTGTATTCAGTATGATCTCATGACTGGTAGATGATTTTTAATCATCATTATGTTCTAAAATATTTAGAAATGTGATCTCTGATTATTTTAGATCTCATATGTGATGTGCTTCCTTTGAGTATTATAATTTAAAAAAAAAATTAAAAAAAAATAATAATAAAAAAATAATAATAAAAAAATAATAAAAAATAAAAAAATAAATAAATAAATAAAAAAAAATAAATAAAAAAAATGGTGCGAAATTATTCTTTCGCTAATAGCTTCGCTAAGCGAAACTGCAATTTCGCTAGGTTTGCTTATAAGTTGTTAACCAGTTATCTTCTAGCGAAATTACAGTTTCACTTGGCGAAACTGTAAATTCGCTAGACGAATTTATAGTTTCGCTGCCAGCGAAACTGTTGGCTATATAAGTCAATTTTGCGAAATTTCTTTCATAATTTGCGAAATTGTTCAGTTGCTCCTTTTAGGGTTTTTCAGTTAAATAAACGGCGATTTTGATTTGTGATTGTGTTTTGGACTGATTTTGAGTGCTATTCACTTCGTATGTGAGTTTCGAACTTTGATTGACTCCTTAATCTGGATTACATCACGTATTCATAAGCAATCTGGATTGTGTCGCTTCGGTGGTTTCGCTGTTCGTTCAGCGAAACTACTGAAGTTTCTGCGAAATTGAACGAAAGTTCACATTCTTTCAGCGAAACTGTAAAGTTATGCTGTCCGAGCGAACTTAACAGTTTCGCCATATCTTATCTAATTTCGCAATGACTAATCCTTATTTCACACAGTTTCGCCTGTATTTTCATGAGTCAGCGAAACTAATTTGTAATAGCGAAACTAAATTAATTTTTGGTGAAACTAATTGCGAAACTACTTTGATTCATTCTAATCTTGTCGAAACTACTTTTTGTTCTGCGAAATTAACAAGTTTCTATGAGCGAAATTATAGTTTCGCTTGTCGAAACTGTTTGTTTTCCTTGTCGAAACTGTCCTTGATTCAGCGAATCTATCATGTCTTAGTGAGCGAAACTATTGTTTCGCTTGCCGAAACTGATTGTTTCTTTTGTTTTTGTCTTATTTTCTTATTTTCAGTATTTCTTATTCAAATTTATTTGTTGTTCTTTTCAGGTTATTATGGCGAATCTCAAGTTTGACGAGAGGAATAACATCACTGCCATATTAGATGATACTTTGCCAAAGGCGGCCGGATTTCGTGATTGTATTAGATGGCTCCAAAGATCACCCATTGCATATGCTATCTCTCACTCACCCACTATCTATGATCTTCACATTAGAGACTTTTGGAGATCAGCTGAATACAACACCGGAGGAGATGTTCAGAGGATCACAGCTAGAGTGCTTGATCATGATATATCTATTACTGCTGAGAACGTGTCGAGGATTCTTAGACTGGAAGATGATACTGGTGATGAAGTTGATATGACGGAATCTGAAGTATTCCAAGCTTTCAGACAAATGGGATATGAGGGACCAGTCTTTGGTTCGAGGAAAGAGATTAAAAAGTCTTTTTATCTAAAGAATGGAGATATATAGCTCACGTGTTTATTATGTGCTTAGATCACCGTAAGGGTGGATCTGATGGACTTAACCTTGACTGGGCCAAAGCTATGGTGATATGTTGTAAAGGGGAGAAAGCAAACATTGCTAGATTGATCTTTGCGTGTATGGCAGAAAATGTGATGGCGGTGAAAAAGGATAAATGGTTGTTATATCCTCGTTTTATTCAGATGATTATTGATGATCTGATTCCTGATGTTCCTAAACATGGTGAAGTTAAGAGATTAGTTCAGATGAACCCTCGGATATTTGCAGATTGCTGTGCTATACGCCATGATTTCAGTGGTAAAATAACCCATCTCTGGGAAAACATGTACCCACCAGAGCGATGGAATTATATCAGACGGGTCGATGAGTCTGAAAACAAAAGAGCTGAGGAAACAAGGGTGAAACAAGCTGATGCAGCTAAGAAAAGAAAGAGATATGCAAAAGAGAAAGATTATGATTTCGAAGAAGACATAGATACACAAGCAGAAGAAATAAGGGTGGAGAAAGAACGAAGGTCTAAAAAGAGAACTGACTTTGTTGAGCCTGAACGACGAACAAAACATAGACACGAGGGTTTCACAGCAGGGAAGAAGCTAGTGCTGGTCTTGATGAGGATGTGATTCGTGGTCTAAATACTTCATTGGCAAATGAGTTAAGTATGATAAAGACTAAACTGACGAATCAGGAGATTAGGGAGCAACAGAAAGATGAGGTCATTGAAGGAATGAAAAAGATGTTGGTTGATCAGAATAGTTTGATTAAGAGGTTATTTGAAGAAATTTCACAGATGAAAGCTGCTGCTGGCCTACCCAGTCAACTAACTCAATCTGAGTTAGATGATATGACTGATATATCTAAGTACCCATTCTTGAATGTGGGTACTTCATCCAAGGTAGGAGAGGGCACCTCTGGAGCAGCTGATACTGAAGCAAGAGAACAAGAGATCCCAAGAGAAGATGCTGGAAGAAATGAGGAAGATGATATAGTTGAAGCAGGGTTTGTTAACCTACAGTTTGATTTTGATAAGGATATTTTGGGAGAAGAAGTGGTCGTTACAGCTACTAATGAGGAAGTATCAGATAAAGGAAAGGGGTTGATTGATGAAGAAGAGGAGGATGAGCAGTTGGTTGATTATGATTCTGAACCAGAATTCTATGAAGTAGATGAGAGACCTTTGGTGTATGTGGCTAAGAAGGGAGATGATGAGAATGATGTGTTTGAGATGGATAAGAGTGATTGGTTGGTAAAGGAGAAGGAGGCTGAAGAACTTACTCCTCTGTTTCAAAATATGGAGAGTTTAAGCAGAAAAGAGGCAGACAAGAAGATAATCAGTTGGTGTTATAATCCTTTCTTAAAGATGTTTTTGATTAAAAGAAGAGGAGGTAATATTAGTTACATGCTCAAGAGGAAGGCGTTTAAGACCTTGCCTAAGTGGGATCTGAGACGGTTGGCTACCTTGCCTTTGATTAATGCTCATTTAAGTGAAAGGGCAGTTTTTCTTGAGAAGGAAATTAAAAATGGCCTTAATGATAACTTTGAATCATTTGGATACATGAAGGCTGAACGAAAGAGATCGAAGAAAGATAAAGACTGGGAGACTGGGAAAGGGAGAATTGTTTTGAGAGTCAAACCACCTAAGACTGTAAACAGAGTAAGATTGGCTGATCCTCTTCCTCCACGTTTACAGGACTTTGAAAAGTGGTTCTATGATAATAACACTGGTGAGGCTGTGATTAGAGCCAAACAAGGAAAAGAATTTAGGGTGTTTGACCCAATGGAGTTATTCAGCTTCTGTGATGAAGATCTCTTGATTCTCTGTGAAAATCATATAAAGGCCGGGGCAGGTGAGGAAACACGAAAGGAGGCAAGCTTGTTTATGAATGTGGCGAACAAAATAAGAGGAGTACGGGCAGAGGTAAAGAGTTTGGCTGAAAAGGTGAGAGCACAAGATGACTTTGCCATGGATGTTCAAGACATGACCAGGCAGTTTGCTAGAGCTAGTGGTCATTCGGATGAAGCTGGTGATGCAGGAATTAAGCTTGGAGAATCAGTGGCTGAAGCTTCTAAAGACGTTGCTGCAGGAGGGGATGAAGATAGATCAACAGCAGCTGAGGAAACGGGAGCTGAAAAGTCAAACCAAGAGCAGTGAAGATAGTGAGGTCCAACCTAGGGGGAGTATTGAAGATCATGTTAGGTTGGACTCACTTTAGTATAGATATTTACTTTACATTGTAATAGGACTTTTGTTAGTTTCATTTTGTATTTTGTTTGTAATTAGAAGTTTTGGCAGTCCAGCGAAACTGTGAGCGAATCTATAGTTTCGTTCACAGTTTGCTGTTTTGGTTCACCCGGCGAACTTGTGTTCTGCCGGGCGAAACTATAGTTTCGGCATGACAGTTTCGCTAGTAGCGAAACTGTCAGCGAAACTATGACTGCTATATATACTTTTGTCATTTCATTTTGTATGATAAGTTTGCAAAACCCTAATCGAGGAATTCTGTTGCAAACTATCATTTTCAAGCAGTTACTTTATTGAAATACAATTGTGCTTATTGTTATTGAGTGAGTTTGTTCATTTGAAAATCAATTATGTCTTGATTCATCATATTCACCTCTCAATTGTTTGTTATTTGGTTTGTGTATTTGATATTGATCAAATTATCCTATCAATTGTACTGTTCATCGATCACATGGACCAACACTTAGTTGTAGCCTCGATCACCTCGACACTCCCCAACTCCTTCTGACCAATGTCACCCCAACAAACAGGGGTTCTACATCTCCTACCGTATAGCATCTCATAAGGAGGCATACCAATACTGGCATGATAACTGTTGTTATAAGAGAACTCGGCTAACGGTAAGTGGTCATCCCAACTTCCTCCAAAATCAATGATGCATGCCGGAAGCATATCCTCCAGCGTCTGAATCGTCCTTTCTGATTGACCATCAGTCTGAGGATGATAAGCCGTGCTAATATGTAACCTCGTCCCCATGCGTCGTGGAATTTCTTCCAAAATTTAGATGTAAACCGGGTGTCACGATCAGACAGAATAGACACTGGCACACCATGACGAGTTACGTTCTCTTAAATGAACAGATCCGCCAACCTCTCAGATGAATACGTCTCGCGAATCGGTAGGAAGTGAGCACTTTTTGTCAAACGATCAACAATCACCCATACAGCATCATACCCTCGCGCGGTACGCTGTAGCTTCATAATAAAATCCATGGTGATATGCTCCCACTTCCACTCCGGTATATGCAAAGGTTGGATCTTCCCATACGACTTTTGGTGCTTGGCCTTCACTTGTAAACAAGTAAGGCATTTACTCACATACTCCACCACATCACGCTTCATACCTGGCCACCAATAATCTTTCTCCATGTCATGATACATCTTTGTAGAACCGGGATGAATAGAGTATCGAGTCTTATGAGCTTCATCCATGATCTTCACACGTAGATCCCCAAAACGAGGAATCCACATCTTCCCGAATCGGGTTCTAACACCGAGTGTGTTTTCACCCAACTCCGCAACCAGACCTCTCATTCTTTCGGAGTTAAGATGATCTTCTTTCAATGCCTCATCTTGAAACTCCTTAACTTGCTTCATCACATCCGAGGTCATGATCAACTGGTAAGCTTTCACCCGAATCGGCTCGGGTCTATCTTTTCGGCTAAGGGCATCCGCCACCACGTTGGCTTTGCCCGGATGGTAATGGATCTCGCAATCATAGTCCTTTATGAGCTCCAACCATCTCCATTGCCTCATGTTCAAATCTTTCTACTTGAAGAAGTACTTCAAGCTCTTGTGGTCAGTGAATATGGTGCACTTCGTCCCATACAGGTAGTGCCTTTAAATCTTTAACGCAAAGACCACGGCTGTTAGCTCCAAGTCATGAGTAGGATAGTTAACCTCATGAACCTTCAACTGTCGGGATGCATAGGCTATAACCTTTCCTCTCTGCATTAACACACATCCCAATCCCGAGTAGGAAGCATCTGAATAAACCACCAAATCTTCACTTCCATCGGGTAACGACAAAACAGGAGCTTGAGTCAATCTCGCCTTTAATTCCTCGAACGCCTTCTCCTGAGCTTGACCCCATACAAACTTTACATCCTTACGAGTCAACTTGGTTAGTGGAGAAGCGATCTTAGAGAAGTCTTGAATAAACCTTCGGTAATAGCCCGCCAAACCCAAGAAACTACAAATCTCGAATGGCGTCTTTGGAGACTTCCAGTGCATCAGTGCCTCCACCTTTGTCGGGTCCACCATAATTCCCTCGGGATTCACCACGTAACCCAAGAATTGAACCTCACACAACCAAAACGCGCACTTGGAGAATTTAGCATACAACTTCTCCCTTCTCAACGTTTCCAACACCTCTCGAATGTGACCGGCATGCTCATTCTTGGTCCTCGAATAGGTCAGGATATCATCAATAAACACGATCACTGATTTATCCAATATCGGCCGACACACTCAATTCATCAAGTCCATAAAAGTAGCTGGCGTGTTTGTCAAACCAAATGACATAACGAGAAACTCGTAGTGACCATAACACGTGCGAAAAGCTGTTTTAGGGATATCCTGCTCTTTCACCTTCAGCTGATGGTCGCCCGATCGAAGATCTATCCTTGTGAACCAACTGGCACCTTGAAGCTGATCAAACAAATCATCAATTCTTGGTAACGGGTATCGATTCTTCACTATCAGCTTATTCAACTCACGGTAGTCGATACACATCCTCATGCTACCGTCTTTCTTCTTCACAAATAAGACCGAAGCACCCCAAGGAGAGATACTCGGTCGAATGAACCCCTTATCAAGTAACTCCTGCAGTTGCTCCATCAACTCCTTCATCTCAGTCGGAGCCAACTGATACGGTGCCTTGGCAACAGGTTGAGCACCTGGTATCAAATCAATCTGAAACTCGATCTCACGGTCAGGTGGCACTCCTGGTAAGTCTTCGGGGAACACATCTGGAAAGTCACACACAACCGGTACATTGGATAGTTGTGGCGTTGGTGTATCCACATCCTTTACATAAGCCAAGTAAGCACTACATCCGCGCCTCATGCACTTTCCCGCCACCGCCATTGAAATCACTTTCAGAATTGTAGTGACCCGATCACCATAAACCGTCACCATACTCCCGTCAGGCGCTGTCAACCGAATCATCTTCTTGCGACACACAATGTTCGCCTCGTAGTCCGCTAACCAATCCATCCCAAGAACTACGTCAAATCCGCCCAAGGTCATCACGAAGGGTCTAACAGGAAACTTGTGACCTTCTAATTCCACGTCACAACCTTCTATCATCTCAGAAATCCTGGTAGACTTACCTATGGCAGTTTCTACATCAAAGGGCGCATCTACTCTCCTACTACTAACAGGCAGTTTAGCACAAAAAGCAGCAGAAATAAAACTCTTACTAGCACCAGAATCGAATAATATAGAGGCTAAAGTTTGGTTTACTAGAAACGTACGTGACACAACATCAGGGTCCGTCCTAGCCTCTTCTTGCGTCATCGTAAACGCTCGGGCACTCGCCTTCTGTCCTTCCCCTACAGCTTCACCCCCGAACATTCCGCCCTTAGCCTCTTGCAATCCCTACTCATGTGGCCCTCCCCGCCAAAAGTTAAAACATCTCCCTGCTTTGCATTCCCTCTCCATATGACCAGGTTTCCCACACTTGAAGCACACGTTCTATCCCCACCTACACTCGCCGGTATGCTCCTTTCCACATTTGCCACACTTCTTCAACCCTGCACAAGATGTGACCACACGACAGTCATCCACCTGTGCACTCTTGTTACTCGTCAGGGCACCTCCCTGACCAAACCTTTTCCCATTCCAATTCCGGTCACCACCACCCTTCTTGCTCGCCTCAGCCACCACCACCTTTCGCTCATCATACAACCTTCTTGGCAAATCAACCGCCGACCTAAACATGCTCGATCGGGCAACGATCATTTGCCTATGGATATCCGCCGGCAAGCCCTGGATGTACCTCTTAATCTTTCGTGACAAGGGTGTCACTTGATCTGGCACCAGCCGTGCCATCTAATTAAACTTCGTGGTAAATTGTTGATGTATCATCGTTCCCGCCTCCAGCTGCAGGAATTCCCTTTCCACCTTATCCATTTCCCTGTGAGGACAGAACTCCTCAATTACCAGCTTCTTCAACTCAGACCACTTTACTCTCCCAATTGCCCGACTACCCTCGGCTTGGAAAATATTGTCCCACCAACATAGAGCCGAGTCCACAAACAAGTAGGTAGCAAACTTTACCTTCTGGTCCTCTCGGCACTCGCTGATATCAAGTACCGCCTCCATTTCTCTCACCCATCGATGAGCAGCAGCAGCAGTGCCGTTACCATCAAAAGTTGGGGGCTTGCATCTCATAAATGCCCCATAATTACAGCCTCGTGCCGCCTCCTGCTCAGGCTCATCTTCCTCCTCCTCATCATCAGAGAGAACCGTCTCAGTTTTCGGCTGCTCACGTCCTCCCGAGCACCTGTTCCTCTTCTTTCTCTCTCCTTCTCGTACAGCCTTAATCACTTCGGTCACCACAAACGGTAAGATTGTCTGCATGACCTTATAAACTTCTTCCACAATAGCCTCCTTTACTAAGGCTCTCAAATTAGCACTCTCATCACCGCCCTCCAGATGAGGGGTCTCAGGTTCTTCATGAACCACCTTTTCGACTCTAGGCCTTCCTCTTTTGGGCCGCGGTTCAGCACCACTTCCACCACGACCTTCACCACGTGAAGCTTTAGATGATCTACCACCGGCCATCCTCTATCACACTGAAAGATTCAAACACCAACACGATCATTCAAGGGAACAACTCAGTTTATGTCAAGTATAGTAAGTCCCTAATTACAGTGGCCAGTTGTGATTAGCCACTTACTTTACTCTTCATACCCCGAGCATTACCTATCCTGACTACATCAGTATCTAAATCTACAAGCAGCACATAAACCACATAACATGCGCACGTAATACCGATTAACATTAAGAAAATACCTGATGGCACGCAGCTACTTAGACTGGCATCCCTTCCCTTTTTGTCCTATTTTTCGTTTAAGTTAAGGTTTATGAAATTTACCCGTTTCACTTAAACTTTGGCTCTGATACCAACTTGTAAGGCCCCGTTCCCGGGACGCTTACAGCTGGCCAATCATCGCACATAAAACATAGAGGTTCATTAACTCAAAGGAAACCCTGCAGCGGAAACATTAAAACATACATTTCATTATAAATGCTTTTGCAAGTTAATACAACATTCGTTACCAAACATCGTTTGTTCGCATTACAATGCCAAAACATTAAACAAAAGAATGCCATCCAAAAAATGCCAAGTAGCTGCCTCGCACATAGGTATATCATTATTATCTTCATTATCCGTTCGTTCAATCCGTACATTTGTCATTAAATCATTACTTTCATTCGAACCAATGCCATGTGCTAACCCCACCGTCATGCATAAAGCGGGTCTTGGGCCTAAGGTCTTTCATAGATCCTGAACATTGTGCACGAAGCTGACTCCAGTACCTAGGGTAAGCGACAAGGGTCCCATACATATGGTCAATCACAAGGATTGAACCCCAGTGTGCATCCTTCTGGGGTAATTAACCCGCACACAGTTGAGCTAACACCCTTCATTGGGTGTGAACTTCCATACATATGCTTAATCACGTGGATCAAGCCCTAGTGTGCATCCTTCCGGAGTAGCCAACCCGCACACGGTTGAGCTAACACCCTTCATTGGGTGTGAACCTCCATACATTTGCTTGCAAGCCTTTCTTACTTTTGTTCATTCATTAATGCATGCATTCTTTCGTTACGTTCCTCTTTTCATTATCTTCCACTTTACTTTACATAATATTTTTCATTTCATTCATTAACATTCAATGTAAAGCCACGGGAAAATAATCATACATAACAAGGAACAGGAATATAAAGGTACAACATCATCATACAAGGCACCATCATACATACATAACATACCACATACATACCATCATGCATAAGCATCAATCATACATCATACATGCCCATCATAACATCTATGACCCCAAAAGTCAACTTACATGAACCCCCAGGAATCTCCCAAGTCAAAGCCTACATCAACTATTTCCCCCGAAAGTCAGAAAGTAAACTAAGTTCTTTCAGGCGCATGAGCCTTATTTGGGTGTAATCCACACTATTCAGTCGCATGGCCTTCCAGGCGCATGAGGACACTTAGGCGTATGGACACTATGGGGCGAATGGACACCTAGGCGTATGGAGGGTCTCCAGACGCATGAGCACTATGGGCGTATGGACTCTCAGTCGCATAGCCTTCAGTCGCATGACCTTCAGTCGTGTGACCTTCAGTCGCATGACCATTTGGCTGTATGGCCTTTAGTCGCATAACCTTCAATCGCATGCCTTTCAGGCGCATGAACTACAGTCGCATGACCATTCGGCCGTATGGCCTTTAGTCGCATAACCTTCAATCGCATGCCTTTCAGGTGCATGAACTTCAGTCGCATGACTTCCATGCGTATGACCCTCAGTCGCATGGCATTCAGGCGCATGGACTTCAGTCGCATGCCTTTCGGCCGTATGGCCTCCAGTCGCATGCCATTCGGTCTCATGGCTTCCAGTCGCATGAGCCCTAGCTGGGTGCAGAATGCAGTCTCTTCGAACCCTAACTGCAGATTTCAGCCTCCGACCCTTTTCTAACCTGTTCTAAGCTTAAACCAACCATCCTAAGCCTTAGAAACACAACCATAACATCATTCAAGCATCACAAGCCCAAACACGAGCCCCACCCGTTCGCACACACACACAAATACACACACGACGGGTTCAACACCCACACAACCAAAAAATCAGTTTGCTATGTGCTCCAGCCCCAAAATCAGTCAAAAACATGTAAAAGAGGGGTCCTAGAACTCACGTTGACAGCCTCTTCGAGTAGAGCTTCTCACAAACCCGCTTGACTTTGACTTTTGCACTTGATTTCCAAGAAACCCTAAGTTTTTGCCCTTTCTCCCTTTTCTTCACCCTTAGAACCGATTGAATGAGTATGGAAGAGGGAAATGGGCAGCCATGCCCCTTTTACACCCACTCTTCCAAAGTTTTCCTCTTTTTGGCAAGATTGGTCCCTCAACTTGGTCTTTATTTCTTTTCTTTCTTTTTCTTTCTTCTTCTTCTTTCTTTGATTAAAAAAAAATAATCGGGCGTTACAAAAACTAAACATCTCTTGAAAAATCACAAGCTCTTCTAAAAGATGATTATGACTATTTATGACTTTTAAAAGTTCAAATATTTGTTCGAAACTAAAATCAAATCAACCGCCGACTTAAACGTGCTCGGTCGGGCAGGATCATGTGCCTACGGATATCCGCCGGCAAGCCCCGGATGTACCTCTTAATCTTTCGTGACAAGGGTGTCACTTGATCTGGAACCAGCCGTGCCATCTCATTAAACTTCGTGGTGTATTGTTGATGCGTCATCGTTCCCGCCTCCAGCTGCAGGAATTCCCTTTCCTCCTTATCCATTTCCCTATAAGGACAGAACTCCTCAATTACTAGCTTCTTCAACTCAGACCACTTTATTCTCCTAATTTCCCGACTACCCTCGGCTTGGAAAATATTGTCCCACCAACACAGAGCCGAGTCCACAAACGAGTGGGTAGCAAACTTCACCTTCTGGTCCTCTCGGCACTCGCTGATATCAAGTACCGCCTCCATTTCTCTCACCCATCGATGAGCAGCAGCAACAGCAGTACCGTTACCATCAAAAGTTGGGGGCTTGCATCTCATAAATGCCCCATAATTACAGCCTCGTGCCGCCTCCTGCTCAGGCTCATCTTCCTCCTCATTATCATCAGAGAGAACCGTCTCAGTTTTCGGCTGCTCACGTCCTCCTGAGGACCTGTTCCTCTCCTTTCTCTCTCCTTCTCGTACAGCCTTAATCACTTCGGTCATCATAGACGGTAAGATCGTCTGCATGACCTAATGAACTTCTTCCACAACAGCCTCCTTTACTGAGGCTCTCAAATTAGCACTCTCATCACCGCCCTCCGGATGAGGGGTCTCAGGTTCTTCATGAACCACCTTTTCGACTCTATGCCTTCCTCTTTTGGGCTACGGTTCAGCTCCACTTCCAGTACGACCTCCACCACGCGAAGCTTTAGATGATCTACCACCGGCCATCCTCTAACACACTGAAAGATTCAAACACCAACACGGTCATTCAAGGGAACAACTCAGTTTATTTCAAGTATAGTAAGTCCCTAATTACAGTGGCCAGTTGTGATTAGTCACTTACTTTACTCTTCATACCCCAAGCATTACCTATCCTAACTACATCAGTATCTAAATCTACAAGCAGTACATAAACCATATAACATGCAATGTAATACCGATTAACATTAAGAAAATACCTGATGGCACGCAGCTACTCAGACTGGCATCCCTTCCCTTTCCGTCCCATTTTCAGTTTAAGTTAAGGTTTATTAAATTTACCCATTTCACTTAAACTTTGGCTCTGATACCAACAAGTAAGGCCCCTTTCCAGAGACGCTTACAGCTGGCCAATCATCGCACATAAAACATAGAGGTTCATTAACTCAAAGAAAACCTTGCAGCGGAAACATGAAAACAGACATTTCATTATAAATGTTTTTGCAAGTTAATACAACATTCGTTACCAAACATCATTTGTTCGCATTACAATGCAAAAACATTAAACAAAAGAATGCCATCCAAAAAATGCCAAGTAGCTGTCCCGCACCATCCTCAGCAATGCTCACCTGCCAACTGGAAACACATAAAAGTCAGTGTTGCTGAGTGAGTTCTAGTTTTATAATAAAACATACTTTATCTTTCGTTTAAAACCTTTCTTTACAATCGTACGTGATCATACACTATACATACACATAGGTATAT
Source organism: Flaveria ramosissima (assembly GCA_025215565.1). Lineage (NCBI taxonomy): Eukaryota > Viridiplantae > Streptophyta > Magnoliopsida > Asterales > Asteraceae > Flaveria > Flaveria ramosissima. The sequence continues at coordinate 5,245,830 of CM046029.1, forward strand.
CATTATTATCTTCATTATCCGTTCGTTCAATCCGTACATTTGTCATTAAATCATTACTTTCATTCGAACCAATGCCATGTGCTAACCATACCGTCATGCATAAAGCGGGTCTTGGGCCTAAGGTCTTTCATAGATCCTGAACATTGTGCACGAAGCTGACTCCAGTACCTAGGGTAAGCGACAAGGGTCCCATACATATGGTCAATCACAAGGATTGAACCCCATTGTGCATCCTTCTGGGGTAATTAACCCGCGCACAGTTGAGCTAACACCCTTCATTGGGTGTGAACTTCCATACATATGCTTAATCACGCGGATCAAGCCCTAGTGTGCATCCTTCCGGGGTAGCCAACCCGCACACGGTTGAGCTAACACCTTTCATTGGGTGTGAACCTCCATACATTTGCTTGCAAGCCTTTCTTACTTTTGTTCATTCATTAATGCATGCATTCTTTCGTTACGTTCCTCTTTTCATTATCTTCCACTTTACGTTACATAATATTTTTCATTTCATTCATTAACATTCAATGTAAAGCCACGGGAAAATAATCATACATAACAAGGAACAGCAATATAAAGTGTTAGGACCTAGTATTTGAACGAAATACCAAATGATTAGCGTGTAAACCAAACCAAATAGTGCGGAATCCTATTTGATTGGCGATCCAGTCAGTGAGAACGCACGAAGAATCAATAAAGTATTGAATCTAACGTTAAGAATCGATTGGGAATTGATCTACAGCGTTTTATGAACTTGGAGAACGAATTGGGAGGCTTCTGGACGGCTAGGGTAAGTCTGGAGTCGAAATTGAATGAATGGTTACGTTTTTCCACGAATTGGGTTGTATTTATAGGTTAGTATTGTTCATTCGTGTGACTGAACCATTAGTATGGTTCAGTCGTGCGATTGAACCATACGGTTGATTCATCTGCACGACTGAGTGTTCAGTCGTGCGACTGAGCCAATCTTATGTTACAATCATACGACTGATCCAGTCTCCTGGTTCAATCGTGCGACTGAGTCATTCGTATGAAGTTATTCATGCGTATGGTCCATTCGCATGGGCCATTCGCATGAGAACTTCATTTTGTTAAGTTTGAATGTATTAATTAATATAACATTACGTGTAACAATTCAAACAACCACAAACCTAATTAACCAATTCAACATCGACTCATTAATGAAATATTAAACATTATAAATCACAAACAACCAATATCATTTCATTAACAATCTAAACATTACATCAGAATTAGATAAACAAGATCTATTACATTCATCTCCTGATCTAGGGACATACATGTATCAACAAACTCCCCCTTGGACCTAGATCTCTCTTAATGTCTTGTTTTCTGCATTACCTCCTCATATTTCTTGTACTTATCCTCTTTTGTGACTCCCGCGTGAATCTCAAACGCGAAGCAGAGTCTTATGACGTTCTGGAACTGGAGGGCTTGTACTATATCCTGCGTATCATAGAACAGTGGCCACTTGTATAGAGTGTAGACATCATTAGCTGACAAGTTGGTAAGCCACATTGGGTCAAATACCCTGATAGTATCCATTTGGCCCTCTTTGTTTAGGACTATGACCGCTTCTCCTGTCCTCCAATCGTAGTACCACCACTTAAAGTGTGGAGTGAAGTCCTGTGGCATTTCCCTGAGCGGGATTCTTGACATCGTGCGCGGAGGACTCCACTTTAACACTGTCTTTGGCTTTCCAGTAATGACATCAACTTCAGACCTTCTGATATACCTTGTAGGCTGTTGGGGTCTGAAGTTAACCCACCTGGTGTGGTACTCCTTCCTTAGGGCAGCCTCAAACCAGCCAGACATCTTTCTCGGGTCAGCATACAACAGCTTCAGTTTGGCCAGCTGGTTGAGCTCAAAACCTGGTAGAGTCTTCAGATCATGTGGGAATCTGAAGTACTCTATGCCCTTTTCCCTCTTAACTGCATAGACGTTAAGGTCCTCAAAATATGCCCACGCTATAATTCTGCCCGAAACCTTATGATGTTTCTTGACTCGGTAGAGTTTGGTGTAGGCGTCCTGTTTAGGTGCAGCGCGTTGGGCTCTAACTTCTTCAAAACAAGCAGCCCACTCAGCCTTTCAGATATCGACATCATCATTTGAGGCTTGGGTCGTTCCCTCTGTTTTCTCTGACTCCTGCTCCATCTTGTCTAACACCTCAAACGTATCACTAACAAGGGACTCACCCAAATTGGGGACCACATTTCCCTCATTGTCAGCATACTGAGGGTAGTGCTCTGCCGTGACATCTTCTATCTCTATTTCATCAACATCGTTGAGCTCTTCGTCACTTGTCGAGTCGCACGTCGGAGCATCCTTCACAATCTCATCAGGATTTAGCTTGAATATCTCTGCTAGTTGCTCGTTTGATAGATCGTGAATTATTTCCCCTTCTTCAGGGGTATAACTCACCGACCTCCTTACGATCCCTTGCAGATCAAGAATCATAGTTAACTGAGTCTTGACCTGCTGAAGGGGAGCAACATCAAACTCATCCCTCTGATAGTTTGGATCTGTTTGATTTAAACATTCAACACATCAACCATTAGTTAACAATCAAAACAGAAATGCATTAAACTTAATATAAACATCAAATACATCAGTTTAAATACATGATTCAAATACAAAAGTAATTAAATACATAGACATCTAATCTTTACTTTTGTCTTGGATCACGGGGTCATCACTTGGTGGAGCAGAGGAGGAAGCTTGTTGGTCTTGTCTATTCTTGGATCTCCTTTCCTGACCTTGAGCAGAGGCCGATGCAGCTGCATCTCCTCCCTGCATCATCATCCACATCCCTCTCCTCTGTCCTCTCGTCCTCAATCCCCTCATCATCCTCAGTCTCATCTTCATCATCCTCATCCTCATCATCACCATCATCTCCATCTCCCTCCTTGATCTTCAGTGGCTCCTCTTTAGATCCCTTTAGCTTTAGCATGATGGTCTTCTTCGCCTCTGTCACACCCCGACCGACGGCGGAATCATCGGGGCGAACGAATGGGAGACGATTGCTCATAGCACATGGAACTAATTAAGTTGAAATAATATTAAATATCATTAATAATTGAACATTACAAGACGAATAAGTTCATACAATACAAAAGCTTCAAACAAAGAAATAACATATTTAATTAAACTAGGTCCAAGTCCTATATGAGCACGAAGAGAATCCTCAAGTAGTAAACCTGAAACATGTTAAAAATAAAGGGTCAACTATAAAGTTGGTGAGTTCCCATGGTTTAAACACACGCATACATATATATATGTAAAAAGGGTTACAAGTAGCAATTCATGTCCATGGTTACAAGTTAGGAAGCTTATAGAACACATACAGTTACAACCAAACCTCGACTTGATTACAAGTATATAATATTGGCTAAGTGTATTTGGTTCCCATGATGAACAAGCATACATCATCAGGAGTCGACAATACATCGACTTTAGCACCAAATAGGCTTATCAGGCCCAAAGATCTAAGACGTCGCCAGGCTAGCAATAGTTAATGATTGTAAACAAAATATGTATCTCATATAAGACTTACAATAACACAAATAACCATGACAAAAAGTAAAGATGAATTGCATGTGCATTTACAAGTATCAAGATGTTTACAAGTGTAAGTTTATAAGGTTAACATGTTTCACCCCAAAAGGTGTGAAATAAAGTAAAAAGAGGCATGGAGAAACTCACATGGGAAACTCACAATAGTGATGATTGTAGAGTACATAAGAAAGCTTCGATGTCAAGAGTCAAAGGTGATGTCCTAAATGATAAAAAAAAAACAATAACTTGAGGTTGGAATTCATTACAAGAAGTTAAGACGCTTAGGAAATGCTAAAAAGCGAAATGTAGATTGAAAAAGGATTATTGCATCAATTTTAGATTCTGGACAGAATATTTGGTATGTGTTTGAACAGGTTTTAAAAATAGCAAGCGGTTTCATAAAATTATAAAAATTTATACTTGACTATTTCAAAGTCTCCCGGACAACTTTCATTCAGAAACATTTTTATGGAAAGATCTTTAAATATGTCAAACAAGCATCACAAGACAGAAGGTGCTGAAATGCGCACTTATCTTGTGAAGGCTATTGTTGAGTCGTCCGATTGAGTTTGAAGACTTATAAACTGTCATTGAAAAGGTAACTCAATGAACTTAACATTAGAGTCTGAGTTTACAAAAATTTAGTTTGTTATGATCAATTTATGGTCGGTTGAAGTAAGATTATATTCTGCCAGAATTGTAGTAAGGCACTTATGTGCACTTTTAAAATCGTTAAAACATGAAACGGGTTAGAACATTTTATTATGTCAATATATGGTATATTAGTCTTCATTTGAGTTATAAAAATATTTTAAAACTTTGGCATAGCCATCATTTAGATCAATAATCTTGTGGAATAACCGAATGCGGCGGCATAGCCGTCCATATGCAAATGGGATTCTTTGTTTATGTTAGTATGTTGTTAGCTTAATTTAGGAATGTTAGTGATTGTTATAAGGTTAGTGATTATTAAAATGTTAATGATCAAATGATAATTATTAAAATAAATAGAGATTTAGTAGAAGAAAGAATAATAGTAAGAACATAAAGTCATGAAAACAATTGGATGTTAGGATGATTAAAATGTATAATATAAAAGCAATAAAAGATTACCTTAGTATTAAAAATTCTTGAAATCTCTTGTAAAATAAAATTTTTCAAATTGATCATAACCAATAGATGAAAGAAATATATGAGAGTGAGATTTTTAGAGAATGAGCAAATGAAAAGTGAGGCCTAAGCCTTGCTTTTATACTTGAGGTTAGGAGGAGGTTATGAATGGTGTTAATGGTGATTTATAAGTCTTTTAAAAGGGGGTTATGATTGGAATTTGAAATAAATATAAAATTAAATAATTTAAATAAATAAAAGAATAATTATAATTTAATAGTTAAATTCTTGAAGACTCTAATTTTAACAACTTTTGTTTATAAAATATTTATAGACTTTATAAAACCAATTTGAATAATCAATCAAATTATTTATTTGTTAATATTTATAACTTTTATAAAATTGTAAACTTTATAATTTGATTATTTATTTTCAGTATTTAAAATTCATAATTACTAATAAAACTTTATATAAGTTTATTAAAATTTATAACTTTATATGGTTGATGTACTTCGCCAATCGAATTTGGATTCCAAATCGTGATAACCTTCGTACTTTTATCATGAACGAAGCTCATCAAACTCGTTATTCTATTCATCCTGGTTCCGATAAGATGTACATGGACCTACGTGGTCAATATTGGTAGCCTGGAATGAAGAAAGACATAGCGACTTATGTAGCTAAGTGCCTCATATGTACGAAGGTTAAAGCCGAACATCAACGTCCAAGTGGATTACTTGAGCAACCCGAGATTCCTATGTGGAAATGGGAACACATATCCATGGACTTCATAACAAAGCTACCCCGAACCTCTCGAGGACATGATAGCATATGGGTGATCGTTGACCGATTGACCAAGTCGGCACATTTTATACCCATATGTGACACTTACAAGACATCAAAGTTAGCTCGTATATACGTTGATGAGATTGTAAGTCATCATGGGGTACCTCTGCACATCATATCCGACCGAGATGCTCGTTTCACTTCATATTTTTGGTCGTCTATGCAAGAACTCTTGGGTACACAACTCGATCTAAGCACAGCTTACCATCCTCAAACTGATGGTCAAACCGAGCGAACAATCCAAACCTTGGAGGATTTGCTACGCCTGTGTGTTCTTGACTTTGGTGGTGATTGGGATGCGCATCTACCGCTCGCGGAAGTTTCATATAACAATAGTTACCACTCGAGTATCAAGATGGCACCGTTTGAAGCACTTTATGGTCGTAAGTGTCGTTCACCGATCTGTTGGACCGACATTGGTGAAAACTTCATCACTGGTCCTGAACTTATACAAGAGACGACCGATAAAGTTTCTATCATTCGCAAGAACCTTGAAGTGGCGAGAAGTCGACAAAAGAGCTATGCTGATAAGCGACGTAAGCCATTGGAATTCCAAGTTGGGGAGATGGTTCTTCTTAAGGTTTCACCGTGGAAAGGTGTGGTTCGCTTTGGAAAGAAGGGTAAATTGGCTCCAAGATTTGTAGGACCTTTTAAAATCCTGAAAAGGATTGGGAAAGTGGCTTATAAACTAGAGCTACCTTCCGACCATAGTGGAGTTCATCCTGTGTTCCACGTCTAAAATTTGAGAAAGTGTTTGGCTGATGAAAGGCTGCATGTTCCGTTGGAAGACATCCAGATTGACGAGTCATTGCATTTTGTCGAGAAACCTGTTGAGATCATGGATCGCATAATGAAGAAGACTAGAACCACAACAACCCCAATCGTCAAGGTTTGTTGGGAAAATAAACACGGCGCTGAATTTACTTGGGAACGTGAGAAGCACATGAAGAGGAGATACCCGTTCTTATTTGTATAGTTTCATTTCTTTTAATTTCGGGACGAAATTTTTTTAAGTTGGGGAGGCTGTAACATCTCGTATTTTCGTCTAGTTGGAAATTAATTTTATTAAATTCTTGCAAGGACTATTCATATCTTTTATGAAATTTATGGATTGCTTATGTTCATCTTTTAATTTGTTTTTTTTAAATATTTTAATTTGAAAGGCTTTAGTTAATTTGTACATATTATTAAGTAATATTAATATTACCAATGGTTATACTAAAAATAATAACAATAATAATAATAATAATAATAATAATAATAATAATAATAATAATAATAATAATAATAACAGCAATAATAATAATAATAATAATAATAATAATAATAATAATAATAATAATAATAATAATAATAATAATAATAATAATAATAATAATAATAATAATAATACTTGAACAATTAATAAGTTAGATTAAAGTTAGGGGGTCTTAATGTCATTTTATAAACTTTAAATAGAAGTTTTATACATAAAATGATAAGAAATCAAAGTTGGGGGGCTAATTGTGTAAACTTAATAAAAATCCCAAACCACCCGCCCCTTAACCCCGCTTTTCCGGTGTTAATTCCGGCCAAGAACCGGCGGCTCCGGCGAGCCCTTATACACCAAATCAATCGACTTCGTAACCCATAACCGATCTGAATCGTTTCACATACGTGTTTCGAACTTGAATGCATCTAATAATTGAGAGTACACGTCGGTTATCAACCCATTCGAAAGCATAACCGAAGCTCGATAAGTTCCAAAACCGTTTGAGCATTAAACGCCAATAATAATCGAATTAACTTAACACAAACAATCATCTATCTATCTCTAAACGATTGCAATCATCAATTTCACCTGGAATCAACACAAACATCCCTTTCGATTACTCCCTCATCGTGAACCTGCAACTTACTCGAACGCCATTTTCTGAACATCAAGATTCGAAATTCACAAGGGGTTTTACATCAAGGTCATCATACGAAGCTATTCACCGAGTTAATTGAATTATCATCAACGTTTACATCTGGTTTGCATCACCCACGGCCGCGACTTGTTCATCATTGGGATCATCTTCAATCCGAACGTAACCGGGTAATTAAGAATATGAATATGTTCGATTAAGCATGGGGAACAAAAGCCCCATGGTTAATTTGGTTATCATCCTCGATTAAGTGTTCAATTTGATTCGAATCTAAACTAGGGTTCATCCAATTTGGGGGTTTTGCTTAGGTTACGTTTATAAGATATTACAATAGAGAATAACCGCGGCTAAGGCCTTTGGTTCACTGGTAAAACACAAGTCTCCTAAACAGGAGGTCCCCGGTTCGAATCCGGGGAACCTCAAGTATTTTTTTAGGCCTTTTTGGCCTTCAAATTTAATGTTTAAAATTTCTAAAAATTATAAAAAAATCATTTCATAAACTTTGTTTCTTTTAAAACCATTTAATCAATTTTCTGTAATTTATTTATAAAAATACCCTTATACTTTTATTTAATATTCTAAAGTTAATAATATAGTTAGTATATTTTTATAAAATTTAGACTTTAAATACTAGTTTAATTTACACAAACTATTATTTCAAACATTGTCTCTAAATTATCGTTTAAATTGTGTTCATTTTATTTAATTATAAAATTTATCTAAACTTTATAAATATTACAAAATTATTATAATGTTATTCTTATTCCATATATTTATATAAAATATAAATAAAATCGTTCCCACGAAAATATAATTGAGTTCTTATTTGACAAATATAATTAACAAAACCCCAAACATCAAGTTGATCCCTAGTCCATGTTAATTCATTAAACTTATTGTAAAACTTTAACCTTGTAAGCATATATATTTAGGTGTCTTGTGACGATACATCTTGGAACGACGCTTATTATTATTCTTATTTATCACCATTCTTGCACTTATTTTGACATGTGAGTTTTTCTTGCCCCTTTTTTATCTTTTCACACTATTTTGGGGTGAAACATGATTGCTTATACATGATACACTTATACACATTTGAGACTTGTAAATCACTTGCAATTCAACTTATTATTTTGTCATGGTTATTTGTGTTTTGTAAGTGATTATATGAGATACATAGTTTGTTTACAATCATTAACTATTGCTAGCCTGGCAACGTCTTAGATCTTTGGGCCTGACAAGCCTATTTGGTGCTAAAGTCGATGTATTGCCGACTCCTGATGACGTATGCTTGTTCATCATGGGAACCAAATACACTTAGCCAATCTTTTATACTTGTAATCAAGTCGAGGTTTGGTTGTAACGATATGTGTTCTATAACCTTACTTGCTTATGACCTATGACATGAATTGCTACTTGTAACCTTTTTCATATTATGTATGAAAACCTTGGAAACTCACCAACTATTTTTAGTTGACTCTTATTTTTATCATGTTTCAGGAAACCCTCAAGTTTAAAGTGGACTTTGAAGCTTGCAATAAAACTAGGATTTGGACCTAGTTAAATAAACAAAATGTTATGCTATGTTTTGATTTATGTTTGAACTTATCTCTTGTTTGAGACTTATGGTTGTATTTCATTTTAAGACTTATGATAAATAATATTTGCAATTTAATATAGCGTTATATGCCTTTCGGGATGTGGGACATACCTCACCAAGGATGGTGACTTCTCGGGCTCGTCGAGGACGATGAGTCCAAAAAGGGGGTGCTTGTGACACCCTACACATATCCCACATCGGCCGTGGACAGGAGAGATTCCTGGTTCATAAAGAATGTTTGGCCTCTAACATCAACAACGCGTTTTGGGCGTATTGGCTGTAGATGAGAGGAGAACTCCACAGTTAAGCGTGCTCAGGTGGGAACAATCCAGGGATGGGTGACCTCCCTGGGAAGTTTTTACTCGGGTAACCAAAAGCAAATCCGTGAGCTCATCGTGGGCAAAGCGGACAATATTGTTGGTGTGAGAGGCCGGGTGTTACAGATTGGTATCAGAGCCATGGTTATAGGGAATTAGGTTATTAGAAATGGAATGACCTAGACTATAACTAAGTACCCTTACACATGAGTCCTCTCATGTATTTTATATGCTTAGATAGGATTTTATGTGCCTTATGTGTTTATACTTGATTATGTGGTTATATACATTATGTGTTTCTTATTAAACTTTGAATCTTATCAATGCACACACGAATCTTAAATCATATTCTAAGGCCTTATGTGCCTAAATCAAATGGTTTTCAAAATGAGCTTTGAATCGTTATTCGTGATTTTCAAGTCTCGTCAAAGTTTGTGTCCTACAACTTGAAACATGTAATGCTGGAAGAGCGTGATGCCTGTATCTCGAGGTGTTCTGTCTAGGCAAGGTATTCATATAAATCCAAATCAACCGATGGATCCGTTTACCTTACCTGGGAACCCTTGGGGTGAGTGTCCGCTTATAGGTACGCATGTCTCCATTAAGGTTGTAGTTGACCTAATACTTTGATAAGTCAACGTAATGCTTTGGTTTATAACCGAACGTTACACTTGAAACACCTTGTTATTTTAAATCGCCTTATCATTGATCTTGTCTTTTTGAATCTTAAAAATCGTTACCCAATTCTCGTAAAGACTTTTAATAATCTTTCCGAATGCCTTCCCTCAAAACCGCACTTATCCTGAAAACCTATTACAATGATGCTCTACTTCTAAATTGAATCTTTAATCTTAACAAAAACGATTCTCGTATCAACGTTAAACTAATGAAACTTTGAAAACCTCAACGAAATAGTAAACAAGAATTGATCATCTAAAAACCTTGTTAAATTTATTTGCTTGAGAAGCTCTTATGAAATTTATAACCCATCCAAAAATATCTTGAACTTATTTCTCATGTTCGTTAAGTCGAGTTACGTATCGATCTAAAACTTGGTGTTGTATTCATGATAAAACCTTCCTATTCGTCCTGAACCATCTGGAATATAAAAGTTTATGAATTAAAATTCTAAACCAATTGTACCCTTTGCCAAGAAACACATGAAATCATGAATCATGAAATTGAACAAACTTAAGCATAGCAAAACATCATAATTAAATTTGTTGAATTTAAACGCCTCCAAGAGTTCCCTTGTGAACGTGAAATGAAATCCAAGTCTTCTCGTCTCCTTGAAATTAGCCCCTTGTGATTAAATTTCGGGACGAAATTTCTTAAAGTAGGGGAGACTGTAACATCCGTTATTTTTCCAAGTTAAAACCCAAACCTGAACTCATTTTGAGCTTCCATTATTAATTTACTTAATAAATGGATCAAATACATTAAATGTGTAATCAACTTATTGATTGATAAATAATTCTTTTTTATAAAATTATAAAGTTTATTAATCATGTTACAAAAGTTAACTAAATGGAAAAGAATTGTTAATTTTATGAAAAAGAATTATTTATCAATCAATAAGTTGATTACACATTTAATGTATTTGATCCATTTATTAAGTAAATTAATAATGGAAGCTCAAAATGAGTTCAGGTTTGGGTTTTAACTTGGAAAATAACGGATGTTACAGCCTCCTCCAACTCATCTATCTTCTTGGTAGATGTGACACTGTGCTCTTGGAGTTGGGCGATCTCATGGCTCTGAGCAGCCATTTGTTGGGCCTGCTCCTCAATCAATCGAGCCTGCTATGAGATCTGGTGTGCCTGTGCAGCAGTAAGATCAGCAAGCTGGCAGATCTGAGCCGTCTTCTCCTCGTCAGCTGCTAACAAGTGCATCACCATCCGGTTTAGCGCTGAAAGCTGATCCTCTACCCCAATTGGAGGTAGAGGTGATCCATATGTATGTGAGGGCTGTGAAGAGGGTCCTGCTGGGTGACTAGTGGTGGTAGTGGTGGTTGTGGTGAAGATGGGGCTGGGTCTGTGAGATAGTGGAGGTGATGTAGGAGTGAAAGATATGGTGGTGGTCGGCATATGTTCAGTGGTGGGAGGTGTGGTGGTGGTAGTGGTAGCTGTGGTGGTGGATGGTGTGTCAGTAGAGGTGGTAGTGGTGGTGGTAGCTGTGGTGGCTGTGGTGGTGACGAAGGTCAGTCTTCTCTTCTTCTTCTTCTTCTGACCGTGGGGCTGAGCCATCCTTTTTCTCCTCGTTCCCGTCGAGGTGGATGCTCCCCCTAGAACACGGCTACCTGACTCAGGGGCATAGCTGGGATCTGCAGTAGTCTCTCCCGAATCTCTTGGGCGTTCACCAACCGCCCTTAGCCCATACTCTGTGGGAACCACCTTGCTTCCCACGGTCCTCGTTAAGGGCTCCTCATCCGACTCCTCTTCCTCCTCACCAGGTATGAAGTCCTGATGGAAACCAGCAGACTCAGCTATGTCACCAGTTGGGGCAGAAACTGGAGGTATAACATCCGTAGCAGTGCCCCTCGGTGGAATAGGCATATCATCTCCAGCATCCCCACTGTCATCATCGTCTGAATCATGCTCTGGGAGCAATAGCCTCTCGTCGTCTGAATCGTTGTCATCATGACGCCACTTGAGTCTACCTGGCGCCACATATCTCTCATTGGCCAGATGGCCGATCAACCTCTTCACTTTGGGCTTTACCTGCTTGCCCTTATACACTCTCATACGACCCAAAGTCGTGTCATCCATAATCTCCAAGGCCACAGCATCATGGCTCTCCTTGGGAAGTGAAGGCAGCTTCTCGTTGAAGATGAGCTGCAGAAACCTAGGGTACATACAAAAACCCTCCTTCCCCTTGGCCTCCAGATTCTCCACCAAATATGAGAAGATCATGCTCGAGAAGCTGAAGGGGTGGTTCAGCACCAGTGCCACATAGGCATTCTGAATCTGGTCTGATAGGTCATCGAACCCACCCCTCCTAGAAGCAATACACTTCAGGATCACATGCGCGAAGTACTTGTACTGGGGGCACAGGTTGCTCTTGTTGAGCACACCTGAGTTTATGTCCCCAGCGTACTTAATCCTGAGAAAGCAACCTCTGACTGTAAATGGATGTAGTCTGGTGGGGTGATCAGTATAGTCCCCAAAATCAAGAACTCTCTGGATGTCTGCTGCTGTAATCTCAATATCATGACCATGAATGGAGCTCCGTATACTGTAAGGCTCACGAGAACGATCAACGGAGGCATTCTCCCAGAATGCCTGATGTAACGACCTGTAAGGCGTACACGGTGTAGAAATGGCCTTATGTATCCGAGAACGTCGAAGAAACACAATAATCTCTGTAAACTCGGCCCCATTCCGAGTCGTATCGTACAAATGAGCACATATGTTGTGCTTTGGGTTGATGGACCATCTATCAGCCATTGACCTGAAACACAAGACATAGAACCATTAGAAAGTCATACATCATCATTCAGTTCTAAGTGTATAGTTTAAATTCAATCTGATTCATTCGTGCGAATGAATCATGCGACTGAAGTCAGTCGGTTGTCCTTTCATGCGACTGAGCTCATTCAGGTGAATGAGGCATGCGACTGAGTTCAATCTGTTGATTGAGTCTGCTATTGGTTCAGTCGGCCAACCAAGCTCATTCGTATGGTTCATTCGGCCGATTGACCCAATCGCAAGATTCAATCGTGCGATTGGAGTTCATCCGGACGACCAGTCGCTTGTCCCACTGTTCAGTCGCCTGTGGTTCGAATCTTGACCAAATCAAGTGATTTAACATGGTTTAATGGTCCATTAGACTCGCCATCTAGTCACTAATAACCTATTAAACTTAATTTTAACATTTTGCTTAGTTTATGTTGGTTATTAGGTCATTAACAGTCCGTTTCTTGTTTTCATTCGAATATCACAAATTAGGGTTCCATTTCTTCTGATTTCATTGAGATTTCACTGCTCTCTACCTGTATAAACGTCAACGAACGTCAGAAGATCAATATAGATGTAGAAACGAGATCTAGAGTAATTTTGGCAGAGTAACGGTACGAAGTGCGATTTAGGAGCGATTGAGGGTGATGAGTAAAATGCGATCGACTGTGGCCCTTTAAATACTGAAGCTGAGTTCAATCGGCCGACTGGCCTCATTCGCTCAGTTCATTCGGGCGACTGAAGCTCAGTCGTGCGATTGGCCCAGTCAGTCGCATTCAGTTGGCCGACTGAGGTTCAGTCGGTCGACTGACTCATTCGTACCCTTTCATTCGCATCTTCAGTTGACCGACTGAGTCTCAGTCGGTCGACTGACTCATTCGCACCCTCTCATTCGGTCGAATGGATCAGTCTGATAAGCCATTCGGGTGAATGGCTCAATCTCATGTCCAGTCGTGCGAATGGGATCCATTCGCATGGTTGGTCCATACTTATGGTCCAATCGTGCGAATGGGTTAGACTTATGAAATTTTCTGCCATTTTGACGTTTTTACATTTAAAACCCTTTTTAACTATTGAATTTAACATTATGAGCATTTGATCATCTCAGACATGATCATTTTAACTTGAAAACTTTTTGATCACCTCAGACGTGATCCTTTTAAACAATTTAGTCACCTCAGACGTGACTCTTTTAAACACTTTGTCACCTCAGACGTGACACTTTTAAACTTTGAAAACACATGTGGCCATCTCAGACATGACCCTTTTAGGTGAGTTGATCCCATACTGATTTTCATGATGTAGTCCGACAAACAAACAAACTAAAAGACTAAATAAATTAGAAAATTAAACTAAAGTACAAAAATTTAAACTTGTTTTTGGTTTTTTATGAGAGATAAACCCTAAGATAGAAATCTACTGGATTTGGTTCCGGAATAGGTAGCTTCAACTTAGATTGACCACACCTGGACCAATTCAATCTTGGAATCATACAGGCAAGTCAAATCATTTGGGACTTGTTATCAAAACCTTTTGATGCTCAATTCTTGGTTTTCATCCAGAGTCGTTAGCAAATTTAGGAAATCATACTGGTACTATTAGATTTCCACATTGATTTGAACTTTCAAGGATTGCAGCCACAATGATTGTCAATATGTTTGTCCTCTTAAATCCATACACAGACTTTAGACACAAACTGGTGATGGTTTTAGGTTTAATTATTTCAACTAACATTTGTGGATCCCACACTTATATGGTAATCAACATTCCTCAGGAGCTTTTGAGCGGTCTACGGGTATTTTTACAAGAAGAGACTATTCTTAGAGCTTTCAAAGAGAAGCCAATCCTCAGGTCAGTGCCATCGCACAGCAGAGAGGCGGCAAACAACAATGAACTCTAGAATATCTAGGTTATGCTTATCCTCAGGTCAGTGCCATCGCACAGCAGAGAGGCACACAACCTATCTCCTTGTTAGAGCAGTTTAATTTTTCTTTTGCACAGAATGCACTAACAACATACGTCATTAGCTTAATAGCATTTGTCTTTCATTTTTTCGTGCTTTGCTCTATTTATGGTCATCCGCTTGTGGCGTTTACATTACATGCTCAGTACCCCTTATTGGAATATTGTTGATTGTGTTAACCAGTGATAAGATGGAAGCCCACAGTCAGTTGAACAACTTAGTTTGGTCTTGAGATCACCAGTCAGGTCTAATCATCTATTGTGTTGAATCTACCGACATATCATTTGTGGTCTAGCAACCTCTAGGTCTACTTTCTTTGTGTTACCTTAGTAGTTACCAGTTTTTCTATCATCTTCCCTTTTATATTGCTTAGACTACACAGACTTATACTTTGAATCTTGCATCTTTTCTAAATTAAAATTTTAAAGTCCCTCTTAATTTGTTCCTGTGTACTATCATTTTCCAAAGGGTTTGAATCGGTATCACAGATACGATCTACCTTATATCAGCTATCCACTCCTTCTCCCTCATTTTTTTTAATGTTACTGGCTGACTTATTCTCCCCCTAAAATACTAAAATCATAACTGGTTTAATTATTTTAGGATTTTAATAAACAGCTAAATAACATGAATTTAATTTAAACAGAATAAAATAAATAAAGAAAATAAAATAAAATGAAAAAGAAAAATTTAACTAAACTGCATCGGACTACACATGATCATCATCAGGAATAACATCACTTTTCTTTTTAACGCCGTTGACCTCTAACAAATATAGAAAACGTGGTTTATCAAAGGCTTTTGTATAGAGGTCAGCGCGTTGAAAATCAGTATTAATTTTTACCACATCGATTAAGTTCTTTTCAAAACAGTCTCTTATGAAATGGTATTTAATACCGATATGTTTGGTCTTTGGATGTTGGACCGGATTTTTAGTTACTGCAATTGCAGCAGAGTTATCAACAAAAATAGGAGTAGAAGAAAACTTTAAACCGTAATCCCGCATTTGCTGTTGAATCCAGATGATTTGAGAACAGCAACTTGCAGCAGCAACGTATTCAGCTTCACAGGTTGACAATGCAACCGAGGTCTGCTTCTTACACTGCCAGGTAACTAATCTTCTCCCAAAGAATTGACACCCTACTGATGTAGACTTGTAGTTCATCTTGCAGCCCCCGTAATCCGAGTCACTATACGCCGTGAGCTCAAAGTCATCATCATGAGGATAGCACAACCCAAGTGTGGGTGTACCCTTCAGATAACGAAATATCCTCTTGACCCCGATCAGATGGTTCACCTTAGGCTTAGCCTGATATCTAGAACATAAACATGTAGCATACATGATATCAGGTCTGGAGGCTGTGAGATACATGAGGGATCCAATCATTCCTCGGTACATTGTGGCATCTACTAGATCTCCATTTTCATCAGGCGCTATATCATGATTTGTAGCAAGTGGAGTCCCAGCAGCAGAAGCATTCTCCATGTCAAACCGACTGAGAATGTCTCCCACATACTTGGTCTGATGTAGAAAGATCCCATTTGGTGTCTGATCCACCTGTAACCCGAGAAAGAACTTCATCTCCCCCATAGCACTCATCTCAAACTCTTTCTTCATAACTGCTTCAAACTCTTTGCATAATTCTTCGTTCTTTGAACCGAAGATTATGTCATCGACATATATCTGTACGAGCAGTAGGTCTCCATCTTTTTCTTTGATGAACAGCGTGCAGTCAATGACTCCCCTGCGAAATCCGTGCTTCACAAGATGAGTCGAGAGTTTCTCATACCAGGCCCTTGGAGCTTGATGAAGCCCGTATAAGGCCTTGTCGAGTTTGTAAACTCTGTCCCGATGATAAGGATCTTCAAATCCCTCGGGTTGACTGACATTGACTGTTTCTCTGATTTCCCCATAAAGGAATGCACTCTTCACATCTAATTGGTAGACTTTAATCTTCATGTACGAAGCATAGGCAAGTAAGATACGTATGGCTTCCATCCTTGCCACGGGTGCAAAAACTTCATTGTAGTCAATCCCCTCGACTTGGCGAAATCCTTGAACACCAGTCGAGCCTTGTTCCTGATAATGACCCTTTGGTCATCTTCTTGCATTTCAAACCCATTTGGTGCCAAGTGACCTTAGCACCTTTAGGTTTATCTACCAGAGTCCATACACCTAACTTCTTGAACTGAAGAAGTTCTTCTTGCATGGCACTCACCCACGCCTCATCATTTAGTGCATCACTGACGTATTTTGGCTCAAACTGCGAGACAAAACACCGATAAGCACCATCATGAATGTATCCCTTTTCCATAACAGAGGCATAATCAGCTGAGTATAGCTGATTTCGGGTTTGTACTCCTGATCTGACATCCCCAATGACATTGTCTAAGGGATGATAGACGTTTAGACGTGATCCTGGAGTGGTAGGAACAGCTACCTCAGAGCCAAGATTGTGAACATTTGGTTCTGCATCTGAGGTAGTTGGAGTTTGAGGTTCCGAAGTCGAAGGTGCATCACTGTTAGATGCTTGTGGACTTTCAGGAACTGGAACCTGTTCCTCCTGACTGTTCTGGTCATTTTCTTCAGCTTCATCTTCTGAGGAGGAGTCACTGTCGTCGACTACTCCCCCTGACTGAGTAGATGATTCTCCCTGTGAGCTAGATGATGTTGAATCATGAGATGGTGTATTCAAGATATCATACATCATCCGAGTAGCTAACTCATCATCCGAAGGAGAGATAGGGATGTTGAAGGACTTGAAGAATCCATCATAGTCGAAAAAGTAGGCGGGTCCTTTGCCAGTAGGTGGTGTGGTATATCTCTGAACGTCAACATTACACCACACTTCTACTAGACCCGTTGAGTTGTTGTAAACTCTCTTGTTCGGTATGTTGTATCCTAGGAAGATTCCTTCATCAGCCTTCTCGCTGAATTTACCTTCTTGAGTCTTCTTCAGAAGTGTGCACGGTGCGCCAAATGGTTCGAGATACTCCAAATTCGTTTGCGTCTTTGTAGTAGCTCGTAACATGTCTTTCCGTGGCGCTTGACTATCAGAACTCGATTTAGTGTATATCATGCATTAGCCACTGCCTCATTCCAAAATTGGATAGGCAGTTTCGAGTTTGCCAACATTGTCCGTGCTGTCTCTATCAAGCTTCTGTTCTTTCTCTCAGCAACACCATTCATCTGAGGCGTGTAGGCGGAAGTGAATTGATGCACAATTCCCTTTTCCTTGCAGTAAGCCTCCATCCACTGGTTCTTGAATTCAGTCCCGTTGTCTGAGCGTACTTGTCTCACCTTTAGCTTGTAGAGAGATTCCAGTGTGGTTACTAACTCCTTGAATGACTCAAATGTTTCTGATTTGGACTTCAGAAACATTACCCAAGAGAACCTTGAGTAGTCATCAGTAACCACAAAACAGTACAAGTCGCCTGCAATGCTCTTTGTACTGACTGGACCAAACAGATCCATGTGAAGAAGTTCAAGAGGAAGTTCTATTGAATGAACTTTCTTTTCCTTATGAGACTTCTTCGTCTGTTTGCCTTTCTTGCAAGCTACACAGAAATCAGGAAGTTGGAAATTCTTGACGTTAACTCCTCTCACAAGATCCTTCTGGATCAAGTGATTCATCTTCCGCTGATTGATGTGTCCCATTCTCCTATGCCAGGAGATGGAGTCCTTCTCAGTTGCTTTTGAGAGAAAGCACTGAACTTCATGATCCGTTGTAGAAGCTGTTGACAGATCCAAAACATAAAGATCTTTATATCTTGAAGCTGTCATCAGAACTTGGTCCTCCGGAATCACGTAGTCTTTCTTTAGCACGTAACACTTCTTGTTGTCGAATATGACTTTAAATCCCTTATCACAAATTTGGGAAACAGAAAGTAAGTTGTTTTGAAGTTGTTGAACGTAGTTCACCTTATCAAACTTAACTTTCTGATTCCCAACTTCTCCTTGAGCTGTGATATCCTCCCTTGTTTCGAGCAAACGAAACATGCCCTCCTTTTATTTGCTTGACGTTTGATAAAAGAGCCTTGTTTCCTGTCATGTGCCTGGATGCCCGCTGTCTACAATCCACGTGTTGGTTTTAGCACTGTAGCGAACACCCTGCACATACAATGTAAAAGATCAGTTTAGGTTAGGAACCCAAGCCTTTACTGGCTTGGGTTTCCCAGAGGCATCACACATCATGAATTCAACCCATTGACCCTTAGAGGGTGAGGGTAGCTCAGGTTCCTTCTTGTCATCATTATCAGACACAGAGAATGACTTCTCTTTCCATAAGCCAGATTTGTGCAAAGCCTGTTTGTGATAAACAGTCAACTGGCTAACGGGTTGAACTTTAGGTTCACTAGTTCTTCTAGGTGGAGTTAGGGAACTCCTCTTAGAAGACCTAGGCTTTGAATCCTGAAGTTCAATCTTCTTCCTAGGTGTCTGATAGTAAGGACAAAAGGAAGCAATATGTCCACACTCTCCACAGTTGTAGCAAGACCTGCTATCAACTTTATGATTAAACTTTCTTTGTGGAGATGTGTGTGACACTCTAGTAACATCACTTAGTTTAGGTTTTGACTCTGGTTCTTTTGATGTTTTCTCTTGTTTAACAAAATTAATTGTTTTAACATTTTTTTCTTTTTGGTTAACTGGTTTTTGACATGAAACTTGTGAAAGATTAACATTAACAGTCTTTTTAGGTTCTGATTTGACTCTTTTTGACTCTGACTTAATATTAACCTTTTCGAATTCTTTTTCCAGATTAACACAAGGCATTTTACCCTTTTCCTTTGAAGTGGCCTCCTTTTGTTTTGTTCCAGATTCAATTGATGAACATGAGGAATCTGGATCACTAACAAGAGGAGTAGACACCACATGATCCTTGATGGGGTTATTATTTATTGGTCTAGTCTTAGTATTCATCAAGGTCTCAGGTGGTGGTGGAACCACTTTATAACCCAAACCCTCCCCGTTGTTTCTTTCTCTCACTAAGTGTTGGACAATGTGTGATGAACTTGTCCAACTGTGCAGTTTCTGTTTTAATGAGTTTACTTCTACTTCTAGAACTGCCTTTTGCTTCTTAGTGTCTTCTAGGGAGTTAAGATAGTACCTAATGTTATTAGCTTGATTAAATGCAACTACTTCAGTTTCCCTAAGCTGTTTAGTCAATAGGTCTATCTTTTCTTTGTAACTATGCTCATTTTGTTTTAAAACTCTATTCGCCTTAGTGCACAGTTGCAAATCTTTTACTAAGTTATCATTATGATCTAATAACCTAGCAAATTTCTCATCTATGCTATTTCTAAAAGTATCACAATCAGAACAAGCATGATTTTTAAACAGTTGGTCAGTGGTACTTACCTGAGGAGGTTCAGAAGAGTTAGCCATCAACGCAGCATCAGATGTCTCTGGTTCTGGTGATTCTGTCGATTCTGTCTTTGCTGTGGACGTCCCTTCTTCAGGCTTGTAGCTGACCTCAGTTGCAGTTGTCTCTTCACTATTTGACATCGCTAACTCAACTGCAATGTCTCCTTCACTCGCGGAATCATCGTAAGTCTTCTACGCTCGCAATGTTTGATTCCCCTGGAGAGACAAAACGAAAGCTCCAGTCCTGTCCTTCATCATCATGAGCAGTCAAGGATTTTGGATCCTTGCTTGATGAAGTAGAACTGCTAGCTTGCTTGTCTTGACGAGTGAAGGACGAGAATGGGTTCCCGTTACCCGTCTTCTTTGGCTTAACACATTCTCTCTTGAAGTGCCCCTTCTCTCCACAGTTGAAGCAGGTCACTTTGCTCTTGTCAAAGCCAAACGTGGTGTCCTTAGTAGCAACTAAGTTCTGTCCGGTCTTTTTCACAAACTTCTTCGCCCTCCGGACAGCACTAGCTAAGGCCCACATAATATCCATCCTCTCAAGCTCCATTTCATCCACCTGCTCGTAGTCCTCATCTGCCAGATGGCAGTTACCAATCTTCCCAGCTACAAGTCCATCATAAGAATGAACCACTGCTGCCAAAAGATCCATGTGCTCTCGAGCTACTTCCACAGTCACATTACCGAGGTTCTCGGTCTTCAGTCTAGTAGCATTCGCTTCAGATCCAATGTAGTGGGTACAAGAAGACCCTGACGTGTCTGATCCTGAAGGAGAAGCTTGTGAAGGACCCGATGAGCTAGACACAAATGCAGTCTGGAGAGGTGCTCCAGATGTCTTAGCTTGAGGCGTGGCATTGTACAAAGCTGGATTCTGAGTGTACGAAGACTTCTGAGCTCTGTACTTCATCCTAAGTGCTTCTTCTCGCAGCTTTAGAATGAAGTCATTGATATCCAACTTTGCCAGCATTTCATTCTGTCTCAGGTTAGACACGAATGAAGCCCACTTTTCTGGCAATCCATCAGTAAAATTAGTCACTTTTTCTTCCATGGTAGTAGCAACCCCATGTGTATGTAGTTCACTAATCAGATGGTAGAATCTATCTATAACATCGTCTAAACTCTTGTTTCCCATTGATGAGAAGTTGTCAAACTCCTTCTTTAACTCCTTAGCCTTGATTGCCTTCAGTGAAGCATTCCCATCGTATCTCTTTTCCAGCTCATCCCATAGTTTCTTGGCCTGCTTATTATCCGAGTACTGGTGGAAAATATCTTTAGAATAGACTGTGTGATCAATGCATAGACTCTCTTCTCTGCATTATACTTAACTTTCTGAGCGTCAGTCATTCTTCCTAAAGTAAGCTTTACTCCATCTGCTCCCACCGGCATACTATACCCAATCTCGATAGTTTCCCACAAATTTGGATCCACTCCATTGAGGTAGATCTCAAAAAGTTGTTTCCTGTGGGGAAACTCATCTAACGTTAAGAGCTTTGGTGGTTTATTATGATTACCCACCTCACTCTCAAGTAACAGCAGGTTCTGGATCCTTGAGTCCTTCCCAGCAGTAAACGTAGACATCTGATCTTCCATGTCGATTAACTTTAAGTGTACTTAAGCAAACTGTCAACTGGTGCGACTGGAGGATGCGAATGGGCTATCCGTGCGAATGAACTATGCGACTGGTTCAATCGTGTGGTTGAACTAAGCGATTGGTTCAGTCGTGCGAATGAAGCTGACGCGTATGAACACTGCGAACGAATAGTTCAGTCGTGCGAATGGAGATGCGACTAGGTCCAATCATGCGTCTGGGCAATGCGAATGAAGTCCAGTCGTGTAGATGGCTCACTCGTGCGACTGAAGCTGCTGTTTTGCGAAAGTTTCTAGGTTAAACGTGTTTTAGCCGTAAAAATTCGAAATTTCGCCAACTCTAATCGCCTAAGTCCATAGAAACTCAAACTTGATGAGCAGGGAACGTCCAAGATCACTTTTGACACAAAAGATTGCGTTTTTTAGTGCAAAAACACAAACTTTTTATCAATCTTGATTGAATCACACGTAATCAAGAGCCAAAGCTCTGATACCACTTGTTAGGACCTGGTATTTGAACGAAATACCGAATGATTAGCGTGTACACTAAAACAAATAGTGCGGAATCCTATTTGATTGGCGATCCAATTAGTGAGAACGCACAAAGAATCAATAAAGTATTGAATCTAACGTTAAGAATCGATTGGGAATCGATCTACAGCGTTCTATGAACTTGGAGAACGAATTGGGAGGCTTCTGGACGGCTAGGGTACGTCTAGAGTCGAAATAGAATGAATGCTTACGTTTTTCCACAAATTGGGTTGTATTTATAGGTTAGTATTGTTCATTCGTGCGACTGAACCATTAGTATGGTTCCGTCGTGCGATTGAACCATACGGTTGATTCATCCGCACGACTGAGTGTTTAGTCGTGCGATTGAGCCAATCTTATGTTACAATCATACGACTGATCCAGTCTCCTGGTTCAGTCGTGCGACTGAGTCATTCGTATGAAGTTATTCATGCGTATGGTCCATTCGCATGGGCCATTTGCATGAGAACTTTATTTTGTTAAGTTCGAATGTATTAATTAATATAACATTATGTGTAACAATTCAAACAACCACAAACCTAATTAACCAATTCAACATCGACTCATTAATGAAATATTAAACATTATAAATCACAAACAACCAATATCATTTCATTAACAATCCAAACATTACATCAGAATCAGATAAACAAGATCTATTACATTCATCTCCTGATCTAGGGACATACATGTATCAACATAAAGGTACAACATCATCATACAAGGCACCGTCATACATACATAACATACCACATACATACCATCATGCATAAGCATCAATCATACATCATACATGCCCATCATAACATCTATGACCCCAAAAGTCAACTTACATGAACCCCCGGGAATCTCCCAAGTCAAAGCCTACATCAACTCTTTCCCCCGAAAGTCAGAAAATAAACTAAGTTCTTTCAGGCGCATGAGCCCTATTTGGGCGTAATCCGCACTATTCAGTCGCATGGCCTTCCAGGCGCATGAGGACACTTAGGCGTATGAACACTATGGGGTGAATGGACACCTAGGAGTATGGAGGGTCTCCAGACGCATGAGCACTATGGGCGTATGGACTCTCAGTCGCATAGCCTTTAGTCGCATGACCTTCAGTCGTGTGACCTTCAGTCGCATGACCATTCGGCTGTATGGCCTTCAGTCGCATAACCTTCAATCGCATGCCTTTCAGGCACATGAACTTCAGTCGCATGACTATTCGGCCGTATGGCCTTCAGTCGCATAACCTTCAATCGCATGCCTTTCAGGCGCATGAACTTCAGTCGCATGACTTCCATGCGTATGACCCTCAGTCGCATGGCATTCAGGCGCATGGACTTCAGTCGCATGCCTTTCGGCCGTATAGCCTCCAGTCGCATGCCATTTGGTCTCATGGCTTCCAGTCGCATGAGCCCTAGCTGGGTGCAGAATGCAGTCTCTTCGAACCCTAACTGCATATTTCAGCCTCTGACCCTTTTCTAACCTATTCTAAGCTTAAACCATCCATCCTAAGCCTTACAAACACAACCATAACATCATTCAAGCATCACAAGCCCAAACACGAGCCCCACCCGTTCGCGCACACACACAAATACACACACGACAACTTCAACACCCACACAACTAAAAAATCAGTTTGCTATGTGCTCCAGCCCCAAAATCAGTAAAAAACATGTAAAAGAGGGGTCCTAGAACTCACGTTGACAGCCTCTTCGAGTAGGCTTCTCACAAACCTGCTTGACTTCGACTTTTGCACTTGATTTCCAAGAAACCCTAAGTTTTTGCCCTTTCTCCCTTTTCTTCACCCTTAGAACCGATTGAATGAGTATGGAAGAGGGAAATGGGCAGCCATGCCCCTTTTACATCCACTCTTCTAAAGTTTTCCTCTTTTTGGCAAGATTGGTCCTTCAACTTGGTCTTTATTTCTTTTCTTTCTTTTTCTTTCTTCTTCTTCTTTCTTTGACTTAAAAAAAATAACCGGGCGTTACAAAAACTAAACATCTCTTGAAAAATCCCAAGCCCTTCTAAAAGATGATTATGACTATTTATGACTTTTAAAAGTTCAAATGTTTGTCCGAAACTAAAATCAAATAACATAAAGGCATATAAAATTATAAGGTCATCGGCAACCTCCATGGACAAAGTATCTCACCTTCCTCCAGCCTCACCCTCAAGATCGGTCATTACTCTTGTGATGTAAGGTCACCGACGACCTCCATGGAACGGTAATCTATAAACTCTATCATCGTCGTCTGATGCTTTGATTAGGCCACCACCACTGCGCAATCGGAGAAACAAACACCATTGCTATACTTCTCTCTTACCGGCGAATTCCCGACATCTATTGCTCTGTAAATAACATAGGGGAAGCGCCAACACGATCGCTGGAACATCACCGCTCATTACCCTTCTAGTGGCTGCTTCTTATGGACAAAATGATAATAGTGAAAAACCAAATCTTAATCCTCAAGCATGATGTATAACAACACAAAGCATATGAAACCTAATAAACATAACTTACAACAACAGTATGCACAAACAAGTTGCAAATTAATTTTATATAAATGTGTACAATAGAATCAATTCAGGACTTAATTTCAAAAACACTTGGTATTACTATGTTAGATATTCATTTCTTCATGAAAAGATTATTTCTACTATGGAGTTCTAATGTATCAAATGGTCGCTTCGAATGGCCTGCTAGACTATCTCTGTTCACCTTTCTGTGTTTTGTGTCACACCCTAACCGACAGCGGAATCATCGGGGCGGATGAATGTGAAAAGATAGTTCATAGCACATGGAACTAATAAGTTGAAATAATATTAAATACCATTATTCATTAAACAATACAAGTCAATTAAGTCATTACAAAACAATCAAGATACAACCAATAACATAAGATATTCAATTAATCTAAGTCCAAGTCCTGTATGAGCACAAAGAGATCTTCAAGCATCAAACCTGAAACATGTTAAAAATAAAGGGGTCAACTTTGAAAGTTGGTGAGTTTCCATGTGTTAAACACACGCGAATATATATATATATATATATATATATATATATATATATATATATACATATATATATATATACATATATATATGTATATATATATATATATATATATATATATATATATATATATATATATATATATATATATATATATATATATATAAAGATTTACAAGTAGCAATTCATGTCAATGGTTATGAGTTAGCAAGTTTATAGAACACATACAGTTACAACCAAACCTCGACTTGATTAGAAGTTTATAAGATTGGCTAAGTGTACTTGGTTCCCATGATGAACAAGCATACGTCATCAGGAGCCGGCAATACATCGGCTTTAGCACCAAATAGGCTTGTCTGGCCCAAAGATCTAAGACGTCGTCAGGCTAGCAATAGTTAATGATTGTAAACAAAATATGTATCTCATATAAGACTTACAATAACACAAATAACCATGACAAAAAGGTAAAGATGAATTGCATGTGCATTTACAAGTATCAAGATGTTTACAAGTGTAAGTTTATAAGGTTAACATGTTTCACCCCAAAAGGTGTGAAATAAAGTAAAAAGGGGCATGGAGAACTCACATGGAAAACTCACATGACGTATAAGTGTATAAGATGATTATAAGAATTAACGATGTTCCAACGAATTCTTTTACAAAGTACCTAAACGTATATATTACAAGATTTAAGGTTAATAATAGGATTAACGATTAAACGCGAACTAGGGTTTCAATAAGAATTTGGGGTTTTTATAAATAAGGTTATTTTTCGAACTCATGAATATATATTTTAATACAATGAAAGAACTTAACTAATCTTTTTATAATGATTTAATTATAAAATGTAAATAAAATTTTATAATTAACATAATTAATCCAAAATTAAAGATAACGTAATGACTAATAACAATTTAGTGATTTCAACTATTTAAAACTGTTTTTATGAAAATAAACTATTATAACATTTTTTTAACAATATTTTATATAAAAAATTGCTTAAGTGTTTAAAGAAATAATTTAACAGAAAATAATTAGATAACTTCTAAAATCAACAAAATTTATAAAATTGATTTTTATAGGCTTTAAGAATTTTATATAATTTTTTTAAAGGCTAGAAAGCCCTAAAAAAATAAGTGAGGTTGCCCGGGTTCGAACCCGGGACCTCCGGATGGGCATGTGTGTGACTTACCAGTGAACCTAGGCCTTAGCCGCGTTATGAAACAGTTTTTAAATTATAAAAACACGGTTTCAAGGAAATCCCCAAAACATAAGAACCCTAGATTCGATTTGAGCCAAATTGAACCCCAATTTGATTACGTTAATGAAATAAACCTTGGGGCTTTTAAATCTCCAAGTAAAACCGAGCAGATATATGTATATATTTACCCGATTTGAAATCGAATTGATAGCGAGCAAGATGAAGAGCAGTCGCGAACACGTAGAGCTTGATTGATGTTCAAACAATGATGTTAATCAAACTGTTACACAGGGAGCTTCTAATGGTGTACAAGATCAAAAACCCTCTGTCAATTTATGCTTATGTTGCTCGGAAGGTGGTTTTCGATTAGCTTGCAGGTTCGCGGCGAAGGGGGAATCGAATGAGAGTTTCAAGCGCTTTCCAGATGAAATTATGTTGCTTAGATGATCGATTAGTTTCAGTTAATTAGATTTTTATTAACTTTTAATGTCACAACGGCTCAATGATTAAAGAGTTTTGGTTATTCACTCGAATGGGTGGTAACCGACGATTTAGCTTTGATTTAATGGTGTAATTATGCTCGAAACGTGTCCTGGTCGGTTTGGAGACGATTTTAGATCGTGAATCGACAAGGTTTGGGGGTTTTGGAGTGGCCGGAACTCGGCCGGAGCACATGCCGGAAATACGGGGTGAAGGGGGGGTTGGTTTGGGTATTTTACATTTTGGCCGCTGAAGTATTCTATTTTGCTATTTTATGTAAAAGGTTTTAGATTAAATTTTAGAAATTACAAAATGAACCCTAGACTTATAAAACTAATTTAAATAATAAAATAAATTAATTAGTTATTAATGTTTAAAACTTTTATAAGCTTGTAAACTTATTGTAAGGATCCCTATAAGTCTGATGCAGCCAAAACATCCAAAGTTTCTCCGCAAGCATGCACTAAAGAACTGAAGTAGAAATGCTTCGGAAGTTTTACACCATGCACTAGAAATATTCTAAGTGTATAATCTTCCGAAACCAAGACCAATATCTTCCGAAGCCAAAAGTGAAGTCTTCCAAAGCTTCAAAGACAAAGTATTCCGAAGCCAAAGAGTGAAGATAGATTTCTTCCGAAGACTTTTAGAGATATGCCTTTATCTGATGTACTTTACTATAAAGCTGGACCACCTTTCCGCTGCAACTCTGTAAAGTCACCAACTTACATGTGTTGGTGAAAGGTCCATGCTTTTGGTAACT
The DNA here is from genome assembly GCA_025215565.1 of Flaveria ramosissima. Classification (NCBI taxonomy): domain Eukaryota; kingdom Viridiplantae; phylum Streptophyta; class Magnoliopsida; order Asterales; family Asteraceae; genus Flaveria; species Flaveria ramosissima. Next base: position 5,273,532 of record CM046029.1, read on the forward strand.
GTACATTGAGGCCTTGAGTCCATGCTTTCTACTTTATGTACTTTTATCCTTTTTGTAATATATTAGGATGTGAGCTATGGCATGTCATAGTCACAAGTCAAAAGGCAGATATGCCTTTTGACTCTACATTTGATTTTATAGTTTCTAGTCAATTGTATCCAGCTGGCCTTCAAAGTATGACCGGCTGTAGGATGTAGTATAAAGTATTTCACGTACTTGTAACTTTCCAATCGATGCTTTGTAACTTGTAATAGAACTTGAGAAGCAATATACAACATTCTTGAAAACCAAATACTTGTGTTGCTTGCAATCTTGTTCTGTCTAACAATTACTTGTGTTCTTAGCATCTTTCATTAACTAGTTAACCAGTTTCCTATTTGATATGTTAAGTGTTCTAAGCAACTCTCCTCATTGTGTTGTTGTGTTGTAAGTGCACACCCTTCACCGGTCCTGCACTTATAACTTGATAATTTATTTTTACTAATAAAAATTCATAACTACTAATAAATTTTATAAGTTTATTACAAGTCATTTTATAACTAAATAAATTTTAAGTAAACTTTTCCATTTAATTATTTATTATAAAATGATTAATAACACATTATAACTATACAAAAAAAACACTTTATAACTATACAAAAAAAGAATTACTTATAACTCTATAAATTATTACAAGTTGTTTTAAATAATTAGTAAATAAACAATTCACAATATAAGTTGCATTTAATCCATTAAAACTATTAAAATAATTTAATAATGAAAACTCAAAATGAGTTCGGGTTCGGGTTTATAATTTGAAAAAAATGACGGATGTTACAATTTGTAAATAAAAAATGTATTAAATGTGACAAAAAAGACTTAGTTATTTTTATACATTTGACCTGTTTCATATGTTTCATATATTAACTTGATTGAAATTGTCATCCTTTAATAATTAATTAACATTTATGTTCTAAACTTCTTGTTCAAGTTCTTTGAACTCTTTTACAGGTCAATACTACTCAAATATGTTCACAGTCCGTAGGACCAACACCATTCGAAGGTGGGCGGCCCACCCCGCCTAGAACACCTCTGGTGTGAAAAAAGTTTGTGACGCTGAACTGGACTTTAGATACCTTAATCAATTGTTCTTTGAATACTAAGTATATATATACTAATCATGATAAAAGTATATTTATTATGTTACCAATAAATCATCATAATAGAAGGTTTGTATTTACACATATTAAATTGTTTTATGGAAAGATGACTATTTGTATGAATTAGTAACAACTGTAGGTGACAATCCTAGCCCATTTGTTTATAGCTGGGTTGATTTGGACATATTTTATATGGATATGAGTAGATTTGGAAAAACAAATCCACTCGTTATATTTTGGGTCATTATGGGTGCAAATTCTAACACCTTGGGTTAGTTTAGGCAAAAATAATTTTCTTAATAAGTCTTAATGGGTAATAGAAAATATAAAAATAGGTTAGGATGGATCATTCTTGCACAAACACATAACTTACTTGAATGTAGTTCCTTATATTGAGCTTTATTTGTTTGCAATCTGTTAAAAATAAGTTTTCTTAATGTATTTAGTATTGATGTGTTATAAGTGTGCTATTTTAATTTATTTTTTATAGCTCCAAAGGTTCAAGTATCGGATTTAGAACGAGATAAAGCATAGTAGAATGATATGATGGAGAAAGCTGAAGAAAATGCAATGGTATATGCTGAAATGAGTGAGAAACTTATGCTATCACAAAATCTACAACAAAACATTCCATCAAGTTAAGGAATGAGTTTATGCTAGTAACCACTATGATTTCTACATTACATGTGATGTTTTTGGATCATTTAGATATGTTATGCTATTTGGTTGGATTAACTTGTGATGTTTTTTGGTGTTTTGGATATTTAATGTGTTGTAATTGGATATTTATGCTATTTGGTTTGGATTAACCTTTGATTACAATTGTATATATTTATGAAAGTTATGATATATATCATTTACAGGAAAATGTTGAATAACATTATAAAAAGGAAATCTTTCGAAAAATTTAGATAAAATTCGTAACTAAATCCGTAACAATAATTATATGAAATCCGTAGCAAAAAATTGCAAACGCATAACAATATTAGTAACAAAAGTATAACACAACTCATAGAAAAATTCGTAAAAATTTTTCATAACCAAAATGTAGCAAACCTATAACTAAATTTCATAGCAAATATTTATAGCAAAACCCTAGATAAATTATCCATAACAAAACCATGGCTAAAATCCATAGCAAATCTGCAACATACTTTTCCGTATAAAAAATTTCTTTGCCAAAATCAAACAAAACTCCGTGGCAAACTCCATAGCAAATATTTGTAGCCAAATGCGTAACTAAATTAGCGACACCAATTTTTTTAGCTAAACCTGTAGCAAATATGAGTCTGTAGAAAAAATCCGTAGCAAGACAAATTAGCGACGAAAGTAAATATAAAAACCAAATCCATAGCAAATTCATAGTAAACACTCATTTGCTATGGATTCGCTACTGATTTGACTGTAGCAAATACATTTTTCTGTAGTAGTATATCGGATGTAACTAATTCAAAACATTCTTCATAGATCTAAGTCATAAGAACTTTTAAATGTGGTATAATCAATCTATCCTTAAATGAAGGGCACATATTCGAACTAACTTTAATCAATGATTATTCTTTAATCTTATCTAACATTGTTCCATAAAAGGCAATTATAAAACTAAAGATTGGGAATAAATTTGAAGTTAAGTGGAAGTTGTATGTTGTCAAAGGAATTTTGTGCTCTTATGGAAATAAAAGTTGGACATTCTGCTCATTGATTTGAACTTGTGTAAACATGTAGCCATGCTCAAACTAATAGTAGTTTGTTAGACCACTTTGAATTGAAGATGAGAACAAGAATAGTTGAAGGATGTATAAGAATAAAATAAGATCCATGGCTTACGTTCACAAATGTCCTATACAAAAAGAATAAATAGACAAGGTTACTATAGCTATACTACCTGGTTAAGTAAAATGTTACTTGAACACAAGGAATTAGTTGATGATGATAAAACGTCATACATTGATAGGGACAGTGAGATGTAGCTAGCCATCCAACACTGTGTACGTTAAGGGAATTAGTCAATAAATCGTCGAAGTGGGAGTCTGTTTAATGTTAGATGTTCGATCATCGATAATATCAACATTGCTATCGATGTATGATTCAAAGTTATTAAACGATATAGTTCACGAAATACATATTAAATGAACAATGCTTGATTATGAGTGAAATAATCGATGGTTAATTATTTTATGAAAAAAATAATTATTTAAAGCATTCAACGGTTTAAAGTTTGAAAGTTAAACGTTCATGAGTTTAATTAATAAACTACAATGGTCGTTGGTAATTAACTGATAATTGACCGAGGGAGTTAATCGTTAATTATTCTGAGGTGTGATTTTGTCAACAATTAATGAACCGAATAGGGAAGAAAAAGAACCTTGCTAATTTCACTCCAATAGTTTCACTACAATTAGTTACAGCCACAACCAAGTTCAAGAGAGGCAAAACCTAAGAGCCACAACCATGTATAGTGGAGGGCAAGCTACAAACAAGCCTGATCTTGAAACAATGGAGGGCAACAAGAAGCTTCTGAGCAGAGACTAAAAGTAGATCCCTGACAAGAAGTAAAATATAGGATGTAGTGAAAACTAAAGATGGAGAAGAAAGTAATCTGTCGGTTCTTTTTCCTTTTGTTTTTTGTTGTTGCAGCACTCCACCAAAAAAACCTTTTTAAAAGGGAAGAAACCAATGTTCACATGTAGCCCTACTACACCTTCAGCCCAATTTTCAGATGGAGCCCAACCAACATCAACCCAATACCTGTAGCCCAAAATACAAATAAGTAATAGGATATTAGAAAGGATATAGAATTGTGATATAACTTTTAACACCCCCCCACAATTCAATATCCAAACACGTCATACATTTGAAGCATGGTGCAGCATATATCATGTTGTTTGATAAATAACCCTTTTGTAAACACATCTGCAGGTTGCTGGTTAGAAACAATTGAGACAGTTTTGATTATTCCAGCAGATATTTTTTCCCTTAAGAAAAATAAGTCTATTTCAAAATGTTTTGTGCGATCATGGAACACAGGATTCGCAGCTATAGATAGAGCTGCTTTGTTGTCGCAGAATAGATTTATAGGTGTTTGTATAAAAACGTTCAACTCTTTTAAAACATTTAGAAGCCATATAATTTCACACGTAGCAGCACACATTGATCTGTACTCTGCTTCCGCAGAAGATCTAGAAACTATGGATTGTTTTTTACTTTTCCAGGATATCAATGAATTGCCCAAAAATATACAATATCCTGTTACAGATCTACGAGAGTTTAAACACTTACCCCAATCAGAATCAGCATAGGCAGTTAAATCAAATGAGTTACCTTTGTTGAATAACAATCCTTTTCCTGGAGCCCTTTTTAAGTATCTTAAGACCCTTAATGCGAGATTCAAATGAACATTTGTGGGACTATGCATAAATTGACTTAAGAACTGAACAGAGTAGGCTATATCAGGTCTAGTATGAGATAGATAAATTAATTTTCCAATGAGCTTTTGATAACCAGTAATGTTTTCTAAAACTTTATCATCTTTCTTACAAAGAGCCGAAATAACATGATGTTGTTCAAGAGGTGTATTAACTGGTTTGCATCCGGTCATACCAAATTCAGAAAGAAGCTCAAGACAATACTTTCTCTGAGATAAACAAATACCAACATTAGATCGGATAACTTCAATACCCAAGAAATATTTCAAAATTCCTAAATCTTTAATTAAAAACTTATCTTTTAAAAGTTGTTTAACTTTGATGATTTCATTTTGATTGTCCCCGGTTATAATTATATCGTCAACATAAACTAACAAAATAACCATACTAGAGTTAGAAGCTTTGACAAACAAAGAATAATCACTTTTACTTTGAGTGAATCCACACTCAGTTAGAACACTAACAAGTTTTTCATTCCACATTCTAGGGGCTTGCTTTAACCCATAAAGAGATTTAGACAGTTTGCAAACTCTAGAATCATTTTTTGAAAAATAACCTTCAGGCAAAGACATGTAGACATCTTCATTCAAGTTACCATATAAAAAAGCATTATTTATGTCAAGTTGATATAATTCCCAGTTACGATTTATGGCTAAACTGATGATGCAACGTATGGTTACCATTTTTACCACAGGTGAAAACGTTTCATCAAAGTCTATGCCTTCACGTTGGTTGTAACCTTTCGCAACCAATCTGGCTTTATATCTTTCTATTTCACCTGTGGACTTATATTTGATTTTATAGACCCATTTGCATCCTATAGGTTTCCTCCCAGCAGGGAGATCAACTAATTCCCATGTGTTATTCCTATTTAGAGCTACCATCTCTTCATTCATAGCATCAATCCAATTTTTATCAAGGATAGCTTCCTTATAAGTTTTAGGTTCAACACTTTTATTTAATTCAGTAGTAAAACACAGATTTTCAGAGTTTAAATTTGAATAATTAACAACTCGTTCAAGACCATATTTAACTTTACCCTCAATGATAAAGTCTTGAAGTTTTTTAGGAATGGTGGTATTTCGGGAAGAACGTCGAACTGCCGTTGGTTGGTTTGCAGGGGCCATACCCTCAGGAGAGATAGTGTTATCATTTGTATCTGAGTTGTGCTCTACATCATCGGAGCCTTCATCAGGACTAGAAGAGGGCTCCAAAGGAGTCTCATCCATAACCTCATGAGTGCTTCCAAGTTGTTGATCACTATCAAGATACTCACTATTTACCCTCTCCTCATCATCGGGATTTTCACTTGAGAACAGTATGGGGTTGTTTGTGTCAAAAAAATTTAGGTTGTTAATTGTTGCATCAACATCACAATCAAAGGAGTTTAAAATTTTATTCTCTTTAAAAGGGAAGATATTTTCATAAAACTTGACATCTCTTGAAAAGATTATAGTTTTTTGTTCTAAGCTCCATAATTTATAACCTTTTTTTTGGCTTGAGTACCCAAGAAAAACACATTTTTCAGCATGATGCCCAAATTTATCATTATTATTTAAAATGGTACTAAAACACAAACAACCAAAAGTTCTCAAGTGATTCAAAGAGGGTGAAAAACCAAACAGGAGTTCATATGGAGATTTTCCTTCTAATACTGATGATGGCAACCTATTAATTAAATAAGTGGCAGTTAGGATGCAATCAGACCAAAACTTTAGAGGAATTCCTCCTTCAAATAAAAGGGATCTAGCAACGTTGAGTAAGTGCCTATGTTTTCTTTCAACTATCCCGTTTTGTTGAGGGGTGTACGAACATGTAGTTTGAAGAATTATGCCACGTTTTCTTGCAAACTCTTGAAATTGTTTATTTGTAAACTCGGTTCCATTATCACTTCTAAAAACTTTAATAGTTTTATTAAACTGATTCTTTACTAATTCAAAAAAACATTCTATGTTGTAAAAAACTTCGTCTTTTGTTTTTAATAAGTACACCCACACAACTCTAGTATAATCATCAACAATAGTTAGAAAATATTTAAATCCTTCCCTACTTTGCACCTTGTATGGACCCCATACATCAAGATGAATTAACTCTCCTAAACCTTTTGATTTATGTTCACTTAAAGGAAAAGGTTCTCTATGTTGCTTAGCTTTATGACATATTTCACAAGGCAAAGTGTTATTCTGCAGTTTTAAATTTAAATTGTTTTTCAAAACATTTAGAACATGAATGGATGGATGTCCAAGTCTGGAATGCCAAAGATTAAGATTATCAAAGCTATTGAAGCAAACCTTATTAGATCTAGAAGCATCTCCACTAAAATATAAACCGTCTATTTGGCTACCAATCACCCGGGTCCTCTTTGTGAGAGAGTCCTGAATAAGACAATTGTTTTCATCAAAGGTGACAGATAACTTATTATCACGGGCTAGTTTATACACAGAAATTAAATTAACGTTGTACTCTGGAACAACAAATACATCATTTAAAACTATATTATCAGTTAACATTATACTTCCTATTTTAGTAACAGAAGCCTTAGTGCCATTAGGATGTTTAACCGTGATGTTAAGATCAGATACATTTATTTGATTAAAAACATTATTGTCATTCATAACCATATGTTGGTTTGCCCCAGAATCAATTATCCAACCAGAAGCGTAATCAGAAGATAAGTTAGATGTAAAAACATAGATATTTTTATAAAAAGCATTTGCTGAAAAAGAAACATTACCTCCAAAATTTGAGCCTTGCGATGTTTCCACTGTTTTCTCATTTAGCAACCCTAAAAGTTTTGATATTTGATCAGCAGTAAGAGTTGTTGTAGTAGAGTTAGAAGCTGGGTTACTTTTATTAGTTGCAAAACTATTAGGTATACCAGGTCTTGACCCTTGACTAGAGAGTTGTCCTCCTTTGGGTTTATTACCTTGTGGATATCCAATAATTTCAAAACATCTCTCAATTGTATGTCCAGTTTTATTACAATGTGTACATTTAAGATTTGGATTTGGAACCTTAGTCTTCCTTTTATTTTCAAAAAAATTGGCTTTTGAAGCAAAGTTTAAATTTTGGGGTTGATGTTTTGAAGTACTATTTGAGAGCCTATGTGATTCTTCCCTGGATATAATAGAAAAAGCAGTTTTGACCGAAGGGAGAGGTTCTCTAGTCAGTAAGGTTGTTCTCACAGGCTGGTAAATGTCATCAAGACCCATGAGAAACTGCATTAATTTCATTAGGTGATTGAAATCATTGAACTCTTTTGATGCTTGACAAGTACATGAGGGAAGTTGAACCATGTTGTCAAATTGTTTCCACATTGTGTTTAACTTGTGATAATAGTCAGCGACAGTGCTTCCATTTTGACTTAATGAGTTAATTTTTTGATAAAGACCAAAAACTATCGACCCATCTATTCTATCATAAGTTTCCCGTAAATCTTCCCAAACTTCAACGGCCAATTTAGAGAAAACTTGTCCAACATACAATTCCTCAGAAATAGAGTTAAGTATCCAAGTAAGAACGATAGAGTTACATCTATCCCATTGTTTGGACAAAATATCATTGTCACTAGGTTTTTCACATGTTCCATCTATAAAACCGGTTTTATTTTTTACTTGTAAAGCGAGTTTCATAGAGCTTGCCCAAACAGTATAATTTTCTGTTCCTTTTAATTTTATATTAATAATAGTAAGAACATTTGAATCATTTGAGTGGAGATATAATGGGTCACTAGCTTCAAGTTTACTGATTTGAGTATCCATGTCAACAGTTATTCCCTTTTTTAAGCAGAGAAAAAACAAGTCAAATAGGATATCACACAAACAAGGAACAACACAAGAGCCACAAGCAGACAAGATGACAAGGAATTAAGACAAATAGAGAAATGTTCTCACACAATAAAAGTAAGAAGAAACAAGCAACAATATGAATAATAGCAAGACAGATTGCAATGATTTTAGAAATAAAGCAAAGTTGGAACGAGCTCACCGGGGGTGCCCAAAACAAGGTTCACGATACAGATGAAGTAGAAGAACCGAAAGAGACAATGGTGCCCAGCAACAGATCGACCAAAGACGTCGATTAACAGAGATATTTGTGTATATATAGCAGCGGAAGAACACGAACAGAATAGGAACTACAAAGATCTTTTTCGTTTGATCTTGTAGCAATAGGGAGGACGAGTATGAGCAGCCTTCTTCAACTAGATGGGACAAATCGACCAGAGCCTTTTTTATGGCTCTGATACCATGTCAATAATTAATGAACCGAATAGGGAAGAAAAAGAACCTTGCTAATTTCACTCCAATAGTTTCACTACAATTAGTTACAGCCACAACCAAGTTCAAGAGAGGAAAAACCTAAGAGCCACAACCATGTATAGTGGAGGGCAAGCTACAAACAAGCCTGATCTTGAAACAATGGAGGGCAACAAGAAGCTTCTGAGCAGAGACTAAAAGTAGATCCCTGACAAGAAGTAAAATATAGGATGTAGTGAAAACTAAAGATGGAGAAGAAAGTAATCTGTCGGTTCTTTTTCCTTTTGTTTTTTTTTGTTGTTGCAGCACTCCACCAAAAAAACCTTTTTAAAAGGGAAGAAACCAATGTTCACATGTAGCCCTACTACACCTTCAGCCCAATTTTCAGATGGAGCCCAACCAACATCAACCCAATACCTGTAGCCCAAAAATACAAATAAGTAATAAGATATTAGAAAGGATATAGAATTGTGATATAACTTTTAACAGATTTTATATAAATAAACATTTAGGGGTAACCCTAATCACCAATCCATAATAGCTGCCACCCATCCCCTCCCTCCCGATGACCCTTTGACCGCCGACTACCACTCTCGGCTGAGCACCACCAGTTCATCGTCATCACCTTCTTGTGTCACTGCCATCGCCATCGCATAGCGCCACTACCGCCGTTTCATTCTTGTAAATGGATCAACTAGTGAGATCGTTGTTGATCGTCAAGGTATAAACTTTTAGCACCCTATAGATGCGTTTGGGTTTGTTTCAATTACATACAATTAGTTACCTAATTTTAGGTTTTTGATTTTGAATCAACAAACGTGGTAAATTCTTCCGCTTCCATATCTAATTTGATGATAATTAGTAGTTTTTGAAGTTTAATATTGGTGCATAATGACCGATAATAATGAGTCTGATACATACCGAAGAATATGAATATTATTATATGACTGTTTTCTATCTATGTTTCGATCTTTATAAACACTTTATGTACTTAACAATGTTAATGTCACTGCCGTAACAGCGTAACGAAATTTGCAAACGCTTCACCATCGCTGGGAGTAAATTTCTAGTTAGGGGCTGTTTGTTTGGTCTGACCCGGCTGACCCGGCTGACTCGGTCAGCCGGTCAGCTGGTCAGCCCGTTTGATACGTTCGAAATCAGAGCTAACCGGGTCATTTTGGTCTTACCCGGACCTGAATTTTAAACATGCTGACCGGGTCCTTTTCGTCTGACCAAGACCACGGTGATGCTGGAGGTGGTGGCGGTGATGCTGGAGGTGGTGGCGGTGATGCTGGAGGTGGTGGTGGTGATGCTGGAGGTGGTTGCGGTGATGCTGGAGGTGGTGGCGGTGATGCTGGAGGTGGTTGCGGTGATGCTGGAGGTGGTGGCGGTGATGCTGGTGGTGGTGGCGGTGATGCTGGTGGTGGTGGCGGTGATGCTGGTGGTGGTGGTGGTGGCGGTGATTTGCAGAGACGGTTTTTGAGTTAGTCAGATACCGAATCAAACAACCAAGTTTCAGTCAGACGCATACCCAGTCAGAACATCTTACTTGGTCAGCTTCTGACTCAGTCAAATCTTACTGAGTCAGTGTGATCAAACAGCCCCTTAGTGTATTCTTTAGAGACAAATTACAAAGTCTATTGTTCGTAAGCAATATCATCCCACATTATAACATACTTATAATAGAAAGACTACAAGACAATAACCAATACTGTTAAAAAATGGTATTCTTTAAACCGTTTTTGACAAGTACAGAAGATAACCTTACCGATACGAGTTAGAATCGTAATAACAATCATAGTTGAAGTTTATCATGTAAATGTTCTGGAATTGTCTCATATGCTAATAATACATACTATCGAATCCTCCATGAATCATGTATGTGGACTGTGGACCGTACCGTCATCAATGTTCTCTTAGGCTTACTTCTCAAACAAAACCAGTTTAGAATAGGAAAAGAATTGGGGTACATGAATTATTACCTTCTTGCTTGTTTATGCGACTAAGAATTACGATAACTATCTATGCAGGCATGGAAAATAGGATACATCATATGGAGTCGGGTAACAATATGCCTTTTATAAAGGATACGGGGTTATAAACAAGAGATGTAGTATTTATTTCACCTAAGATGTCTTTACTATATATTATCAAATAAAAAACCTGTTACGCGAACTAACTTAATTAACGAGCAAAATTCAAGCATGTAATGGTTGTAAGAGATAAAATATATCTTATATGTCTATAAAATAAACGTAGAAAATTACTGCAATATGTAATAACTAGCATCGTTTGTTCCTTAAAAAGTGGTGGCCTTATATCCATCTTTAGGATGGTCACTAGCAGGCACTAGCTTTTAATGCTTCACTTACAATACCATTTGAGACTATGAACTGTCACAAACCTGCACTTAGCTACTCCTACATCATATCAACGACTAAATTCTACACATTTAATTTTCAAGCTTCATTACTTGTACATTCTGCCTTAAAAATTGTACATTTGATAAGTCTTTGTGTCATGTTACATCATGTACGTATAACTACTGGTTTGAGCAACCAAGCAAAGGTACAGCAGAGATTACAATAAAATTCTTTGCATAGAATTCACACATCCCAAAGCCCCTAGTTGCTTAAGTTTAATATAAATACAACCTGCAGCCTGCAAAAATACCATCTTAAACCAAACATATAACCATGCATCACCAATTCCTTAATTCCTAATAACATTTATGCAACTAACAACTTCAAAGGCCTTATTTATGGCTACACACCAATTAGTCCAACACACCACCACCACAACCGCGATGAAGAGCTCGATTTCCAGCCATTGGGTTCTGGCGGCCTCGTGTCTTTGCTGCCTCATTTTGTTGCAAGTAGAAGCAATGCCGCCTATTGATCACCCTGCGGTGAACCACAACCACCGTGACAAACTGTCAACTACCTCCATCTATTGTTCTTGCTTACGATGTCGCATGCTGTATGATAATCTACCACTGCTGCCACCGCCACAGCCGCCTATCATGTTTGAAGATAGTGGTACAAGATTCGGCGAAGATAAAAGACTTGTTCCGGGTGGGCCCAACCCTCTCCATAACTGAAGCTAATGTAAATCATTGCTAAATATGATGAATCTTCATCTTATGTTTCTTGGTAATTCTGTAGATATTTAATGAAGAAATTCACAAGAACATGAGTTATTGGCCTTTCAAATCAGTGTTCGTTTTTTTTTTTTTCTTTTTGGTCATTCTTGTATATAATGAAGATATTCACAAGAACATGGTTCTACACTATGCAAAAAAACGTGACATTGGGTTAAAAACATCCACTACAATTCTTTCCATAAATAACTTTACATAATTCGTCTACAACGCTAATTCTTGCAAATTATATTTTGTTCTTTTGGTAACTTTACAAGAACAACCCAAGTCAATTTATGGTTCAAAGAGTCAAATAACCTTAAAAACTCTTGTGATTTAAAACAAAATATCTCTACCCTACCATTAGATAAGTGTTTTTCCTGAATTGGTACGCATACAGTTTTTATCATTTGCCTACAACTCCCACTCCCAAACCCCGGCCCGTAGGGACGTTACTATAGATGAAATTTACTGGGTTTGGTTTGACTATGGTTATTGTCACTATAAATTCTACTTGACTAACTTAAGTGATCTTTTTTGTGTTATATATTATGTGCTAAAGTTAAAAATCAGGTAAAATTTCCAATTTGTATTTACGTATGTTCCTTAACAAATCAAATCCTTACGATAAAAAAATATAAATAAGTAGCAATACTAGTATGTAAAACACAAACTGCATAAAATAATTCACGGTGAGAAGTCGATAAAAACGAAAATCTTTACTTAAAGTCATACGTTATAGTGAGTTGTCACACCCCGGGCCCAGGTAGGGTGGGACGTCACAGACTAGCAACACATATGGCAGCGGAAACAAACCATCATAAGAGCTCAAAAGGAGAGAACGTCACATGACATTTAATATTTAAAGAAAACCAGGGCTAGAAACAGATCTAGCCCCCAAATGAAATTGTACATCCGACATAAGACAAAGTGTAATGATCAACGATAATTATTAATTGTTCAAAATTATTTTTAAAATCAGACAAGCCAATGCCATGGTTACGGTGCTAGGTCAAGGTCTTCAACAATAGCTAGAGTCCCTTCATGGATTACCTGAAACATGCTCAAAAAGAAGTTGTGTCAACTAAAAAGTTGGTGAATTCAAGTGTTTAAAGTTTAAAAACAAAAGGATTCAATAGAATCCACATTTGATTTAAAAGAATCAAAGATTCACTGTTGTGAGGGATCACAATCAACCCTGCACTCACTCCCGGCTAGCCTCTTCAAAACTTATGTTTTACCGGTTAATCTCGAAGGAAGAACTGAGCCTCAAAACAGTGGACCATACATGCCGGATGGTTCACCTAGTATCTTGTAAAACCTTGTCACATGCCACAAACGACCCCGCAAGATCTCAGTGTGGTACCCTTCCCGTTCATCACGGAGGCACTGTGTGTGGGGGATTCCCCAAGTAGATCTGCCCATATAAAACAAGTGGTTCACACAAGAATTAATGATCGTGATACAAATAAAAGCAGGTTCTAACATTAACCCCAATATTCAAGCATCATACAATATCTCTTAAATAGGTTTCAATTTAAGTATAGCATGTTTCATCCTAAAAAACAGAAGTAAAAAGAGAACACTAGAACTCACCTTAAAATTCAAGCAAAAGGGTTCTTCGTGTGCCGAGAAAAGTCTCAAGTCTAGCATCCTGCCATCAAGATTTAAGTGTTAAGCCTCTAATTCTAGGGTTATGGAGATGCACTAGGTGTGTCATGAGGTTAATGTCTTACTAGCTTTTGATTTGCTAAGTCTTTATATAAAAAGTTTCCTTTTATAGAAAGTTAGGTTTCTTAGGAAAAAATACATGATTTACCATGTTAAATCACCTATATAAGTTATTTTGAGTCTTTTAAGTGATTCTTAGTCCAAGGGGTCGGTTTATTGAAGTTTAGCAAAATTTACAGTTTAGTCCTCCAAGTTTCCAAAATTTACACTTTCTACCCCAAAGTTTGATTTCTTGCATTTAATGACCTTTATGGCCAAATATTAGGTTCTAGGAGTTTGGTAACTGATTTTAAGTAAGTTTATACCAAGATTTCAGAATTTAGGTCCGGTTTTTATATTTTTATGTCTTACGTTGCCGGTTACGGTAAAACCGAAGGTTTTTAACGGTTAAGCGTTGATTTCCATATTTTTAGTCTTAGATCCATTAAATATTATTTTAATGACTTTTTATAAGTTTTTAATCAGTTAAAGATGTATTTCAAGCTCCTTTTAGGTGAAAGTCTACATTTTAAGTTTAACCCGTTAAAACGCGTTTTTACCCGAAATTGACCGTTCAAAAAACTTGTTTAACCAATTTTTCACCATATTTAAGTCTTATAGATCCTAACTTACTGAAATAACATGGTTTCCTTAGATTTTTGGTTTATTATCTTATTTCCAAGATTTTCTTCCAAACGTTACCCGGTTAAGACCCGTTTTTAACTAAAAATTCCATTTAACCCATTCTTTGACCATTTATTCAACAAATCCGGTCCAACCACTTTGTTAACTCTTTTAGAACCTAGAATACTTTTTAAGATGGTTAAAATCCATATTTTCTTATTTTTAAGTCATTTTACCACTTTTCGGGTCCCGAATATGTCCAAATTGCTTACAAGTCTATGACATTATCATTTTCAGCCATTAACATCTCATCATGCACACAAAATCATCCAAGACCTACTTAAATATCATGTCTAACTCATGGGTTCAATAAATAATGTAAGGCCGCGTTCCCGGGACGCTTACAGTTGGTCATTCATCGCACATAAACATTTAACTACATTTGCCTTAGGAAAATATTGCAGCGGAAACATTCAAAAATGACATCTCATTTCGTTATAAACACTTTTGCCAAATGATACATCATTATCCGATTACGAAATACATGTTTGCATTATATCACAAAAGCTTTATAAATGGATGCCATCCCAAAAGAGCCGAGTAGCCTTGCCGTGCCATCCTCAGCAATCATTACCTGCCAACTGGAAAACATATAAAAAGTCAGTGTTGCTGAGTGAGTTCTAGTTTTATAATAAAACATACTTTACTTTCATTAAAACTATTCCTTTTCTCATGCGATCATTCAACATACGTATACACAGATAATGTCATTATTATCTTTCATCTCATTCGTTATCTTTCGTTCTTTTCATACGTTCATTCTTCCGAGTATGTTGCGACAATAGAGTCGCTCACCTCAATAGCAATCTCAACGATTGCACGCTATCCGAGTCTGTTACAACCATAGGGTTGTTCACCTCATTGCCCATCATAATGATAGCAAGCTATCCGAGTCTCTTGCAACAGCACGGTTGCTCACCTCATGGCAACATCACGATAGCACATTACTCGAGTCTCTTGCAACAACAAGGTTGCTCACCCCATGGGTGTAACATCTCATATTTTTGTTAATTAAAAGTTAATCTCGTTTATTCTTATAAGGGCTATTGTTGCCAATCTTGAAATTTATGAGTTATTTATGCATATTCCTTAGTTGTCATTAAATTTTAATATATAAAAGTTAATAAATAAAATATTAAATCGAACGATAATAATAATAATTATAATAATAATAATAATAATAATAATAATAATAATACTAATAATAATAATAACTAAAATACTAATAGTATAAACAATAACAATTAGTAACTTATAAAAGTTTTAAAAAAAAAGAATAATGTTTAAAACTTAAAGTTTATCTAAGTTAAGGGGGTGTTTTGTTAATTTTGAAACTTTAAATAAGAGTTTAAAGCATAAAATGATACAAAACGAACTAGAGGGACCATTTGTGTAATTATTAAAAAAAAACCCAACCCACCTCTTCTCTCTCCCCGCACATCCGGTGGCTTCTCCGGCCACCACCGGCCGAGCTCCGGCGAAGCCCAATCATGGGTAAAAACGACTAAAATTGAAACCAAATCGTTACCAATCGGTTCACGAGCATAACTCGACCCCTTTAATACACTTTAATTGAAGTTTAAGCCGGTAATCGACGATTGAACTTGGTAACCGATTCACATTAAACCTCCAATCCGTTCGAACATTAAAACTCCATAACAATCGAATTAATTGAACCTAATCGATCCTCTATCTATCTCTAATCGTCTGCTATTTCCAATTTCATCTGAAACCCACTAGAATTACACCCCGATCATCATTTTCGTCGCAAACCTACGTCTAGTCGAACATCACTCTCTGGAGTTCAAGAATCGAAATTGATAGAGGGCTTTTAATCTTGTTCATCGGTAGAAGCTTCCTGTAAAGTGAATTTGATTATTTTCCTCGTTTGCAACTCGAACCGTTCACGACGTAGTCGCGGTTTACCTTTCGTGGTGTTCATCTTCAATCCAACTTTATTCAGGTAATTGAACATACACATAAACTCGAAATTTCATGGGGAATCAAAGCCCCATGATTATTTTGGTAAACGAGTTCGAATCAATGTTCAATTTGAATCGGAATGAAACTAGGGTTCTTGGAAAATTGGGGGAAATCATTCAAGGTTTGCTTTTAAAATTTAAAATCGGAACCCTTGTAACTTTGAGGTCCTGGATTCGAACCCAGGCTCCCTCAACTATTTTTTTAAGGCTTTTTAAGCCTTAATTTAACTATGAATAATTTTTAATAACTATAAATGTTTTTGTAAACTTTAAATATTTTATAAGCACTAAATAATTTCTGGAATTTTAATAAAATATTGATAATTAAATAAATTTTTATAAAATCTTTTTACAAAGGTTATTTTAAGTTCTACTCCTATTAAAATGGTTTTTAAATCTTAAATTAGCAACATGATTTTGGGTCTAAACACTACCTTTAATTTATTATCGTTTAAATCATGTTTGTTCCAAGTGTGTATTTAAGTTTTTATATGTAAACTTTATTAGTATTTTTTAATGGTTAATTGCATATTTTCTATTAAAAGACATGAAATCGTATATTTCTTTATTATCTAGCGTATCTACAAAAACCCCCAAATTTGACCTAGAACCCTAACCCTCGCTAAATCGTTAAATTTACTATTAAACTTAAATCTTGTAATTATATATATATTTAGGTGCCTTGTGACGTTTTATCTTGGAAACGACGTTTACTATTCTTTATTAATCTCCATTATATACTTATTGCCAAGTGAGTTTCCTTGCCCCCTTTTTATCTTTTCACACTATTTTGGGGTGAAACATGATTGCTTATACATGATACACTTATACACATTTGAGACTTGTAAATCACTTGCAATTCAACTTATTATTTTGTCATGGTTATTTGTATTCTGTAAGTGATTATATGAGATACATAGTTTGTTTACAATCATTAACTATTGCTAGCCTGGCGACGTCTTAGATCTTTGGGCCTGACAAGCCTATTTGGTGCTAAAGTCGAGGTATTGCCGACTCCTGATGACGTATGCTTGTTCATCATGGGAACCAAATACACTTAGCCAATCTTATATACTTGTAATCAAGTCGAGGTTTGGTTGTAACGATATGTGTTCTATAACCTTACTAACTTATGACCTATGACATGAATTGCTACTTGTAACTTTAACATATTATGTATGAAAACCTTGGAAACTCACCAACTATTTATAGTTGACCTTTATTTTTATCATGTTTCAGGAAATCCCCAAGTTTAAAGTGGACTTTTGAAGCTTGCAATAAAACTAGGACTTGGACCTAGTTAAATAAATAAAATGTTATGTTATGATTTGAGTTATGTTTGAACTTATTTCTTGTTTGAGACTCATGGTTGTATTTCATTTTAAGACTTATAAAAATAATATTTGCAATTTAATATAGCGTTATGTGGCTGTGAACAATCTTAACCCTCACATCTCGACGTTTCCGCCGTCAAGGTTGGGGTGTGACAGATTGGTATCAGAGCCCATAACTATAGGGATTTAGGTTATTAGAAATGGTGACCTAGACTATAGCTTATGCATGAACCTCATAGAAAATATTTATATTCTTGGAAATATATATATATATATATTGTTACATGCTACATAATGCTATACCTTACTTATGTGCAACTTGATGCCTTAGCATAGGTTTGCCTTGTAATTGTTTAAACTTTGTTACTCGTCTCCCTAAACTTACCTTTGACACTTTGACTCTCCCCGACAAATGAAACTTCTTAATCTTATTCTCGACGACACGTGGAATTGTATACTTATGCTTATGACTTGAATCCTTAGACTTATGTCTAATCTATGTAAAATCTCATCAAGGTTTTGATTTCATGAACCTAAGAAATTTGTGTGACACATAGACACCTGTATTCTTGATTTCCTGGCAAAAGGCCCTCGGGCTAAGGCAAGCATATCGCATAAATCCTACGGGACTAGTTATGCTTACCTGGGGATTTCTGGGATGAGTGATAAACTATGGTCAACATACACAAATTTCTAAGGCGAGTGGGTCAACTTACCTTGACGTGTCAACGTTTCCAAATGGTAATGCGTTACCAAATGGAACCATTCCATGTGCCTTACAACTTATGCCTTATCCTTGTTGAACTATAATCCTTGTTATTCCAATTCTCGTATCTAACTCATTTTGTATATTCCAGCATGTCTCGTCATCATGGAAAGCGTGGAAGTTCCGATCGTAAGCTAGCCGCCATGATTGCTGACAAATGGCTGCTGTCATCCCGACCATGGTTGCTGAACTTAATAGCACCTTAATGACCAACGCTAGCAACAATGGAAATGGTCATGGAGAGAATAGCAACAACCAAAACGGGAACAATCAACACGGGAACAATCAAACTTGCACTTTCAAGCACTTTAGCTCTTGCAAGCCCACTAGTTTTAGTGGCAAGGAAGGAGCCACTAGTCTTCTTGAGTGGTTCGAAAGCATGGAGAATACTTTTATTAATTATGAGTGTCCCGAGACGCTCAAGGTTCGTTATGCCACTAGTATGCTCCAACAAAAGGCACTTACCTGGTGGAATAGCGAGAAGAGAAATCGTGGTCCTGAAGCTGTGCTAGCACTTACCTGGGAAGAGTTCAAGAACATCGCCATCGCGAAGTTCTGCCCAAGAAGTGAATTGCAAAAGTTGGAAGAAGAGTTTTGGAACTTGAAGCAAAATGATGGTGATCATTTGGCCTACTCAACTAGGCATCATGAGTTGAGTATACTGATGCCTCACATGGTCGACACTGTCCCCCGCAACATCGAGAAGTTCATTAAGGGTGTACCACCCCAAATTCAAGATGTTGTGGTGGGTAGCCGACCCACAACCTTGGAAGAAGCCATTACTATCACCGCTCAACTCACCGAGAACCATATACGAGCGGGCACCATGTCTGTGAAGGGTGCAAAGAAGTTAGAGAAGACGGCTACCGAGGCTGTTAAGGAGACCAAAGCTGAACCGTCTTACAACAACAACAACAACAACAAGAAGCGCAAGTTCACACCGGCACACAACTATGCCGTGTAAGGCCCCGTTCCCGGGATGCCTACAGTTGGGCATTCATCGCGCTCAAAACATATATTTGCATTTTCCTTTCATAAATAGTTGCAGCGGAAACATTAAAACTTAATTTCATTTCATCAAAATACTCTTGCACATCAGTACAATCGTTTCTTGTTACATTATCATATTACATTTATTACAAAAGCATTAAACATAGAGATGCCATCCAAAATACGCTGAGTAGCCGCCCCGTGCCATCCTCAGCAACATACCTGCCAACTGGAAACACATCAAAGTCAGCGTTGCTGAGTGAGTTCTAGTTTTATCATAAAACATACTTTATTTTCATAAAACCGTTCTTTATAAAAACATCCGTTACGTACATGCGTTCACACATCATACGTACATACAGATAATAACATTATTATCTTCATCATTACGTTCGTTACATTCATCATTATCTTTCACTTCTTTCTAGATCCTGTCAGACTTTACCCTCTTCATGGCACACAGCCACGATTACTGAGGTCGAATGACAAGGATCCCGTTTCATACATTATTAGGATCATTCGTTAACGTTCATTTCATACATTCATTCTCTCATTCATCTCTTTACTCATTACCCTTCCTTACTCGAATCTTGTCTTATGCAATATCCCCGACTCATGCTCGAAAGCTGATGCTGTGCCGGGACCTGCTCACAAGCCCCCGACTCATGTCCGAAGACTGACACAACACCGGGATACGCGACAAAGATCCCATACGAGTCAATCACAGGAATTGAACTCCATCCGAGGCTGTTGCAACACCAAGTCGCTCACCTCATTAGCCATCTCAGTGAATGTACGCTATCCGAGTCTTTTGCACCCCTGGGGTTGCTCACCTCATTGCCCATCACGATAGCAAGCTATCCGAGTCTTTTGCAACAACAAGGTTGCTCACCCCAAGGCAACATCACGATAGCACGTACTCGAGTCTTTTGCAACGACCGGGTTGCTCACCTCATACATATGCATGGCTTCATGCTACACCCCCCGGAGTTATGCGTAACCCGGGTAACCATCATACAATACACCCCCAACATTATGGGTACTACACCCCCACCGAAGTGGGTACATCACCCCCACCGAAGTGGGTACATGATCGAAGGTCAGCCACAAAGACTGGAACCCTTGCGTGCACACTATATACTAGCTGAACATCTCACGGTTGAGCCTAAGGCATTAGAGCCGTGCACTTCACTTCGCTTCACATACATACCTCACACGATTTCATTCATTAATGCATGCATTCATTCATTACGTTCCTCTTTTCTTTATCTTTCACTTTACGTTACATAATACTTTCATTCCATTCATTAACGTTCAACGCAAAGACATAGAAAGATAATCATACATAGCAAGGAACACAACATAAACATAAACATACGGCATCATCATACATACACATCAATCATACATCACATCACGCACATCATACATACTATGCATCACACACACCGCCGTGCCTAACATAACATATAACATCACACATATCATTATCATCTCCATCAACATCATCATCATAATCTCATCATCCTGCATTACCTTATACCGTCCATGCCCTTCACATCGTCGAGGAATTCCATCTCAGTTATCATTTCTGAACACTTAGGCGAATGGGCATCTATGCGAATGAACCCTATGCGAATGGACTATGGGCGAATGGACCCCTATGCGAATGGACTCCCAGTCGCATAACTCTCATGCGTATGGCCTTCAGTCGCATGACTTCAGGCGTATGGGCTTCAGTCGCATATTCTTCATGGGAATGAACCTCAGTCGCATGGCCTCCAGGCGCATGGACTTCAGTCGCATAACCTTCGTGCGAATGAACCTCAGTCGCACCATCTCTCAATCGCATGACTCCCAAGCACATGAACTTCAATCGCATGACCATCATGCGTATGGACCTCAGTCGCATAGCAGACGTGCGTATGGACCTCAGTCGCACTTCAATCGGCCGAATGGCCTCCAGTCGCCCTCCAGTCGGTCGCCTAGTCCTAGCTGGTGCAGAGTGCAGTTAGGTCGACTGCAGCCGCGGGTTTTCGACCTCCAACCCCTTCCAAACCTCTTTTAAGCTCAAATCAACCCTTCTAAAGGTTAGGGAATCATACCATGACCTCATACAAGCATAACCAAGCAAGAAATCGAGCCTCTAACGCATCATACATATACATACATACATCAAAAACGGGTTTTCACCCAAAAACTCGAAAATAGGTTTTTGGACGTGTTCCAGCCCCAAAATCAGTTGAAAACGTGTAAAAGAGGGGTCCTAGAACTCACCTTAACGATCCCGTCGAATAGAGCTTCGATTTGACTCGCTCCACGTCGATTTTGGCTACTCGAACCAACCCGGGCCAACACTTCTTCTCTTTTCTCTTCTTTCCCTCTTCTCCTCCCTTGGCTGAAAAATGGGGAGAATGGGAGTGCCTCCTCCCTTTTATACTCCCTTGCATCAAAGTTTCTCTCGTTGGCGGGTTTGGTCCCTCGACTTTGGACTTTTTTTTTTTTTTTATTTTTTTTTTCTCTCGTCGGCTACAAAGGAAATTTCCGGGTGTTACAAGTCCACCCCCCTTAAATGGGTTTCGTCCCCGAAACCTATCATTCCTTAAAACGTCGCAAGCAATTCTGTCTCATCTATTCTCCAGTCTCCCACCTAGAGTTCAATCGGTCTACGTCGTTTATCAACATACGACCTCTGGTTTGTCTCGGACTGCTTTCCCCCAGGGCTTTGATCCCTTCGAGCTTCTCAGTCGTAGCCTCAGTCACCTCAATATTTCCCAAACGTCGTTTGGTGCTCGGCCTTCACTTGTAGACAAGTAAGGCATCTACTCACTTACTCCATCATGTCACGCTTCGTGCACCTTCCCGCCATTGCCATCGAAATCACCTTCGGAATCGTCGTGACTCAATCACCTTAAGCCATCACCATATCCCCTCAGGCACTATCAACCGTATCATCTTTTTGCAACCATAGTATTCGCTCCGTAGTCCGTCAAACAATCCACTCTTAGGGCTACATCGAATGGCGTATTTATATTCTTACCACTACCAGGCATTTAGCACAGAAAGCAGTAGGAATAAAACTTTTACTAACGCCAACATTAAATAACACAAGCCAAGAATCTATTTACTAGGAACATACCTGTCATAACATCGAAGTCCGTCCTAGCTTCCTCCGATCTTCTTCACCCCCGAGCCTCCAGCCCTTTGCTTCTTACAGTCCCTGCTCTTATGACCTTCCTCACCACAAGAATAACACTTCCCCATACCGCAGTTCTTCGCTACATGTCCGGTCCTTCCACAACGAAAGCAGGCATCAGTCCCCAATCTACATTCCCCGGGGTGCCTGTGTCCACACTTGTCACACCTTTCCGAACCCACATCATCCATGACCACTCGCTGGTCATCCACCCATGCACCTTTGTTACTTGGAGCGGCTCCGTCGTGTCCCACTCGCTTCCCGTTCCAATCCCGATCACCATCTCCTTTCTTGCTACCTTTTGTCACCACCATCAATCTTTCATCGTATAATCTTCCCGCTAAATCAACCACCGACTTAAACGTGCTCGGTCGGGCAGCAATCATGTGCCTACGAATGTCCGCTGGCAAGCCATGAATATACCTCTTGATCTTTCGCGAAAGAGGTGTCACCTGATCCGGCACCAGTCGTGCCATTTCGTTGAACTTGGTGGTGTATTGCTGATGCGTCATTGTTCCCGCCTCCAGCTGCAGGAACTCTCTTTCAACTTTATCCATCTCACGGTGAGGACAGAAACTCCTCAATCACCAGCCTCTTCAACTCTGGCCATCTCATCCTTCCGATAGCTCTGCTTCCCTCAACTTGGACTATGTTGTCCCACCAGCACAAAGCTGAGTCCACGAAAGAGTGGGTAGCAAATTTGACTTTCTGATCTTCTCGGCACTCGCTGATGTCTAAGACAGCTTCCATCTCTCTCACCCATCGTGAGCAGCAGCAGCAGTGCCATTGCCATCAAAAGTAGGGGGCTTGCATCGTTGAAACGCCCCATAGTTACAGCCTCGTGCCGCCTCCGGCGTAGGCTCTTCCTCTTCTTCTTCCTCTTCGTCATCGGAGAGAACCGTTTCAGCCCCGGGTCGTCTCCTTTCGCCCGAAGGTCTACCCCTTTCCCTTCTTTCCTCATCTCTAACAGCCTTTATAACTTCGGTCACCACAGACGGTAGGATCGTCTGCATGACCTGATGCACTTCCTCCACAACCGCCTCTCTCAT
This sequence comes from Flaveria ramosissima, assembly GCA_025215565.1. Taxonomy (NCBI): domain Eukaryota; kingdom Viridiplantae; phylum Streptophyta; class Magnoliopsida; order Asterales; family Asteraceae; genus Flaveria; species Flaveria ramosissima. The sequence continues at coordinate 5,297,202 of CM046029.1, forward strand.
CGAGGCCCTCTGATTAGCATTCTCGTCACCACCCTCAGGATGAGGGGTCACAGGTTCTTCATGAACTACCCTTTCGGTCCTTGCCCTTCCTCTCGTGACCCGTGGTTCAGCACCACGTCCACCGTCACCTCCACCACGAGAAGCTTTCGAAGATCTTCCACCAGCCATTCTCTAAACACACTGAAAGATTCAAACACTAACACGGTCATTCAAGGAACAGCTTAGTTTATGTCAAGTATAGTAAGTCCCTAATTACAGTGGCCAGTTGTGATTAGCCACTTACTTTACTCTCCATACTCCGAGCATTACCTATCCTGGCTAAATCAGTATCTAAATCCACCAGCAACACATAAACCATATAACATGCGCACGTAAACCGGTTAACTTTACAAAAACATACCTGATGGCACGCAGCTACTCAGATTGGCATCTCATTCCCTTTCCGTCCCATTCTCAGTTTAAGATTAGGTTTTTAAAAATATTTACCCAATTCACTTAAACTTTGGCTCTGATACCAACTTGTAAGGCCCCGTTCCCGGGACGCCTACAGTTGGGCATTCATCGCGCTCAAAACATATATTTGCATTTTCCTTTTATAAATAGTTGCAGCGGAAACATTAAAACTTAATTTCATTTCATCAAAATACTCTTGCACATCAGTACAATCGTTTCTTGTTACATTATCATATTACATTTATTACAAAAGCATTAAACATAGAGATGCCATCCAAAATACGCTGAGTAGCCGCCCCGTGCCATCCTCAGCAACATACCTGCCAACTGGAAACACATCAAAGTCAGCGTTGCTGAGTGAGTTCTAGTTTTATCATAAAACATACTTTATTTTCATAAAACCGTTCTTTATAAAAACATCCGTTACGTACATGCGTTCACACATCATACGTACATACAGATAATAACATTATTATCTTCATCATTACGTTCGTTACATTCATCATTATCTTTCACTTCTTTCTAGATCCTGTCAGACTTTACCCTCTTCATGGCACACAGCCACGATTACTGAGGTCGAATGACAAGGATCCCGTTTCATACATTATTAGGATCATTCGTTAACGTTCATTTCATACATTCATTCTCTCATTCATCTCTTTACTCATTACCCTTCCTTACTCGAATCTTGTCTTATGCAATATCCCCGACTCATGCTCGAAAGCTGATGCTGTGCCGGGACCTGCTCACAAGCCCCCGACTCATGTCCGAAGACTGACACAACACCGGGATACGCGACAAAGATCCCATACGAGTCAATCACAGGAATTGAACTCCATCCGAGGCTGTTGCAACACCAAGTCGCTCACCTCATTAGCCATCTCAGTGAATGTACGCTATCCGAGTCTTTTGCACCCCTGGGGTTGCTCACCTCATTGCCCATCACGATAGCAAGCTATCCGAGTCTTTTGCAACAACAAGGTTGCTCACCCCAAGGCAACATCACGATAGCACATACTCGAGTCTTTTGCAACGACCGGGTTGCTCACCTCATACATATGCATGGCTTCATGCTACACCCCCCGGAGTTATGCGTAACCCGGGTAACCATCATACAATACACCCCCAACATTATGGGTACTACACCCCCACCGAAGTGGGTACATCACCCCCACCGAAGTGGGTACATGATCGAAGGTCAGCCACAAAGACTGGAACCCTTGCGTGCACACTATATACTAGCTGAACATCTCACGGTTGAGCCTAAGGCATTAGAGCCGTGCACTTCACTTCGCTTCACATACATACCTCACACGATTTCATTCATTAATGCATGCATTCATTCATTACGTTCCTCTTTTCTTTATCTTTCACTTTACGTTACATAATACTTTCATTCCATTCATTAACGTTCAACGCAAAGACATAGAAAGATAATCATACATAGCAAGGAACACAACATAAACATAAACATACGGCATCATCATACATACACATCAATCATACATCACATCACGCACATCATACATACTATGCATCACACCACCGCCGTGCCTAACATAACATATAACATCACACATATCATTATCATCTCCATCAACATCATCATCATAATCTCATCATCCTGCATTACCTTATACCGTCCATGCCCTTCACATCGTCGAGGAATTCCATCTCAGTTATCATTTCTGAACACTTAGGCGAATGGGCATCTATGCGAATGAACCCTATGCGAATGGACTATGGGCGAATGGACCCCTATGCGAATGGACTCCCAGTCTCATAACTCTCATGCGTATGGCCTTCAGTCGCATGACTTCAGGCGTATGGGCTTCAGTCGCATATTCTTCATGGGAATGAACCTCAGTCGCATGGCCTCCAGGCGCATGGACTTCAGTCGCATAACCTTCGTGCGAATGAACCTCAGTCGCACCATCTCTCAATCGCATGACTCCCAAGCACATGAACTTCAATCGCATGACCATCATGCGTATGGACCTCAGTCGCATAGCAGACGTGCGTATGGACCACAGTCGCACTTCAATCGGCCGAATGGCCTCCAGTCGCCCTCCAGTCGGTCGCCTAGCCCTAGCTGGTGCAGAGTGCAGTTAGGTCGACTGCAGCCGCGGGTTTTCGACCTCCAACCCCTTCCAAACCTCTTTTAAGCTCAAATCAACCCTTCTAAAGGTTAGGGAATCATACCATGACCTCATACAAGCATAACCAAGCAAGAAATCGAGCCTCTAACGCATCATACATATACATACATACATCAAAACGGGTTTTTCACCCAAAAACTCGAAAATAGGTTTTTGGACGTGTTCCAGCCCCAAAATCAGTTGAAAACGTGTAAAAGAGGGGTCCTAGAACTCACCTTAACGATCCCGTCGAATAGAGCTTCGATTTGACTCGCTCCACGTCGATTTTGGCTACTCGAACCAACCCGGGCCAACACTTCTTCTCTTTTCTCTTCTTTCCCTCTTCTCCTCCCTTGGCTGAAAAATGGGGAGAATGGGAGTGCCTCCTCCCTTTTATACTCCCTTGCATCAAAGTTTCTCTCGTTGGCGGGTTTGGTCCCTCGACTTTGGACTTTATTTTTTTTTTTTTTTATTTTTTTTTTCTCTCGTCGGCTACAAAGGAAATTTCCGGGTGTTACATGCCGTGGCTGCACCCAAACAACCACAAAGACAACTTTTACCTGCGGCTGCACCTGTGGCACAAGTGCCTGGGGCTAGGGCTTATGTTGGTCCTCAACCTATGTGCAACACTTGTACGTACCATCACCAGGGAAATCAACCATGCCGTATCTGTACTTTATGCGGTAAATATGGTCACTTGGTGGCGACTTATCACCGTGCACCTAACAACGCCGCCGTGGTCACAAACCGTGTTTGCTACAACTGTGGGGAACCTGGTCATTTCCGCCCACAATGCCCCCGTCTTGTGGGTAATGTGCCACAAGCCCGAGGACGTGCTTTCAACATCAACGCAAATCAAGCACAAGCAAACAACGATATGGTGAATGGTATGTTAACTTACCTTTAACTTTTGTGACCTAATTCTTTTCATGTGTTACCTGCGTCGTTAAATACCTTTAAAATTGAACAGGTATGTTCCTTATTAATAAAACTTATGCCTATGTCCTATTTGATTCTGGAGCCGATAAGAGTTTTGTGTCGTTAGAGTTTGAACCCATACTTGCTAAGCCACATACGAAACTAGAAAGACCTCTTACTGTTGAAGTTGCCGATGGAGAACCGATCACCGTTGACGTCATTATTCGTGATTGCACCTTAAGTCTTGACACGCATGATTTTCTTATTGATCTTATCCCTATGAAACTTGGAAGCTTCGACGTCATCATTGGTATGGATTGGTTAGCCAAACACCATGCCGAGATCATTTGTTTTGAGAAGTGCATTTGTATACTGTTACCCTCTGGAGATACTTTGAAAGTGTTTGGTGAAAAATCTTCCAAAGGACTTAAACTCATGTCTTGCACTCAAGCCCGAAAGTGCTTAAGCAAGAAGTATATGGCCTTCTTGGCTTACGTGGTCAACACGAAAGTCAAAGGGAAAGAACTTAAGGATGTCCCTATCGTACGAGACTTTCCTGAAGTATTTCCCGTTGACCTTAGTGGTTTACCTCCCGTTCGTGAAGTCAAGTTTAAAATTGACTTGATACCGGGTGTTAGGACCAGGTATTTGAACGAAATACCTAGTGATTAGCGTGTTAAACCAACTCAAATAGTGCGGAATCCTATTTGATTGGCGATCCAATCAGTGAGAACACACGAAGAATCAATCAAGAATTGAATCTAACGTTAGAAGTCGATTAGGAATCGATCTAATGTGTTCTGTGAACTTGGAGAACGATTTGGAAGGCTTCTGGACGGCTAGGGTACGTCTGGAATCGTAATGGTATGAATGCTTACGTTTTTCCACGAGTTGGGTCTATTTATAGGTTAGTATTGTTCAATCGTGCGACTGGGCCATAAGTATGATTCAGTCGTGCGATTGAACCATGCGGTTGATTCATCCGCACGACTGAGTGTTCAGTCGTGCGACTGAGCCAATCTTATGTGTCAATCATACGACTGATCCAGTCTCCTGGTTCAGTCGTGCGATTGAGTCAATCGTATGAAGTTATTCATGCGTGTGGTCCATTCGCATGGGCCATTCGCATGAGAACTTCATTAAGTTAAGTTTGAATGTTTTAATTAATATAACATTATATGTAACCATTCAAACAATCATAAACCCATTCAATTCAATAATGACTCATTAATGAAATATTAATCATTCAAATAACAAAAAACAATCACATGTCATTTCATTAATCAATACAAATTACATCATAATCCGACAGACAAGATCTATTACATTACAAAACATGATCTAGGGGACATACATGCATCAACAAAACTCCTCCTTGGACCTAGATCTATCTAATTCTTGTCTTCTGCATAACCTCCTTATACTTCTTGTACTTCTCCTCTTTGGTGACTCCTGCGTGAATCTCAAACGCAAGCAGATCGTATAACGTTTTGGAACTGGAGGGCTTGTACAATATCTTGCGTGTCATAGAACAGTGGCCACTTGTATAATGTATAGAACATCATTAGCAGACAAGTTAGTTAGCCACATCGGGTCGAATACCCTGATTGTATCCATTTGTCCCTCTTTATTTAGACTATGACCGCTTCAGCTTTCTCCAATCATAGTACCACCATTTGAAGTGTGGAGTGAAGTCCTGTGGCATTTCCCTGAGAGGGATTCTCGACATAGTGCGCGGAGGACTCCACTTCAACACAATCTTGGGCTTGCCAGTAATGGCATCAACCTCAGACCTCTTATGTACCTAGTAGGCTGTTGGGGTCTGAAGTTAACCCATCTTGGTGTGGTACTCCTTCTTAAGGGCAACCTCGAACCAGCCTGACATTTTCCTTGGGTCACATACAAAAGCTTTAGCTTAGCCAGCTGGTTGAGCTCAAAACCAGGTAGAGTCTTCAGATCATGGGAAATCTGAAGTACTCTATGCCCTGTTCCCTCTTAACTGCATACGCGTTAAGATCATCAAAATAAGCCCATGCTATAATCCTGCCTGACACCTTGTGGTGTTTCTTGACTCTGTAGAGCTTGGTGTAGGCATCTTTCTTTGGTGCAGCACGTTGGGCTCTCACTTCTTCAAAACAGGCAGCCCACTCAGCCTTTCGAATGTCTAACGTCATCATTTGAGGCTTGGGCTGTTCCTTCTGCCTTTTCAGTTTCCTGCTCCATCTTGTTCAGTACCTCAAACGTATCACTGACTAGGACTCACCCAGATTGGGGACCACATTACCCTCGTTGTCAGCATACTGAGGATACTCTTCTGCAGTGATATCTTCGACCTCGACTTCATCAACATCATTTAGCTCTTCATCACTAGTCGAATCAACTGTTGGAGCATCTTTGACAATTTCATCCGGATTGAGTCTGAACATCTCTGCCAGTTGCTCGTTAGATAGGTCATGAATTATTTCCCCTTCTTCAGGGGTATAACTCACAGACCTTCTTACAATCCCTGCAGATCAAGAATCATGGTTAGTTGAGTCTTGACCTGTTGAAGGGGAGCAATATCAAACTCATCTCTTTGAAAATTTGGATCTGTTTGATTTAAACATTCAACACATAAATCATTAGTAAGTAATCAAACAGAATTACATTAACTTAATATATAAACATTCAAAACATTTGTTTTCAGTACATGATTCAACACAAAAAATAAATAAATACATAAAAACATCTAATCTGTACTTTTGTCTTGAATCATGTTCTCATCGCTCGGAGGAGCAGAGGGGTAGCTGACTGGTCCTGTCGATTCTTTCGATCTTTTCTTGACCTGAAGCAGAGGCCGATGCAGCCGCATCCCCTCCTTCTGCTTCGTCATCATCATCTTTTCCTCTGTCCTCTTCATCTGTCTCTTCCTCATCTCTCATATCCTCCTCATCCTCATCATCTTCATCCTCGTCATCACCATCTCCATCATCTCCATCACCCTCCTTTATCTTTAAGGGCTCATCCTTGATCCCTTTAACCGCAGCATGATGGTCTTGTTGGTAGTCTCCAACTCCTCTATACGTTTGGCTGATGGGCCTGCTGGCTCCTGAGTTGGGACATCTCGACTCTCTGTGCATCCATCAGCTGGGTCTGCTGCTCTATCACACGAGCCTGCTCTGCCATCTGCTGAGACTGGGCAGCAGTCAGGTCGGTCAGCTGGCGAATCTGTGCAGCTTTCTCCTCATCTGCAGCTAGCAAGCGCATCACCATACGGTTTAGCGCCGACAGCTGTTCCTCTACCCCGATTGGAGGTAGAGGGAATCCATACAAGTGTGAGGACTGGGCTGATGGTCCTGCATGATGTGAGGTGGTGGTGGTAGTGGCAGTGGTGAATATGGGTCGGTAAACTGGTGAAGGTGATGGGTTGTGTAAATGGTATGGGTGGATGGGAAATGTACAGTGGTGGTAGGGTAGGTGGTGGGGGCTGTGGTAGCAGTGGTGGATGTGGTGGCTGTGGTGATGGGGTGGTATGTCAGTGGAGGTGGTAGTGGTGGCTGTGGTGGTGGAAGTAGAGGCTACAGTGGTAACGAAGGTCAGTCGACGCTTTTCTTCTTCAGTCCATGGGGCTGAGCCATCCTCTTCCTCCTAGTCCCAGTGGAAGTGGATGCTCCCCCTGCAGCTCTGCCCGCTGAACCCGGAGCATAGCTCGGGTCAGTCTCTGTCTCTCTGGAGTCTCGAGGGTGTTCACCAACCACCCTTAGCCCGTGTTCTGTGGGAACAACCTTGCTTCCCACAGTTCTCGTGAGGGGCTCCTCATCAGACTCCTCCTCCTCCTGATCACCAACAACAAACTCCTGATGAAAACCGGCGTCTCAGCAACCTCTCCGGCAGGGGCAGACCCCGGGGGAATAACATCTGAATCAGTGCCTCTAGGTGGAGCAGGCATATCATCCCGGCGTCTCCGCTATCATCATCATCAGAATCCATCTCTGGGAGGAGCAGCCTCTCATCATCAGAGTCACTGTCCTCATGACGCCATTTGCGTCTGCCTGGCGCCACATACTCTCGTTGGCCAGGTGGCCAATCAATCTCTTCACTTGGGGCTTCACCTGCTTCCCCTTATAACCCTCATCCGGCCCAGAGTCGTATCATCCATGATCTCTAGAGCCACTGCATCATGACTCTCTTTGGGCAGATGTGGCAGCTTCTCGTTGAAGACGAGCTGTAAGAACCTGGGGTACATACAAAACCCCTCCTTTCCCTTGGCCTCCAAGTTCTCCACCAAGTAGGAGAATATCATGCTAGAAAAGCTGAAGGGGTGGTTCAGCACCAGTGCCACGTAGGCATTTTGGATCTGGTCTGAGAGGTCGTCGAACCCACCCCTCCTCGATGCAACACACTTGAGGATCACGTGTGCTAAGTACTTGTACTGGGGGCTCAGGTTGCTCTTGTTGAGCACACCTGAGTTGATGTCCCCAGCGTACTTTATCCTCAGAAAGCATCCTCGCACTGTCAGTGGATGTAATCTAGTAGGATGATCAGTATCATCCCCAAACTCGAGGACCCTCTGGATGTCGGCAGCAGTGATCTCAATATCATGGCCCAGTATAGAGCTCCTAATGCAGTAGGGCTCGCGGGAGGGAGCGGTCCACAGAGGCATTCTCCCAGAATGCCTGATGGAGTGATCTGTATGGCGTGCAAGGAGTGGAGATAGCCTTATGAATCCGGGACCGTCTAAGAAAGGCTATAATGTCGGTAAACTCGGCCCCGTTCCTGGTAGTGTGAATGAGCACAGATGTTGTGCTTTGGATTTATGGACCATCTCTCTGCCATTTTCCTGAAACATACATGACATAGAACCATTAGTACATAAGACATGAAAAATTCTGTTCTAAGTGTAATGTTGAAACTCATTCTGATTCATTCGTGCGAATGAATCATGCGACTGAATTCAGTCGTCTGTTCTTTCATGCGACTGAACTCATTCTGGTCAATGTGACATGCGATTGGGTTCAGTCTGCTGACTGAGTCTGCGAATGGTTCAGTCGGCCGACTGAGCTCAATCGCATGGTTCATTCGGGCGATTTGCCCAATCGCAAGTTTCAATCGTGCGATGGAGATTCATTCATCCGGGCGACCAGTCGCCTGTCCTGTAGTTCAGTCGCCAATCGTTCGAATCTTCAACAAAACATGTGTTTTAACTCAGATAACCGGTTCAATAGACTCGCATTCTTGTTACTAATAACCTATTAGACTTAATTTTAACATTTGCTTAGTTTTGATAGGTTATTAGGTCTTCCTAGTCTCGGTTCTTGTTTCACAGTCGAGTAATCAAAATTAGGGTTTGAATCTTTCATGTTTTGGTACGATGAGTCTTCAAACTACCTGGATAATCAATAGCAAGAGTCAGTGAATGAAGATCAAGACGAAAACAAGGTCTGATGAAAATTTGGCAGCGGTAACGGTAGGGTATGCGATTTGAGAGCGATTGGGGTGGTGAGTGAATGAAATGCGATCGACTGTGCCCTTTAAATACTGAAGCTGAGTTCAGTCGGCCGACTGGCCTCAGTCGCCCAGTTCATTCGGGCGACTCAGGCTCAATCGTGCGATTGGCCCAGTCAGTCGCATGCTGTTGACCGACTGAGGTTCAGTCGGTCGACTGACTCAGTCGTGCCTTTCATTCGCATGTTCAGTTGACCGAATGAGTCTCAGTCGGTCGACTGACTCATTCGCCCCCTTCCAATCGGTCGAATGGGCCATTCTGATAAGCCATTCGTGTGAATGGCTCATTCTTATGTCCATTCGTGCGAGTGAAAGCCATTCGCATGGTTGGTCCATTAGCATGGTCTAATCGTGCGAATGGGTCACACTTAGTTAATTTTCTGCATTTTTACCAATTTACATTTAAAACCCTTTTAACTCTTGAAATTAACGTTATGAGCTTTTGATCATCTCAGACATGATCATTTTATCTTGAAAACATTTTGATCACCTCAGACGTGATCCTTTTAACCAATTTAGTCACCTCAGACGTGACCTTTTAAACACTTTGTCACCTCAGACGTGACTGTTTTAAATTTTTAAAGCACATGTGGTCATCTCAGACATGACCCTTTTTAGTGAGTTGATTCCTTACTGATTTTGCCTGATGTAGTCCGACAAACTAATAAAATTAAAATTAAAAACGACTAACTAACTTAGAAAATTTAAACTAATTACTCAAACAAACTTGTTTTTGGCTTTTGTGAGAGATAAATCCTAAGATAGACATCTACGGGATTTGGTTCCGGAATAGACAGCTTCAACTTGGATTGATCACACCTGGACCAATTCAATTTTGGAATCATACAGGCAAGTCAAATCATTTGGACTTGTTATCAAAAACTTTTGATGCTCAATTCTCGGTGTTCATCCAGAGTCGTTAGCAACTTAAGGAAATCATACTGAAACTCTTAGATTGTCACATTGATTTGAACTTTTGAGAATTGTAGCCACAATGATTGTCAATATGTTTGTCCACTTAAATCCATACACAGACTTTTGACACAGACTGGTGATTGATTTAGGTTTAATTATTTCAACTAACATTTGTGGATCCCACACTTATATGGTAATCAACATTCCTCAGGAGCTTTTGAGCGGTCTACGGGTATTATTACAAGAAGAGACTATTCTTAGAGCTTTCAAAGAGAAGCCTGTCCTCAGGTCAGTGCCATCGCACAGCAGAGAGGCGGCAAACAACAATGAATTCTAGAATATCTAGGTTATGCTTATCCTCAGGTCAGTGCCATCGCACAGCAGAGAGGCACACAACCTATCTCCTTGTTAGAGCAGCTTATTTTATTTTGCACAAAATGCACCAACAACATAAGTCATTAGCTTTATAGCATTTGTCTTTCATTTTTCTTTGCTTTGCTCTAATTATGGTCATCCGCACACATTTGTGGCGTTTACATGCTCATTACCCCTTATTGGAATATTGTTGATTGTGTTAACCAGTGATAAGATGGAAAGCCCACAGTCAGTTGAACAACTTAGTTGATCTTGATAACACCAGTCAAGTCTAATCATCTATTGTGTTGAATCTACCGACATATCATTTGTGGTCTAGCAACCTCTAGGTCTACTTTCTTTGTGTTACCTTAGGAGTTACCAGTTTTCTATCATCTTCCCTTTTGTATTGCCTAGACTACACAGACTTATACTTTAAATTTTTGCATCTTTTCAAAACTTAAATTTTAAAGTCCCTCTTGATTTGTTCCTATGTACTATCATTTTCCAAGTATTGACTCGGTATCACAGATACGATCTACCTTATATCAGCTATTATCCTTCTCCCTCGTTTTTTTTTTAATGTTAACTTGCTGACATATTCTCCCCCTAAAATACTAAAATCATTACTGGTTTAATTATTTTAGGATTTTAATAAACAGCAAAATAACATGAGTTTAAATTTAACTGACGAAAATAAACAAATAAAATGAAACTAAAATGAAAAACTTTAACTAAACTACATCGGACTACACATTAATCATCAGGAATAACCTCACTTTTCTTTTTAACGCCGTTGACCTCTAGCAAATATTGAAAACGTGGTTTATCAAAGGCTTTAGTATAGAGGTCAGCGCGTTGAAAATCAGTATTAATTTTTACCACATCAATTAAGTTCTCTTCAAACAATCTCTTATGAAATGGTATTTAATACCGATGTGTTTGGTCTTTGGATGTTGGACCGGATTTTAGTTACTGCAATTGCAGCAGAGTTATCAACAAAAATAGGAGTAGAAGAGAACTTTAAACCGTAATCCCGCATTTGCTGTTGAATGCAGATGATTTGTGAACAGCAACTTGCAGCAGCAACATACTCAGCTTCACAGGTTGACAATGCAACCGATGTCTGCTTCTTACACTGCCAGGTAACTAATCTTCTGCCAAAGAATTGACACCCTGCTGATGTAGACTTGTAGTTCATCTTGCAGCCCCCGTAATCCGAGTCACTATACGCGGTAAGCTCAAAGTCATCATCATGAGGATACCACAATCCAAGTGTGGGTGTACCCTTCAGATAACGAAAAATCCTCTTGACCCCGATCAGATGGTTGACCTTAGGTTTAGCCTGATATCTAGAACATAAACATGTAGCATACATATATCAGGTCTTGAGGCAGTGAGATACATAAGGGATCCAATCATTCCTCGGTACATCGTGGCATCTACAAGATCTCCATTCTCATCAGGTGCTATATCGTGATTGTAGCAAGTGGAGTCCCAGCGGCAGAAGCATTCTCCATGTCAAAGCGACTGAGAATGTCTCCTACATACTTGGTCTGATGTAGAAAGATCCCATTTGGTGTCTGATCCACCTGTAACCCGAGAAAGAACTTCATCTCCCCTATAGCACTCATCTCAAACTCTTTCTTCATCACTGCTTCAAACTCTTTGCATAGTTCTTCGTTCTTTGAGCCGAAGATTATGTCATCAACATAGATCTGTACAAGCAGTAGGTCGCCATCCTTTTCTTTAATAAACAGTGTGCAGTCAATGACTCCCCTGCGAAAGCCGTGTTTCACAAGATGAGTCGAGAGTTTCTCATACCAAGCTCGAGGAGCTTGATGAAGCCCATATAAAGCCTTGTCGAGCTTGTAAACTCTATCCCGATGATAAGGATCTTCAAATCCCTCGGGTTGACTTACATAGACTGTTTCCCTGATTTCCCCATGAAGGAATGCACTCTTCACATCTAATTGGTAGACTTTAATCTTCATGTACGATGCATAGGCAAGGAAGATACGAATGGCTTCCATCCTTGCCACGGGTGCAAACACCTCATTGTAGTCAATCCCCTCGACTTGGCGAAAACCTTGAACCACCAATCGAGCTTTGTTCCTGATAATGACCCTTGGTCATCCTTCTTGCATTTTAGAACCCATTTGGTGCCAATGACTTTAGCACCTTTAGGTCTATCAACCAGAGTCCATACACCTAACTTCTTGAACTGCAGAAGTTCTTCTTGCATGGCACTCACCCACGCCTCATCATTTAGTGCCTCACTGACATATTTTGGCTCAACCTGCGAGACAAAACATCGATAAGCACCATCATGAATGTAACCCTTCTCCATAACCGAGGCGTAATCAGCTGAGTATAGCTGATTTCGGGTTTGTACTCCTGATCTGACATCCCCAATAACATTGTCAAGGGGATGATAGACGTTTAGTCATGATCCTGGAGTAGTAGGAACAGCCACCTCAGAACCTAAATTATGAACATGTGGTTCTGCATCTGAGGGTAGTTGGAGTTTGAGGTTCCGAAGTCGAAGGTGCATCACTTGTAGATGCTTGTGGACTTTCAGGAACTGGAACCTGTTCCTCCTGACTGTTCTGGTCATATGCTTCAGTTTCATCTTCAGAGGAGGAGTCACTGTCATCGACTACTCTCCCCTGACTGAGTAGATGATTCTCCCTGTGTGCTAGATGGTGTATTCAGGATATCATACATCATCCTAGTAGCTAACTCATCATCCGAGGAGAGAGAGGGATGTTGAAGGACTTGAAGAATCCATCATAATCGAAGAAGTATGCGGGTCCTTTGCCTGTAGGTGGTGTGGTATATCTCTGAACGTCGACATTACACCACAATTCTACAAGACCCGTTGAGTTGTTGTAAACTCGCTTGTTCGGTATGTTGTATCCTAAAAATTCCTTCATCCGCCTTCTCGCTGAATTTGCCTTCTTGTGTCTTCTTTAGAAGTGTGCACGGCGCGCCAAAAGGTTCAAGATACTCCAAATTCGGTTTGCGTCTTTGTAGTAGCTCGTAACATGTCTTTCCGTGGCGCTTGACTATTAGGACTCGATTCAGTGTATAACATGCATTTGCCACTGCCTCATTCCAGAATTGGATAGGCAGTTTCGAGTCCGCCAGCATAGTCCGTGCTGTCTCTATCAAGCTTCTGTTCTTCCTCTCAGCAACACCATTCATCTGAGGCGTGTAGGCAGACGTGAATTGTGCACAATTCCCTTTCCTTGCAGTATGCCTCCATCCATTGATTCTTGAATTCTGTCCCGTTGTCTGAGCGTACTTGTCTAACTTTTAGCTTGTAGAGAGATTCCAGTGTGGTTACTAACTCCTTGAATGACTCAAATGTTTCTGATTTGGATTTCAGAAACATTACCCAAGTGAACCTTGAGTAGTCATCAGTGACCATAAAACAGTACAAGTCGCCTGCAATGCTTTTTGTACTGACTGGACCAAACAGATCCATGTGAAGAAGTTCAAGAGGAAGTTCTATTGAATGAACTTTCTTTTCCTTTGAGACTTCTTTGTCTGTTTGCCTTTCTTGCAAGCTACACAAAAGTCAGGAAGTTGGAAGTTCTTGACATTAACTCCTCTCACCAAATCCTTCTAAATCAAATGATTCATCTTCCTTTGACTAATGTGTCCCATTCTCCTATGCCAGGAGATGGAATCCTTCTCAGTAGCCTTAGATAGAAAGCACTGAACCTCATGATCCGTTGTAGTAGCTGTTGACAGATCCAAGACATAAAGGTCTTTATATCTTGAAGCAGTCATCAGAACTTGGTCCTCTGGGATCACGTAGTCTTTCTTCAGCACGTAACACTTCTTGTTGTCGAAGATGACCTTAAATCCTTTATCACAGATTTGGGAAACAGAAAGTAAGTTATTCTGAAGTTGTTGAACGTAGTTCACCTTATCAAACTTAACTTTCTGATTTCCCACTTCTCCCTGAGCTGTGATATATCCTCCCTTGTTTCCAGCAAAGGAAACATGCCCTCCTTTTATTTGCTTGACGTTGGATAAAAGGGCTCTATTTCCTGTCATGTGCCTGGATGCTCCGCTGTCTACAATCCACGTGTTAGTCTCAGCACTGTATCGAACACCCTGCACATACAGAGTAAATGAATTAGTTTAGGTTAGGAACCTAAGCCTTTACTGGCTTGGGTTTCCCAGAGGCATCACACATCATAAACTCCACCCATTGACCCTTAGAGGGTGAGGGTATCTCAGGTTCCTTCTTGTCATCAGTATCAGACACGCAGGATGACTTCTCTTTCCATAAGCCAGATTTGTGCAAGGCCTGTTTATGATAAACAGTCGTCTGGCTTACAGGTTGGACTTTAGGTTCACTAGCTCTTCTAGGTGGAGTCAGAGAACTCCTCTTAGAAGACCTAGGCTTAGAGTCCTAAAGATCAATCTTCTTCCTAGGTGTCTGATAGAAAGGACAATAGGAAGCAATGTGTCCACATTCTCCACAGTTGTAGCATGACCGGCTATCAACTTTATGAGTAGACTTTCTTTGTGGAGAAGTGCGTGACACTCTAGTAACATCAATCACTTTAGGTTTTGACTCTTGTGCGTTAGATGTTTTCTCTGGTTTAACAAAATTAACTGTTTTAACCTGTTTAACATCTTTCTCTTTTTGGTTAACTGGTTTTAGACTTGAAGCATGTGAAAAATTAACATTTGAAGTCCTTTTAGGTTCTGATTTGACTCTGTTTGACCCTGACTTTAAGTTAACTTTTTCAAATTCATTTTCCAGATTAACACAAGGCAATTTACCCTTTGCCTTTGAAGTGGCCTCCTTTTGTTTGTGTCCAGATTCAGTAGATGAACAAGAGGTATCTGGATCACTAACAAGAGGAGTAGACACCACGTGATCCTTGATGGGGTTATTATTTACTGGTCTAGTCTTAGTGTTCATCAAAGTCTCAGGTGGTGGTGGAATCACTTTGTAACCTAATCCCTCCCCATTATTCCTTTCTCTCACTAAGTGTTGAACTATGTGTGAAGAACTAGTCCAACTATGCAGTTTCTGTTTTAATGAATTTACTTCTACTTCTAGAACTGCCTTTTGCTTCTTAGTGTCTTCTAGGGAGTTTAGATAGTACCTAATGTCATTTGCTTGGTTAAAGGCAACTACTTCGGTTTCCCTAAGCTGTTTAGTCAATAGGTCTATCTTTTCTTTATAACGATGCTCATTTAGTTTTAGTACTCTATTAGCCTCAGTGCACAGTTGTAAATCTTTTACTAAGTTATCATTATGATCTAATAACCTAGCAAAATTTTCATCTATGCTATTCCTAAAAGTATCACAATCAGAACAAGCATGATTATTAAACATTTGGTCAGTAGTACTTACCTGAGTTGGTTCAGAAGAGCTAGCCATCAACGCAGCATCAGATGTCTCTGGTTCTGGTGATTCTGTCTTTTCTGTCTCTGACTTGGAAGTCTCCTCCTTTGGCTTGTAACTGACCTCGGCTGCAGTTGCTTCTTCACTATGTGACATCGCTATCTCAACTGCTAGATCACCTTCACTGCAGAATCATCATCAATATCTTCTACACTTGCAATGTTTGATTCTCCTGGTGAGACAAACCTAAAACTCCAATCCTGTCCTTCATCATCATGAGCGGTTAAGGCTTTTGGATCCTTGTTTGATGAAGTAGAACTGGAAGCTTGCTTGTCTTGGCGAGTAAAGGACGAGAACGGGTTCCCATTACCCGTCTTCTTTGGCTTGACACATTCTCTTTTGAAGTGCCCCTTCTCTCCACAGTTGAAGCAGGTCACTTTGCTCTTGTCAAAGCCAAATGTGGTATCCTTAGTAGCTACCAAGTTCTGTCCTGTCTTTTTAACAAACTTCTTCGCCCTTCGGACAGCACTAGCTAAGGCCCACATTATATCCATCCTCTCAAGCTCCATTTCGTCCACCTGCTCGTAGTCCTCATCTGCCAAATGGCAGTTTCCAATCTTCCCGGCAACAAGTCCATCATATGAATGAACCACTGCAGCTAAAAGATCCATATGCTCTCGAGCTACTTCTACGGTCACATTACCGAGGTTCTCGGTCTTCAGTTTGGTAGCACTTGCTTCTGATCCAATATAGTGGGTACATGACGACCCTGACGTGTCTGATCCAGAAGGAGAAGCATGTGAAGGACCTGACGAGCTAGACACAAAAGCAGTCTGGAGAGGTGCTCCAGATGTCTTAGCTTGAGGCGTGGCGTTGTACAAAGCTGGATTCTGTGTGTACGAAGACTTCTGAGCTCTGTACTTCATCCTAAGTGCTTCTTCTCGTAACTTAAGAATGAAGTCATTAAAATCCAGCTTTACAAGCATTCCATTCTGTCTCAGGTTAGACACGAATGAAGCCCACTTATCAGGCAATCCATCTGCAAAGTTACTCACTTTCTCTTCCATGGTTGTTTCCACTCCATGTGTATGCAGTTCGCTCATCAAGTGGTAGAATCTATCTATGACGTCGTCTAAACTCTCGTTACCAATCGATGAGAAGTTATCGAATTCCTTCTTTAACTCCTTTGCCTTGATTGCCTTCAATGAAGCATTCCCATCATACCTCTTCTCTAGCTCATCCCACTGTTTCTTGGACTGCTTATTCTCTGAATACTGGTGGAATATGTCTTTGGGGATAGACTGAGTGATCAATGCATAAACCCTTTTCTCTGCATTGTACTTGACTTTCTGTGCGTCCGTCATCCCACCTAACGTTAGCTTAACTCCATCAGCTCCCACCGACGTACTATACCCAATCTCAATGGCTTCCCACAAATTAGGATCTACTCCATTGAGGTAGATCTCAAAACGTTGTTTTCAGTGGGGAAACTCATCTAAAGTCAAGAGCTTTGGTGGTTTATTGTGATTACCCACCTCACTCTCAAGCAGCAGCAGGTTCTGTATTCTCGAGTCCTTCCCAGCAGTAAAGGCTGACATCTGATCTTCCATGGTGAATAACTTAAAGTCTAATCAAACAAACTTTCACTAATGCGACTGAAGGATGCGAATGGTCTAGTCGTGCGTATGAACTCTGCGACTGGTTCAATCGTGCGGTTGAACTGGGCGAGTGGTTCAGTCGTGCGAATGAATCTGGTGCGTATGAGCTATGCGAAAGAACGGTTCAGTCGGCCGAATGAAGGTGCGACTAGGTCCAATCGTGCGAATGAGCAATGCGAATGGAGTCCAGTCGTGCGAATGGGTCACTCGTGCGACTGAAGCTGCTGTTTTGCGAAATTTTCTAGGTTTGACGGGTAAAAATTCGAAATTTCACAAGTCCTAATCGCCTAGGTCCGTAGAAACCAAACTTCGATGAGCAGGGAACGTCCAAGATCACTTTTGACACCAAAGATTGCGTTTTTAGTGCAAAAACACAAACTTTTATGCAATCTTGATTGAATCAACACGTAATCAAGAGCCAAAGCTCTGATACCACTTGTTAGGACCTGGTATTTGAACGAAATACCTAGTGATTAGCGTGTTAAACCAACTCAAATAGTGCGGAATCCTATTTGATTGGCGATCCAATCAGTGAGAACACACGATGAATCAATCAAGAATTGAATCTAACGTTAGAAGTCGATTAGAAATCGATCTAATGTGTTCTGTGAACTTGGAGAACGATTTGGGAGGTCTCTGGACGGCTAGGGTACGTCTGGAATCGTAATGGTATGAATGCTTACGTTTTTCCACGAATTGGGTCTATTTATAGGTTAGTATTGTTCAATCGTGTGATTGGGCCATAAGTATGGTTCAGTCGTGCGATTGAACCATGCTGTTGATTCATCCGCACGACTGAGTGTTCAGTCGTGCGACTGAGCCAATCTTATGTGTCAATCATACGACTGATCCAGTCTCCTGGTTCAGTCGTGCGATTGAGTCAATCGTATGAAGTTATTCATGCGTGTGGTCCATTCGCATGGGCCATTCGCATGAGAACTTCATTAAGTTAAGTTTGAATGTTTTAATTAAATCACATTATGTGTAACCATTCAAACAATCATAAACCCAATCAATTCAATCACGACTCATTAATGAAATATTAAACATTACAAATAACAAACAATCCATGTCATTTCATTAATCAATACAAATTACAACATAATCAGACAGACAAGATCTATTACATTACAAAACATGATCTAGGGACATACATGCATCAACAGATCTCAAACTTATCAAGGTTTTAAGACTTCAATTGACAAGAAACATGTAATAACCTGAAGGGCGAACACTATTATTCGATTTATCGACGATAGTGTTCCAGCCAGTCAAGCTAGAGTATGCATCTTGAACTCAAAAGGGGTCGTTATTACTTTAGGGTAACCCTAGTTCCAAGCCTGGAACATTTAAATTTTAAATCGGTTTCTTCTCTCACGTTTTTATGTTACAATTTGACGTTTGATCTAGTTTATGGAACCTTTTTATCGATCTTCATTCTGAGTTATCATCAAAACCTGATTGCACGATGATAACACTCCTAAAACAATCTTTCGTACAAGATAAAATTTATTATAAATTTATGCCATGCCTTTCTGGTTATAGCAATGTACGGCTGTGTTCATGGGTTTGATGAACCGCGTGTGTAAGCCGTACTTGGAAAGCTATTTGTGATTGCCTTCATCATCGATATTTGAATCATTTAAATTCCAATCCGATCATGAACGATGTCTTTGTTTAACTCTTTATACCATTTCTCTTATTGACCATTGAAAATCTGTTGGAGCATATATAGTCATATATAGTGTATCCGTCGCTTGTCGAATAGTCTAGGCTCAATGTAATACACTTGATATGTTGTAAACACATGAAACTGGGTCATTCGCAGGAGCATATGCGAATGAGACTCAGTCGTGCGACTGAGCCTTGTTAATAGGCCAGTCATGCGACTGAGAGATGCGATTGGGTCATTCGTAAGACTGAACCATAAGTATGGTCCAGTCGCACGATTGAACCATACGCATGGTCCAGTCGTACGATTGAACCATACGCATGGTCCAATCGCACGAATGGGCCCAGTCGCATCTAATATGGGTCGAGGCCTATATATACCAGTTTCAATATGTAGAGAGAAAAAGGGTTTAGGGGAGGGAGTCTGCCCGGAGCCTAGGGCTGCCGGATGAGAGGGGAGATCATGCTCGATCTCCCCTTGCCAAGAGTCTTGATTGTTATGTTGTAACGAGCTTGTAATCGTTAGGTTTTATCAATGAAACCATTATATTATAGTTCGTGTTATTGATTGTCTCTTGGTTTTTGCTGTTGTTTATCCTTCCGTCAAGAACATGCTCGGATGTTTACCGATCCAGTGACTTCACAAAATCTTTCTAAACATTTTTCCCTAAAAAACTACACTTATCCTGAAAACCTAATACAATGATGCCCTCATTGTAAATTAAATCTTTAAACTTAACAAACCCGATTCTCGTATCAACGTTACACTAATAAAACCTTGAAACCCTAATGACATTAGAAAACAAAGATCGAGCATCCAAGAACCTCGTAAAAGTTGTTTCGTTGAGAAGCCCTTATGAATTCCTTATCTCATTCAAAAAGCATCTTGAACTTATCCCCAAGCCTCGTATCACATTAATACTTAGTATTTCATTCATGACAAAACCTTTCTAACCGTTTAAGATACAAACGTTTATCAACTAAAAATTTTAAGTTAATAATCTTGTATTGTTTGTCAAGAAATTAACACATGAAAACATAAATTATGAAACTTAAACAAACTTAAGCATAACAAAGCATCATAGTTAAACATGTTGAATTTTAACGCTTCCAAGAGTTCACGTGCAAACGTAAAATCGAATTCAAGTCTCCTCATGTCCTTGAAATTAGTTCTCCTATGATTAAATTTCGGAACGAAATTTCTTAAAGTAGGGGAGACTGTAACATCCGCAATTTTTTTTAAAATTATAAACCCAAACCCGAATTTATTTTAAACTTTCATACGAAGGAAAATCCATTATTTAAAATTATTCTACTTATTTTGATGAATCAAATGCTTTATAATTATAGTTTTAGACAAAATTGTGAATTTATTTTCTTATTTCAAAATTTTAATTTGGTAAATCATCTAAAAACTTATAAAAAGTCATTAATTTATGAATAATTTATTTTTTTTTATAAAATTATAAAGTTTTATTTATTATTCAATAAATAACTAAATAAAGAAGTCTTATTGAAACTTATTAAGGTTGTTAAATATTTTATAAAATATATGGAATTGTCATTTTAAATTAAGTTTAGGGTAAAAAGTGTAATTTATAAAACTTAAATAATAAGTTTTTCACATAAAATGTTAAATTTTAAAATTTCAGGGACCAAATATGTAACTTCAATCAAACCTCTCCCCTCATTCCCGTATTTCCGGCACCGGGAGCCGGCCACCCTCCGGCCGATCTCCGGTGACCTCCAAAACGTGTACTTTCGAGCGTTTTAAATTGTTAAAAATTACCAATCAAACCGTGAGATCGTTTTGGATTCGAACCCATGTCCAATCGAACCATTACACTCGGATTTAATGGATTTCGAATCGAAAGCAACGTCTCGATCGGTTCATAACCGATCAATGTATACATTATGTTGAATAATCAATGCAAACATACAGAAACGTTCGGTTAATCATTTCCAAGCTTAATGCTTAGTTTAATTCGAGTTAATAATCAATTAAGCACCCAATTATAACCGAGACGTTCGAAATTAAATCAAAACTCAACCGGCACCTTAACGTACAAATCAAAACTATATAACAGAGGGCTAATGTTCTCTTCGATCCCTTTAAACTCACCACACACTCAATTGCTTGAAATTATCACCAAAAGATTGAGATTTCGACTCTTGTTCATCGCGCAAAGGACCGAAACAAAACCGAGCATGAACACATCAATTCGGTTGAAATCAAGTAAGTATGGAACATCATTATAATCGATTATACATAGGGAACAAAAGCCCTAAGGTTAATCTGATTATAACTTTCGAAATCAAGTTCAATTGTAATCAAATTGATTCTAGCGTTTATGTCAAATTTAGGGGATTTCAGTAATTAATGGTTAAAACGTTTTGAAACAATTTCTAAACAAATTCGGGCTTAGGCTCAACTGGTTCCCACTCTAACACTCTATACCGGAGGTCTTGGGTTCGAACCCAGCCTCCGGCATTCATTTTTTTTTAAAACCATTTTATATTTTTTTTAACTCCATGAATTATACTAATATGTTACTAAATCAAATTAAAAATTATGTTGTTAACTAAACATTTCAAAAATTATTAAATTAATTTTAAAGGTGTTAAAAAGTTATGATTTTAAATTTAACTATTATTTAAGGATAACAAGGATTATAAAAACATTATTAATTATTTAATGCAATTTAAATGTTATAAACCTATTATAGTTCAAATGTAGATTATTTTAAAACATTATAAATCTACATGTTTAAAATAAATAACTATTGAAATAGTTATTTTAATAGTTATTTAAATAATTAATTACTTATTTATATAAATCAATAATGTTATTCCTTAAAATTTTAGTTGAGTTTTTTTTGAAACTTATAAAACAATATCACTTTCTGTTATACTTTATTTTAAAGTCTTGATATTATAAGATTTTTATAATAAATCATTTAAAAAGTTTAAAACTCTATAAAATGATTTTAAACATTTTTAAAGTCATTTAATATGTATGCAATTAATTACCTTTATCAAATTTTTAATAGTTAATTATTTCTTTTCACATATTATACTTAATTTTTATTAAATCAATAAATTAAATTATTGAATTATTTTTTATGTATTCTTGGTCTTAATTGATTTATACCATTTTTATTAAACCAAAACATAAACGATTTATTATTTCATTTAACTATTTAAACCCCCAAATTTCCAATTGAAACCCTAGTTCACGTTTATTCGCTAATCTTACCTTTAAACTTAATCTTGGAATATATATACGTTAGGTATCTTGTAAAAAAGGAATCGTTGGAGCATCGTTAATTTCTTACTATCATCTTATTTATTTCATGTGAGTTTTCCATGTGAGTTCTCCATGCCCCTTTTTACTTTATTTCACACCTTTTGGGGTGAAACATGTTAACCTTATAAACTTACACTTGTAAACATCTTGATACTTATAAATGCACATACAATTGATCTTTACCTTTTTGTCATGATTATTTGTGTTATTGTAAGTCTTATATAAGATACATATTTTGTTTACAATCATTAACTATTGCTAGCCTGGCGACGTCTTAAATCTTTGAGTCTGACAAGCCTATTTGGTGCTAAAGGCGATGTATTGCCGACTCCTGATGATGTATGACTTGTTCATCATGGGAACCAAGTACACTTAGCCAATCTTATAAACTTGTAATCAAGTCAAGGTTTGGTTGTAGCTATATGTGTTCTATAAACTTGCTAGCTCATAACCATTGACATGAATTGCTACTTGTAACCTTTTTCATATTATGTATGAAAACCTTGGAAACTCACCAACTATTTTTAGTTGACTCTTATATTTATCATGTTTCAGGAAACACCCAAGTTTAAAGTGAACTTTGAAGCTTGCAATAAAACTAGGACTTGGACCTAGTTAAATAAACAAAATGTTATGCTATGTTTTGATTTATGTTTGAACTTATCTCTTGTTTGAGACTTATGGTTGTATTTTCATTTTAAGACTTATGATAAATAATATTTGCAATTTAATATAGCGTCATGTGGCTGTGAACAATCTTAACCCTCACATCCCGACGATTCCGCCGTCAAGGTTGGGGTGTGACAATTGGACTTGTATCTTTTGAGCCCTTTGATTCTCTTCTGATACTCTATATCTTCTCTTTTAGCTTCTATCAGCACATCATCTTTAAATTTAGTCTTCAACTTTCCCACTAGAGTTGAGAAGTCTCTTCCTCTAGGGTGAATTGGATAATTGCTGATGATTAGACTTTAAAGATCTTTTATGTCATTCTCTGGCAAACTCACCATTGAGAGTACATCATGGAAGTATTCAACTCTTCCTGATGTTCTTTTAATAATGGCACAATCCCAGTCTGGATCATATTTCCAGGCCATTATCCTGTTTTCTTCCACAGAACTGGGAGTTATGAGGTGGTCTATCAATTGTATCAGAGTGGACTTCTGCTCAGTTATCTCCCTCACTGTAGTCCCAAGTGGCCATACTTTGCCAGGTATTACTTCTCTTGGCTCTCTGATCAATTTGTCCTTTCCTTTGTGCTAATCTTTAGATTCAACTGTTATAAGTTCAGCAGGAAATTTGCTTTGTTCCACATAAGATGGATGTGGAGCTTCAGTTCTGAATCTTACACCAGTATCCAGCTCAACTTTCATCACATGCTCCATCATCCTTCTAAGTTCCCCTACTGATCTTCCTTTAAGCTCATGTGGTTTGTAATTATGGCCTTGTAACCAGCAAGTCATGTTATATTTGCTCAGCTCAGCTGTGTCACAATGTCCCAACTCCTTCTTTGTCTTCTGAATGGATTGAAAGGTGCTGAAGGCTTCATAATCACAATTTGGAATCATAAAGCATGCAAGCTCAAATTCTTTCAAGAGATTCTTCATCAAAGTCAGGTTTAGTCTCTTAACCATGTCATAAGGGAAACCATGGTTTATAAGTGTCATGAACATGGTTGATTCAGGCCTCTCTTCTAATATGTCTTTTGTACTCAGAAGATCATCAGCCTTTAAGACTTCTTGTTCTGGTGGAGAGTCTTCATTGATAAGCTCTTTCCACTTTTCATCACTTTCATCATCCTGGTGAGAGATAGACTTCACAGTAGATAAATCTACTGAAGGTGTGTGTTCAGGAGATGTGAGCTTTTGTTTCTTGGAAGTACTTTCATCAACAGTTATCTTCTTCTCTGCAGTACCAAGATACTTTCTCTTTCTTGAGTACAAAATCAGTTCTTTTGATGCCTCAGTAGATTATTTTGTTTGAGCAGTTGAAGCATTAGCATTAGATTCTAGTGTACTGATCTTCATATTTAGCTGCTCAATCTCTTCTTCTTTTCTCTTTATCACATTTGACTGAGCAGTCATAGTGCTATTTGCTTGTTCAAACTTCATCATTATCTTTTCCTTTTCTTTCTTTTCAGTTGTTGCTGATTCTTTAAGCTCAGCTTCCTTATCAAGTAAAGCATCAATGACTTCCTTATCGCTTTGAGCATCTTCTCTCAGTCTTTTTATTCTTGCTTGTTGTCTCATCAACTCTTCATCCTTTTCTTTGATCATTCCTTTCAGTTCTTGTATTCTTTGCTTTCTTTTGTTTGATTTTAGCACCAGCTTGTTGTACTCAGCAACCAGATAGCTCTTGCTGACAGGGATATCATTATCACTTAGATCATCTTCATTGTAGGCAATAATATCAACATAGTTTGCTTCTGCATCTACTTCCTGATGTTGAGAATCAACCTCATCATCTTTAACTTCTTCCGGATCAACACTTGCTGAGCTTGACCTGGGTTCAGTGGCTTGATCTACAAGTTCTTGATGAGGTTGTTGTTGTTGATGGTCAGTCACCGGAGATACTTGTTTAGTTTCATTTGAAAGTACAGGGGATTCAGTTTTGGATAATGACAGTTTAACTGTACTTGCTTGTGAGACTAATTCTGTCTCCCCAGTGTAAATACTCTCATTAGCTGAATTTTCAGGATTTGGAGGTTGTTGATAAATTTGCATTTGAAGCTGATTTGGTGATTGGGGTTGAATGGGAGAGATTGGTTCTGTATTTTGGCTGGCTGGAGATTGTGGTTGGGGTGTTTGTTGTTGATTTGGTGATTGATGGAGGATAGGTGAGATTGGTTCTGTGTTTTGACTGGCTGGAGATTGTGGTTGGGGTGTTTGTTGTTGTTTTGGTGATTGATGGAGGATTGGTGAGATTGGTTCTGTATTTTGGCTGGATGGAGATTGCTGATGTATGGTTGATGTATCTGGTGAGTGAGTGTCTTGAGCAGAGTTGGTTGCAGAGTTCTCTTGTTCACTTTCCCACACAAGCTCTTGAGGAATGTCTGCAGTAGCATCAATCACATGTGCAAACATGTCCATGTCACCTCCTTCATATTTCCCAGAAATTTTGTTCAGCACAGATCTGCCAAGGTGTGCTTGAATAAACACACCACCCTCCACAGAAGTTCCAGACAAATCCGCATTAATGATAAGTTGAATGAACCTTGGAAACATATAAATCTTATCAGCCTTCTGTACTTTAATGTGATCACACAGACAGTTGATGATGTACTTTGAGTAATTGTATGTTCTTCCCTCAAAAATACCAATGATACCAGATGATATATGTCTTGAAAATCTATCAAGCCCAGATTTTCTGTTTTAAATGCACTTCAGATAAGTGTGACACATAAATCTGTATGGCTTACAGAGTCTTCCCTTCTTGATTTCTCCCTTTTCAAAGTCACCATCATACCCCATTATGAGAAAAACCTTTTCTATGTATTCATTTTCAAACACATCAGGGTGTCCGGCTTCAACATCTCCGAGTTCAACAACCCTTCTTTGTTTGTTCATCAATTCTCAGCCTTCGATTCTTAACTTCAGCAATAATACCTTCACCATCTTCTTCTACGTATGCAGAATTCCAGAAATCAGTGATATGTGATCGATAAATCACCGGCTCTGCTGATAGGGCATAGAACAGCCTCGATCGTCTTAGATATCTGATAATTTCTTGACACCCTTCTGACACAGGATCGTCAGGGTTTAAGAAGGCACACATATTGTGTTCTCTCGCGAATCGATTATCCATCTGTTCATAAGAAAAGACTTCGTTAAAATCACATTATTGATATGAGAATACAAACAGTTGTGAGATAAAACAAGAATCGAATGGTTCATTCTTGAATATTACGACATGTTTTACCTTAATAATAGCATATTAAGAACACAAATATATGTTTGCTTAAGGTTTTGATTTGGTAAATTTTGAATGCTGAGGAAGTGGGAAAAATTTTGTTGAGTGAGGTTTTCTAGGTCTGAAAAGTGAGCTGAAAAAGCGAATAATGAATTTTACAAGTCCAACCACATTATTTATACTCTCAGACACATTAATTTTATCTCATTTATTAAGTGGGACCCTCAATGTATTCTTCCGTAGAATTAATTTCTCATTAATTAAGTGGGATCCTCAATGTATTCTTCCGCAGAACATCTACGGATCAACAACATCTGCTGATGATGTGAAATTGTAACATTAAATTACTTGTTGATCTTTATTCATCTGTAGTTTACCAATCTACGGATAAACATTTAAGATTGATTTCCACATTGTAGCTTTTGCTGATACAGAGAAATATTGTTGTATGTATGGCCCAACTCCATTGGTTAGAACCATTTATTGCTTTAGGACCTTGTTGGCTTTGTATACATGACAATTTAGTACAAGAAAGTTTAAAATTATGATTTGTTCTAAAATTTTCATGTATCCAGAAGCTAAGATGATGCTCAGATTCTAATTCCTTCAAATTGATAATGATATAGACATTGCTGATGCTGATTGAGATACTTTTTCATGTATTCTACTCCCCCTAAATTTGTGATTAATGGTGAACTTAAGCATTTATCATAAATTACTTTAAGAGGAATAACATGATTTTTAACTGTACAATAATGATCAGATACATATACACATATGATGTGATCATAATATAATACTAAGCATCTTCCTGATGAGTTATTTTGTTGATTTGATACCTGAACAAGTTCTGATTGCAAGTATATTGTCCACATAAATCCATACAAGAGCTCATGTATCAACTAGGCATGCTGTTTATCATGTTTTCATATTGATTTGGAAATAACTGTTATGGGCTTCACATTCAATTCACAAAGGTTTTGTCCTCCCTTTGCAAGTCAAATCATCACTTTTTCATACTTAAGACTATGTACTTTAAGTTATAATATCTATCTTGAGATGTATTTGGCATCTTATTGATGCATTGATGTTAAAGCTCAAGATAATATACATTTGATCACATAGGATTCTTTTGAGAGCTTTAGATATGATCATCATCAGGTCACCAGGTCTTTACTCACGTAAAATAGAGGTGCCTTTAACCCAGGTCTTTGTTCACACAAAACAGAGGGATGATGAGGATCATGATCTTTTCACCTTTTGCAACTGATATTCAGTATGGTGATCATACACCCAGGTCTTTGTTCACACAAAGCAGAGGGAGTATGATTTGCAAAGATAGATATTATAAAGTGTTTTACATAGTGTGTTTAGATGAGTGATTTGATCACATTAGGATAAGACTCACTTTGTATTCTTAAAATGAAGTTTCCCCACAAACAATCATTTAGTATTATGTTTGGCATGCACTCAGTTTAGTTTCCACTCAAGATGAATCTACTCACATATCAAGAAGCTTGCTGAGATTTATTGTTATTTATTTATTCAGGAATAGGCAAAGCTATAGTGTACTATCCTTTCCCATACATATGTCATGCTGATGCATCATTACACACAACATTTTGTTTGTTTAAATTTGATTAATCTAAGTTAATCATGCCTAGAGACTCAATCAGAAAATTAAATCTGACTGAATTAAAGGCTTTAGTGAATAAATCAGCAAGCTGATTTGATGTATCCACTTTGACTAACTTAATCAACCCCTTTTCTGAGCAATCTCTCAGAAAATGATATCTTATCTCAATATGTTTTGTTTTACTATGTTGCACAGGATTAGCAGTGATAAACATAGCAGCAGAATTGTCTATATAGATAGAAGTTTGAAGAAAATCGTAACCATAGTCAAGCAATTGGTTTTGCAACCAAAGAATTTGAGAGCAACCAGCTGAAGCAGCAATGTACTCAGCCTCAGCTGTGGATACAGAAACATTGGTTTGTTTCTTGCACTGCCATGATACTAGCCTTGGTCCAATGAATTGACATCCACCGGTTATTGATTTTCTGTTACTGTTACATCCACCATAGTCACTGTCTGAGTATGAGTAGAGCGTAAAGTCTCCATCCTTTGGATACCAAAGACCAAGTCCTGGTTTTCCCTTGAGGTATCTGAAAATTCTTTTTATAGCATTGAGATGTGATTCCTTGGGATCAGATTGGTACCTAGCACATACACACACAACAAACATAATATCAGGTCTACTGGCAGTTAAATACATAAGTGAACCTATCAGTGATCTATATAATTTTTGATCAATAGATTTTCTAGAGGGATTAGGAGCAATCTTATCAATTGTTGATGCTGGTGTTTTGCATGAGGATACTTCAGCAAGATTGTATTTCTTCAGAATTTGATGTATGTATTTTTCTTGGTTGATGAATATTCCATCTGCTTTTTGATGAACTTGGAGGCCAAGGAAGAAGGTTAATTCACCCATTGAGCTCATCTGAAATTCAGATTTCATCAGCTCTTCAAAATTCACACACAATCTCTTATTAGTTGATCCAAATATAATGTCATCAACATATACTTGAACTACTAAGAGATCTTGATGTTCTTGTTTGAGAAAAAGTGTCTGATCAATAGTTCCTCTTTTGTAGCCATGCTTGAGTAAGAAAGATGATAGTGTTTCATACCATTTTCTTGGTGCTTGATAAAGACCATACAAGGCTTTATCTAGTTTGTATACCCTATGAGGATAATGAGGATCTTCGAATCCGGGGGGTTGTGACACATGAACTTCCTCATCAATTTTCCCATATAAGAATGCACACTTGACATCCATCTGATACACAGTAAACTTCTTATATGAGGCATAGGCCAAAAACACTCTTATGGCCTCAATTCTTGCAACTGGTGCAAAAACTTCATCATAGTCTATTCCTTCTTCTTGAGTGTATCCTTATGCAATCAACCTTGCTTTGTTTCGTACAATAATCCCTCTATCATCCAGTTTGTTTTTGTATAGCCATCTAGTTCCAATAGGATGTTGACCTTCAGGCAAATCAACAAGAGACCACACTTTTTGCTTTCTGAACTGTTGAAGCTCTTCTTGCATAGCTTCAATCCAGCTATTGTCTTTTAAAGCAGCTGTGATGTTTGGAGGTACCACTTGTGTTGATACATGTATGTACCTAGATCATGATATGAATGTAATAGATCTTGTTTGTCTGATACCGATGTAATGTTTGGAATGTTAATGAAATGATATTGGTTGTTTGTGATTTATAATGTTTAATATTTCATTAATGAGTCAATGTTGAATTGGTTAACTAGGTTTGTGATTGTTTGAATTGATACATATAATTTTATATTAATTAATACATTCAAACTTAACAAAATGAAGTTCTCATGCGAATGGCCCATACGAATGGACCATACGCATGAATAACTCCATACGAATGACTCAGTCGCACGACTGAACCAGGAGACTGGATCAGTCGTATGATTGTAACATAAGATTGGCTCAGTCGCACGACTGAACACTCAGTCATGCGGATGGATCAACCGCATGGTTCAATCGCACGACTGAACCATACTAATGGTTCAGTCGCCCGAATGAACAACACTAACCTATAAATACAACCCAATTCGTGGAAAAACATAAGCATTCATTCTATATCGATTCCAGACGTACCCTAGCCGTCCAGAAGCCTCCAAGTTCATACTCCAAGTTCATAGAACGCTGTAGATCGATTCTTAATCGATTCTTAACGTTTGATTCAATACTTTATTGATTCTACGTGCGTTCTCACTGATTGGATCGCCAATCAAATAGGATTCCACACTATTTGGTTTGGTTTACGCATTAATCAGTTGGTATTTCGTTCAAATACCAGGTCCTAACAAGTGGTATCAGAGCATTGGCTCTTGATTACGTGTGATTCAATCAATTTTGATACAAAGTTTGTGTTATTACACTAAAAACGCAATCTTTTTGTGTCAAAAGTTGTCTTGGACGTCACCTGCTCATCAAGTTTCGGTTTCTACGGCATTAGGCGATTAGGGTTGGCGAAAAATTTGAATTTTTACAGCCAAAACACGTTTAACCTAGAAATTTTCGCAAAACAGCAGCTTCAGTCGCACGAGTGAGCCATTCGCACGACTGGACTTCATTCGCATCTTCCAGACGCACGATTGGACCTAGTCGCATCTTCATTCGTACGACTGAACCATCCGTTCGCAGTGTTCATACGCATCAGTTTCATTCGCACGACTGAACCAATCGCTCAGTTCAGCCGCACGATTGAACCAGTCGCATAGTTCATTCGCACGGATAGACCATTCGCATCACTTCAGTCGCACCAGTTGACAGATTGTTTTAGGAGACTTAAAGTTAATCGAGATGGAAGATCAGATGTCAGCGTTTTACAGCCGGGAAGGACTCAAGGATCCAGAACTTACTGTTACTTGAGAGTGAGGTGGGGAATCATAAAAAACCCCCAAAGCTCTTAACGTTAGATGAGTTTCCCCACTGGAAATAACGTTTTGAGATCTACCTCAATGGAGTGGATCCAAATTTGTGGGAAGCTATCGAGATAGGTTACAGTATGCCGGTGGGAGCTGATGGGGTGAAGCTTACTTTAGGAGGAATTACTGATGCTCAGAAAGTTAAGTATAATGCAGAAAAGAGAGTCTATGCATTGATAACACAGTCTATTCCTAAGGATATTTTCCACCAGTACTCGGAGAATAAGTAAGCCAAGAAACTGTGGGATGAGCTGGATAAGAGATATGACGGGAATGCTTCGCTGAAGGCAATTAAAGCTAAGGGGTTGAAGAAAGAATTTGACAACTTCACATCGATGGGAAACGAGAGTTTAGACGATGTTATTGATAGATTTTACCATCTGATGACTGAACTGCATACACATGGTGTTGCTACTACCATGGAAGAAAAAGTGTCAAATTTTGCAGACGGATTGCCATAAAAATGGGCTTTATTTGTGTCAAATCTGAGACAGAATGAAATGTTGGCAAAGTTGGATATCAATGACTTCATTCTAAAGCTGCGAGAAGAAGCACTTAGGATGAAGTACCGAGCTCAGAAGTCCTCATACACTCAGAATCCAACTTTATACAATGCCACTCCTCAAGTTAAGACGTCTGGAGCACCTCTTCAGACTGCATTTGTGTCTAGCTCATCGGGTCCTTCACAAGCTTCTCCTTCAGGAACAGAAACGTTAGGGTCTTCTTGTACCCATTACATTGGATCTGAAGCAAATGCTACTAGACTGAAGACCGAGAACCTTGGAAACGTGACAGTAGAAGTAGCTCGAGAGCACACGGATCTCCTGGCAGCAGTGGTTCATTCCTATGATGGACTTGTTGCTGGGAAAATTGGAAACTGCCATCTGGCAGATGAGGACTACGAGCAGGTAGATGAAATGGAACTGGAGAGGATGGACATTATGTGGGCCTTAGCAAGTGCTGTCCGGAGGGCGAAGAAGTTTATGAAAAAGACCGGACAGAACTTGGTTGCTACTAAGGACACTACATTTGGCTTTGACAAGAGCAAGGTGACCAGCTTCAACAGTGGAGAAAAGGGGCACTTCAAAAGAGAATGTGTGAAGCCAAAGAAGACTGGGAATGGGAACCCATTCTCGTCCTTCACTCATCAAGACAAGCAGGCTAGCAGTTCTACTTCATCAAGCAAGGATCCAAAAGCCTTGACTGCCCATGATGATGAAGGACAGGACTGGAGCTTTCGGTTTGTCTCTCTGGCGAATCCAACATTGCGAGCGTGGAAGATTTAGATGATGATTCCGCGAGTGAAGGAGATATTGCAGTTGAGATAGTGATGTCAAATAGTAAAGAGACAACTGCAATTGAGGTCAGCTACAAGCCTGAAGAAGGGACGTCCACAGCAAAGACATAATCACCAGAACCAGAGACATCTGATGCTGCGTTGATGGCTAACTCTTCAGAACCTTCTCAGGTAAGTACCACTGACCAACTGTTTAAAAATCATGCTTGTTTTGATTGTAATACATTTAGAGAAAGCATAGATCAGAAATTTGCTAGGTTATTAGATCATAATGATAACTTAGTAAAGGATTTGCAACTGTGCATTGAGGCTAATAGAGTTTTAAAACAAAATGAGCATAGTTAAGAAAAGATAGACCTTTTGACTAAACAGCTTAAGGAAACTGAAGTAGTAGCATTTAACCAAGCTAATGATATTAGGTACTATCTTAACTCCCTAGAAGACACTAAGAAGCAAAAGACAGTTTTAGAAGTAGAAGTTAACTCTTTAAAGCAAAAACTGCACAGTTGGACAAGTTCATCACATATTGTCCAACACTTAGTGAGAGAACGTAACAACGGGGAGGGTTTGGGTTATAAAGTGGTTCCACCATCACCTGAGACCTTGATGAACACTAAGAGTAGACCAATAAATAACAATCCCATCAAGGATTATGTGGTGTCTACTCCTCTTGTTAGTGATCCAGATTCTTCATGTTCATCAATTGAATCTGGAACAAAACAAAAGGAGGCCACTTCAAAGGCAAAGGGTAAAATGCCTTGTGTTAATCTGGAAAAAGAATTTGAAAAGGTTAATATAAAGTCAGGGTCAAACAAAGTCAAATCTAAATCTAAAAGGACTGCTAATGTTAATCTTTCACAAGTTTCATGTCAAAAACCAGTTAACCAAAAAGAAAAAGATGTTAAAAATGTTAAAACAATTAATTTTGTTAAACAAGAGAAAACATCAAAAGAAACAGAGTCAAAACCCAAACTAAGTGATGTTACTAGAGTGTCACACACATCTCCACAACAAAAGTTTAATCATAAAGTTGATAGCAGGTCCTGCTACAACTGCGGAGAGCGTGGACACATTGCTTCCTTTTGTCCTTACTATCAGACACATAGGAAGAAGATTGAACTTCAGGATTCAAAACCTAGGCCTTCTAAGAGGAGTTCTTTAACTCCACCTAGAAGAACTAGTGAACCCAAAGTTCAACCCATTAGCCAGTCGACTGTTTATCACAAACAGGCCTTACACAAATCTGGCTTATGGAAAGAAAAGTCATTCTCTGTGTCTGATAATGATGACAAGAAGGCACCTGAGCTACCCTCACATTCTAAAGGTCAATGGGTTGAATTCATGATGTGTGATGCCTCTGGGGAACCCAAGCCAGTTAAGGCTTGGGTTCCTAACCTAAACTAATGTTTTACATTGTATGTGCAGGGTGTTCGCTACGATGCTGAAACCAACACGTGGATTGTAGACAGCGGAGCATCAAGGCACATGACAGGAAACAGGGCTCTTTTATCAAACGTCAAACAAATAAAAGGAGGGCATGTTTCATTTGCTGGTAACAAAGGAGGCTATATCACAGCTCAGGGAGAGGTTGGAAATCAGAAAGTTAAGTTTGATAAGGTGAACTACGTTCAACAACTTCAAAACAACTTACTTTCTGTTTCCCAAATATGTGATAAAGGTTTTAAGGTCATATTCGACAACAAGAAGTGTTATGTCCTAAAGAAAGACTACGTGATTCCGGAGGACCAAGTTCTGATGACAGCTTCAAGATATAAAGACCTTTATGTTTTGGATCTCTCAACGGCTTCTACAACGGATCATGAAGTTCAGTGCTTTCTATCAAAAGCTACTGAGAAGGACTCCATCTCCTGGCATAGGAGAATGGGACACATTAATCAAGGGAAGATGAATCACTTGATCCAGAAGGATCTTGTGAGAGGAGTTAACGTCAAGAATTTCCAACTTCCGAATTTTTGTGTAGCTTGCAAGAAAGGCAAACAGACGAAGAAGTCTCATAAGGAAAAGAAAGTTCATTCTATCGAACTTCCTCTTGAACTTCTTCACATGGATCTGTTTGGTCCAGTCAGTACAAAGAGCATTGCAGGTGACTTGTACTGTTTTGTGGTTACTGATGACTACTCAAGATTCTCTTGGGTAATGTTTCTGAAGTCCAAATCAAAAACATTTGAGTCATTCAAGGAGTTAGTAACCACACTGGAATCTCTCTACAAGCTGAAGGTGAGACAGGTACGCTCAGACAACGGGACTGAATTCAAGAATCAGTGGATGGAGGCTTACTGCAAGGAAAAGGGAATTGTGCACCAATTCACTTCTGCCTACACACCTCAGATGAATGGTGTTGCTGAGAGGAAGAATAGAAGCTTGATAGAGACAGCACAGACAATGCTGGCAGACTCGAAACTGAATATCCAATTCTGGAATGAGGCAGTGGCTAATGCATGTTATACATTGAATCGAGTTCTGATAGTCAAGCGCCACGGAAAGACATGTTACGAGCTACTACAACGACGTAAACCTAATCTGGAGTATCTCGAACCATTTGGCGCGCCGTGCACACTTCTGAAGAAGACTCAAGAAGGTAAATTCAGCGAGAAGGCTGATGAAGGGATCTTCCTAGGATACAACATACCAAACAAGAGAGTTTAAAACAATTCAACGGGTTTAGTAGAAGTGTGGTGTAATGTTGATGTTCAGAGATATACCACACCACCTACTGGAAAAGGACCCGCTTACTTTTTCGACTATGACGGATTCTTCAAGTCCTTCAACATCCCTATCTCTCCTTTTGATGACGAGTTAGCTACTCGAATGATGTATGATATCTTGAATACACCATCTCTTGATTCAACATCATCGACCTCACAGGGAGAATCATCTAATCACTCAGGGGGAGTAGTCGACGACAGTGACTCCTTCTTAGAAGATGAAGCTGAAGAAGATGATCAGAACAGTCAGGAGGGACAGGTTCCAATTCCTGCAAGTCCACAAGCATCTAACAGTGATGCTCCTTCGACTTCGGAACCTCAAACTCCATCTACCTCAGATGCAGAACCAAATGTTCATAATCTTGGCTCTGAGGTAGCTGTTCCTACTACTCCAGGATCATGTCTAAATGTCTATCATCCCCTAGACAATGTCATTGGGGATGTCAGATCAGGAGTACAAACCAGAAATCAGTTGTACTCAGCTGATTATGCCTCTGTTATGGAAAAAGGATACATTCATGATGGTGCTTATCGGTGTTTTGTCTCACAGTTTGAGCCAAAATACGTCAGTGAAGCACTGAATGATGAGGCGTGGGTGAGTGCCATGCAAGAAGAACTTCTTTAGTTTAAGAAGTTAGGTGTATGGACTCTGGTAGATAAACCTAAAGGTGCTAAGGTCATTGGCACCAAATGGGTCTTGAAATGCAAGAAGGATGACCAAGGGGTCATTATCAGGAACAAGGCTCGACTGGTGGTTCAGGGATTTCGCCAAGTCGAGGGGATTGACTACAATGAAGTGTTTGCATCCGTGGCAAGGATGGAAGCCATCCGTATCTTTCTTGCCTATGCATCATATATGAAGATTAAAGTTTATCAATTAGATGTGAAGAGTGCATTCCTTCATGGAGAAATTAGAGAGACAGTTTATGTCAGTCAACCTGAGGGATTTGAAGATCCTTATCATCGGGATAGAGTTTACAAACTCGACAAGGCTTTATACGGGCTTCATCAAGCTCCAAGGGCCTGGTATGAGAAACTCTCGACTCATCTTGTGAAACACGGCTTTCGCAGGGGAGTCATTGATTGCACGCTGTTCATCAAAGAAAAAGATGGAGACCTATTGCTAGTACGGATCTATGTCGATGACATAATCTTCGGTTCACAGAACGAAGAATTATGCAAAGAGTTTGAAGTAGTTATGAAGAAAGAGTTTGAGATGAGTGCTATGGGGGAGATGAAATTCTTTCTCGGGTTACAGGTGGATCAGACACCAAAAGGGATCTTTCTACATCAGACCAAGTATGTGGGAGACATTCTCAGTTGGTTTGACATGGAGAATGCTTTTGCAGCTGGGACTCCACTTGCTACAAATCATGATATAGCACCTAACGAAAATGGAGATCTGGTAGATGCCACAATGTACCGAAGAATGATTGGATCCCTCATGTACCTCACTGCCTCAAGACCTGATATCATGTATGCTACATGTCTATGTTCTAGATATCAAGCTAAACCTAAGGTTAAATCCGTTATGATTTTAGAATTTTAGGGGGAGAATAGGTCAGCCAGTAACATTAAAAAAAACCGAGGGAGAAGGAGTGGATAGCTGATATAAGGTAGATCGTATCTGTGATACCGATTCAAACTCTTTGGAAAATGATAGTACACAGGAACAAATCAAGAGGGACTTTAAAAGTTAATTTAGAAAAGATGCAAAATTTAAAGTATAAGTCTGTGTAGTTTGAGCAATATAAAATGAAAGATGATAGAAAAACTGGTAACTACTAAGGTAACACAACGAAAGTAGATCTAGAGGTTGCTAGACCACAGATGATATGTTGGTAGATTCAACACAATAGATGATTAGACCTGACTGGTGATTTCAAGATCAAATTAAGTTGTTCAACTGACTGTGGGCTCCCATCTTGTCACTGGTTAACACAATCAACAATATTCCAATAAGGGGTAATGAGCATGTAAACGCCACAAATGTGTGCGGATGACCATAAATAGAGCAAAGCACAAAAAAATGAAAGACAAATGCTATCAAGCTAATGACTTATGTTGTTTGTGCATTCTGTGCAAAAGAAAATTAAGCTGCTCTAACAAGAAGATAGGTTGTGTGCCTCTCTGTTGTGCGATGACACTGACCTGAGGATAAGCACAACCTAGATATTCTAGAATTCATTGTTGTTTTCCGCCTCTCTGCTGTGCGATGGCACTGACCTGAGGATTGGCTTCTCTTTGAAAGCTCTAAGAATAGTCTCTTCTTGCAAAAATACCCGTAGACCGCTCAAAGGCTCCTGAGGGATGTTGATTACCATATAAGTGTGGGATCCACAAATGTTAGTTGAAATAATTAAACCTTAAACTATCACCAATCTGTGTCAAAAGTCTATGTATGGATTTAAGAGGACAAAATATACTGACAATCATTGTGGCTGCAATTCTTGAAAGTTCAAATCAATGTGGGAATCTAATAGTACCAGTATGATTTCCTAAATTTGCTAACGACTCTAGATGAAAACCAAGAATTGAGCATCAAAAGGTTTTGATAACAAGTCCCAAATGATTTGACTTGCCTGTATGATTCCAAAATTGAATTGGTCCAGGTGTGGTCAAACTAAATTGAAGCTGCCTATTCCGGAACCAAATCCAGTAGATTTCTATCTTAGGATTTATCTCTCACAAAAAGTCAAAAACAAGTTTAATTTTTGTATTTTAATTTAAGTTTCTATGTTATTTAGTCATTTCAGTTTTTTTGTTTGTTGGACTACATCATGAAATTCAGTATGGGATTAACTCATCAAAAAGGATCATGTCTGAGATGACCACATGTGTTTTCAAAGGATAAATGGGTCACGTCTGAGGTGACAAAGTGTTTAAAAAGATCATGTCACACCCCCGCTAAAAGCGGAAACACGGGGATGTAACGATACCGGGATTGTCATAACACATGGTAAGCGATAGAGATGCAATATAATAAATGATGACAAATGACGAATTCCCACAACCCGGGAACAAGTTCAAAAGATTATAATTGTTTACACAGATCAACATTGTCAAAATAATTGTTTGTCAAACATTGTTAAGTCCCAAAAATGCATCCTAGGGTCTCCACTAAGGCAGCACACCTAGATTCCTGAACTTGCATGATCACCTGAAAAGATATGCTCAAAACGGTCAACATAATTGTTGGTGAGCTCGCAGGTTTAAGTAATAAATAAGTAAGTGATGCTGTATAAAGTAAGCGTTGCGGAATACCGTGAATACAGTTATATACACAAGTAAAATCACATGACATGAGCTTTGCAACCAAACCTAGCGACGTACACAAAGAAATTGTCGGCATATATTCACCCAAGGGCCTGTTCCTGGCCACTGATGGTACCAACTAGTATACCATCGACAAGGGTGGGGGTGTCAACCCAGTAGTACTACCAATACCTAACCGTCGGTTTCCCACACTGGAATTAAAAAGTTGCAAAGAAAGAACCATACAGCAAACCCAAGCATGTATCAGATAAGTACTGTAACACAGTATCACGTTGATTCCTTTTATGTAAAATGTAAGTAAGTTGTACATCATTGAAAATGGGTGAGCATACTTTTCCCCAAGTTGTAAATGATTGAAATATTGTATAAGTAAAAAAGGGCCACGAACAACTTGTTAAGTGGTAAGTATGTAAGATCACATGTTCCCAAATGTTGAATGCAAATGAACAGTCAAACACCTATGACAGTTATTGTTAAGCATTAATGATATGAAATAAGCGCATAATAATGATCGGTCGGTTCGGGTTGTTTCTCGGCTGGTCGCGTGTAACTCACACAAACAGACCACGTACTAGACCTTATGTAGATCCAAGTACTAGACATTGTCGCCATTGTGGATGGTATTTGAGGAAAAGTTCTTCATCATTGTTTGTAGAAAGATAATTAGTATTAATATGTCAATAGTTGTAAGTCGGTTGATATTTGTAAAGCGTTAGTTTAATTTGTTTAGAATAGTGTATTTGTGCCCTTTTTAGCGTTGACTTTAATATTTGTGGTCGAACAATGGCTACTGTGTTAATGTTACCTCAAAATCACACGTCATACTCACACCACGCACAAGAAGGAAATCAACAACAAAACAATTACAGTCGCACGACACAAGACCAGACGCACGACTCAACCTCCATACGCACGAATCAACCCTCAATCGTACGAATCAGCTTCATTCGTACGATTGAGCCTTTATTCGTATGACTGGCATTCAGTCGTACCACACAACACTCAATCGCACGACTCAACCTCCATACGCACGAATCAACCTTCAATCGTGCGAATTAGCTACTTTCGTACGATTGAACCCTCATTCGTGCGATTGGACTCCAGTCGTGCGAATCACGCACAATCGCATACACTCAGTCGGTCACCTGACTCAATCGCACACATTCATTCATACGCATGACTCAATCGCATACATTCATTCGCACGCATGACTCAATCGCATACATACACCGTCGCACGACTCAGTCGCACGACATGCCCAGTCGCACCACTCAGTCGCACGATTGACTCAGACGCATGGTTCAGTCGCACGACTCACCCAGTCGCACGGCTCAATCGCATGACAGACCCAGTCGCCTGGACAGCAGAATCGCGACTGTGGTCGGGCTGAGCAGCCCCCCGGCTGCTCTAAACGCAAGTTTTACACCACAAGGACTTCTAGAAACACTCTACAAGCATACACAAACATGAAACACAAGCAGAGAAAGACCTCACACGCACCCATACGGCCTTATGTGTTCGGGTTGAACCCGAACACCCGAAACCCTAGTTTGGACAGCCGTGAAAAAGCAAGAAAAGAGACAACCAAAGTCGTCTACCTGCTAGAAAGGAGTGAACTAGGCTGTAGATGAAGTCTAGACGACGAAAACGAGCCTAAATGGGTCGGATTTGGTGCTAAGATGAAGAAATGGTGTGTAGAGAGGATGAAGAGATGAAGAAGATGAAGTAATGGTGAATTAGGGCTGGTAAAGGGGTTTATATACCCAGCCCAAGTTTGCTAAATGACAAGTTCAGTCCCTGCACTTAACCCCCGAGTTTTCCCAAATTTGGTTCGGTTGAAAAACGACTTTATTAGGTGATTATATTAATTATAAAAACGTATTTAATGATATTTATAACCTGAAAATGGTTTTATTGGTGACGTTAATTATTTATAAAAAAATGATATATTGGGCGGTTTCAAAGATGAAAGTTTTAAAAGTCTTTAAGGTTAACACATGATTACAACGTATACACAAGCACAATGATGATAATGCACACATGATATCCACATAAAGAGTTAATAAAGATGAGGAATGATCGATCAAAGAATAGCTAATGGAAAATCACGTTAATTGACGGACCTTAAGGTGACGGGTGTCACAGATCACGTCTGAGGTGATCAAAAGTTTTCAAGTTAAAATGATCATGTCTGAGATGATCAAATGCTCATAATATTATTTCAACAGTTAAAAAGGGTTTAAATGTTAAAATGGTCAAAATGGCAGAAAATTTCATAAGTATAACCCATTCGCACGACTGGACCATGAGTATGGACCAATCATGCGAATGGGGCCCATTCGCACGACTGGACATGAGATTGAACCATTCACCCGAATGGCTTATCAGACTGATCCATTCGACCGAATGAAAGGGTGCGAATGAGTCAGTCGACCGACTGAGCCTCAGGCGGTCAACTGAAGGTGCGAATGAAAGGGTGCGAATGAGTCAGTCGACCGACTGAGCCTCAGTCGGCCAACTGAATGCGACTGACTGGGCCAATCACACGACTGAGTTTCAGTCGCCCGAATGAACTGAGCGAATGAGGCCAGTCGGCCGATTGAACTCAGTTTCAGTATTTAAAGGGCCATAGTCGATCGCATTCTCCGCATCACTCTCAATCGCTCCTACATCGCACATAGTACCGTTACTCTGCCGAAATTTCTTTAGACCTTGTACTTGCATTCTTATTGATCTTCTGACTTGCGTTGACATTTATACATGTATCTAACAGTGAAATCACACCGAAATAAGAAGAAAGCAAGCCCTAATTTGTGATATTTGGTTGAAACAAGAACCGGACCTTAAATGACCTAATAAACCAACTAAAACTAAGTAATATGTTAAAATTAAGTCTAATAGGTTATTAGTGATGAGATGGCGAGTCAAATGGACCATCAAACCATGTTAAACTACTTGATTTGGTCAAGATTCGAACCTCAGTCGACTGAACAATGATACAAGCGACTTCGTCCGGATGAACTCCAATCGCACGATTGACTCTTGCGATTGGGTCAATCGGCCGAATGCACCATGCGATGCAGGCGGACTGAGATCCATGCGGTATGCAGAACTACATGTCAGGCACACTGAACAATCGTAGGTTCAGCCAACAGATTGAACTTAGTCGCATGTCTCATTCACCCGAATGAGCTCAGTCACATGATAGGACAACCGACTGACCTCAGTCGCCTGATTCATTCGCACGAATGAATCAGAATGAATTTAAACAATACATTTAGAACTGAATTGTGATGTATTATTTACTAATGCTTCTGTGTCTTGTGTTTCAGGTCAATGGCTGATAGATGGTCCATCAATCCTAAGCACAATATATGTGCTCATCTGGACCATACGACTCGGAATGGTGCGGCGAGTTTACTGAGATTATTGCCTTTCTTCGACGTTCTCGGATCCACAAGGCCATTTCTACACCGTTGTGTACTCCTTACAGGTCGTTACATCAGGCCTTCTGGGAGAATGCCTCTGTTGTGATCATTCACGTGAGCCATACAGCATACGGAGCTCATTCGTGGTCAAGATATTGAGATTACAGCAGCTGACATCTAGAGAGTACTTGATTTTGGGGACGATACTGATCACCCCACTAGACTTCATCCGCTTACAGTCAGAGGCTGCTTTCTGAGGATTAAGTACGCTGGGGACATAAACTCAGGTGTGCTCAACAAGAGCAACTTGTGTCCCCAGTATAAGTACTTAGCACACGTGATTCTGAAGTGCATTGCTTCTCGGAGGGGTGGTTTGATGATGATCTGTCAGACCAGATTCAGAATGCTTATGTGGCACTGGTGCTGAACCACCCCTTCAGCTCTCGAGCATGATCTTCTCGTATCTGGTGGAGAATCTGGAGGCCAAGGGGAAGGAGGGTTTTTGTATGTACCCAGATTTCTGCAGCTGATCTTCAACGAGAAGCTACCATCACTTCCCAAGGAGAACCACGATGCTGTGGCCTTAGAGATTATGGATGACACTACTCTGGGTCGTATGAGAGTGTATCGGGGTAAGCAGGTAAAGCCCCAGGTGAAGAGATTGATCGGCCATCTGGCCAATGAGAGATATGTGGCGCCAGGTAGACGCAAGTGGCGTCACGATGACAGCGACTCAGATGATGAGAGGCTATTGCTCCCAGAGCATGATTCAGATGATGATGACAGTGGGGATGCTGGAGATGACATGCCTATTCCACCGAGGGGCACAAGCTACAGACGTTATACCTCCAGTATCTACCCCCACAGAGACATAGCAGAGTCAGTCGGGTTCCACCAGGACTTTATACCCTGGTGAGG
Organism: Flaveria ramosissima; assembly: GCA_025215565.1. NCBI lineage: Eukaryota > Viridiplantae > Streptophyta > Magnoliopsida > Asterales > Asteraceae > Flaveria > Flaveria ramosissima. The sequence continues at coordinate 5,339,559 of CM046029.1, forward strand.
AGGAAGACGAGTCAGATGAGGAGCCCTTGACTAGGACTGTGGGAAGCAAAGTCGTTCCCACAGAGCATGGACTTCGGGCGGTTGGTGAATGCCCCAGGGATTCGATTCGGAGAGACGAGACTGCTATAGATCCTAACTATGCCCAGAGCCATCTAGCCGTGTTCTAGGGGGAGCATCCTCCTCGACTGGATCGAGGAAAAAAAGGATGGCTCAGCCCCACGACATGAAGAAGAAGAAGAGAAGACTTACCTTCATCACCACCACTGCCACCACAGCTACAGCCACCACTACCACCTCTACAGCCACACCATCCACCACCACAGTCACCACAGCTACACTACTACCCCTACCACACCCCTATCACCACACCTCCCACCACAACATATATGCCATCCACCACCATATCATTCACTCCTACATCACCTCCACTATCATCTAGACCAAACCCCTTTTTTACCACAGCCACCACCACCACCACTAGCACCAAGCAGGACCCTCATCACATCCCTCACATATATACGGATCACCTCTACCTCAATTGGGGTAGAGGAACAGCTTTCAGCGCTGAACCGGATGGTGATGCGACTGTTAGCTGCTGATGAAGAGAAGACTGCACAGATCTATCAGCTTGCAGATCTCACAGCTGCGCAGTCACACCAGACTCCAAGAGCATAGAGTTACATCTGCTAAGAAGATTGAGGAGTTGGAGGATGCTAAGAGACCATCATGCTCAAGCTTAAGGGATCTAAAGATGAGCCTCTGAAGATTAAAGAGGGAGATGGTGATGATGGTGATGATGATGATGAGGATGATGATGAGGACGATGATGATGAGACTGATGATGATGAAGGGATTGAGGAGAGAGGATAGAGGATAGGCATGAGGATGATGATAATGATGAAGGAGACGATGCAGCTGCATCTGCCTCTGCTCAAGGTCAAGAAAGGAGATCAAAGAAGAATCAAGACCAACGAGCTTCCCTCTCTGCCCCACCAAGCGATGATCCAACGATCCAAGACAAAAGTAATGATTAGATGTCTATGTATTTGATTACTTTGTATTTGAATCATGTATTTAAACTTATGTATTCGATGTTTATATTAAGATTAATGCATTTCTGTCTTGATTATTAACTAATGGTTGATGTGTTACATGTCTAAATCAAACAGATCCAAACTATCAAAGGGATGAATTTGATGTTGCTCCCCTTCAGCAGGTCAAGACTCAATTAACTATGATTCTTGATCTGCAAGGGATCGTCAGGAGATCTGTGAGTTATACCCTTGAAGAAGAGGGGGAAATAATTCACGATCTTTCAAATGAGCAACTAGCTGAGATCTTCAAGCTAATTCCCGATGAGATTGTTAAGGATGCTCAAACGTGTGACTACAAGTGACGAAGAGCTAAACGACGTTGATGAAATAGAGATAGAAGATGTCACAGCAGAGCACTACCCTCAGTATGCTGACAACAAGGGAAATGTGGTCCCCAATCTGGGTGAATCCCTTGTCAGTGATACATTGAGGTGCTAGATAAGATGGAGCAGGAGTCTGAGAAGATAGTAGAAAAGGCCCAAGCCTCAAACGATGATGTTGATATCCGAAAGGCTGAATGGGCTACTTGTTTTGAGGAAATCAGAGCCCAACGCGCTGCTCCTAAATAAACGTCTACACCAAACTCTATAGAGTAAAGAAACATCATAAGGTGTCGGGCAGGATTATAGCGTGGGCATATTTTGAGGATCTAAATGTCTATGCAGTTAAGAGGGAGAAGGGCATAGAGTACTTTAGATTTCCACATGATCTAAAGACTCTACCAGGTTTTGAGCTTAACCAGCTGGCCAAACTGAAGCTGTTGTATGCTGACCCAAGAAAGATGTCAGGCTGGTTTGAGGCTGCCCTGAGGAAAGAGTACCACACCAGGTGGGTAACTTCAGCCCCCAACAACCTACAAGGTACATCAGAAGGTCTGAAGTTGATGCCATTACTGGAAAGCCAAAGATAGTGCTGAAGTGGAGACCTCCGCGCACGATGTCAAGAATCCCTCTACGGGAAATGCCTCAGGACTTCACTCCACATTTTAAGTGGTGGTACTATGATTGGAGAACAGGGAGAAGCGGTCATAATGCTAAATAAAGAGGGACAAATGGATACCAGGGTATTTGACCCAATGTGGCTCACCAACTTGTCAACTAATGATGTCTATATCTATACAAGTGGCCACTGTTCTATGACACGCAGGATATAGTACAAGCCCTCCAGTTCCAGAACGTCATAAGACTCTGCTTTGCGTTTGAGATTCACGCAGGAGTCATAAGAGAGGAAAAGTACAAAAAGTATGAGGAGGTGATGCAGAAAACAACACATTAGATACCTAGATCATGATATGAATGTAATAGATGTTGTTTGTCTGATACTGATGTAATGTTTGGAATGTTAATGAAATGATATTGGTGTTTGTGATTTATAATGTTTAATATTTCATTAATGAGTTGATGTTGAATTGGTTAACTAGGTTTGTGATTGTTTGAATTGATACACATAATGTTATATTAATTAATACATTCAAACTTAACAAAATGAAGTTCTCATGCGAATGGCCCATACGAATGGATCATACGCATGAATAACTCCATACGAATGACTCAGTCGCACGACTGAACCAGGAGACTGGATCAGTCGTATGATTGTAACATAAGATTGGCTCAGTCGCACGACTGAACACTCAGTCGTGCGGATGGATCAACCGCGTGGTTCAATCGACACGATTGAACCATACTAATGGTTCAGTCACCCGAATGAACAACACTAACCTATAAATACAACCCAATTCGTGGAAAAACATAAGCATTCATTCTATATCGATTCCAGACGTACCCTAGCCGTCCAGAAGCCTCCAAGTTCATACTCCAAGTTCATAGAATGCTGTAGATTCGATTCCTAATTGATTCTTAACGTTTGATTCAATACTTTATTGATTCTACTTGCGTTCTCACTGATTGGATCGCCAATCAAATAGGATTCCGCACTATTTGGTTTGGTTTACGCGTTAATCAGTTGGTATTTCGTTCAAATACCAGGTCCTAACAACTTGAGAAAGAAAACAGTTGAAGAGACAAAGGTTAGTTGTACTACTTTGGCTCCTAGTAGTTCTCTTTTCTGGATTTCCAATGATGTTGTCAAGTGGATGAGTCTTATGAATTCTCATTGAAGGAGTTGAGTCAACTGGAATAGATGATTCCAGGTTAGTCCTAGTAGTCTTTCATTCCATTGCCTCAGACGATTCAGCTCAGCGTGAGAAATTCAAGAAATAGTCAAAAGAGGAGTGTGTTGATTGGGCTACAGAAGTATCTCCAGTTGTGTTTTGCTCTTCCGCAGGAACTTCTTCGGAAGCATTTGCTCTTCCGTAGGAACTTCTCGGATGCAATTTGGTCTTCCGTAGGAACTTCTCGGAAGAATTTTGCTCTTCCGTAGGAACTTCTCCAGATGCATTTTTGTCTTCCATAGGAACTTCTCCGGATGCATTCTGGTCTTCCGTAGGAACTTCTCCGGATGCATTCTAGTCTTCTGTTGGAATTTATCCGGATGCATTGTTGGTCTTCCATAGGAACTTCCGGATGCATTTGTTCAATTCCACATGTAGTATCTGCTTCTACTAAAGTGTTTTCATCTGAAGATGGATGTATCCTTGGAGGATCAGGCAGATAAAGGTTACTTCAGTCATAATAGGTGGAACAAATGGATAACATACTTCATCAGATCCTGCATTGTTCAAATGATCATAGTTAAATGATTTAGATAAAGCATCTATGTCAAATAACCATGATAAACCTTAACTGACTTAGTAAATACAGTTTCATCAAAAGATACATCAGGAGTCTCTTCCACAATGTTAGGTTGTGGAGAATACACTCTATATGATTTGATGTTGAAGAGTATCCAACAAAGAAACCATCATATGTTTTTTCTGAAAATTTCCTAATGAATCTTTTATGTTCAAAACAGTTACTGACATCCAAAGACTCTTAGATATCCTATGTATGGTTTCTTTTAAATAGGAGCTCATAAGGAGTTTTGTTATGTTCTTTGACAATAATGTTCTGTTTTGAACATTGCATGCAGTATTCACAGCCTCAGCCCAAAAAGTGATAGGTAGTTGTGAATCAGCTAGCATTGTTCTTGCTGCTTCAATGAGAGTTCTGTTTCTTCTTCAGCAACTCCATTTTGTTGTGGAGTCCTTGGGCACTGAATTGTCTTGTAATACCTTTGCTCCTGAAAAAGGAATCCAATTCAAAATTGACCAAATTCAGTACCATTATCACTCCTAAAAATTTTTAACTTGTATCAAGTTGATTATCAATCTTGATCACAAAGTCCATTAATGTTTCTGATGTTTCACTTTTTGTTTTAAGAAAAAGACCCATGTAAATCTTGTGAATCATCAACTATCACAAACAATATTGCCTTTTTCCAATGCTCATTACATCGTGGGACCAAAAAGATCCATGTGAAGCAATTTGAGTGGTGTAGTATTAGTATTGATGGTTTTGGATTTATGTGACACTCTTATGTTGTTTTCCTTGTAACAAGAAGAAACAGTGAGTTGAGCAATGAAATCTTATTTGGCAATCCAATGACCAGGTCATTTTTACCAATTTATTCATGTTCTTCATGTTAAAATGGAAAAGCCTTCTATGCCTAATTGAGACAGTCTTCTGAGAGTTTAGATATAAGGCATGTTCATGTTTTGTGAGAGAAGTGTTGTTCATATCAAAACATAAGTGTTCTTTTTCTTGCTGCTTTGAGGAGAATCCAATCTTCTGGAACAATAAATCCTGGCTTAAGAATGTAACAATTAGTATCATCAAACAATGTAGTATAATTTTGATCACAAATTTGAGACACACTAAGTAGATTATACTGTAAAGTTTACAGTAATTTACTATCAAATTTGAGTACACCATGCTGATAATTCCTTCACCAACAATTTTACCTCCCATTTTATCCCCACCAAATGCCACATAAGAAGCATTTTTTGTTTGAAATCATGGAGAAGAGAACAGTTTCCTGTCTATGCCTGGAACAACAGTCAACATACCACTTGTTGTCAGCTCTCCAATATTGTTCTGCATTCAGAAAGAAAATCGTTAGAAGTGACAACCAAGTCTAGTGATCTGGGTTGTCAACAGGGTCTAAAAAACAATTACTCTTTCATGAAACAAATTTTGAAGTTCAGTTTTAGATTTGATTGATTCATTCTGATTTGATTAGATGAGGATGATTCTGCTGAATGGGGATGTTGATGAAGTAAATTCATGATTCACAATTTCTGCTTGACTCAGATCAACTTCAATTGTTTGAGTATTTTGTTTTATAATGAACCTTAAATGTCTCACTATCTGTTGTTTGGAAGAGGTTATGAATGCCCTTTTTCAAATTTATCAAAGAATGAATCATCATCCTTGATTCCTTATTGACACATCTACTCTTTTTGGGGTGTTTTGCTGATTGCTGGAAATGGTGTTTTCTCTCTGTTAGGACCTGGTATTTGAACGAAATACCTAGTGATTAGCCTGTTAAACCAACTCAAATCAGTGCGGAATCCTATTTGATTGGCGATCCAATCAGTGAGAACACACGAAGAATCAATCAAGAATTGAATCTAACGTTAGAAGTCGATTAGGAATCGATCTAATGTGTTCTGTGAACTTGGAGAACGATTTGGGAGGTCTCTGGACGGCTAGGGTACGTCTGGAATCGTAATGGTATGAATGCTTACGTTTTTCCACGAATTGGGTCTATTTATAGGTTAGTATTGTTCAATCGTGCGACTGGGCCATAAGTATGGTTCAGTCGTGCGATTGAACCATGCGGTTGATTCATCCGCACGACTGAGTGTTCAGTCGTGCGACTGAGCCAATCTTATGTGTCAATCATACGACTGATCCAGTCTCCTGGTTCAGTCGTGCGATTGAGTCAATCGTATGAAGTTATTCATGCGTGTGGTCCATTCGCATGGGCCATCGCATGCCATTCGCATGAGAACTTCATTAAGTTAAGTTTGAATGTTTTAATTAATATACATTATGTGTAACCATTCAAACAATCATAAACCCAATCAATTCAATCACGACTCATTAATGAAATATTAAACATTACAATAACAAACAATCCATGTCATTTCATTAATCAATACAATTACATCATAATCAGACAGACAAGATCTATTACATTACAAATCATGATCTAGGGACATACATGCATCAACAAACTCCCCCTTGGACCTAGATCTATCTAATCTCTTGTCTTCTGCATAACCTCCTTGTACTTCTTGTACTTCTCCTCTTTGGTGACTCCCGCGTGAATCTCAAACGCGAAGCAGAGTCGTATAAACGTTTTGGAACTGGAGGGCTTGTACAATATCTTGCGTGTCATAGAACAGTGGCCACTTGTATAATGTATAGACATCATTAGCAGACAAGTTGGTTAGCCACATCGGGTCGAATACCCTGATTGTATCCATTTGGCCCTCTTTATTTAGAACTATGACGCTTCAGCTGTTCTCCAATCATAGTACCACCATTTGAAGTGTGGAGTGAAGTCCTGTGGCATTTCCCTGAGAGGGATTCTCGACATAGTGCGCGGAGGACTCCACTTCAACACAATCTTGGGCTTGCCAGTAATGGCATCAACCTCAGACCTTCTTATGTACCTAGTAGGCTGTTGGGGTCTGAAGTTAACCCATCTGGTGTGGTACTCCTTCTTAAGGGCAGCCTCGAACCAGCCTGACATTTCCTTGGGTCAGCATACAAAAGCTTTAGCTTAGCCAGCTGGTTGAGCTCAAAACCAGGTAGAGTCTTCAGATCATGTGGAAATCTGAAGTACTCTATGCCCTGTTCCCTCTTAACTGCATACGCGTTAAGATCATCAAAATAAGCCCATGCTATAATCCTGCCTGACACCTTGTGGTGTTTCTTGACTCTGTAGAGCTTGGTGTAGGCATCTTTCTTTGGTGCAGCACGTTGGGCTCTCACTTCTTCAAAACAGGCAGCCCACTCAGCCTTTCGAATGTCTACGTCATCATTTGAGGCTTGGGCTGTTCCTTCTGCCTTTTCAGTTTCCTGCTCCATCTTGTTCAGTACCTCAAAAGTATCACTGACTAGGGACTCACCCAGATTGGGGACCACATTACCCTCGTTGTCAGCATACTGAGGTACTCTTCTGCAGTGATATCTTCGACCTCGACTTCATCAACATCATTTAGCTCTTCATCACTAGTCGAATCAACTGTTGGAGCATCTTTGACGATTTCATCCGGATTGAGTCTGAACATCTCTGCCAGTTGCTCGTTAGATAGGTCATGAATTATTTCCCCTTCTTCAGGGGTATAACTCACAGACCTTCTTACAATCCCTTGCAGATCAAGAATCATGGTTAGTTGAGTCTTGACCTGTTGAAGGGGAGCAATATCAAACTCATCTCTTTGAAAATTTGGATCTGTTTGATTTAAACATTCAACACATAAATCATTAGTAAGTAATCAAACAGAATTACATTAACTTAATATATAAACATTCAAAACATTTGTTTTCAGTACATGATTCAAACACAAAAATAAATAAATACATAAAACATCTAATCTGTACTTTTGTCTTGAATCATGGTCTCATCGCTCGGAGGAGCAGAGGTGGTAGATGACTGGTCCTGTCGATTCTTCGATCTTCGTTCTTGACCTGAAGCAGAGGCCGATGCAGCCGCATCCCCTCCTTCTGCTTCGTCATCATCATCCTTTCCCTCTGTCCTTTCTTCATCTGTTTCCTCCTCATCCTCATCATCCTCCTCATCCTCATCATCATCTTCATCATCATCATCACCATCTCCATCATCTCCATCCCCTTCCTTTATCTTTAAGGGCTCATCCTTTGATCCCTTTAACCGCAGCATGATGGTCTTGTTGGTAGTCTCCAACTCCTCTATACGTTTGGCTGATTGGGCATGCTGCTCCTGGAGTTGGGACATCTCCACTCTCTGTGCATCCATCAGCTGGGTCTGCTGCTCTATAACCCGAGCCTGCTCTGCCATCTGTTGAGACTGGGCAGCAGTCAGGTCGGTCAGCTGGCGTATCTGTGCAGCTTTCTCCTCGTCGCAGCTAGTAGCGCATCACCATACGGTTTAGCGCCGACAGCTGTTCCTCTACCCCGATTGGAGGTAGAGGTGATCCATACATGTGTGAGGACTGGGCTGACGGTCCTGCATGATGTGAGGTGGTGGTGGTGGTGGCTGTGGTGAATATGGGTCGGTAAAATGGTGAGGTGATGTGGGTGTAAATGGTATGGTGGTGGATGGGAAATGTACAGTGGTGGTAGGTAAGGTGGTGGCTGTGGTAGCAGTGGTGGATGTGGTGGCTGTGGTGGTGGGTGGTATATCAGTGGAGGTGGTAGTGGTGGCTGTGGTGGTGGAAGTAGAGGCTACAGTGGTAACGAAGGTCAGTCGACGCTTCTTCTTCTTCAGTCCATGGGGCTGAGCCATCCTCTTCCTCCTAGTCCCAGTGGAAGTGGATGCTCCCCCTGCAGCTCTGCCTGCTGAACCCGGAGCATAGCTCGGGTCAGTCTCTGTCTCTCTGGAGTCTCGAGGGTGTTCACCAACCACCCTTAGCCCGTGTTCTGTGGGAACAACCTTGCTTCCCACAGTTCTCGTGAGGGGCTCCTCATCAGACTCCTCCTCCTCCTGATCACCAACAACAAACTCCTGATGAAAACCGGCCGTCTCAGCAACATCTCCGGCAGGGGCAGACCCCGGGGGAATAACATCAGAATCAGTGCCTCTAGGTGGAGCAGGCATATCATCCCCGGCGTCTCCGCTATCATCATCATCTGAATCATGAGCTGGTAGAGCAATCTGCTCTACATCGGAATCACTATCATCGTGGCGCCACTTTCTCTTGCCTGGCACCACGTAGTCAGCACGGGCCAGATGCCCAAACAACCTCCTGACAGGGGGTTTCACCTGCTTCCCCCTGTACACCTTCATCCTGCCCAACGTAGTGTCATCCATGACCTCGAGCACTACAGCATCCTCCTTCTCCTTCGGCAGGGAGGGAAGCTTCTGATCTATAATCATCTGCATAAACCTCGGATACATGCAGAAGCCTTCCTTCCCTTTCCCCTCAATGTTCTCCACCAGGTAGGTGAAGATCATTTTGGAGAAGCTGAACGGGTGGTTCAGCACCAACGCAGCATAAGCGTTCTGGATCTGATCCGACAACTCATCAAATCCTCCCTTCCTCGACGCTATGCACTTCAGTAGAACATGCGCAAGATACTTGAACTGGGGACAGTTACTCTTGTTGAGTACCCCAGCATTGATGTCCCCAGAGTACTTGGCTCTCAGAAAACATCCTCTGACCGTGAGGGGGTGTAGACGAGTAGGACAATCAGCATCATCCCCTAACTGTAGAACAATCCTCAGATCCTCCTCTGAGATGGTAATAGCCTCACCAAAGATCGTACTCCTGATGCAATGAGGCTCAGAGGATCTATCAACGGTCGCGCCTTCCCAGAAGGCCTGCTGCACTGATCTATAAGGTGTACACGGTGTAGAGATAGCATGAGCAATCCTAGATCTCAAGAAAAGTGATGATGCCTGAGAAGTCAGCCGCGTTCCTGGATGTCAAATCCAGATGAGCACATATGTTATGCTTTGTGCTCATGGTCCATCGACTCGCCATCTGTAACACATAACAATATAAACATTAGTACCTTTGGCTAAGAACATCATGAAACACTTAAACTTGAATAGAATGTTTCTGTCATGCGATTGAGGTTGTGCGACTGAGATCAGTCGTGCGACTGAACAGTGCGATTGAGGTTCAGACGTGCGAATGATCTCATGCGTACGACTGAGTGTGCGACTGGACTCATGCGCATGTACTCTTATGCGGTTACACCAGTCGTGCGACTGAGCTTCATACGCATGGTTCAGTCGTGCGGTTAGGTAAATCGCACCCTTCAGTCGTGCGACTGAAGTTCATCAGCCTGTCCAATCGCATGATATTCTGTCTGTTCAATTCAAATTACTTTTTCACCAATTTTGAGTTTTAGACATCGTTATCTGGTTCATTTGACTCGCAATACGTTCTTATAACCTCTAACACACTTAATTTCATCTGTTTGAGTAGTTAGGTTAGGTTATTAGTCCGTTTAAGTCTCGGTTTGCTTTCAGTTCAAATTTTACAGATCTGAAGTCAAAATGAACGCGATTTTGGTTTCTTTCCACCGCAAATTACCTGTAAAGTCGATAGAAATGATCAGTACTCAAGAAACGGGTGTTTTAGGAATCAAATGAAATTTTGGCAGAGTGTAGTTAAGTCGTGCGATTTAGGGTTTCTTTGAGGGTGATGAGTCTCTGCGACCGACTCCCCCTCTATTTATACTAACCCTAGATCCAATCGTGCGACTGAGTTCATACGCACCTTTCAGTCGTGCGAGTGGGACTCAGTCGTGCGATTGGGTCAGTCGCCCTTCTCCAGTCGTCCGACTGGATTTCAGTCGTGCGACTGACTCACTCGTTCGCACTTAAGCCTCCGACTGGGCCAATCGTATGGGCCATTCGGTTTGATGGTCCATACTCATGGTCCATTCGTGCGAATGGCTTCCATTCGTATGGTTAGTCCATACGTATGGTCCATTCGTGCGAATGGGTCATACTTAGTTAATTTTCTGCCATTTTTACCAATTTACATTTAAAACCCTTTTAACTCTTGAAATTAACGTTATGAGCCTTTGATCATCTCAGACATGATCATTTTATCTTGAAAACATTTTGATCACCTCAGACGTGATCCTTTTAACCAATTTAGTCACCTCAGACGTGACCCTTTTAAACACTTTGTCACCTCAGACGTGACTGTTTTAAACTTTCAAAGCACATGTGGTCATCTCAGACATGACCCTTTTAGTGAGTTGATTCCTTACTGATTTTCCTGATGTAGTCCGACAAACTAATAAAATTAAAATTAAAAACGACTAACTAACTTAGAAAATTTAAACTAATTACTCAAACAAACTTGTTTTTGGCTTTTTGTGAGAGATAAATCCTAAGATAGACATCTACGGGATTTGGTTCCGGAATAGACAGCTTCAACTTGGATTGACACACCTGGACCAATTCAATTTTGGAATCATACAGGCAAGTCAAATCATTTGGGACTTGTTATCAAAATCTTTTGATGCTCAATTCTCGGTGTTCATCCAGAGTCGTTAGCAACTTAAGGAAATCATACTGAAACTCTTAGATTGTCACATTGATTTGAACTTTTGAGAATTGTAGCCACAATGATTGTCAATATGTTTGTCCACTTAAATCCATACACAGACTTTTGACACAGACTGGTGACTGATTTAGGTTTAATTATTTCAACTAACATTTGTGGATCCCACACTTATATGGTAATCAACATTCCTCAGGAGCTTTTGAGCGGTCTACGGGTATTATTACAAGAAGAGACTATTCTTAGAGCTTTCAAAGAGAAGCCTGTCCTCAGGTCAGTGCCATCGCACAGCAGAGAGGCGGCAAACAACAATGAATTCTAGAATATCTAGGTTATGCTTATCCTCAGGTCAGTGCCATCGCACAGCAGAGAGGCACACAACCTATCTCCTTGTTAGAGCAGCTTATTTTATTTTGCACAAAATGCACCAACAACATAAGTCATTAGCTTTATAGCATTTGTCTTTCATTTTTCTTTGCTTTGCTCTAATTATGGTCATCCGCACACATTTGTGGCGTTTAATGCTCATTACCCCTTATTGGAATATTGTTGATTGTGTTAACCAGTGATAAGATGGAAGCCCACAGTCAGTTGAACAACTTAGTTTGATCTTGAGTTCACCAGTCAGGTCTAATCATCTATTGTGTTGAATCTACCGACATATCATTTGTGGTCTAGCAACCTCTAGGTCTACTTTCTTTGTGTTACCTTAGGAGTTACCAGTTTTCTATCATCTTCCCTTTTGTATTGCCTAGACTACACAGACTTATACTTTAAATTTTTTCAAAACTTAAATTTTTAAAGTCCCTCTTGATTTGTTCCTGTGTACTATCATTTTCCAAGGTATTGAATCGGTATCACAGATACGATCTACCTTATATCAGCTATTCACTCCTTCTCCCTCATTTTTTTTAATGTTAACTTGCTGACATATTCTCCCCCTAAAATACTAAAATCATTACTGGTTTAATTATTTTAGGATTTTAATAAACAGCAAAATAACATGAGTTTAAATTTAACAGACGAAAATAAACAAATAAAATAAACTAAAATGAAAAACTTTAACTAAACTACATCGGACTACACATTATTATCATCAGGAATTACCTCACTTTTCTTTTTAACGCCGTTGACCTCTAGCAAATATTGAAAACGTGGTTTATCAAAGGCTTTAGTATAGAGGTCAGCGCGTTGAAAATCAGTATTAATTTTAACCACATCAATTAAGTTCTTTTCAAAACAGTCTCTTATGAAATGGTATTTAATACCGATGTGTTTGGTCTTAGGATGTTGAACCGGATTTTTAGTTACTGCAATTGCAGCAGAGTTATCAACAAAAATAGGAGTAGACGAGAATTTTAAACCGTAATCCCGCATTTGCTGTTGAATCCAGATGATTTGTGAACAGCAACTTGCAGCAGCAACATATTCGGCTTCACAGGTTGACAATGCAACCGATGTCTGCTTCTTACACTGCCAGGTAACTAATCTTCTCCCAAAGAATTGACACCCTGCTGATGTAGACTTGTAGTTCATCTTGCAGCCCCCGTAATCCGAGTCACTATACGCGGTAAGCTCAAAGTCATCATCATGAGGATACCACAATCCAAGTGTGGGTGTACCCTTCAGATAACGAAAAATCCTCTTGACCCCGATCAGATGGTTGACCTTAGGTTTAGCCTGATATCTAGAACATAAACATGTAGCATACATAATATCAGGTCTTGAGGCAGTGAGATACATAAGGGATCCAATCATTCCTCGGTACATCGTGGCATCTACAAGATCTCCATTCTCATCAGGTGCTATATCGTGATTCGTAGCAAGTGGAGTCCCAGCAGCAGAAGCATTCTCCATGTCAAAGCGACTGAGAATGTCTCCTACATACTTGGTCTGATGTAGAAAGATCCCATTTGGTGTCTGATCCACCTGTAACCCGAGAAAGAACTTCATCTCCCCCATAGCACTCATCTCAAACTCTTTCTTCATCACTGCTTCAAACTCTTTGCATAACTCTTCGTTCTTTGAACCGAAGATTATGTCATCAACATAGATCTGTACAAGCAGTAGGTCGCCATCCTTTTCTTTAATAAACAGTGTGCAGTCAATGACTCCCCTGCGAAAGCCGTGTTTCACAAGATGAGTCGAGAGTTTCTCATACCAAGCTCGAGGAGCTTGATGAAGCCCATATAAAGCCTTGTCGAGCTTGTAAACTCTATCCCGATGATAAGGATCTTCAAATCCCTCGGGTTGACTTACATAGACTGTTTCTCTGATTTCCCCATGAAGGAATGCACTCTTCACATCTAATTGGTAGACTTTAATCTTCATGTACGATGCATAGGCAAGGAAGATACGAATTGCTTCCATCCTTGCCACGGGTGCAAACACCTCATTGTAGTCAATCCCCTCGACTTGGCGAAAACCTGGAACCACCAATCGAGCTTTGTTCCTGATAATGACCCCTTGGTCATCCTTCTTGCATTTTAGTACCCATTTGGTGCCAATGACTTTAGCACCTTTAGGTCTATCAACCAGAGTCCATACACCTAACTTCTTGAACTGCAGAAGTTCTTCTTGCATGGCACTCACCCACGCCTCATCATTTAGTGCATCACTGACATATTTTGGCTCAAACTGCGAGACAAAACACCGATAAGCACCATCATGAATGTAACCTTTCTCCATAACCGAGGCGTAATCAGCTGAGTATAGCTGATTTCGGGTTTGTACTCCTGATCTGACATCCCCAATAACATTGTCAAGGGGATGATAGACGTTTAGTCGTGATCCTGGAGTAGTAGGAACAGCTACCTCAGAGCCAAGATTATGAACATTTGGTTCTGCATCTGAGGTAGTTGGAGTTTGAGGTTCCGAAGTCGAAGGTGCATCACTTGTAGATGCTTGTGGACTTTCAGGAACTGGAACCTGTTCCTCCTGACTGTTCTGGTCATCTGCTTCAGCTTCATCTTCAGAGGAGGAGTCACTGTCATTGACTACTCCCCCTGACTGAGTAGATGATTCTTCCTGTATGCTAGATGGTGTATTCAGAATATCATACATCATCCTAGTAGCTAACTCATCATCCGAGGGAGAGAGAGGGATGTTGAAGGACTTGAAGAATCCATCATAATCGAAGAAGTATGTGGGTCCTTTGCCTGTAGGTGGTGTGGTATATCTCTGAACGTCGACATTACACCACACTTCTACAAGACCCGTTGAGTTGTTGTAAACTCGCTTGTTCGGTATGTTGTATCCTAGAAAGATTCCTTCATCCGCCTTCTCGCTGAATTTGCCTTCTTGTGTCTTCTTCAGAAGTGTGCACGGCGCGCCAAAAGGTTCAAGATACTCCAAATTCGGTTTGCGTCTTTGTAGTAGCTCGTAACATGTCTTTCCGTGGCGCTTGACTATTAGGACTCGATTCAGTGTATAACATGCATTCGCCACTGCCTCATTCCAGAATTGGATAGGCAGTTTCGAGTCCGCCAGCATAGTCCGTGCTGTCTCTATCAAGCTTTTGTTCTTCCTCTCAGCAACACCATTCATCTGAGGCGTGTAGGCAGAAGTGAATTGATGCACAATTCCCTTTTCCTTGCAGTATGCCTCCATCCATTGATTCTTGAATTCTGTCCCGTTGTCTGAGCGTACTTGTCTAACTTTTAGCTTGTAGAGAGATTCCAGTGTGGTTACTAACTCCTTGAATGACTCAAATGTTTCTGATTTGGATTTCAGAAACATTACCCAAGTGAACCTTGAGTAGTCATCAGTGACCACAAAACAGTACAAGTCGCCTGCAATGCTCTTTGTACTGACTGGACCAAACAGATCCATGTGAAGAAGTTCAAGAGGAAGTTCTATTGAATGAACTTTCTTTTCCTTATGAGACTTCTTTGTCTGTTTGCCTTTCTTGCAAGCTACACAAAAGTCAGGAAGTTGGAAGTTCTTGACATTAACTCCTCTCACCAAATCCTTCTGAATCAAATGATTCATCTTCCTTTGACTAATGTGTCCCATTCTCCTATGCCAGGAGATGGAATCCTTCTCAGTAGCTTTAGATAGAAAGCACTGAACCTCATGATCCGTTGTAGCAGCTGTTGACAGATCCAAGACATAAAGGTCTTTATATCTTGAAGCAGTCATCAGAACTTGGTCCTCTGGGATCACGTAGTCTTTCTTCAGCACGTAACACTTCTTGTTGTCGAAGATGACCTTAAATCCTTTATCACAGATTTGGGAAACAGAAAGTAAGTTATTCTGAAGTTGTTGAACGTAGTTCACCTTATCAAACTTAACTTTCTGATTTCCCACTTCTCCCTGAGCTGTGATATAGCCTCCCTTGTTTCCAGCAAAGGAAACATGCCCTCCTTTTATTTGCTTGACGTTTGATAAAAGGGCTCTATTTCCTGTCATGTGCCTGGATGCTCCGCTGTCTACAATCCACGTGTTAGTCTCAGCACTGTATCGAACACCCTGCACATACAAAGTAAATGAATTAGTTTAGGTTAGGAACCCAAGCCTTTACTGGCTTGGGTTTCCCAGAGGCATCACACATCATAAACTCCACCCATTGACCTTTAGAGGGTGAGGGTAGCTCAGGTTCCTTCTTGTCATCAGTATCAGACACGCAGGATGACTTCTCTTTCCATAAGCCAGATTTGTGCAAGGCCTGTTTATGATAAACAGTCGTCTGGCTTACAGGTTGGACTTTAGGTTCACTAGCTCTTCTAGGTGGAGTCAGAGAACTCCTCTTAGAAGACCTAGGTTTAGAGTCCTGAAGATCAATCTTCTTCCTAGGTGTCTGATAGAAAGGACAATAGGAAGCAATGTGTCCACATTCTCCACAGTTGTAGCATGACCGGCTATCAACTTTATGAGTAGACTTTCTTTGTGGAGAAGTGCGTGACACTCTAGTAACATCAATCACTTTAGGTTTTGACTCTTGTGTGTTTGATGTTTTCTCTGGTTTAACAAAATTAACTGTTTTAACCTGTTTAACATCTTTCTCTTTTTGGTTAACTGGTTTTTGACTTGAAGCATGTGAAAAATTAACATTTGAAGTCCTTTTAGGTTCTGATTTGACTCTGTTTGACCCTGACTTTAAGTTAATTTTTCAAATTCATTTTCCAGATTAACACAAGGCAATTTACCCTTTGCCTTTAAGTGGCTTCCTTTTGTTTGTGTCCAGATTCAGTAGATGAACATGAGGTATCTGGATCACTAACAAGAGGAGTAGACACCACGTGATCCTTGATGGGGTTATAATTTACTGGTCTAGTCTTAGTGTTCATCAAGGTCTCAGGTGGTGGTGGAACCACTTTGTAACCTAATCCCTCCCCGTTATTCCTTTCTCTCACTAAGTGTTGAACTATGTGTGAAGAACTAGTCCAACTATGCAGTTTTTGTTTTAATGAATTTACTTCTACTTCTAGAACTGCCTTTTGCTTCTTAGTGTCTTCTAGGGAGTTTAGATAGTACCTAATGTCATTTGCTTGGTTAAAGGCAACTACTTCGGTTTCCCTAAGCTGTTTAGTCAATAGGTCTATCTTTTCTTTATAACTATGCTCATTTTGTTTTAGTACTCTATTAGCCTCAGTGCACAGTTGTAAATCTTTTACTAAGTTATCATTATGATCTAATAACCTAGCAAATTTTTCATCTATGCTATTCCTAAAAGTATCACAATCAGAACAAGCATGATTATTAAACATTTGGTCAGTAGTACTTACCTGAGTTGGTTCAGAAGAGCTAGCCATCAATGCAGCATCAGATGTCTCTGGTTCTGGTGATTCTGTCTTTTCTGTCTCTGACGTGGAAGTCTCCTCCTTTGGCTTGTAACTGACCTCGACTGCAGTTGCTTCTTCACTATGTGACATCGCTATCTCAACTGCTAGATCACCTTCACTCGCAGAATCATCATCAATATCCTCTACACTGGCAATGTTTGATTCTCCTGGTGAGACAAACCTAAAACTCCAATCCTGTCCTTCATCATCATGAGCAGTCAAGGCTTTTGGATCCTTGTTTGATGAAGTAGAACTGGAAGCTTGCTTGTCTTGGCGAGTAAAGGACGAGAACGGGTTCCCATTACCCGTCTTCTTTGGCTTGACACATTCTCTTTTGAAGTGCCCCTTCTCTCCACAGTTGAAGCAGGTCACTTTGCTCTTGTCAAAGCCAAATGTGGTATCCTTAGTAGCTACCAAGTTCTGTCCAGTCTTTTTAACAAACTTCTTCGCCCTCCGAACAGCACTAGCTAAAGCCCACATTATATCCATCCTCTCAAGCTCCATTTCGTCCACCTGCTCGTAGTCCTCATCTGCCAGATGGCAGTTTCCAATCTTCCCGGCAACAAGTCCATCATATGAATGAACCACTGCAGCTAGAAGATCCATATGCTCTCGAGCTACTTCCACAGTCACATTACCGAGGTTCTCGGTCTTCAGTTTGGTAGCACTTGCTTCTGATCCAATATAGTGGGTACAAGACGACCCTGACGTGTCTGATCCAGAAGGAGAAGCATGTGAAGGACCTGACGAGCTAGACACAAAAGCAGTCTGGAGAGGCGCTCCAGATGTCTTAGCTTGAGGCGTGGCGTTGTATAAAGCTGGATTTTGTGTGTACGAAGACTTCTGCGCTCTGTACTTCATCCTTAGTGCTTCTTCTCGCAACTTAAGAATGAAGTCATTAATATCCAGCTTTACAAGCATTCCATTCTGTCTCAGGTTAGACACGAATGAAGCCCACTTATCAGGCAATCCATCTGCAAAGTTACTCACTTTCTCTTCCATGGTCGTTTCCACTCCATGTGTATGCAGTTCACTCATCAAGTGGTAGAATCAATCTATGACGTCGTCTAAACTCTCGTTACCAATCGATGAGAAGTTATCGAATTCCTTCTTTAACTTCTTTGCCTTGATTGCCTTCAACGAAGCATTCCCATCATACCTCTTCTCTAGCTCATCCCACAGTTTCTTGGACTGCTTATTCTCTGAATACTGGTGGAATATGTCTTTGGGGATAGACTGAGTGATCAATGCATAAACCCTTTTCTCAGCATTGTACTTGACTTTCTGTGCGTCCGTCATCCCACCTAACGTTAGCTTAACTCCATCAGCTCCCACCGGTGTACTATAACCAATCTCAATGGCTTCCCACAGATTAGGATCTACTCCATTGAGGTAGATCTCAAAACGTTGTTTCTAGTGGGGAAACTCATCTAAAGTCAAGAGCTTTGGTGGTTTATTGTGATTACCCACCTCACTCTCAAGCAGCAGCAGGTTCTGTATCCTCGAGTCCTTCCCAGCAGTAAAGGCTGACATCTGATCTTCCAGGGCGAATAACTTTAAGTCTAATCAAACAAACTTTCACTGATGCGACTGAAGGATGCGAATGGTCTAGTCGTGCGTATGAACTCTGCGACTGGTTCAATCGTGCGGCTGAACTGGGCGATTGGTTCAGTCGTGCGAATGAATCTGGTGCGTATGAGCTATGCGAACGAACAGTTCAGTCGGCCGAATGAAGGTGCGACTAGGTCCAATCGTGCGAATGAGCAATGCGAATGGAGTCCAGTCGTGCGAATGGGTCACTCGTGCGACTGAAGCTGCTGTTTTGCGAAATTTTCTAGGTTTGACGGGTTTCAGCCGTAAAAATTCGAAATTTCACAAGTCCTAATCGCCTAAGTCCGTAGAAACCAAACTTCGATGAGCAGGGAACGTCCAAGATCACTTTTGACACCAAAGATTGCGTTTTTAGTGCAAAAACACAAACTTTTATGCAATCTTGATTGAATCAACACGTAATCAAGAGCCAAAGCTCTGATACCACTTGTTAGGACCTGGTATTTGGACAAAATACCTAGTGATTAGCGTGTTAAACCAACTCAAATAGTGCGGAATCCTATTTGATTGGCGATCCAATCAGTGAGAACACACGAAGAATCAATCAAGAATTGAATCTAACGTTAGAAGTCGATTAGGAATCGATCTAATGTGTTCTATGAACTTGGAGAACGATTTGGGAGGTCTCTGGACGGCTAGGGTACGTCTGGAATCGTAATGGTATGAATGCTTACGTTTTTCCACGAATTGGGTCTATTTATAGGTTAGTATTGTTCAATCGTGCGACTGGGCCATAAGTATGGTTTAGTCGTGCGATTGAACCATGCGGTTGATTCATCCGCACGACTGAGTGTTCAGTCGTGCGACTGAGCCAATCTTATGTGTCAATCATACGACTGATCCAGTCTCCTGGTTCAGTCGTGCGATTGAGTCAATCGTATGAAGTTATTCATGCGTGTGGTCCATTCGCATGGGCCATTCGCATGAGAACTTCATTAAGTTAAGTTTGAATGTTTTAATTAATATAACATTATGTGTAACCATTCAAACAATCATAAACCCAATCAATTCAATCACGACTCATTAATGAAATATTAAACATTACAAATAACAAACAATCCATGTCATTTCATTAATCAATACAGATTACATCATAATCAGACAGACAAGATCTATTACATTACAAATCATGATCTAGGGCTATACATGCATCAACAAATAGAAGCAAGCTTAGTTCTCTAGATTGAAACAAGTGGTGTAGGTATGTGTTGTAGCCTGTAGTGTATCACTTCCAATGCTTTGTTTTTATTTATCTTTGTGAAGTGTTGTTGCACATTGGTACGTTGTATGTGTTGTTTTGCTTGTTTATTGCTAGTTTGTTTGAATAAAATTCATCTTTTGAAAAAAAAACTAATTCTCGGAAAAAGGGGCAGGGTTGCGCAGTAGTGGTTTGTGGTGTTCTTTTTGTAGGATATGGATGGATAGCGAGAAAGAAAAACCAAAAAAATGGTTATTAGGCTGGGTTTGTTTGACTTTCTAAGTTTATATTATATTATATTTTTATTAAAAGAATAAAAAGATAATTTCACATCACTTAACATAATATTTTTAATATAAGTCAATCTAATGACAAAACACATGATGATTTGCCAAACAGTTAAAAAGCATATTTATAATTTTTTGAAATTTTGGAACAAAAGAAATTTTTTTAAGAACATTAGATCCGTCCAACTAAGAATGGCAATGGAACTAATATGATAATCCAACCTCATACCCAAATTTATCGCATTTCATGCATTCCTACTAGGTATGAGATGAGTTTAAGTATCATCCATACATCCAAGTAATTTACTCTAGTCTCTTTCACATATTCGTGATGACAACATACTATGCCTTTTTCCATCTGTGTCTCTTGACTCATGCTTTTATTCTACAAATCACATAACCTTGTTACATAGCACATCTATTCTAATAAACATTTACATAACAGGACACATGTCCTCTCCACATACATTCTCAGAAGCAATTTCCCGCCCATAGAGTTTTACCTAGATTCCAGATTCCAATTGTTTGTGGGTCACGATAACCCGATTCCCACTCACCCAAATTATTTTGATTTCGGTTTCAATAAATCCTTAAAACCCTAGATCTTTTTTAAAATTTCGATTTCATCCCAACGATTCTATCAAAAGTTTGTTATTCACGAACTTTAAGGGGATTAAAGATCTTCAAAACCGTTTAAAGATCTATCATTTGAGGAAAAAGATTGATTCTAAAAGCTGCAGATTACTAATGTTGACTTAGAGGCACACAAAGAGAGTCGAAGTGCATTCATCTCCAAGTCTCATTCGGTTAAGGTAATTTTGTTCAGTTACGCGTCATATTTTTATAATTTCTTTATAAAAGTGTAATTAATGACGAAATAGATGATTTTATGGTTTCTGTTATAAGAAGTTTTGTGTTTATACTCACGGGGAGAAGAAACTGATGCATGGCTATGAAGGAACTCCATGTATCACTATGAATTTTATTGGCTTCTAAATGAGAGGTTGTTTTACAAGCTTCTTAATTTTATATTAATAATTAAAGAACTTCTTCCTATTGTGTACACTCCTACAGTTGGTGAGGCTTGCCATAAATATGCGAGTATTTTGAAGATTCCTCAAGATCATTACATTAGTTTAAAAGAAAAGTATAACTGTCAATTTGGATTTTGAAATGTTTTTTACTTGAAATTCATTATTCAAAATTAGTCTGACTTGCAATAAAATCATTGTGGTGACAGATGGGAGATTGCATCTTGGGTATTATGTAAAATAAGTTAATTTCTTTTACTTTATGAATTGGTTTCGTTAATTTCATGCAACTTCTATCATATGTATTACTATTCTTGAATAATAAAGTAACTAATTATATTTGATTATTCGTACAGGGCAGAGGAATCGTAATGGTGAAACTTGCTTGATATTTAATGAACTTGGATTGGTGATTTGATGTAAGTTCTATTAGATGTGTTACTACTCTTGAGATGATCTATATGTTAAGTTCATTTTTAAAGGAGAAGGAGGGCAAAAGGTAGACTCTGTTACGTTTGATAGTTTCTTCAAACATTATAGCAATAAAAGGGACAATTTTTTTCAACCATAAATCCACCTTATGATTCTAGATGGGTGATTGCATGATAACTTGCTTTTATATTCAATTTAGTAGGCAGATCTCTATCTCTATTAATTATGTTTTTCCTTTGATTAGATGAATGCCTTGACATCTATTAATATTTGCAGAAATATTATGACTTATTAAAATGCGTTGGTATAGGTTTCATACAACAAATGAAGTTGGAGAGAGATGAAGATAAGTGCAAAAACTAAAATTGAAGATTTTCAAGCAATTCCTAATCCGCAAAAAGAGGCATAGTTTTCTAAAATTTTGTTGAAAAATTCTATTTTTGTTGGTTTCTCATCTTATATCCATTTTTATTTTTAGATATTCACGTTGAATGCATAGTTTGATATGCCAAGAAGCATGACCCACAATGTAGTGTGTAATTTATTGTGTGTAAAGTTGTATATGACTAATTATTCAGTATAAAGCTATAAACCTCTTTTAATTATTGATTCTAGCGCTAAATATGTTTTGGAATTTTAAGGTTAATGCATGTTGGAGATTTGTGTTTGATGACAGTCATTGGTAAACAACCACCACATTCAGGAAATAAATGAAAAGGCTTGGATTCATAATGCTGACTTACACTTCAAAGTATTCTTAACTCTTACATAATATTTAACATGTTTAATTTGTGAAGAATTAAAGAACGATCCTTAAAAAATGGTATTAAGCTGAAGAAGGAAATGAATGAGTTAATCTTCGAACAAAATGGGAAAAAAACTTACGAGTTAATTAAGCGGTGATCTAAGGACATTAACATTTTTATTACGTGGTTCTGGTTAGAGTGTCAAAACAACCACGTTTGATGGGTTGGGTAACTTTTTTGTCCTGGTTGAAAGTTGAAACAGGTCTTGGGGGGTATGTGTTCTTTGAGAAGGACCGTAACAAAAGTTATATTATATTAGTGATTTGAATGATTTAGGAACTTCATGCACTAAAAATACATGTCTGGCTTGAACCCTCTACCCATTTGATTAGTATTCATGTAAGTTGTTTGTTTTATTTTCCCCTTCTAATATTAATACCTAACTCACATTGGCCATTTATAAAGTAAATAGGTAAATGTCACCTCTATGTCTGATAGATGTTACAAACTCAGATATGACTCATGCTATGAAAGAGGTAAATAGTTGTCTATTTATTTATTTATTCATTTATTTTTGATAACTCAGATAGAACATTACATAATAAACTCAAAATGAAGAACCGGGCCTTTAGCTAAGAAGAAGTGATGTTATCCTAAGTTGTATCCATCAAGAACTAGCCAATTTACATGCATCTAATGGGAAGACGTGATGTTATCAACCAGTGGTTATTTTAGCACACTTATGCAGATTTGTAGTGCAGAGTTATATCTTAATATCAGGTCAAAGAGACAGTTATAAATAGCAACTATTATGACACTAGAAAGAGGATCAAAGTTAGCGTACTTGTAATTCCACTAATGAGCAATCTACTCAAGGTGCACAAATAGTTATAGTAAGCTTGGGGTTTAGAATACTTAATTTGTAGTCACTTTCACTCTTCTGTTGCAATTATCACGCTTCTACCATTGGAAGCAATAGTCATCTTGGTTTCTAATTGCCATACATGCATAGAAAGTCTTCTTTGTACCTGCTTGCCGTCAGACATAAGTTTAATGTTAAAAAAATATATTCTTTGGATGCAGTTTTACCTTAATATTGTTAAAGACATCTGATTGATATATGTTTAATGTTGATAAACTACACATAAGTATAACGTATGAATTATTTACAGACTCGATAAATATTCTTTAGTTGTGTAAATTTTCTCCCTTATATTTTTGTTCAACTTTTAATCAAATATTGCTAATATGAAACTTTTTGTTATACAGCCCCGTATAATACACGGGTCTATAACCTAGTGACCTTATATTTACAAAGATTGCCTATGCTATTTTTCATATGAGACAATCACCTGTAAGGGTGCAAACGAGTCGAGCCGAGCATGAGCTTACTCGACTCATTTTAATTTTACAGAGCTTGAGCTTATCTTGTCAAAAACTTTTCAAGTTCAAACTCAGCTCGAGTTTATTACTTAATTATTATTGTTATTTTGATGTTTCTACATCTAAATTTTTAATCATCTAACGTTATATATACATATTATTTGATTGTTTTGACATGTATGAATAAATAGTTCGTTTAGGCTCGTAAGCTGGTTCAAGCTCGATAGGTGAAACTTGAGCTCAGGATTGATAATTAAGACTTAGCATGTTTCGAGTATTTGATCGATCTGATCTCAAGTAGTCGCAAATGGCTCAACGCATTTGCACCCTAATCACCGGTATGTTAGACTACAAGACAATGAAATCTTTACTTTACTTGACTCGATTAAGGTTAGCAGATATTTAAATTGAAAATTAAATGTGATTTTTTTGCCAATATTTACGTTTTTACAAGAACATTATAAATAATAAAAATAAAAATAATTTCATAACAAACCGAGCATAGTTTGATAAAACATATGAACCTCACTCTGAACAGAACAATCTATTACATACACAAAACATATCCAGAACAGCTATATATAGTTCCTTTAGGACTTGGAACTGGACTGAGAAGCAGCAGCTTTGACAAGAGTCGTCGGTTTCACAACGCTCTTTGGGTTCAAAGCCTTCCGTATCTTGAAAACCGCCCACGCCGTCCCAATCGCATGCCCTGCTGCGTCCATCCCTGTGCTCGTCACCTTCCCCGCATCTTCACCATGCCTGTATTAACAGTCCCATTAATTTCTTAAGATGATCTTTTCCTTATAACTTACAACAGATGTCGTCAGATAGATGTTTAGTCTGGATACCCAACAAACCGTAAAAGAAATATCATAAAGTACCGGAACTTTTCCTCTACCAACTACAACTATAGATCCAGTCATGTTATGAAAAAACAAATTGTTTAGCTTTTAAGGTTCTTTGCTTTGATGTTCCTTCATATATTTACTGATTTCACCCCGACACATAGAAATTCAAATCTCCACTCTCTCACTCAAGTGAATTGGTTTGGAGAGCATTAAGAAGGCACTTAACTGACAAGTTATGACAACACAGTATTGTAACACACCCTCTTAAACCTCCCATGTACCAAGACAGATGGGTTAAAAACAAGAGCACTTACTTATGAGTAACAAGATCAGTTGTAACAGTTGATGTTGTCGACATAACATTTCTCCCGGCGTATTCAACCGCATCGCACACCTTGTCTGCACACGAAAAAGTTAATCATCTCGATTCACAAATCAGAGGCAAAGATTTGAGAAATGAAAACATACTGAATCCATCTAAGGAAGCAAGAATAATCTCCCCAGGAAGAAGGTTGAAGAACTTCTTTCCTGGCACCGAGTTCACAATTGCGCTCGTAAAGAATCCAGACACCTTCACCACTCCTGAAAGCAGCCCCTTCGCTATATTCTCTGACATTTTGGTCAGTTTCTTCACCCTTAACAACACACCAATATATTAAGATACTTTACACCACATAGTACAAACTATAAAAATACATATAGGTTCCTTCAGCTTGATACATATAATCTAGTTCACAGATAGTATGGTTTGACTACTTGACTACCAAAGTCAATATTGTTCATTCCCCTCAACGTTCTGGACTATCATCTGATTATTATAGCATCTTTCAAAAGGCTAATTAGGGGCGTTCAAATGTATTAGAAAAAGATTATAAGGTCGGTAGATAAAAATCACGACAATAATGAAATTAAAAGATCATTATAATAGATTAATAGTTGACTTTTAAAAGGAAAAAAAAGATCAAAGTTGAATACCTTTCCATTCTCCTCAAAGCTTGAGGACTCACTTCCGATTTCTGAGATGGTTTCATCCTCTTCTTCAACAACTCATTCCCCCACTTCAACCTATCAACCGTCACATCCCCACACCACAATATCCCTTTGATCAACTGACCCGACCCGGCAGCAATCATCCTAGCAACCGACCCACTATAATCCTCCACGTTGGGCGCCAACGTCGTCCAATAGGCCGCCGCCATAGCCTCCGGCGAGCCACCGTCCACCACCGCCACAGGCCCACCACCCTCCACCTCCTTCACCGAAAACGCACTGTACTCATCCAACACCCTATCCAGTTCTTCCGTACCTTCTCCGGTGATAGTCAAACCGTAGTTTATAAGATCTTCAGGTGCGACACTGGTTCCAGTTCCGGATTCTGAAGGCACACGGAGAGTGAAGAAGTAGTGGGATCCGTCGAGCTTCACGGCGGCTTCGTCTTTGGCTAAGGGCCATTGGATTTTGTCGCTGATGCGGGCCAGAACAGCGACCACGTTGCCCGATTGTCGGAGACGGATGATTTCGAACACCCCAGAAGCTAACTCGATGCTTTGTTCTTTGTCGATTAAGTGGACGATTGAGTCTGGGATTTTGATCACCACTTCCTCCGATGATTCAACGGGAACTGGTGGTTGTTGATCGGTGTCGGGGAACAGTTTCTCGGCTAGATCTTTGGCTTCTAATGATGGATACATGGAGTCGGATGAATGTTGTGGTGATGAAATTGAAGAGTGTGAATCTGGGTTTGTTTGATCGACTTGTGGGTAGAGAGATTTGGGGTTTTGTGATGCCATTTGATTTGTTTATGATGAATGATGATTGCAGAGAATTGGGGATATTTATTTGGATTGAAACTTAGAACTGAAGAAAGTGTGAGAGCGTAAAAGCCGAGTATCTGGTGACACGTGACATACACGGAAATGTCAGATGATTAACAACCGTGTGTACGTGGAGAACATGTTTTCTCATGGACACAGAATAAGTAAAGGGTTTTTTTAATTGTACGCTAGCCTACTTCATTGATTGTATTCACTAATTTTATTGTTCTTTAATACCAATCAAATTATAGTTTAACAACTTCAAAGTTTACATAAAATTAATAAATCTTATTGAAATTTGTATAATAATTAATAAATCTGTATCGCCTTTAGACTAATTTAATTGAAATTTGTATAATAATTAATAATTCTTTATAACTATTATAAGACGCAAACTTAAAATTTTGTATGAATGAAAATAAAATTAAACATTATACAATAATATTATAATGAAATTTTCGTACGTCAAAGGTTTTATTAATTATTTAACTTATTCACATATAAATATGAACATTCAAATACTATTGCACACTTACAAGCATTCATTTACATTCGTAATACTATTATATTTAAAACATATTGATTTTTATAAATGTGTACCAATAAATATTATTTAAGTTGAAAACACAATATAAGGTGTAAAGTTAACTGTAGATTATTACTTATATTATTTATTTATTATTATTAATTTATAAAAATATTTTTTATAGCTCTCGAGAGTTTGTTGTGAAAAAAAATTATACTGCTGTTATATAAAATTAAAATTTATAGTTGTATATTAAATAGTTGCATTTATTGAGTTTTCATCGTTAGATGGCAATTAAAGTAATACTGCATTTAATAAGAGTATTTAATGCTTTTATTATAATAGGATGTTATAGACTAGGGTGTAATTAGCAACACCCATAATTAAAAATTAGTAATGATCATTTTGACATTGTTAACTTATTTTTATTTATATAATTAATTAAAAACTATTTTTTATTTTAATTAAATAATATTTTTTATACTTTTATTATTATTATTATTTTCTCTTTACTCCACTCACAACCACTTTTAAAGATGCTAAACAATATATAGGGATTGAATAGTTATTTTCCAAATATACCGATTAATAGTAACATTTTCTCTTTTTTTCACTTACAGTCACTCAAAAACCATTTCATATAATATATAAAACACACTCACATAAGTTTAGGAATTCCACTGTGCATGCTCCAAGGCCAGAGAGTTTGATGGTTTAGGGTCCGGTTCTTTGAAAGAAGCTAATTTGGCTATCTGAGAAAAGTAGGTTTTAGAAAAAACTTATATGGTTTATTCGTCATAACTCACGTTTTTGTAAATTAATTACCACCAAATTTTCTATATGAGGACCATGATCCATGGACGCAAATAATTATAATCTTGGATGATTTATCGCAGGTGAGAATCAATCTATCAAAGTCAATTAGAAGTATCCCCAGGCACGGTTTTAACATTTTATTTTCAATAGACTATTTAATTGATACAAAATCATGTGTCATTGAAGTTCCCCATCTTGTTATTTCTTTAATCACCTAGTTATGTTTCATTGCCAATAAGATGCAATACATTAATGGTATAAGTGTGTAACTTCATACACCATCCATTGGAAACGAAATCTATCCTCTTAGGACAAGCATAGTGAGTTAAATCAACTCATTGACCTATTAAACCCAGCCTATTTATCACTAAACAATAATCTCTAACTAGGCTGGTTCTTTTGAAAATCATTAAATCTCATATTCAACTTAGGTATTTGGCTAATCCGGAATTCCATTTTTCGTGAAATAATAAGGTTCCCCTTAAAGTCAACTTTCTGGTTGCCTAGCCAAGCTTGATCATTTACCTACTTTAGTGTCATTAACAAAGAGAAATATGAATGTTCAATCCATCTTATGTAGCTTTTGGTGAATACTATGATACAATTGATTATCTTCTCACTACATGTAGTGTGGCTTAATCATTTTGGGATTTCAATCTCCGATGGTGTGGCATTTCCTTCCATTTTGTATTTGAAATTAGTGATATTATTAATGTTCATACTTACATTCATGGTTCCAAGAAAAGATGAAGGTGGTGCACTCTATAATTTTAACGATGATTTTGAAGTTTGTGGAAGGCTCGTAACTATCTTATCTTCAATTGTAAGCAAATCTTGGTTGCCATCTTAATCAAAGAGATCAAAATAATGATGCATTTGATGGTTTCTTTGTTGAAAGGTATGTATTAAGCCTTCATTTCTACTAATTTTTTTAAAGTTTAATCTCTATTCTAACAAACCTTCTTGTCCTATCATCCATCCAAAGTAGAAGCCATCAACACATTATCTTGGTGGTGATAATCTCTTACTTCTTATGTTATTGTTATCATTTTTTTGAGACTTTATATTTTGATTTGTACATTTCATTATTCTACACTTTCTCCTTGTAAATTGGTAGTAAGACATCCTAAAAATGACCATCATATTATAATCAAGATGTTAGGAATATGCTTGAAATGGTCAAGACAATTATATGAAATTTTATCTCTTGAACAATTATAACATGGACATCAACGAATCCTATTAGTAAAGATATTTAATAAATAAATATGTATAAATAATATATGATTATAAGTGGGGTGATTCTTTAGATGATGTGTTAATATATTAAAATTATGATTAACAAGTATTTTTGTCAAAAAATGAAAGAAAGAAGTTTCTAAGAAAAAACTAAAAAACCTAATTTCTTAGTATCATGGCATATTTGTAGAGTTAACTTATACGGGTCATAAAACGGTCAAAACTCAATATTTTAGATTGAGTTTTAAAATTAAGTTTAAAGAATCTAGTTTTTAATACAATTGGTCTCATGGTTGCTGGAGAAGGTTTTGTACCCCAAATGGTTGTAAAAGATTAAATTTAAAAGTAAATTTTCTCATAGATTGTTTAACCAACTTTAAAGATACATCTGTCTATGAGATTTTGTCAAAATGATGTGATTTTCTTCATAAACATAATTCAATGTATATATTTCAAACCGAATTAGTCTCACTTCGTTTCATTGAAATTTCTATCTTCA
>CM046029.1:5374042-5403335 GCA_025215565.1 Flaveria ramosissima
TCTGTGAAGAATAAGGGCTCTTCTATCAATATCATACCTCCACCCAATGATGTAGTTTGAAGTTTCTTGAGGTGGGGATGACATAGCTCTTGGTATACCTTCCTCAAAGAGACTCCTGATGATAGAGTCTATAGAGTCCACATTAATGTGAACTTGAGGAAGTTGCTGAGTATGCACAACTGCAAGTGAGGATGGTGAGTCCTCAATGTCCATACTGTCTAAAGAACTCCCAGGTTCTGTGTCTGTAATGACTTTCTTCCCCTTTTTGGTAGCATCACCCTCTTGCATAGGTGAGCTAGAGGTTAGGTCAACCATATTCACAGGTTCTTGTGTTCCTGGTTGAACTCTTCTTAAAGGTCTCCCAGCTAGTTTTTCCCTGAGATAAGATATCTCAAGTTGCTGATCATTGACCCTATTATGAAGGGTAGTCACCTGAGATTCAAGGTGACTAACCTTAGAGACTAAATAGGAGCATGTTTTTGACAGTTTTTGCACCTTTAGTCTCAGATTCCCCTCTTCTTCATCAGAAGAATCATTGGGGGATGAGATGATTGGACCAAAGTCCTCTCTCTCACCACCAGCTTTAGGTTCTTGTCTGCTGGATTTCCTCTGCTCATTGACATTCTCAGTTGAGATGTCAATGGGCTGAGTTGCCATGGTTGAGGTCTTAATAATGTAATCACTTGAAAAAGTGAGAACCTCTTCCATATGGATATCCTGAACAGGTTCAGAAGTATCCACCTTAGTTATAGGTGACTGATGTGGGCTAGACTGAGGAGACTCAGGAGTACTCATCTCTCTTTGAGTAGGGGAAGAGAAGAGAGACTCATGGTACTCACTGAAACCTAAGTCTTCATCACTATAGAATGAAAGGTTGGGAATGGGTTTATTTAGATCTAAAGGCTGGGGATGGTAACTGTCCCCTGAAGGTTGTTCACTTGAGTGTTGAGACTCAGAGTGAAGGCTTAAGGCAGTTGGGCTTGTGAGCTCATCAGGGTGAGCATGAGGAACCTCAGCCCTGATTGTTGAAGAGATGGGAGTGTTTTGCTCCTTAGGGGAAGTGGGAGCTCTAGTGTCCACTTCCTCCTGTATTGGTGAGTATATGGGGACCTGCACAGACTCAATAGCTTGAGCAGGGGTTCGTTTGGATTTTCTTTGGTAGGTGAGGATTACTTGTGGCCTTTTTGATGGTAGAGAGGTATAGGTGTGTGGGTTCAACACCAGCTTGTGTTGCTAGGTTGTCACCTTGAGCAATGAGCTCTAACATTTTGGGGACAAGGGCTGTTTCTACCCCTGAGAAGCCTACAGTTGGCTTCTTCATGATTTTAAAGATGCCGGGCTTCATCTATCCCAATTTAAGAATATTATCTGTTTCCCTCAACTGTGAGCCCAGTTCACAGTTGAGAATGTGTTGAACATATCTAGGAAACATATAATACTCTAAGGAGTCCAAGTTAGCAAGCAAATTTGTATAGACAAATTGAGAGTACCTGAACTTGACCCCTTGAACCATTCCATGCACTATAAAGGAGAGATCCTCAGGAATCTGGTCCCACCCTCCATGCTTGTTTGACAAGCTGTGGATAACCACATGGAGTAGGTATTTCCACTGGGATGAGACCTTCCCTTTCCTAAAGGTCTTTATGGAAATCTCCCTCATAGTCCATCTGCTTAAAGGAATGATTGACAGCTTCCATTGGGAAGGAACACTCACCTTCTTCATCATCCAGCTGCAAGTGAGTGTTGATGATGGCCGGAGTGATGAAGATTGTCCTCCCTTGCACTGTGGCAGACAGTGCCTTCTCACCATCCATGATGACCTCTTGGCAGGTCTTCCAAAATTCAAGTAGATGATCCTCATAGAGAGTAGGATCAATGGTTAGGGAGGTGAAGTAATTTGATAAAGCTAAGAAACGGCAAATCTCTGAGAAACTATCATCTTTCTGAGAGCTTAACAGAGCAACCTGGTTGTGTTGCCTGTGAAGTTGCATGGAGAAATCTGGGTTGTTTCTGCGGTTAAGGTTGGCCATTTGAGAAGCTTAAGGATGAAGAAAGATGAAAAGCAAAGGAGGTTTGGAAATTAGGTTTGAGGAATAGTAGAATTGAAGAAGATAGTGAGGGAGAGGGGGAACCTTTGGGTATTTATGTGAAAAGGATTTGAACCAAAGTTAATGAAAAAGGATAAACTTTGAAATCCGAATGTCGGTCCCACCTCTGAAAAAATAGTTTACTTTTGCTCAAAAAGTAGTTTTCTTGGAATTCGAAAAGCTTCCGAAGGTAAATTATCTTCGGAAGTTTTAATAAAAAAATGCTTTCGAAGCTAAAATGACTTCGGAAGAATTTCCTGAGAGTTTTGAAAATTTTGCTTCGGAAGAGAAATAAAAACTTGAATGCTTTGTATATAAAACAACAAAGCTTTCGAGAGTTAATTTTGCTTCAGAAGGAAAAAGTCTTTGAAAACAAATAAGTGTCTGAGACAAGTATTTAAGCTTCGGAAGATAGATTGAAACATCTTCCGATGGTAAAATTTCTTAGACAGTTATTTATTTTGAAGACATGATTTTCTTCCGAAGGATCAGAAAATTTTCAAGAATCTAAGGAAAATCTTCAAAAAGGATTTTTTATCCAAAGAAAACATGAGCTTATGAAAGTGATGAACTAGACAACTTAGGACACACATATTTTAAGAAATAATTAGAATTAGTTTTTAAGAAAAATCTACTCAAAGTTAATCATCCCAATAGCTGATATTGGATATTTAAATCTCTGTTCATCAAAAGCTTTTGTAAACAAAGCATCATATTTTTCATGTGTATGAACTTTGACTAGTTTAATTAATCCCTTTTTATTGTTATCTCTTATTAAATGATACCTGATATTGATGTGTTTGGTCCTTGAGTGCTGCACAGGGTTCTTAGTGATAGAGATAGCACTATTGTTGTCTATATGAATAGGAGTCTACTTGAAGTTAAATCCATAGTCCAGCATCTGATTTTGAATCCAAAGCACTTGAGCACAGCAACTTGCAGCAGCAATGTATTCAGCCTCAGCAGTTGATGCAGACACACAGGATTGTTTCTTGCATTGCCATGAGACAACCCTTCCACCAAGGAACTGACATCCCCCAGATGTAGACTTTGCAGTCATGTTGCAACCACCATAATCACTATCTGTATAAGCATACAGATTGAAGTCAGGATTCTTTGGATACCATAAACCAAGTGTTGAAGCACCTTTGAGGTATCTTAGAATCCTCTTGACAGTGATGAGGTGAGACATCTTAGGGTTGGCTTGATATCTTGCACAAATACATGTAGCAAACATGATATCAGGCCTGCTAGCAGTAAGATACATAAGAGACCCAATCATAGCCCTGTATAAGTGTTCATCTACACACTCCTCCTCAAGATCAGGTCCAAGGGAGTGGTTTCTAGCTATGGGTGTCTTAGCAATCTTACAATCAGTCATGTTGAACCTCTTGAGTATGTCCTGAACATACTTTGACTGACTTATGAAGATACCATCTTCAACTTGCTTCACTTGAATTCCCAAAAGAAATTGAGTTCTCCCATTGCACTCATTTCAAATCTGTCTTTCATCAGCTTCTCAAAGTCTTTGCAGAGCTTTGGATTAGTTGAACCAAAGATGATGTCATCCATATACACTTGAACTAGCAATATGTCATTTCCCTGTCCTTTGATGAAGAAAGTTCCATCTATAGTACCTCTCCTGTATCCATGTTTGCAAAGATACTCAGACAATGTCTCATACCACTTCCTGGGTGCCTGATGCAGCCCATAAAGAGCTTTGTCAAGCTTGCAAACATAATCAGGATGATTAGGGTCTATAAAACCAGGTGGCTGTTTAACATACACCTCTTCATCAATCACTCCATACAGAAAAGCACACTTCACATCAAGTTGAAAGATCTTGAAGTTCTTGGATGCAGCAAATGCAAGGAATATCCTAACAGCTTCTAATCTTGCTACTGGAGCAAAGACATCAGTGTAGTCAATCCCTTCTTCTTGTGTGTATCCTTGAACAACTAGTCTAGCCTTGTTCTTGATGATAATGCCTCTATCATCCTTCTTATTCCTAAACACCCATTTGGTTCCAATGGTAGTCTTCCCATGAGGAAGAGGACAAAGGTTCCAAACTTTTTGCCTTTTGAATTGAAGCAACTTTTGTTGCATAGCTTCAACCCAACTTCCATCCTTTAGAGCCTCATCAACTTTCTTTGGCTCTATCTGGGATAAGAAACAAGAGTGAAGACAAACATTTGCTTCATGGGTTTGTCCTCTTGTTCTTACCCCTGTGACAACATCTCCAATGATGTTTGTGGTGGGGTGAGACTTGTGGATCCTAAGATGAGGGATCATAACAAGTTACTAAGAAAGATCTAAATTTGAGAAATTTTGATCTGGTATAGATGATTCACCCTCCGCATCACCATACTTATCAAGATTGACTTGATCCAATGAGTGTGTGACATCATTGATGTTGTCATCTATGGTGTGGTTATTAGCATCAAGGAATTCTTGATCACTTTCACCACCACCATTGTTGTCTTCCACAATTGAGGTATCTTTATCTGGTTGTGAAGCCTCTGAGCTGGAATTTAAAGGCACCTCAGATGTATCAGCTGAGTTTGTCATTGTAGTGCTGATAGAAACCTCATTTGCTGAAGTAGTTCCAACTGGAGCTGAAGATGTATGAGTTGAAGGTCTTCTTAGCTCAAATCTTGGATCAGGATCACCTGTATCTAAATTTTCTGCTGATCCTGAAACATTCTCACAAGATTTGTTAAAAAAGTTGGTAACTAAATCAAGATCAAATAGCCAAACAGGACCAGAACTAGCCATATAGGGTGTGTGTTCATTGAAAGTCACATTGGCTGACTCCTCAATAATTCTAGTTCTGTGATTGTATACTCTATAAGCCTTAGCCTGAGAAGAGTATCCAATGAAGTGTCCATCATCTGATTTCTCAGCAAATTTAGTAATTTGATCTTTGGTATTCAAGATGATGCAAGGACATCCAAATGACCTGAGAAATCCAATGAAAGGTTTTTCTTATGCCAAAGTTCATAAGGAGTCTTACCATGTGTCTTAACTACTAAAACTCTGTTTTGCACATAGCAAGCAGTGTTTACTGCCTCTGCCCAGAAGGTGATGGGCAGTTTAGAGTCAGACAACATAGTTCTTGCAGCTTCAATTAGTGTCCTGTTCCTCCTCTCAGCAACACCATTTTGCTGAGGAGTCCTGGGAGCACTATATTGTCTTGTAATACCTTTTTCATCACAAAATGTATCAAGGGTTTGATTCTTGAATTCAGTTCCTTGATCACATCTTATGGTTTTGACCTTGTGATCACTTTGATTCTCAATTTTTTAGATGAAATTCTTCAGAATCTCAGGGGTCTCATCCTTAGTTCTGAGAAAGAAAACCCAAGTGAATCTTATAAAATCATCTGTGATCATCAAACAATAAGAGGTCCTTCCTAGACTCAATACACTGGTGGGGCCAAAGAGATCCATATGTAATAAGTGTAGGGGAGTAGTGATGGAGTTTCTTTCCTTACGATTGTGAGATACCTTATGTTGCTTCCCTTTCAGGCATGCAACACAATGATCATCACTTGTAAACTCTTTCTTTGGCATTCCAGTTACCAAATCATGTTAAATTAGTTTATTCATGTTCTTAAAGTTTACATGGCACATTCTTTTATGCCATAGGAAAGACTCATCACTATTGGCTTTAGACAGAAAGCATGAAACTTCTCCAGAGGAAGATGTTTCTTGCAAGTCCATCTTGTACATGTTCCCTTTCCTGGGGGCTCTAAGCAGGATGTGCTCATGAGGAATGACCATTCCAGGCTTGAGAACAATGCACTCATGCTCAGTAAAGAGCATGTTATGACTCTGATCACAAAATTAGGATACACTTAGAAGATTATACCCAAGCTCCTTGACAAAGTTCACCTTTTCCATGCTGAGCGTACCATTTATGACCTTGCCCCTTCCAGAAATGTAACCACCTTCATCTCCTCCAAAAGCAACTGGTCCTCCATCAATCCTCTCAAAGTTATGGAGTAGTGACCTATTGCCTGTCATGTGCCTGGAACAGCCACTATCAATGATCCAGACATTCTTGTTTGTCTTGAGCTGTTCCTGCACAAAGAAAATGATTAGTTACATTTGGAAACCCAAGCCTTATTTGTCTTGGGCTCACTAAGTATAATAGAAGGTAATGCAACAGTGATAGATCCTATGGTTGTGCTAGGAGGATCTTGAGCTGTTGTTGATGGAGAATTTTCAGTCACTTGGTCTTTCTTAGACTTCCACACCACCTTTGGAGTTTTGGACTTGACCTTCAAAACTTTGGAAGCTTTTGGGACTTCGGAAGTTTTGATGACTGAACCTTCGGAAGATTCTGCAGTCACTGCAGCAGACTTCAGTGCTTCGGAAGAATTCCTTTCTTCCGAGACTAACTTCTCTTCCGAAGGTAATTTTCCATTTGCCTTCTTCTTAGATTTGGAGCTTCCGAAGGAAACAGATTTTCCTTTCGAAGCTTGAATCTTCTTGGAACTCTTTGAAGTCTTTGTCTTGGTCATATGGACAACACTTTTAGGATTGTATGGACAATCCTTAGCAATGTGAGAGGTACTTTCACACATGACACACAACATTTTCTTCTTCATAAGAGTCTTCTTATGAGAACAAGACTGTCTTTGGTCACATCCCTTCTCCACCTTCATCTTTGCAGATGCTGAGACAGTTCTTATGGGCTTGGAACGTTCTTTGAGTTTGATGGTCCAGGCTGTGCAGCAGTGGTACACAGCAGATCAGTCTTCTTCTTGGTACTGAGATGATTTGAACAAGAACCAGAACTCTTAGCTGAAGAGTTTTGGTTGATGTCTTCAGTCTTTACTACTTCAAACCCTGCAGATATAAAAACTTGTTTCTGCTTAGAGTCAAAAGTAGCCTTGATCTCTTGAGCCTTTCTTGCTTTTCTTTTGCTCTTCCTGATCAAATTCTTTCTCATTGACTTGGTCATCACAGTAATTTTCTTCTCCTCAGAAGAATAGTGGCCCTTCTTAGAATCCTCCTCTTCACTTTTTCAGAGGAATTCTTCACTATCTCTTCTTCATCCTCTTCACTTATAGGATCTATGAGAGGAAGCTCATCTTCACAAGTTCACACCTAGGAGATCTTACAGACAAGATTGTGTGTGGAGGAGCTATCTCATTGGATCCCAGTCCCTGTCTATTTTGATAACACACCTTGTTGTGTAGGGATGAGGATATCATGTTCTTGAAGGTCTCTTCTTCAAGAACACTCTTTTCTGCCCTGGCTTTGCTGATCACAAGCTCAGCCTGGCACTCAGTCAGCTTGGTTATGAGATCTTTGATTTGAGTCCTAAAATCTGTATGCTCATGTTTTAGAACTGAAATAGTTTTCTCTAAGTCCTCTATCTTTAGTTTATAACTATTTTCAGACTTTCTAAAATCAGATTTTAAAAAGTTTAAGGACTCAAGATCAGATCTCATCTCCAAGTTATAGGACCTGTATCTATTAACTTTAGCAATGCATTCAGGAGTACAGAGATGTTCCAATACCTTGGCTTCATCATGATCTGCCATTAGTGCTTGGTTTGGAGAAGCATCTTCTACCTGAAAGCTCCAGTCAAAGCCTCATTCTTCAATAGCAACAGCAGCTTGTTGCTTTGGCTTCTCATTCTGGGGGGCTTTGTCAGTGTAGTTTGGTCTGGTTTGTGCTTGGCCACCATTTGTTCTGGGTGCCTTACACTCTCTGGTAAAATGGCCCATTAAGTTACAGTTGTAACACTTGACCTTGCCTTTGTCCAAGCCAAACTTTCCACTAGTTGCATTGCTTGGAAACTTCCTTCCAGTTCTCTTGTAGAACTTCTTGGCTCTGTGAGTGAGAAGAGCCATCTGCTGGACTATTTCCATGTATTCCAGATCATCTGGATGGATACAATCCAGGTCTTCAAGAGTGAAAAGAAAGTTACCACAACTTTCATTAGTAGACACAAAAGCTTGAGAAGAGCTTGTCTCTTGGAATGGGCTTCCTTGAGTGTAGTTCTCCCTGGGTGTCTCTGGGAAAGTGATGAAAGGACCCTTTGGTGAATTGTCAAGGTAGCATATGAGATGATGTTGGGGTTCTATGCTATCCCTTTCAACCACGTGCATGGCTGAACCCAATTGATTGTTGGAGTTGCCAGATGAACCTTGCATGTTCATCTCCATCTGGTAACCACTGAGAATCCCATATAACTCTGTCAGAGTAAGAGCTTTGAGATTTTCAGTCCTCTTGATCACCACACAATAGTGTGTCCATTGCTTAGGAAGTGAGGACATGAACTTCCTTACAATGTCTCTATTCTCAAAAGGAACTCCTCCATCCACAAGGGTATCCACTAAGAATGCTTTTCAAGGAAGATGTATATTGCTCTCAAATGTTTTACATGCTCTCAAATTTTTTACAAATGTTACAAGACATAGTTCTTAGAATTGTTTACACGAGACATTTAATACTACATCATACAGTCGGCCATACTTTGAAGGCCAGCTGGAACATTAATCTAGACAACAAGATCAATGTAAAGTCAAAAGGCAGATTGCTTATTGACTAGTGACTATGACATGCCATAGCTCACATACTAATCTATTACCAGAAAGATAAAAGTACAATGAATGAAAAGTTACAGACTCAATGACCATAATCTACAGTTGACAAAAGTATGGAGATAATCACCAACTGTTATAAGTTGGTGAGTTATCAAAGACGACAACAGAAAACAGTTCAGCTTTTGTCAAAAGCATGTTAGATAAAGCATGTCTTCTCTGTCTTTGGAAGAAATCAGTCTTCAAGCTTCAGAGGACTTTGTCTTTGCAGCTTCGGAAGACTTCACTTTTGGCTTTGGAAGAATTTGGTCGTTGGCTTCGGAAGATTTGACACTTAGCAAATTTTGTTCTGTAATGTCAAATCTTCCAAACTATCTTCTTTGTATTTCAATATGCATGTTGAGAGATCTTTTGTTTGCATTAGCCTCTAAGATAACTCCTACAGTAGGGTTTACCAATATGTTTGGTAAGTCGTAGTGTAAGTCATTTTTAGGTTAAGTCTTTAAGTTTGTTGTTCATTTTATTGGGTAACTTGACACATTAAAGGTTGTTTAGGATATTATTAACAATGTATACTTATCATATGTTCTAACCTTAATAATATTAACTATGACCTAGATTATTAACTAATAACTTCAACTTTTACGTACCTACTAATGACATGCGTTAAAGTACCCAAAATAGATTGATATATTTCTTGGGAAATAATGTAATGACTAAATATATCTCCTAAGTTTATGTACATATAAAAACAGGCTCTAACCATACCCTTATATCCTTTTTAAAATCTTTTTCCCCATGTAGGTTCACTACAGTAACATTACAGATAGCTAATTGTATCTTGGTCGTTTGGGGGTCCAAATCTAAGTGTTAGCTGATGTTCTTATATGCGTTGGAAAGCTAAGACATTAAGGTAACTTTTGACACCAAAATAATGGTTGTTGGTTAAGTATTCAAAAGTTTATGGCCTTGAAAATTTGGGCCAAACATTCCATCAGAAATCAACTTTTGGCACTTCAATTGTTTTGGGCTTTTGGGAGGTAGATATCCATAAAATTCACGAGACCTGTTAGTTTAGAAAGTTGACTTCTTAAACATAACTTTAGTCTCAAGAAATAAATTATTTGGTTTAGTTTTTACCAATATACATCCTTCCAAAGTTTGGGTCTAATATTCTATCGGGTTACTGTCTACTCTACGATTTTGGCTTTGTCACTATATTTAGAGAGTTTTGAATAGAAACTATAAATATGCTTGTTACAACACTAAAAGTAAATGTGAAATGTATCTATTTCATGCTCCTAATCATCGTTTAGGTATGATTTTTTGAATGTTTAAACTTCTGCAACATAAGTGTAACAAAAACCTATTTTGATCTAGTTTACATGGTAGTTCTAGATTTGACTCCCAGGTTGTTATGGGACCTTATTAATGAGTGATACAACATGTAACATGTTTATTTAAAGTAACATTAAGTTCATATCCAGTGATAGACGTAAGTACCAGAAGAACGCGTACTAACTAGATGAAAACTTGGGCTTCTTTGTCTCTTCCCTCCTTGGTCGAGCAGTATCAGCAAACAGCTTTTTTGGAGCTATGTTTGAGCAGGGTTTAGTGGTGTTTTAGGTGTGAGAAATCAGCTAGAATCATGGTGTTTATATAGGGTCTTTAGGGTGGAATATAGTCAAGAGATGCCTAAGCATCTTTGAACAAGACAACCCTTGATGGATGGGATGGGTCTTTCTTGGATAGCAGGAGCTGCAGTGTTCTTGAGCCATTGGTTAAAGATTTGTAATCAAGAGTTGAAGTGATGGTGGTCAAGGCTTCCTTAACCATTGGTTAAAGATTTGTTCTCTTGGTAACTGGCATTATAATTATGGTTGTTTTAAGGTTGTTTCAGTAGCAATAATAGTGTAGTAGATAACAGCATTTCAGGAGTGTTCGTCAAGGTTCAATCACTATTAGTTTAGATTTATATTAATGGTAATTAGGTTATAACTAGGGGGATTAATTTTGTTTTGAGGCTGTTTAGCAGCCCACATCGAGCAACCCAAGGAACCTATTGCAAGTCTAGTTATTATTCGTTAGAATGTTATTCGGTTTTGAATAAATCATTAATACAAGGTTCGATTATTTTCCTTTCGTAACTGATAGTTACACTTGAATTTTCTTAGATGTGAGAGACTAGGGTACTGAAATCTTCTCCATTTACTGCCCGAACAAGGTCCGACATGGACCATTCGGTAGGTAATTGCCTTTTATTTGATTCTAGTAAGTGAATTAATTGATTTGGGATGCTTTCCAAGACTTCATCAAATGATGGAACGCTTTGGACATCAGATTTTGGACTTTCAATAGTTGTACCCATGACTCAAAATTTACTTGCCAAGCTACATGAAAGAGATTTCCGGAAGTCCATAGAAAAATTATTGCCAATTGCCCAAAGAGAGAAGTAAAAATATTCTGATAAAGACGTTCTGCAGTAATATCATCATGGCTCTCAAAGTCATATGCGACATTAGGCGTGATAAATTCATGGATTTTTCATTACTAATTTTTTTATATTGTAAAATATTCTCTAGTTTCCATTCACTAGAGGTTTATGTATGTTGCATGTCGCTTGCGTATTGTTTTGCTAGGAAATATATTCTAGATATGATGCAATTTCATACAAAAATGATAGATTGATATGTTAATAATTACACATACAAATAATGTGTATTCAACCCTATTTTGTGCATTTTTGGTTGTGAAACATTCAATTAGACAATTATATATGTTCATATTAAATGTTTTAGGTTTCCAAAGGGAGGTTGATGATTTTTGTGGAAAAACTCGAGATTTTGTGAAGCTTAAGGAGAAAAACATTCCGACATGCTCATATTCAGACCAACATGCCCATGTTGAAAAGCTGAAAATTATTTTTTGTTAACCCGATACAAAACATGCCCATGTTACTTATAAACATGGCCATGTTCGATTTGAGATTGTGATTTATACCCAATTCTCCCCCATTTGAGAGCAATTCAACTTTTTACCTCAAACCCTAGCCTCTATCACCCCTTTAAGTGATTTTAGGTCTACTTCATGAGTTCTTGAGAGATTTAAAGGCCAAGATTGAAGATTTTACACATTCAAGAAGGATCTAATATCATCCACCCTATTTCCACTCAAAATTGTTTTGAATTTCTTTAGATCTACTATGAGTTCTTCCATGTTCTTGAGTTTGGGTGTGTTTTTTGTAAGCTTCATGGGCTAAACACTTATATCACTTGGATTTGATGAAACCTAGCATGATTTAACAATTTCTATATGATTCTTGGTGATGTTTATTTTGATGCTACGATGAAGCTTGATTATTCTTCAATGATTGTGTGTATTTGTTTTAGTTTGACGAAATGTTCAAACTTGTGGGTGTGTAAGCATGTTATGTTGGAAAACTTCATGCTCTTACAAGATGATAACGTGTCAATAATTTGGTGTTTAATTGATCTAAATGTTTGATTTTACATCATGATTATGGTGGAACATGTTGAAGTTGTTTGTATTTTGGATTATAGGTGATTGGAGCTAAAGAAAACTTATTTTGGATAAAAAAATGCAAAACGGGAATCCAGAACTATGTTTGGTGAAACATGAAGAGTATGGAAGAAGCGGGATGGAAATCAGAGCCCGAGAAGTGAAGAAATGCAAAAACCTAAAGTTCAAGACCATGGTAACGTAAAATGGGCATAACTTGAGCTACGAAAAGAGTTACGTGGCCCACCACCTGTCAACGGAAAGCTCGTGAAAAGTTACATGTGAAAATTAAAAATTCACAGGGGCCCGGCGTATTGATGGGCGTATTGTCCAAAAATTCTAGATGGTCGGCGTATGATACGCCGGGTATGGGCGTATGATACGCCGGTGGCCTAACAAATCCCTATTTTCATGGGATTTCAAGTTTATTTAAGCCAAAACAACCCTATTTCAATCTAGAACTTCTTGGAGACGAAAAAGTGACGAACTTGAGGTGATTTTTGGTGTTCTAAGGCTCCCCAAATCATCCACAAACATTCTCCAAGTGAATATTGAAGATTGAACGAAGATGATGCGTAGCTAGGTTCTCTTGATTGCTTTCAGGAGTACGATTCTTGTAAAGTGAGACGATTGGTATGATTGATTAGGTTTTTCTATTAAACATTGATCTATTGAATGCAACATTATGTTTTGATTGATTTAAACGATTTACTTATAAATAAAGTTGTTTGCTTGATTATTAGTTTTTCGGTTTCCTTGCATCGTGAACTCATTAAGAAAAGTAGGAAACGTGATATAAGTGAATTGGTAACAGTGTGAATGAACGAGTCTTAAAAGATTATTCCTTTGTTATCACTTTAATCAAAAGCAAAGATCTTGAAGTATTGTTTCTTATAAACCCTAATTTAAAAGTACCAATTGTTGATCTTGCAGAATTAGAAACCCGGAAGTGATTGTTTCTTAATATTTAATCAAATTCATTCTAAAGTTTGTTGCTTTATGCAATTGTTCTCATTGATTCATTTAGAGTTTTATTTTCTAATTATAAAGTTTGAGTCTTTTAGTAATCGAGTCGTATTCGTTAAAATCTTTCCACATATTCCCTGTGGATACGACCTTACTTACCCTTACACAATAAAGGTAGCTAAGATCGGTTATTTAACTTGTTTTTGATCGAGTCTCGACCAGATCAAAATGGCGCCGTTGCCGGGGAATTAGTGCGCTTAGTGTTTAATTGTTTTTACTTGATTTTCTTACAAAATTATAAAAAACCCAAAAAGATTTTACTTTTCTGTTTTTCGTTTCAATTTGTTTTTTTGTTCAGTATTACGCGAGGTATTTGTGTTTTCTTGTTTGCAGTTGACCGTTACGTTAATGCATACAAGATTTTCAGGAAGGAACTCACCATTGCACTTTGATCTAGAAATTGAGAAAACTTTAAGAGGGAATCGTGTGTTTCACAAATCATCAACTTCAAGGATTTCTCAACTTCGTGGTCAAACAAGATCTAAAGAAGGTACATCTTCAGCAACAACTCAACGGATTTTCAATAGGCTTTCAAGAACTCCCGAAAGTAACCAAGCAAGAAGAATGAATAATCCAGAAAACCAAGAGGGCCACAAGCCAACCAACCCTTGGGAGACATCCCCTTCCCTGTGTTTCCCCCACCTGATGATCCTCCACCTCAACCACAACCAGTGCAACCTCAACCCCAGGGGGCGATCCTTGTAAATCAAGGGGTGCAACACCAACCTCCTCCCATAACTTTCCAACCAGCACCTAATGTTTGGATCCGTTATCCGGGTTTTCAGCATGACGTGGAAGGGAGTCATCATAACACTAAGGATCGGTTTTCAGTCGAAGGTAGTCACCATACTAATGATGTGGAAGATTGGATTGAAGATCAAGTTAACATGGGTGGACCAAACCAACATGACTTTGAGGATTATGAAAACCAACCAGGATATCAAAACCGTCATCAAGGTGGTTATGCTTAACCACCCATTCGCAACAACGTTGGAGGTCAACCATTTAATGGCATATCTGCCAATCTGGGAGCACAACATCATGTACCAACACATGGTGTGGATAGTCACCCTTAAAGACAAGGCCAAACAATGAATCCTTATCTCTACCATCAGTAAGTATTTACACATGGGTACAAATGCAACAACAATTCTTGGATGAATACTATACTTCCCAAAGGACAAGTGATGCAAGGCGAGCCATCCGAGGATTTACACAACAATCAGGTGAACAGTTTCATGAAGCTTTTCATCGATTCAAAGAGATGTTAAGAACTTGTCCACATCATGGCATAGCGAAGTGGGAGTTGATTTCAGCCTTCTATGATGGGTTATCACCGGAGGATGCAAGAGATGTAAATTCCACAAGTGCAGGAACATTCACCTTGAACCATGAAGATGATGATTGGGATATTCTTGAGAGGATGAGTGTCATCTCCAAGAAGCATGCACAATCAAGCCGAAGGTCGAGGGGGTCAAGTGTGAAGATGGTGAATGATCATATGGCAATGGATAGAATTGCGGTTTTGGAACGAGAAATGCGAGCCTCAAAGTTGAAAAGAGTGGTATGGCAAACATATCTAATGAGTATTAAGTGTGTGACATGTGCAATGACATCGGCCATACATCGATGATTCGCTGCTTGAATTTGGGAAAGAGTGAAGAAGTACATCAATTACAAGGCCAAGGAGAAAGGAAGACATATGACATGAATTCCAACACCGATCATCCCGATCTTAGAAATCACCCAAATCTTAAATATGGTAATTCTACTAACCAATTGAATCCTCCTTTTCAGGTGCCAAATCAAGGAAGAAACCAATATCAAGGCCGACAACAAAGCTATAATCAAGGCGGCTACCAAAGGAATAACTACAATCAAGGGAATTACCAACAAGGAGGTCAATACCAACAAAGGAATCAACAACCGCATCAAGAGACTTCTACAAGTAATGGTAATGATAATGCAATCCTTGCGGCGATTCAAGACCTTGAAAAGGAGATGAAAGAGTTTAAGCAATTCAAAGAGGTGCAAGAAAAGACCAATAAGGCCATTGCAAAGCAACTAGGA
The DNA here is from genome assembly GCA_025215565.1 of Flaveria ramosissima. Classification (NCBI taxonomy): domain Eukaryota; kingdom Viridiplantae; phylum Streptophyta; class Magnoliopsida; order Asterales; family Asteraceae; genus Flaveria; species Flaveria ramosissima. Next base: position 5,389,304 of record CM046029.1, read on the forward strand.
CAATTAGCTGAACAATTGTCCGAATGGGAACAGGGGAAGCTTCCAAGTGACATAACCAAGAACCCTCAACATCAAGCCTCAAGTTCAAAGAACATGTACATAAACTTGGTTAGTATTGTTCCTAAATCTACATGTTTTGATTATGATTTAACCTCTACTCCTCAAATAGTTGCAGTTAATAATAAGGAAGGTGATGAAGAAGAAAGAAGTGAAAGAGAACCAATCCGTCCCATTCAAGTTGGGAAATTCAAAATCAAGAGTGCACTTTTGGATTATGCAGCCGGTGTGAGCATCCTTCCTGGGAGCTTGTATGACCAATATGACTTTGGTCCATTACACGAAACCGACAACACAGTGGTGCTTGCTGATTCAACATGGAAACAACCATGAGGAATGGTCAAGGATGTCATCAGCAAGCTAGGGGAGTTCTACTACCCGGTGGATTTTATGGTGCTTGATTATGCACCTGTAAGGACGAATGAGCAACCAAAGGTAATTTTAGGGCGCCCATTCTTGGCAACAGCTAAAGCTCAAATCAATTGTCGAGATGGAATCATCGACATGACATATGAAAGCCGTAAGTTGTTCTTTAATGTTGTTTCAAAATCAATTACATATATGGTTAATAATGATTGTTCGAAAATAAATGCTACTAATAGGTGTGCTCCTCCTTACATATCACATATAAGTGAGGACATCACCAAGGAAAATGGTTTTGATCCTACAGGTTTGAGCTTGAGAATGAGGAAAAGGAGGAGAATATGAAAGTGGAGTCACAAAGGAATGAGAAACCAAAACGAAAGTTTAAGATAGGTAAGCCACCAGATGAGGAGAATGCATGGGGCAAAGAAGAGATGTTTGACCCTTATGGGAGCAAACAAGAGAATCCATCAAGCAATGAGAAACAGTTCTCCAAAGAGAAATTTGGAGAAAAGCACTCAATACGACCACCCTAAGTGGTCGCAGCTAAGGTCTGGCTGAAGACCTAAAACTTAGCGCTTGCGGGAGGAAACCCGAGAACTTTGTGGGTGTGTTCACTAGAAACCCTCACGAGACTACAACTCGTCCACTCGGGTCTAACAAAGGGTTCAAAGGCTTGTTGCATATGCTAAATGCAACCGTGATTCCTACGAAAGTGAGTTTTACTTCTTTTATTAGTTTTTGTGTCCTTTGCTTTGTTTTTTTAGCTAGTTCATCATGCAAAAGACGCAAGCACTCAAGTGTGGGGAGGGGCAAGTCCCTTACTAAAAGCTTTCACTAATGATCAGGTCTATGTACTCCTTCCTTATCTTGCTTATTAATCATTACCATGTTTATTCATGTTGTAAAACCATACATTAGAGACAATGTATCCCAAGTGTGGGGATAAGGTGAGCAATTGAAAGAAAATTTTGAACCTTTTTGAAAAATTAAGCAACTTTGAAAAACTTGTCTAAGTAAACTTAAGTGTACATGGAACTCAAAATTTTACATACATGGTTTATTGTTACTAGTTTGTGCACTTATGGATCCTTTGGCATGTTTGTTTTAAAATTAAGTAATGCACCCTAATCATGAATCTTCATAAAAGTAGGTGAAAGTCCTAGGTGGTGTAACAAACCGATTGTAGATAACATACATGCTACATATTTTATTACCTCTTTCCACCGTTTCCGTGAGAGTTGAGCCTAATTAAGAGACTCATAGTACATTGTGAGTTACTTTATTTCTTAGCATAAAGAGGGAATCCACGGTGTGCCTACAAGTTAGAACTTGTGTAATTAATACATATCGAGATCATAGACCAATGTGTGCATTAATATGATAGAGGCATTAGGATTAAGCCATTTGTTTAAACCCTTCTTTTTAATTTCGTACCCACAAAATCTCCCTATAGATACCATGTTGAGCCCCAACTTGTTTTTTTAAGCCAAAACAATAAACCCACAAGCTTTAAGCCTTTGTGTTAGAACCTTAGGAGGTGAATCCAATCCACAAACTAGAAGAGTTACGTCAATAGTAGTCCAATAATAGTAAAGTAAGTTGTTGTACCCAAAAAAAATAAAATAAAATAAAAAAAGAGAGAAAAAACACAAAAGCTAAATATGAGGTCAAAATGACCAAAATATGTAGCAACAAAAATAGTATGAGAAGTTGTTACAAAGAATGCAAACAGAAGAATCACATCGACAAATAAGACGTCTATTATGTTTAAGTTAGATTTCATTCTCCTTTAGCCAATCTAAAATCCCTTTCAATCCCACCTTAACCCAAGCCTAACATTACCACCCAAGAAAGACCTCTTGATTTTTGTATTATATTGTGTCAATTGATGACGATTTGATTAATATACGAGCTTATGATTAGTATGTGCATTCGTGGTTTAAGAGCTCCATAAACACTAGTATATCATCACTAGTTCACAAAATAAACCGAGAGAAGTGTTTATTGTGAGGAATGTGAAAGCATAAATGTTTGAAGCAAAAGGTGAGTATATGCCAACCAAAGATTTCAAATGCAAATAGTATTGAATGATTAGGTTGTGAATATTACATCATGATGTTGGAAACTAAGCATGTATTGGGATCTTACTTGTTTAAGGTAGTGATAATATGGCATGTGTGCTTAATTAGGGAGAAGTGTGAAAGTAAGTTTGTTTGAGGACAAACAAAAGGTTAAGTGTGGGGATGTGATCACGTGTCAATAACTTGGTGTTTAATTGATCTAAATGTTTGATTTTACATCATGATTATGGTGGAACATGTTCAAGTTGTTTGTATTTTGGATTATAGGTGATTGGAGCTAAAAGAAGCTTGTTGGATCTAGAAAGGCTGGTGCAACCAAAACCAAATCACTTAGAATATTTTGGTACAACAAATAAAGGACTTCCGAAGCCAAGTGTGGAACTTCCGAAGGAAAAAAGGAGCTCTTCCGAAGACCAAGTGTAAAACTAACTTCCGAAGGAAAACTCCTGTTAGGACCTGGTATTTGAACGAAATACCTAGTGATTAGCGTGTTAAACCAACTCAAATAGTGCGGAATCCTATTTGATTGGCGATCCAATCAGTGAGAACACACGAAGAATCAATCAAGAATTGAATCCAACGTTAGAAATCGATGAGGAATCGATCTAAAGTGTTCTGTGAACTTGGAGAACGATTTGGGAGGTCTCTGGACGGCTAGGGTACGTCAGGAATCGTAATGGGATGAAAGCTTCCGTTTTTCCACGAATTGGGTCTATTTATAGGTTAGTATTGTTCAATCGTGCGACTGGGCCATAAGTATGGTTCAGTCGTGCGATTGAACCATGCGGTTGATTCATCCGCACGACTGAGTGTTCAGTCGTGCGATTGAGTCAATCTTATGTGTCAATCATACGACTGATCCAGTCTCCTGGTTCAGTCGTGCGATTGAGTCAATCGTATGAAGTTATTCATGCGTGTGGTCCATTCGCATGGGCCTTTCGCATGAGAACTTCATTAAGTTAAGTTTGAATGTTTTAATTAATATAACATAATGTGCAATCATTCAAACAATTATAAACCCAATCAATTCAATCACGACTCATTAATGAAATATTAAACATCACAAGTAACAAACAATTCATATCATTTCATTAATCAATACACTTACATCATAATCAGACAGACAAGATTCATTACATTACAAATTATGATCTAGGGACATACATGCATCAACAAACTCCCCCTTGGACCTAGATCTATCTAATCTCTTGTCTTCTGCATTACCTCCTTATACTTCTTGTACTTCTCCTCTTTGGTGACTCCTGCGTGAATCTCAAACGCAAAGCAAAGTCGTATCACGTTTTGGAACTGGAGGGCTTGTACAATGTCTTGTGCGTCATAGAACAGTGGCCACTTGTATAATGTATAGACATCATTAGCAGACAAGTTGGTTAGCCACATCGGGTCGAATACCCTGATAGTATCCATTTGGCCCTCTTTATTCAGAACTATGACAGCTTCAGCAGTTCTCCAATCATAGTACCACCATTTGAAGTGTGGAGTGAAGTCCTGTGGCATTTCCCTGAGAGGGATTCTCGACATAGTGCGCGGAGGACTCCACTTCAACACAATCTTGGGCTTGCCAGTAATGGCATCAACCTCAGACCTTCTTATGTACCTCGTAGGCTGTTGTGGTCTGAAGTTAACCCATCTGGTGTGGTACTCCTTCTTCAGGGCAGCCTCGAACCAGCCTGACATCTTTCTTGGGTCAGCATACAGCAGCTTTAGTTTAGCCAGCTGGTTGAGCTCAAAACCAGGTAGAGTCTTCAGATCATGTGGGAACCTGAAGTACTCTATGCCCTGTTCCCTCTTAACTGCATACGCGTTAAGGTCATCAAAATAAGCCCATGCAATAATCCTGCCTGACACCTTATGGTGTTTCTTGACTCTGTAGAGCTTGGTGTAGGCATCTTTCTTTGGTGCAGCACGCTGGGCTCCCACTTCTTCAAAACAGGCAGCCCACTCAGCCTTGCGAATGTCTACGTCATCATTGGAGGCTTGGGCTGTTCCTTCGGTCTTTTCGGTTTCCTGCTACATCTTGTCTAGTACCTCAAACGTATCGCTGACTAGGGACTCACCCAGATTGGGGACCACATTACCCTCGGTGTCAGCATACTGAGGGTACTCTTCTGCAGTAATATCTTCAACCTCAACTTCATCAACGTCATTTAGTTCTTCATCACTGGTTGAATCAACTGTTGGAGCATCCTTGACAATTTCATCAGGATTGAGTCTGAACATCTCTGCCAGTTGCTCGTCAGATAGGTCATGAATTATTTCCCCTTCTTCAGGGGTATAACTCACAGACCTTCTTACAATCCCTTGCAGATCAAGAATCATGGTTAGTTGAGTCTTGACCTGTTGAAGGGGAGCAATGTCAAACTCATCCCTTTGAAAGTTTGGATCTGTTTGATTTAAACATTCAACACATAAACCATTAGTAAGTAATCAAACAGAATTATATCAACTTAATATATAAACATTCAACACACTTGTTTTCATTACATGATTCAAATACAAAATAAATAAATACATAAGACATCTAATCTGTACTTTTGTCTTGAATCATGGGCGTGTCGCTCGGAGAAGCAGAAGTGGTAGATGACTGGTCCTGTCGATGCTTAGATCTTCGTTCTTGACCAGAAGCAGAGGCCGATGCAGCCGCATCCCCTCCTTCTGCTTCGTCATCATCATCTTACCTTCTGTCCTTTCTTCCTCAGTCTCTTCCTCATCCTCATCATCTTCCTCATCATCATCATCATCTTCATCATCACCATCTCCGTCATCCCCATCACCCTCCTTTATCTTCAAGGGCTCATCCTTTGACCCCTTTAACCTCAGCATAATCGTCTTGTTGGTAGTCTCCAACTCCTCTATACGTTTGGCTGATTGGGCCTGCTGGTCCTGGAGTTGGGACATCTCGACTCTCTGAGCATCGATTAGCTGGGTCTGCTGGTCTATCACCCGAGCCTGCTCTGCCATCTGCTGAGACTGGGCAGCAGTCAGGTCGGTCAGCTGGCGAATCTGCGCTGCTTTCTCCTCAATCTGCGCTGCTTTCTCCTCATCTGCAGCAAGCAGGCGCATTACCATACGGTTAAGCGCCGACAGCTGTTCCTCTACCCCGATGTGAGGTAGAGTAGATCCATAAGCATGTGATGGCTGGGCTGAAGGTCCGGCATGATGTGAGGCGGTGGTGGTAGTGGCAGTGTTGAATATGGGTCGGTAGGCTGGTGTTGGTGATGTAGGTGTGAATGGTATGGTGGTGGATGGGAAGGATACAGTGGTGGTAGGTAAGGTGGTGGCTGTGGTAGCTGTACTGGATGTGGTGGCTATGGTGATGGGTGGTATGTCAGTGGTGGATGGTAGTGGTGGCTGTGGTGGTGGAAGTAGTGGCAGCAGTGGTAACGAAGGTCAGGCGACGCTTCTTCTTCTTCAGTCCGTGGGGTTGAGCCATCCTCTTCCTCCTAGTCCCGGTGGAAGTGGATGCTCCCCCTGCAGCTCTGCCCACTGAACCCGGAGCATAGCTCGGGTCAGTCTCTCTCTCTGAGGAGTCCCGAGGGTGTACACCAACCACCCTAATCCCGTGTTCTATGGGAACAACTTTGCTTCCCATAGTCCTAGTGAGGGGCTCCTCATCCGACTCCTCCTCCTCTTGATCACCAACTACGAACTCCTGATGGAAACCGGCCATCTCAGCAACCTCTCCGGCAGTGGCAGACCCCGGGGGAATAACGTCTGAATCAGTGCCTCTATGTGGAGCAGGCATATCATCCCCGGCGTCGCCGCTATCATCATCATCTGAGTCAATATCTGGTATAGCAATCTGCTCTACATCTGAATCACTGTCATCGTGGCGCCACTTTCTCTTGGCTGGCGCCACATAGTCAGCACGGGCCAGATGCCCAAACAACCTCCTGACAGGGGGTTTCACCTGCTTCCCCCTGTACACCTTCATCCTGCCAAGCGTAGTGTCATCCATGACCTCGAGCACTACAGCATCCTCCTTCTCCTTTGGCAGGGAGGGAAGCTTCTGATCTATAATCATCTGCATAAACCTCGGATACATGCAGAAGCCTTCCTTCCCTTTCCCCTCAATGTTCTCCACCAGGTAGGTGAAGATCATTTTGGAGAAGCTGAACGGGTGGTTCAGCACCAATGCAGCATAGGCGTTCTGGATCTGATCAGACAACTCATCAAATCCCTCCCTTCCTCGATGCTATGCACTTCAGTAGAACATGCGCAAGATACTTGAACTGGGGACAGAGGTTACTCTTGTTGAGTACCCCAGCATTGATGTCCCCAGAGTACTTGGCTCTCATAAACATCCTCTGACCGTGAGGGGGTGTAGACGAGTAGGACAATCAGCATCATCCCCTAACTGTAGAACAATCCTCAAATCCTCCTCTGAGATGGTAATAGCCTCACCAAAGATCGTACTCCTGATGCAATGAGGCTCAGAGGATCTATCAACAGTCGCGCCTTCCAGAAGGCCTGCTGCACTGATCTATACGGCGTGCATGGTGTAGAGATAGCATGAGCAATCCTGGATCTCAACAGAAACGTAATGATGCCTGAGAAGTCAGCTGCGTTCCTGGATGTCAAATCCAGATGAGCACATATGTTATGCTTTGTGCTCATGTTCCATCGACTCGCCATCTTAACACATACAATATAAACATTAGTACCTTTGACTAAGAGCATAATGAAACACTTAAACTTGAATAGAAGTTTCTGTCATGCGATTGAGGTTGTGCGACTGAAATCAGTCGTGCGACTGAACAGTGCGATTGAGGTTCATCCGTGCGAATGATCTCATGCGTACGACTGAGTGTGCGACTGGACTCATGCGCATGTACTCTTATGCGGTTACACCAGTCGTGCGACTGAGTCTCATACGCATGGTTTAGTCGTGCGATTAAGTAAATCGCCCCCTTCAGTCGTGCGACTGAAGTTCATCCGCTTGTCCAATCGTATGACATCCTGTCCGTTCAATTCAAATTAACTTTTTCCTCAATTTTGAGTTTTAGACTTCGTGTTCTGGTTCATTAGACTCGCAATACTTTCTTATAACTCCTAACACACTTAATTTCCTCTTTTGAGTAGTTAAATTAGGTCTTATGCCGTTTAGTCTGGTTTGCTTTCGGGTCTTAATTTTGCAGATCTAGAATCAATTGGACCGTTATTTTGTTTGCTCTTCACACCGCAAATTACCTGTAGAATCGATGGAGATGATCAGTACTCAAGAATCGGGTGTATAGGAATCAAGGAAATTTTGGCAGAGTTTGGTTAAGTCGTGCGATTTAGGGTTTCTTTGAGGGTGATGAGTCTCTGCGACCGACTCCTCCTCTATTTATACAACCCTAGATCCAATCGTGCGACTGAGTTCATACGCACCTTTCAGTCGTGCGAGTGGGACTCAGTCGTGCGATTGGGTCAGTCGCCCTTCTCCAGTCGTCCGACTGGATTTCAGTCGTGCGACTGACTCACTCGTTCGCACTTAAGCCTCCGACTGGACTAATCGTATGGGCCATTCGGTTTGATGGTCCATACTCATAGTTCATTCGTGCGAATGGATTCCATTCGTATGGTTAGTCCATACGTATGGTCCATTCGTGCGAATGGGTCATACTTAGTTAATTTTCTGCCATTTTTACCAATTTACATTTAAAACCCCTTTTACTTTTTTGAAATTAACGTTATGAGCCTTTGATCATCTCAGACATGATCATTTTATCCTGAAAACATTTTGATCACCTCAGACGTGATCTTTTTAACACTTTAGTCACCTCAGACGTGACCCTTTTAAAACACTTTGTCACCTCAGACGTGACTATTTTAAACTTTCAAAGCACATATGGTCATCTCAGACATGACCCTTTTAGTGAGTTGATTCCTTCTGATTTTCCTGATGTAGCCCGACACACGACTAAAATTAAAATTAAAACAACTAACTAATTTAAAATCTTTAACTAATTACATAAACAACTTATTTTTGGCTTTTTGTGAGAGATAAATCCAGAGATTGATATCTCTACGGGATTTGGTTCGGGAGTAGATAGCTTCAACTTAGATTGATCATATCTGGACCAATTCAATTTGGAATCATACAGGTAAGTCAAATCATTTGGGACTAGTTATTAAACCTTTTGATGCTCAAATTCTCGGTGTTCATCCAGAGTCGTTAGCAACTTAAGGAAATCATACTGAAACTCTTAGATTTTCACATTGATTTGAACCTTTGAGCATGTAGCCACAATGATTGTCAGTATGTTTGTCCACTTAAATCCATACACAGACTTTTGACACAGACTGGTGACTTATTTAGGTTTAATTATTTCAACTACACATTTGTGGATCCCACACTTATATGGTAATCAACATTCCTCAGGAGCTTTTGAGCGGTCTACGGTATTTTACAAGAAGAGACTATTCTTAGAGCTTTCAAAGAGAAGCCTGTCCTCAGGTCAGTGCCATCGCACAGCAGAGAGGCGGCAAACAACAATGAATTCTAGAATATCTAGGTTATGCTTATCCTCAGGTCAGTGCCATCGCACAGCAGAGAGGCACATAACCTATCTCCTTGTTAGAGCAGCTTATTTTATTTTACACAAATGCCCACAACAACATAAGTCATTAGCTTTATTGCATTTTCTTTCATTTTTTTTTTGCTTTGCTCTAATTATGGTCATCCGCACACATTTGTGGCGTTTAATTGCTCATTACCCCTTATTGGAATATATTTGATTGTGTTAACCAGTGATAAGATGAAGCCCACAGTCAGTTGAACAACTTAGTTTGATCTTGAGATCACCAATCAGGTCTATTGTCTATTGTGTTGAATCTACCAACATATCATTTGTGGGTCTAGCAACCTCTAAGTCTACTTTCTTTGTGTCACCTTAGGAGTTGCCAGTTTTCTATCATCTTCCCTTTTTTATATGCTTAGACTACACAGACTTATACTTTGAACTTTTGCATCTTTCCAAAACTTAAATTTTAAAGTCCCTCTTGATTTGTTCCTGTGTACTATCATTTTTCCAAAGTATTGAATCGGTATCACAGACACAATCTACCTTATTTCAGCTAGTTACTCCTTCTCCCTCAAATTTTTTTTTTTAATGTTAACTTGCTGACATATTCTCCCCCTAAAATACTAAAATCATTTCTGGTTTAATTATTTTAGGATTTTAATAAACAGCAAAATAACATGAGTTTAAATAAAACAGACGAGAATAAAACAAAAATAAAATAAAATAAAATAAACTTTAACTAAACTACATCGGACTACACATTATCATCATCAGGAATTACCTCACTTTTCTTTTAACGCCCGTTGACCTCTAGCAAATATTGAAAACGTGGTTTATCAAAGGCTTTAGTATAGAGGTCAGCGCGTTGAAAATCAGTATTAATTTTACCACATCAATTAAGTTCTTTTCAAAGCAATCTCTTATGAAATGGTATTTAATACCGATGTGTTTGGTCTTAGGATGTTGAACCGGATTTTTAGTTACTGCAATTGCAGCAGAGTTATCAACAAAAATAGGAGTAGATGAGAATTTTAAACCGTAATCCCGCATTTGCTGTTGAATCCAGATGATTTGTGAACAGCAACTTGCAGCAGCAACATATTCGGCTTCACAGGTTGACAATGCAACCGATGTCTGCTTCTTACACTGCCAGGTAACTAATCTTCTCCCAAAGAATTGACACCCCGCTGATGTAGACTTGTAGTTCATCTTCTTGCAGCCCCCGTAATCCGAGTCACTATACGCGGTAAGCTCAAAGTCATCATCATGAGGATACCACAATCCAAGTGGGGTGTACCCTTCAGATAACGAAAAATCCTCTTGACCCCGATCAGATGGTTGACCTTTGGTTTAGCCTGATATCTAGAACATAGACATGTAGCATACATAATATCAGGTCTTGGCAGTGAGATACATGAGGGATCCAATCATTCCTCGGTACATAGTGGCATCTACTAGATCTCCATTCTCATCAGGTGCTATATCATGATTCGTAGCAAGTGAGTCCCAGCAGCAGAAGCATTCTCCATGTCAAAGCGACTGAGAATGTCTCCTACATACTTGGTCTGATGTAGAAAGATTCCATTAGGTGTTTGATCCACCTGTAACCCGAGAAAGAACTTCATCTCCCCCATAGCACTCATCTCAAACTCTTTCTCTTCATCACTGCTTCAAACTCTTTGCATAACTCTTCGTTCTTTGACCCGAAGATTATGTCATCAACATATATCTGTACAAGCAGTAGGTCGCCATCCTTTTCTTTAATAAACAGTGTACAGTCAATGACTCCCCTGCGAAAGCCGTGTTTCACAAGATGAGTCGAGAGTTTCTCATACCAAGCTCGAGGAGCTTGATGAAGCCATATAAAGCTTTGTCGAGCTTGTAAACTCTATCTATCCGATGATAAGGATCTTCAATCCCTCGGGTTGACTTACATAGACTGTTTCCCTGATTTCCCATGAAGAATGCACTCTTCACATCTAATTGGTAGACTTTAATCTTCATGTACGATGCATAGGCAAGGAAGATACGAATAGCTTCCATCCTTGCCACGGGTGCAAACATTCATTATAGTCAATCATCCCCTCGACTTGGCGAAAACCTTGAACCACCAGTCGAGCTTTGTTCCTGATAATGACTCCTTGGTCATCCTTCTTGCATTTTAGTACCCATTTGGTGCCAATGACTTTAGCACCTTTAGGTCTATCAACCAGAGTCCATACACCTAACTTCTTAAACTGCAGAAGTTCTTCTTGCATGGCACTCACCCACGCCTCATCATTTAGTGCCTCACTGACATATTTTGGCTCAACCTGCGAGACAAAACATCGATAAGCACCATCATGAATGTAACCTTTCTCCATAACCGAGGCGTAATCAGCTGAGTATAGCTGATTTCGGGTTTGTACTCCTGATCTGACATCCCCAATAACATTGTCAAGGGATGATAGACGTTTAGTCGTGATCCTGGAGTAGTAGGAACAGCCACCTCAGAACCGAGATTATGAACATTTTGTTCTGCATCTGAGGTAGTTGGAGTTTGAGGTTCCGAAGTCGAAGGAGCATCACTCGTAGATGCTTGTGGACTTTCAGGAACTGGAACCTGTTCCTCCTGACTGTTCTGGTCATCTGCTTCTTCAGTTTCATCTTCAGAGGAGGAGTCACTGTCATCGACTACTCCCCCTGACTGAGTAGATGATTCTCCCTGTGTGCTAGATGGTGTATTCAGAATATCATACATCATCCTAGTAGCTAACTCATCATCATCCGAGGGAGAGAGAGGATGTTGAAGGACTTGAAGAATCCATCATAATCGAAGAAGTATGCAGGTCCTTTGCCTGTAGGTGGTGTGGTATATCTCTGAACGTCGACATTACACACACTTCTACAAGACCCGTTGATTACTGTAAACTCGCTTGTTCGGTATGTTGTATCCTAGAAAATTCCTTCATCTGCCTTCTCGCTGAATTTTCCTTCTTGTGTCTTCTTCAGAAGTGTACACGGCGCGCCAAAAGGTTCAAGATACTCCAAATTTGGTTTGCGTCTTTGTAGTAGCTCATAACATGTCTTTCCGTGGCGCTTGACTATTAGGACTCGATTCAGTGTATAACATGCATTTGCCACTGCCTCATTCCAGAATTGGATAGGCAGTTTCGAGTTAGCCAGCATAGTCCGTGCAGTCTCTATCAAGCTTCTGTTCTTTCTCTCAGCAACACCATTCATCTGAGGCGTGTAGGCAGAAGTGAATTGATGAACAATTCCCTTTTCCTTGCAGTATGCCTCCATCCATTGATTCTTGAATTCTGTCCCGTTGTCTGAGCGTACTTGTCTAACTTTTAGCTTGTAGAGAGATTCCAGTGTGGTTACTAATTCCTTGAATGACTCAAATGTTTCTGATTTGGATTTCAGAAACATTACCCAAGTGAACCTTGAGTAGTCATCAGTGACCACAAAACAGTACAAATCGCCTGCAATGCTCCTTGTACTGACTGGACCAAACAGATCCATGTGAAGAAGTTCAAGAGGAAGTTCTATTGAATGAACTTTCTTTCCTTATGTTACTTCTTTGTCTGTTTGCCTTTCTTGCAAGCTACACAAAAGTCAGGAAGTTGGAAGTTCTTGACATTTATTCCTCTCACTAATCCTTCTGAATCAAATGATTCATCTTCCTTTGACTAATGTGTCCCATTCTCCTATGCCAGGAGATTGAGTCCTTCTCAGTAGCTTTAGATAGAAAGCACTGAACCTCATGATCCGTTGTAGCAGCTGTTGACAGATCCAAGACATAAAGGTCTTTATATCTTGAAGCAGTCATCAGAACTTGGTCCTCTGGGATCATGTAGTCTTTCTTCAGCACGTAACACTTCTTGTTGTCGAAGATGACTTTAAATCCTTTATCGTAGATTTGGGAAACAGAAAGTAAGTTATTCTGAAGTTGTTGAACGTAGTTCACCTTATCAAACTTAACTTTCTGATTTCCCACTTCTCCCTGAGCTGTGATGTATCCTCCCTTGTTTCCTGCAAAGGAAACATGCCCTCCTTTTATTTGTTTGACGTTTGGTAAATGTTGATGCATGTATGTACCTAGATCATGAGTTGTAATGTAATAAATCTTGTCTGTCTGATTATGATGTAATAGTATCGATTAATGAAAGATATGAATTGGTTGTTACTTGTGATGTTTAATATTTCATTAATGTGTCGTGATTGAATTGATTGGGTTTATGATTGTTTGAATGATTCACATTATGTTATATTAATTGAAACATTCAAACTTAACTTAATGAAGTTCTCATGCGAATGGCCTATGCGAATGGACCACACACGCATGAATAACTTCATACGATTGACTCAATCGCACGACTGAACCAGGAGACTGGATCAGTCGTATGATTGACACATAAGATTGACTCAATCGCACGACTGAACACTCAGTCGTGCGGATGAATCAACCGCATGGTTTCAATCGCACGACTGAACCATACTTGTGGCCCAGTCGCACGATTGAACAATACTAACCTATAAATAGACCCAATTCGTGGAAAAAACGTAAGCATTCATCCATTACGATTCCAGACGTACCCTAGCCGTCCAGAAGCCTCCCAAATCGTTCTCCAAGTTCACAGAACACTTCAGATCGATTCCTAATCGATTTCTGACGTTCGATTCAATTCTTGATTGATTCTTCGTGTGTTCTCACTGATTGGATCGCCAATCAAATAGGATTCCGCACTATTTGAGTTGGTTTAACACGCTAATCACTAGGTATTTCGTTCAAATACCAGGTCCTAACAAGTGGTATCAGAGCCAGGTTCTTGATTACGTGTTGATTCAATCAAGATTGCATAAAAGTTTGTGTTTTTGCACGAAAAACACAATCTTTGGCATCAAAAGTGATCTTGGACGTTCCTGCTCATTGAAGTTTAGTTTCTACGGACTTAGGCGATTAGGACTTGTGAAATTTCGAATTTTTACGGCTGAAAACCCGTCAAACCTAGA
>CM046029.1:5403535-5686035 GCA_025215565.1 Flaveria ramosissima
TTTCCAGCTGCGTGGGTTTGCGCCAGCTGGCAGCCATTTGAGTGATTGGTCAGAGTTGTGCCGGGAGTATACTTCAGGCAATACAGCCTAGCAGGGACTCCCAGGCCAACAAGTCCCTCAGCTTGAAGCTGGTTTTCAATTATGGCCATTATAAACCGAGAGGTATAGTATCCAACGGTTAGAAAGTTGTTTTTGGGCCATATCCTTGAGCTCTAAGAATAATATTTCAGAAAAATTTAAAGGTTGTTGCTCAAGGATAGAGCAATACCTGTTGCCACCTTGTGGACATTGATCCCATGATGAAGTCTTGGAGCCAGGCAAACATTTACCATATGAAAGATAAGCCGTTCAGCATCCTGGAAATGTTTCTTCAATATGGTAGAGGCACTCAGATTGCCTTCATATCCATGGTGGGCAAAGGATAGATCAGTGGTGCCCTTTGGATAGCTGGTTGGGAAAGTGGCATCATCCAGGTGAGGGTTTGGCGAAGAATCTCTGGATTGATAACCACCTTTTGGCTATGGACGAACGAATGAAGTGACTCTGTGTCATTCTCCTCAGAGACAAGAGTGACGTTTGTCCAGAATTGGCTAAGGGATTCGGCATATATGGTGGGGTTTATCAGAAAGGCTGTTTGGTAAGGTGACTGGACCATTAAATCAATGGCGTTGTGAAACTTGGTCCAGAATGGTGATTTAGTAAGGTGAGCGACACAGTTGTGTCGAGGTTTTAGTTGCATGGTCGCCATGGATGAAGAGAGGGTACAGAGTTTTTGAACGTTAGGTTTGAGAGTGAAGGTAGAAAAACTCTGGTGAGATAAGGGATTTATAGGGTAGGGTTATGAACCGACTGAAGTTTTGGTGAGTCATCATTTGCTGAAACTGATGACGTGGCATTAACTTTTTGAGGTTGAAATGACTGACCGTATTGGTGTGATCATCAGTTGTTATAAAACAACTGAAGACTTGGTTTTAAACGTCAGACATTGAAACAGCTGAAGTCTTTGATTTAGTCTTCAGTAGTTATAAAACTACTGAGGACAATTTCGACTTCAGGTGGTGAAACAACTGAGGACATGGTGTTTGTCATCAGTAGTTTGTAACTACTGAAGACAGTGGTTTTGTCATCAGTTGATGTAAACAGCTGAAGACTTAGCGGTAGTCTTCAGTAGTTGTAAACTACTGAAGACATAGCTGTGGCTTCAGTTGTTTAGAAACAGCAGTTGTAAAAACAACTGAAGAGGAATTGCTCATCAGCTGTTGTCGTCAATTCTTAGCTTTTCAGCTGTTTCAGTCTGACCTCCACATTAAAATGTTTCATTGGTCATCAGTACTTATCTGCATTTTGACATCAGCAGTTGTAGTTACATCAGCTGTTGTGATTTCATCAGCTGTTATAACTACATCAGCTGTTTTAACAAATGAAGTACTTATATATGACATGGTTACCAATGATCATCAGTATTTATTACTGAGATTATCGGTAGTTGTCACTTATTCTAGCTGCAGCATACCAAGCCTTAACACCAGGTTGTGGAAAGTTGAACTATCCAAAGGCTTAGTAAAAATGTCTGCAAGCTCATCAGCACTAGGAACAAATTTTGGATCAATCAGACCTTTTTCAAAACAATCTCTAAAAGTGATGTCTGATTTCAATATGTTTAGTCCTAGAGTGCTGGACAGGATTCTTGACAATACAAAGAGCTGAAGAACTGTCCATTAACAATGGAGTCTTAGTCTCAGTTATGCCATAATCCAATAATTGGTTTTGAAGCCATAATACCTGAGATGTACAACTTGCAGCAGCAATGTACTCGGCTTCAGCAGTTGATGTAGCAACTGAAGTTTGTTTCTTACTCTGCCAAGAAATCAAACAGTTGCCTAGGAATTGGCATCCACCAGAAGTTGATTTCCTGGTCAATTACACCCTGCATAGTCACTGTCAGAAAAAGCAACTAATTTACCAGAATGTCTAGTAGAATACCATAAACCTAGAGATGGAGTGCCTTGCAAATATCTAAAGATCCTCTTGACTGCAATCAAATGAGACTCCTTAGGTGCAGCCTGAAATCTAGCACAAACACATGTAGCAAACATAATATCTGGTCTAGAAGCTGTTAGTACATCAAGGACCCAATCATACATCTGTAAAGTGTTTCATCAACCACTTTACCTTTCTGATCTGTATCCAGTTGTGTGGTGTTGCACATGGGAGTAGAACAGGGTTTACAATTTTGCAATCAATTTTTCCAAAGATTTTTTGTATATTTGGACTGATGAATGAAAATTCCATCAGCCTTTTGTTTGATTTGCAAACCCAGAAAAAATTGTAATTCCCCATTGCACTCATTTCAAACTTTTGTTGCATCAGCTTTGTAAAGTCATCACACAACTGTGGATCAGAGGATGCAAAAATAATATCATCTACATAAATTTGAACAAGTAGATTATGCTGCCCTGCTTTCTTAATGAATAAAGTTTTATCTATGGTGCCTCTAGTAAAATTATTTTCAAGAAGAAAGTTTGATAATGTCTCATACCAGGCCCTAGGAGCTTGTTTCAACCCATAAAGAGCCTTATCAAGCTTATACACCCAATTAGGATGTTTGTTGTCCTCAAAACCTGGTGGTTGACATACATAAACCTCTTCTTTAATTTTCCCATATAGAAAAGCACTTTTGACATCCATTTGAAAAACTTTAAGATTTTGATAAGCAGCATAAGCTAAAAACAATCGAATTGCTTCCAGTCTGGCTACAGGAGCAAAGGTTTCATCATAATCAATACCTTCTTCTTGTGCAAACCCCTGAACCACCAGTCTGGCCTTGTTCTTAACAATAAGCCCATTTTCATCAGTCTTATTCCTAAACACCCATTTAGTGCCTATTGCACACTTACCTGGAGGTAGAGGAACAAGTTCCCACACTTGTTGTTTCTTGAACTGAAGAAGCTCAAGCTGCATGGCATCAACCCATCCATTGTCTTTAATGCAATGTGATAATTCTTTGGCTCTTGCTGACTAATGAAGAGAGCATAGAAGCAGAAATTTGACAATTGACTTCTTGTTGATACTCCAGCAGTGATATCACCAATGATTTGAGACATAGGGTGATTCTTCAGATCTTGATACACAATGAGATCAGTGCAAGTGTTTGTAGCAGGCTCAGCAGCAACAGATGGTGATGGTGAAGAATTTCCTTGAAACCAATCAGTTGATGGTAGTTCAAAGGAAGTTGAAGTTGTAGAAATCTCATCAGCATTTGTTGTGGATTGTGCTGCTGGAGCTACAGGAACATCAGGTCTAGCTGAATCAGGCAGTTGATCAGTAAATCTGAAGAGGTGAGTACTGCTATCATCATCATCAGCACCAGCAGTACCACCAGGTGGAGAACTGTTGACATGAGCAACAGCAGGAGTTTGATGAGGAGCATATTGCAGTATGTCCAAATCAAATATCTCCACAGGGTTTTGTGGAATCTTGTCCTTTGGAGATTCATTAAACTTAACATGTAGAGTCTCTTCAACCATCTTTGTTCTACAGTTGAAGACTCTGTATGCTTTGCAAGTTGATGAATAACCAACAAAATATCCTGCATCCACCTTAGAATCAAATTTTGGAGTTGATCCCTTGTGTTGAGAATGAAACAAGGACATCCAAAAGCTCTAAAGAATGAAATTAGAGGGGCCAAATGATGAAGAACTTCATATGGAGTTTTCATCAACCTCTTATTCACTAGAGCTCTATTTTGGACATAACAAGCGGTATTGATAGCTTCAGCCCAAAAAGTCATTGGCAATCCAGAGTCAGCCAACATGGACCTTGCAGCTTCAATAAGGGTCCTGTTCTTTCTCTCCACTACTCCATTTTGTTCAGGAGTTCTTGGAATGCTAAAATGCCTCTTGATTCCCTTTGAGAGGAAGAACTCATCAAGTGTGTTGTTTCTAAATTCAGTTCCATTATCACTTCTAATACACTTGACTGAGAGGGAATACTGCTTCTCAACATACAACACAAAGTTGATAATCTTCTGAGGTGCTTCATCCTTTGAATGCAAGAAGAAAGTCCATACAAATCTGAGTAATCATCCACAATTACTAGACAGTATTTCTTCTTAGCCATACTCATCACTCTCACAGGACCAAAGAGATCCATGTGAAGAAGTTGTAAGCAGGCTGTGGACTTAGGTTCTTCATGGAAGGAAATGAAACTTTGTGCTGTTTTCCTTTTAGACAAGCAGTGCAGTCATCTTCACATTTGAACTCCTTCATGGGCAATCCCCTTACTAAACCATGGGTAATCAGCTGATTTATGTTTTGAGATTAACATGACTCAGCCTTCTATGCCATAGTGTAGATTCTTGAGGGGAAGCCTTGGAAAATAGGCAAGGATGGCCTTTGAGATCTATTTTCTTAGAAAGATCTAAGGCATACACTCTACCTGTCCTGTTGGCCTTAAGGAGAGTGTGTTTATCCAACACCTTGTCAATCAAACTCAGAACTTTGGATGACAGAATCCGGCAGTTCTGACTTGTGAAAAGAGCAACATGGCCTTTGTCACACATTTGACTGACACTCAAGAGGTTGTACTTGAGATTTTCCACATGGTTAACATCATCAAACTTTATTTCCCCATTGGAAACAAAGCCTTTGCCGATGATGTAACCCTTTGCATCATTGCCAAAAGATACAAATCCCTTCTTTCCTTGAGAGTAGTCATTAAGAAGTGATCTGTTTCCTGTCATATGCATGGATCCTCCACTGTCTACATACCAGATGCCTCTGTGGCATGTTGAAGAACCCTGCAGAACAAAGCAAATTAGTTAGATTTTGAGACCCAAACCTTTTTGGTTTTGGGCCTATTCACATCAACAGATGGTGGACTAACAAGTTTGCTAGAAATAACAGCTTGAGAGGAAGAAGATGGTGGAAAAGAGGAATCCTTTGGCTTGGACCTCCTTTTCTGTGGATTCAACATAGGAGCATCTAATTGGTTGACTCTTCCCAATAGATGTTGAACCATCATAACCAGCTGTGTCTGATTTTGTGATAGAGCTTTCAGCTCTTCAGACACATTAGGACTGGAGTTTGATAAGTTCTTATGTTGCACCTTCTTCTTTTGAGCAACCTCAGCTGTTACCTGTTTAACCCCTTCCTTTTTGGATTTCTTTTTAGGGATTACAGGATTTGATGTTGCTGGTACAAACGTGGCTTTAAACTCATTTTTCATTTTTACCATTTTCTCTTTAATTTCATCTTTATTTTTGAGTTTGGATCCTCTTTTGTACCAACAATCATCAGTGAGATGATTAAACAAACCACATACTTCACATGGTTTATTTTTCATCTTTTGTTGATCATCAACTAAAGAGGATGAAACTACTGAAGACTTGCTCTTCAGTACTTTGGAAGCACTATTTGCTATCTTGGCTTCCTCTTTAGTAGTCTTCAAACTCTTTCTACTGACAGTTTTCTTCTTTTCAGTGCTGTCAGTAGTTGGAGTTTGAACTTCAGGAGTTAAATCTTGCTCTCCAGTCCTTTCAGGACTTTCTGACATAACTCCAGAGTTGACCAACTCTTTGATCATGTGAGTGTCAGCAATTGAACTATCAATATTAGCTGATAAGTTCTGAGAGGACTTATTGCTGACTTCAACTTTTGATGATGCTTTATCAAAAAGTGAATCACATAATGAGGTGGATTGGTTATTGCTTTCTCCATCAGATTTCACCTCTACTCTTGGAGCAAAATCTGTAGGAGGAGCAGTGTGATTGTAACCAATGCCAAACTTCACATTGGAAGCTGATTGCTTACTAAGAAGCATCTCAAAACCTTTGCATGATTTCACCCATTGATCACACTCCACTTGGGTGACTGCAAGGGTTTCTTTAAGACTTTTCTGGTCCTCCAGAATAACCTCTAGCTTAGCTTTTCATCATTTAATTGGCATTTAAGCTTATAAATCTCATCATTTTTATTATTAAGAACAGACTCATACTCAGCTTGTCTCTTGGAAATAGTTTTCTCAAACTCAAGTTTTTCATTTATTAATGCTACATTTGCCTCTCTAATAGAGACAAAAGCAGCAATGCAAGATTCAGAACATAACTTGGCTTTGGCTTCTGAAGATACCTGAGTTACCTGTGAAGATGATGCAGTTGAGCAGGAACCCTCAGTTGATTCCAGAGCCATGAGTGCCAGATTTCCAAAAGGACTATCACCACCATGTTGATCAGCACTTGTGAACAATTGTTCATGACCAGACATGTCATCTGGCAAGCTACTCCAATCAACAACTTCTGGGGTGAAGAAGCTGTGTTGTTGAGGTTGAGGGGGTTGATGAGATGGTTGAGGTTCTGGAAGAGCATGAGGTTGTGGTACCATAGGAGCTTGAACTTGACCGGCTTGTGGCATGTAATAACACGGGTAAGGATAAGGCATTTGACCCTGAGGAACAAAGTATGCAGGAGATTGTAGTTGAGACTGATGACCAGAGTTGACAGGATGTTGCCCTTTGTTTTGTTGACTATTGCTAGGAAAAGTCACAAAAGGTGCAGAGGAATTAGATCCAGATGATCTACATTCTCTAGCAAAGTGTCCAAGCCTTTGGCATCTGTGACACCTCAACTTACTCTTGTCAAAACCAACTTTGGTTTTGCCAGAGAGTCCTGGGAACTTTCTTCCAGTTCTTTTATAGAACTTCTGAGATCTGATATTTATCAAGGCCATTTGGCTCAAAATATCCATCTCTTCTAAGTCATCATCAGCAATCCCCTTGAGATCATCCATGATGAAACATAGATTGTCATTATTACACCCAGAAAATTGACTATCAACACTCACAAATGCTGAATCAGAAATATTTGAAGAGAAATCAATATGATCATCATACTGGCATTCAGATGAAGCATATTCTGACTCATGACTAACCAGAGCAGTATTGCCTGGTACAAAGTCCTCAGTGAGCTTACCAGATGAAGACAGTTTTCTCTTTTGTTCTATCTCTCTCTCAAATGTGAGTAGTTTCCCATGAAGTTGGGTGAGAGATAGTTTGTCCAAATTTGCACTGGAGCGTAGGACAATGGTATATGTGTCCCATCTCTCAGGCAATGATCTGAGAAATCTGTTATTCATCTGAACATTAGTGTACTCATGTTTGACCATTTTCAATTCAGAGATCAAACAAGAGAACCGCTCAAACTGTTGAGTCAGTGTCTCACCCTTCCTATGAGAGAATGTCTCATATTGTTGGGCAAGGATCTCTCTATTATTTGCCAAGACCTCATCTGTTCCTCCAAATTGTTCTTTCAAGGCATTCCAGAGGTCATGGGCAGATTCATAGTGCATTAACCCAGAATAAATTTCATTTGGTAGCGCCATGGCTAGAATTCCATGAGCTTTTGCATCTATCTCAAATAATTTCTTATCTTCATCTGAGTATTGATCCTTCCTCTTCGGAACCATTTGATTGGTTTCCGGGTTATTCACCATAGGCTTATGTGGACCATGTACCACCGATGTCCAACACCTGAACTGTTAACAGACAGGTGATGGAGCATACGACGTTGCCATATGTTATACTCATTCCTAACCAGCATTGGAGGCTTGGTTGAGGAACCAGTATTGTGAGGATCATTGGAAGGAGTAGTCATTTTGAAACCAAGAACAATTTTATTCAAGCAAAAATTTTGACACAACACAACAAACTCAATGAAAAACCGAGAATAAGTCTCAGGATGAATGATTAAAACACAGAAAATTCACTCTCTTTATCAGTTTCTTGCAAAAGGATACTAATTCACTCAAACTTGGATCTTGAAGAGCAGTTTCAATGATCAATTATTAGATCGATCAATGATTAACCGCTCTGATACCATTTGACAGGATCAGCAATCACAAGTTTGAGGTATAATAGTGTAATGCAGCGGAATGAAGAGATGAATTAGTCAAGTTATAGCAAGAAAGTGTTATTTGTAACAAATGCGAGAGAATATTTTCTGTGATTTGGAATGTTTCAATAATGCTCAATATTATTGCTCAATCATTCATCATTACAATAAGGTTGGCACTCCTTATATAGAGTGCAATTACTGCTGTAATCACGGGGTGGTGATTACTAGCAGATTTAGTACAAAAATAACTAATTCTTAACAAACTACTGAAATGTTCACAACTACTGAGAACATGTCAGAGTGTTAAGTATAAAACATGAAACTACTGAAAAAGAAAACTACTGATGCTACAACGACTGAAGAACAAACTCTTCAGTCGTTTTACAAAACTACTGAAAATAGAAAATATAAAACTACTGAAAGCAGACCGTCACAACTACTGAAGAAGTCCTCTTCAGCTGTTGTGACAACATCTTCAGACTTTGTCTTCAGCACTTGTGTCTTCAGACTTTGTCTTCAGCACTTGTGTCTTCAGACTTTGTCTTCAGCACTTGTGTCTTCAGACTTTGTCTTCAGCACTTGTGTCTTCAGACTTTGTCTTCAGTTGTTGTCTTCAGCTGATGTGGACTTCAGTAGTTGTTGTGACGTCTGTGGGACTTAAAGGTTTTCTGATCCGGCTCATTGGTTCTTTTGGTCCAACACTAATAGTCAAAGATGCAATCCTAGAACTTGCATCTGAGGTTAATAGGGAGGATTTTCTCACCCAACCCCTAGCTCTAACATCAGCATTAACTCCAGCTTCCATTTCTACTACTCAACCTGAACCTTCCATCCAAGAACCCCAATAGTCTAGCACTTCCGAATACATCACAAGAAAGAGGAAGATGAATAAGGAAGAGCTTCAGGAGGAAGAAAGGTTAGAAAAACATAAAAGAAAAGGTAGACTTCCAACTGGAAAACTACTAGCTGCCAGTAGCAAAGCAGCTGCAGCCAACCAGGAGGCAGTCAACAATAGAAGAAGAGTAGAAATCATTGATAGACTTATCAGTCTAGGAGCTGCGAGTGAAGATGTACTCCTGCTACCATTAGAGGAGTTAGTTGAGCTGGAGAAGGGAACTTTGCTGCAAAAACAGCAAAGAGAAGAGGCAGCAAGGTTGGCCTTAGAGGAAGAAAGGGAGAGGAAAGAAAAAGAAGCTGATCAGCAGCTCATGAGGGAAAGGATAACTTTCCTAACCTGCAAAGGTTTCTCTCTAGAAGAATTATCTCCATACAACAATGATACGATCTTATGGCTCTTCAACAAAGATCAAGATCAAATGGAGAAAGAGAGAAAGAAAGCTGTCAAGGAAAAGCTGATGCTGAAGAGGAAGAAGGAAGAAGAAGCAGGACAAGCTGCTGCCAAGAAGATAGATTAGAAGGCCTGGATGAAAAACTATCTCCAAGCTCATGGTTTCTCTGGAAAGCAGGTGGGTCCTATGTTTGAAAAGACCCTTCAGCGACATGTCAGTGACATAAAGGCTGACATTCGCTCGGGGAAGAGGAAGAAGATGTACAGAAGGGGACAAGGGATGATCTTCAAATCAACTACTCAACCCCAACCTCAAACCCAACCACAACCTGAACCAATTCCTTTTCCATTCCCCATCAAAACTGAACCAACCACTGAACCATATACCTTTGAACCTACACCATCACCCTTACCAACCTCTTCACCTCATGCACCTAAACTACCCATCCTCCAACCCAAAACACTAGCCAGAACCCCAACACCTCAACTTACCCAACAACCTCTCAAACCATCCCCTCAGCCTTGTAAACATCTCCCCTTAGAGGAGTTCAAGGCAATCAAGACAAAGCTCATCAATTGCACAACCCTGAGCGACATCTCCTATGAGGAGGATTCAGTCAAATTGACTTATGTTGATGGATCCTCATTTTCCCTCACTAGAGATCAATTTCTTGATCTGCCTAGAGGAACATTGGACCAAGCTGCAAATCTCCTTGGCCTCAATTCAGATACTTTGAATGAAGAAGAAAAGAAGCTAAGGAGAAGGCTGGTGACTCTGCTGGATACCAAGAAAGGTGACCGGGTGCCAAGACAACCTCTTGTGCCTAGGAAGAAGATCATCCAGTGGAGGTTCGAAGACTCTTCTCACAACTTTGTTGTTGAAAGAGAGAATGGAGAGCTCAACAGGCTAAGTGCATCATCTCTGCAACACTTAAGCAGATTTGATATTGCTGAGTTAGCAGAGAAGCCATTCTCCAACCCTTCAAACTCTGATGTAGCTGCTCATATCAAAAATCATCTAGGCAGTCTTCATATGGCCGAGCTAACTGCTAAGACCAAAGTTAAAGAAGAGTTGAAACTGAGAGAGGATGAGAAAAGGAAGGGATCAACAACCAAAGGCAAAGCCTTTCTACAAATGGTTGAAGGTCCTAAACTTGAATCCATAGTTAGATGGGAGTATGACTATAACTCTCGTCAACTAACTCTTTTCAAGGGGGCGCAACAAAGGGTACATGTCATTCAGAGTGATAGACTGCATCTCCTATCCACTAATGACTTGTACAAGCTTCTCAGCACAACTTCAGGGAAGAACAAGGAAACAGACAAATATCTTCTGTCCCTGATGTTGAAAGCTCTGAATAGCAGAAACAAGTGAGGTTTTGGTAGCATCAGCCTAGGGGGAGGTTGTTGGATCTAGAAAGGCTGGTGCAACCAAAACCAAATCACTTAGACTATTTCGGTACAACTAATAAAGGACTTCCAAAGCTAAATGTGGAACTTTCGAAGGAAAAAGGAGCTCTTCCGAAGACAAAGTGTAAAACTAAATTCGGAAGGAAAACTCCAACTTCCGAAGACAAAGTATTCACTTCCGAAGATCAAGACTTAAAGTGAAAGATCAGAAGTCAACATCCGAAGTATGAAAGAAGTCCCCAAGCCTCGGAAGTACAGAAGCATCTTCCGAAGTATAAGTGGCTTTGGAAGAACTTGTTCTTCCGAAGCCAACTTACCTTCGGAAGACATTACTATTATCTAGTGGACATAAGTATGGTCTCCCTGACACTCCGCTGCAGACCTCTGAGATACTGCATGGTGTTTTCTCAAAAGCCATGTAGTTGACCATACTTTATTCCACTGTTTATCTTTATAAGTTAGTACAGTTGTCATCTTTAGTTGGTGACAAAAGGTAAGTCATGGCCATGTCATGACTACCATATCTTAGATAATACTTTATCTAAGATACCTTAACTTTAGCATTGTAGTATATGCTTTAGTCTTAGGTTTCCAGCTGGTATCAAAGTATATCCGGCTATAGGATCTAGTATATATAATTTCTCATTGTAACTCATGTTTTATGTTTGTAAGAGTCTTGTAATACTTTGAGTTGAGAAGTAATATATACAAGTGCCTTGAAAATTATTTATGTGTGTTATTTGCTACTTATTATATTATTATCAACTCTTATAAGAGATTCTACTTCATCTGATTTGAGTGTTATATAAGTGAGTTTGAGAGAAATCCAAGTGTTTAAGTGACAAACCCGATCCTCACATAGGCACAAATTGTGTGCCTTTATTTTAAGCACAGATGTGTATTCTAGGCATGATCGTGCTTTCTCTCAATTCATGCGTCGAAGTGTCCTACTACATGTTGAATGGTTTTACCATGTATAATTTTTGCCGTTGAGTCATCTAAGTCATATTTTGTAGAATTGTAGGGTATTACAGTGCCCCCATGTGAAGATCTTTGATAAGAAAATGGAAAGAAAAAAATTCAACAAAGATGTTAGATAGACATAGATTAGAAACGTTGAAGTAAATTTCTTGTAGAGTTGGAACATATAAAACATTGTTTATGGATAGAGAGCAAGAGGATGTATGTAAAATGGTGTGTCCAGTTTGTGAAATGAGATAATTTTTACCATCACCTAAAATATTTCATTTGAGCCACCATTTTTGAGACGATGTGTAAGTTAGAACGATCAGTGGTAAAATGGTGTGAGGCCCCGCCATCAAAAAGCTGTTGAGTTTTGCAAGTTGAGAGATGGTGGAGTTGACAGTCGAATATGAGGGGGTTGTTGAGTAAAAGGCGATGTTTTTTTTCTTGGAGAAATCTTTTCGATTTACTATAATCCTTAGATTCATGTTTAGAGATATTATTGAACTGGCAGGAGTATTGTTCTCAGGAAGAATGGTTGTTTCAAGTGAAAAAAGTGTTTTTGGATTGGTGATTTAGAGAGAACCGATTCTGCCCTATCTTAAATGGCAGTAGAGTCGAATAATTGTCTTTGATTAAATTGACTAGGCTTTCAAGGTATGTAGTCGGCAGTTATAATGATTTGAGAGGGACTTGAGATGGTGTTTCATCTTTCAACTAGTCACTCAAGGTGATTAAGTTTGTCGAAGAGTTTAGGGTATGATGGCGGCGTGTCCCTTATTTTGATAGTAGCAACAATAATATCGTATTCGTCTTTTATATTTGTATTTCACTTTACATCATCCATATATATAGACTACATAAATGATCGAGATAGGACACAGGAGCATACAGGCATTGGGTTATATAACGAAGATTCTTGATTGATTGTAATCTACCCATTGATCTCTCTTTACGACTATCCTTAACATGAAACTGTTTTGAGTAAATTTTTTTCTTTGAAAGGTATATAAACTTTAATATCATCAAATTATACTGCAAAACCTTTTATGTAGAAATACGTTCTATGGATTTTACCTCACTTAACCAACCCTCACAATTATCACAATCACATTCTAAGAATACAGAGTCATTGGAAATGATATTTGTTATTTGTTTCGATATATTTTTGGAAGCAAAGATTTCCAACGCCAAAGTTTTACGTATCTAGTTCTAACATTAATAACATTAAAGTAACTAGAATAATGATTCTATATAGTACTTTTTCTATTTGTCAAAAAAGTAAATGTTTATTTAAGTTCATAACATGACAAATAAAAAGGGTAGAATCATTTATCACCTTTTAGTTAACATACATTTGATTCGTGAATGATTAATGTTACAACTAAAAGAAAAACCATGTTAACTTTATATATTCATACATAACAAAACAATAAATTGTAATTATTTCAATTTAATTATGTATATTATTTCGTTTAAGAATTTACAATAAGTTATTTCAATAAATCTAATTATATAGATACTATTTCTAGGCGTATTTTTCTGAAATAAACCAGCAGTCAAGTTTTACATGAATCAATATAAAAATATTGAGTAGTAGCATTATTAATACAACGCTAAATTTAATGTACGTAACTTAGAAATAAAACATTGATAATTTGAAGACCTACATAGTTGAAAATTTAAACTCAGGTCAATGAACAGGTGTTGATACATGAAGTACAACCATTGCATCAAAAGAAATTATTTGTATAACCTCATTGGCTTGTAACCCCATCTAGTAATTTATATCTTCTCACCTTATTTCTAAGCACTGGTTTTGTTCTGATCCCACCACCGTGTGATAGATGACTCGCTGACTTTGACTTTCTCAACATGACGCGGTTCTTGTCCTCCACCACCACCCCACCGCCGACCCTTTTCCGGGCGGTGGACGCCGGAGACTTCTCTTCCGGCGATGTTTGATGTAGCTTTTGAATCAGACCTTTGTTCGTCAGCTCTATCTCTGAAGCTTTCATCCTTCCCCTCAACCCTCGATGCCCAATTCTATAATCAGGGTTTCTCTTGTTCCTGAGGGTATGATCACACCCGGAATCGTTTCTGCACGACGACGACGACTTGGATGAGTTACCGGAGTCGTTTTTATGAGTCAGGCACCAGTTGCAGGCTTTGTATAACTCGGCTTTAGGGTATTGATTGCTGCAATATCTGAGAAAAATGTTTTATGAAAATCCAGATCGATCAAAAGTGCAAAGATTAGATGAATTTGAATGGAATTACTTGTGCTGAAATCGGGATTTGCAGATTTTGCATCTGAAAAGCTCTTGGGATAATCCGTAATCGCCACACATGCAACACTCCGCGGCTGTTGGTTGTATTAGGTTAGTAAGACCGGCTGCCGCTCCGGCGCCGGCACCGCTACTGCCGCCACCTCCTCCTTTGTTCGCCACCATTGATTTGTTGAGTGAGATAGAAGGGAGGGAGGGGAGGAGAGAGAGAGAGAGATGTGTGTGCATCTGTGTGTGCCTGTATAATTATATATATTAGAATCGACTCCCTTGAATATGAATTCTAGTACAAAATAACACATTTTTATTTGTCGTTATTCTAAATCAACACCGGAACTATATGGTATGTTTGACCCTTTGACCGGTCAATACGATGCAATAATATTTTTAAGAAGTTAATTACAAGTATGGTCCTCGACAAGATGTGGCAAAAAAGGTTCAAGAAAATGATTTTTGGTCATAATAAGTGTTTTAAAAATAAAGATGAGTTATAATGGATTAAATAAAAAACACAAGGGGGTCAAGATGGGTTAAAAGTTTTTTCAAAAAATAAGAAAACATAGGCCAAGATGGGTTTTCAAAATTAGATCTACAAGCAATAATAAGTCAATGTTTCTTTCACTCAAATTGATCGCCTCTATCGTACAAGGCACCACCGCACCACCACACCACCACCACACCTACAGCCTCCTACATCTGTCGAGGTTCATCGCGCATTACCACCGGTCCACCGCGTCACCACCGGTCCACCCCATCACCACCGGTCCATCGCATCACCATCGGTCCACCACACCACCACCGCACCTACAGCCTCCTACCTCTGTCGAGTTTCATTGCGCATCACCACTGGTCCACCGCATCACCAGCCACCGGTCCACTACATCACCATCGGTCCACCGCACCTACAGCCTCCCACCTCCGTCAAGTTTCATCGCGCAGCACCACCACACCATCACTACACCTACAGTCGAGCTCCGCATCAATCTCTGTTGATGCATGTATGTCCCTAGATCATGAGTTGTAATGTAATAAATCTTGTCTGTCTGATTATGATGTAATAGTATCGATTAATGAAATGATATGAATTGTTTGTTACTTGTGATGTTTAATATTTCATTAATGAGTCGTGATTGAATTGATTGGGTTTATGATTGTTTGAATGGTTGCACATTATGTTATATTAATTAAAACATTCAAACTTAACTTAATGATGTTCTCATGCGAATGGCCCATGCGAATGGACCACACGCATGAATAACTTCATACGATTGACTCAATCGCACGACTGAACCAGGAGACTGGATCAGTCGTATGATTGACACATAAGATTGGCTCAGTCGCACGACTGAACACTCAGTCGTGCGGATGATTCAACCGCATGGTTCAATCGCACGACTGAACCATACTTATGGGCCAGTCGCACGATTGAACAATACTAACCTATAAATAGACCCAATTCGTGAGAAAACGTAAGCATTCATCCCATTACGATTCCAGACGTACCCTAGCCGTCTAGAAGCCTCCCAAATCGTTCTCCAAGTTCACAGAACACATCAGATCGATTCCTAATCGATTTCTGACGTTGATTTCAATTCTTGATTGATTCATCGTGTGTTCTCACTGATTGGATCGCCAATCAAATAGGATTCCGCACTATTTGAGTTGGTCTAACACGTTAATCACTCGGTATTTCGTTCAAATACCAGGTCCTAACAAGTGGTATCAGAGCATTGGCTCTTGATTACGTGTTGATTCAATCAAGATTGCATAAAAGTTTGTGTTTTTGCACGAAAAACGCAATCTTTGGCATCAAAAGTGATCTTGGACGTTCCCTGCTCATCGAAGTTCAGTTTCTACGGACCTAGGCGATTAGGACTTGTGAAATTTCGAATTTTTACGGCTGAAACCCGTCAAACCTAGAAATTTTCGCAAAACAGCAGCTTCAGTCGCACGAGTGACCCATTCGCACGACTGGACTCCATTCGCATTGCTCATTCGCACGACTGGACCTAGTCGCACCCTCATTCGGCCGACTGAACCGTTCGTTCGCATAACTCATTCGCACCAGATTCATTCGCACGACTGAACCATTCGCCCTGTTCAATCGCACGGTTAAACCAATCGCAGAGTTCATACGCACGATTAGACCATTCGCATCCTTCAGTCGCATCAGTTAAAGTTTATTTGATTAGATTCTAAGTTTATTAGCCATGGAAGATCAGATGTCAGCCTTTACTGCTGGGAAGGACTCAAGGATTCAGAACCTGCTGTTGCTTGAGAGTGAGGTGGGTAATCACAATAAACCACCAAAGCTCTTGACTTTAGATGAGTTTCCCCACTGGAAACAACGTTTTGAGATCTACCTCAATGGAGTAGATCCAAATCTGTGGGAAGCTATTGAGGTCGGTTACAGTACACCGGTGGGAGCTGATGGAGTTAAATTAACATTGAGTGGGATGACCGACGCACAGAAAGTAAAGTACAATGCAGAGAAAAGGGTCTATGCATTGATCACTCAGTCTATCCCCAAAGATATATTCCACCAGTATTCAGAGAACAAACAGTCCAAGAAACTGTGGGATGAGCTAGAGAAGAGATATGATGGGAATGCGTCTTTGAAGGCAATCAAGGCAAAGGAGTTAAAGAAGAATTCGATAACTTCTCATCGATTGGTAATGAGAGTTTAGACGAAGTCATAGACAGATTCTACCACTTGATGAGCGAATTGCATACACATGGAGTGGAAACGACTATGGAAGAGAAAGTAAGCAACTTCGCAGACGGATTGCCTGATAAGTGGGCTTCATTCGTGTCTAACCTTAGACAGAATGAATGCTTATAAAGTTGGATATAAATGACTTCATTCTCAAGTTGCGAGAAGAAGCACTTAAGGATAAGTATAGAGCTCAGAAGTCTTCGTACACACAAAATCCAGCTTTATACAACGCCACGCCTCAAGCTAAGACATCTGAGCACCTCTCCAGACAGCATTTGTGTCTATCTAGCTCTCAGTCCTTCACATGCTTCTCCTTCTGGATCAGACACGTCAGGGTCATCATGTACCCACTATATTGGATCAGAAGCAAGTGCTACCAATTGAAGACCGAGAACCTCGGTAATGTGACCGTAGAAGTAGCACGAGAGCATATGGATCTTTTAGCAGCAGTGGTTCATTCATATGATGGACTTGTTGCTGGGAAGATTGGAAACTGCCATCTGGCAGATGAGGACTACGAGCAGGTGGATGAAATGGAGCTTGAAGAATGGATATAATGTGGGCCTTAGCTAGCGCTGTCCGAAGGGCGAAGAAGTTTGTTAAGAAGACAGGACAGAACTTGATAGCTACTAAGGATACCACATTTGGCTTTGACAAGAGCAAAGTGACCTGCTTCAACTGTGGAGAGAAGGGGCACTTCAAGAGAGAATGTGTCAAGCCAAAGAAGACGGGTAATGGGAACCCGTTCTCATCCTTTACTCGCCAAGACAAGCAAGCTTCCAGTTCTACTTCATCAAACAAGGACCCAAAAGCCTTGACTGCTCATGATGATGAAGGACAGGATTGGAGTTTTAGGTTTGTCTCACCAGGAGAATCTAACATTGCCAGTGTTGAAGATATTGATGATGATTCTGCGAGTGAAGGTGATCTAGCAGTTGAGATAGCGATGTCACATAGTGAAGAAACAACTGCAGCTGAGGTCAGTTACAAGCCAAAGGAGGAGACTTCCACGTCAGAGACAGAAAAGTCAGAATCACCAGAACCAGAGACGTCTGATGCTGCGTTGATGGCTAACTCTTCTGAACCAACACAGGTAAGTACAACTGACCAATGTTTAATAATCATGCTTGTTCTAACTGTGATATGTTTAGGAATAGCATTGATGAAAATTTGCTAGGTTATTAGATCACAATGATAACTTAGTAAAAGATTTACAACTATGCACTGAGGCTAATAGAGTTCTAAAACAAAATGAGCATAGTTATAAAGAAAAGATAGACCTATTGACTAAACAGCTTAGGGAAACCGAAGTAGTTGCCTTTAACCAAGCAAATGACATTAGGTACTATCTAAACTCCCTAGAGGACACTAAGAAGCAAAAGGCAGTTCTAGAAGTAGAAGTTAATTCATTAAAACAGAAACTGCATAGTTGGACTAGTTCTTCACACATAGTTCAACACTTAGTGAGAGAAAGGAATAACGGGGAGGGATTAGGCTACAAAGTGGTTCCACCACCACCTGAGACCTTGATGAACACAAGTCTAACCAGTAAACAACAACCCCATCAAGGATCATGTGGTGACTACTCCTCTTGTTACTGATCCAGACACATCATGTTCATCTACTGAATCTGGACAGAAACAAAAGGAGGCCACTTCAAAGGCAAAGGGTAAATTGCCTTGTGTTAATCTGGAAAATGAATTTGAAAAAGTTAACTTAAAGTCAGGGTCAAACAGAGTCAAATCAGAACCTAAAAGGACTTCAAACGTTAATTTTTCACATGCTACAAGTCAAAAACCAGTTAACCAAAAAGTGGAACATGTTAAACAGGTAAAACAGTTAATTTGTTAAACCAGAGAAAACACACAAACATGCAAGAGTCAAAACCTAAAGTGATTGATGTTACTAGAGTGTCACGCACTTCTCCACAAAGAAAGTCTACTCATAAAGTTGATAGCAGATCATGCTACAACTGTGGAGAATGTGGACACATTGCTTCCTATTGTCCTTTCTATCAGACACCTAGGAAGAAGATTGATCTTCAGGACTCTAGACCTAGGTCTTCTAAGAGGAGTTCTCTAACTCCACCTAGAAGATCTAGTGAACCTAAAGTCCAACCTGTAAGCCAGACGACTGTTTATCATAAACAGGCATTGCACAAATCTGGCTTATGGAAAGAGAAGTCATCCTGCGTGTCTGATACTGATGACAAGAAGGAATCTGAGCTACCCTCACCCTCTAAGGGTCAATGGGTAGAGTTTATGATGTGTGATGCCTCTGGGAAACCCAAGACAGTAAAGGCTTGGGTTCCTAACCTAAACTAATACATTTACTTTGTATGTGCAGGGTGTTCGATAAGCGCTGAGACTAACACGTGGATTATAGACAGCGGAGCATCCAGGCACATGACAGGAAATAGAGCCCTTTTATCAAACGTCAAACAAATAAAAGGAGGGCATGTTTCCTTTGCAGGAAACAAGGGAGGATACATCACAGCACAGGGAGAAGTGGGAAATCAGAAAGTTAAGTTTGATAAGGTGAACTACGTTCAACAACTTCAGAATAACTTACTTTCTGTTTCCCAAATCTGCGATAAAGGATTTAAAGTCATCTTCGACAACAAGAAGTGTTACGTGCTGAAGAAAGACTACATGATCCCGAGGACCAAGTTCTGATGACTGCTTCAAGATATAAACCTTTATGTCTTGGATCTGTCAACAGCTGCTACAACGGATCATGAGGTTCAGTGCTTTCTATCTAAAGCTACTGAGAAGGACTCAATCTCCTGGCATAGGAGAATGGGACACATTAGTCAAAGGAAGATGAATCATTTGATTCAGAAGGATTTAGTGAGAGGAGTAAATGTCAAGAACTTCCAACTTCCTGACTTTTGTGTAGCTTGCAAGAAAGGCAAACAGACAAAGAAGTCTCATAAGGAAAAGAAAGTTCATTCAATAGAACTTCCTCTTGAACTTCTTCACATGGATCTGTTTGGTCCAGTCAGTACAAGGAGCATTGCAGGCGATTTGTACTGTTTTGTGGTCACTGATGACTACTCAAGGTTCACTTGGGTAATGTTTCTGAAATCCAAATCAGAAACATTTGAGTCATTCAAGGAATTAGTAACCACTCTGGAATCTCTCTACAAGCTAAAAGTTAGACAAGTACGCTCAGACAACGGGACAGAATTCAAGAATCAATGGATGGAGGCATACTGCAAGGAAAAGGGATTGTTCATCAATTCACTTCTGCCTACACGCCTCAGATGAATGGTGTTGCTGAGAGAAAAATAGAAGCTTGATAGAGACTGCACGGACTATGCTGGCTGACTCGAAACTGCCTATCCAATTCTGGAATGAGGCAGTAGCAAATGCATGTTATACACTGAATCGAGTCCTAATAGTCAAGCGCCACGGAAAGACATGTTATGAGCTACTACAAAGACGCAAACCGAATTTGGAGTATCTTGAACCTTTTGGCGCGCCGTGTACACTTCTGAAGAAGACACAAGAAGGAAAATTCAGCGAGAAGGCAGATGAAGGAATCTTTCTAGGATACAACATACCGAATAAGCGAGTTTACAATAACTCAACGGGTCTTGTAGAAGTGTGGTGTAATGTCGACGTTCAGAGATATACCACACCACCTACAGGCAAAGGACCTGCATACTTCTTCGATTATGATGGATTCTTCAAGTCCTTCAACATCCTCTCTCTCCCTCGGATGATGAGTTAGCTACTAGGATGATGTATGATATTCTGAATACACCATCTAGCACACAGGGAGAATCATCTACTCAGTCAGGGGGAGTAGTCGATGACAGTGACTCCTCCTCTGAAGATGAAACTGAAGCAGATGACCAGAACAGTCAGGAGGAACAGGTTCCAGTTCCTGAAAGTCCACAAGCATCTACGAGTGATGCTCCTTCGACTTCGGAACCTCAAACTCCAACTACCTCAGATGCAGAACAAAATGTTCATAATCTCGGTTCTGAGGTGGCTGTTCCTACTACTCCAGGATCACGACTAAACGTCTATCATCCCCTTGACAATGTTATTGGGGATGTCAGATCAGGAGTACAAACCCGAAATCAGCTATACTCAGCTGATTACGCCTCGGTTATGGAGAAAGGTTACATTCATGATGGTGCTTATCGATGTTTGTCTCGCAGGTTGAGCCAAAATATGTCAGTGAGGCACTAAATGATGAGGCGTGGGTGAGTGCCATGCAAGAAGAACTTCTGCAGTTTAAGAAGTTAGGTGTATGGACTCTGGTTGATAGACCTAAAGGTGCTAAAGTCATTGGCACCAAATGGGTACTAAAATGCAAGAAGGATGACCAAGGAGTCATTATCAGGAACAAAGCTCGACTGGTGGTTCAAGGTTTTCGCCAAGTCGAGGGATTGACTATAATGAGGTGTTTGCACCCGTGGCAAGGATGGAAGCTATTCGTATCTTCCTTGCCTATGCATCGTACATGAAGATTAAAGTCTACCAATTAGATGTGAAGAGTGCATTCCTTCATGGGGAAATCAGGGAAACAGTCTATGTAAGTCAACCCGAGGGATTTGAAGATCCTTATCATCGGGATAGAGTTTACAAGCTCGACAAAGCTTTATATGGGCTTCATCAAGCTCCTCGAGCTTGGTATGAGAAACTCTCGACTCATCTTGTGAAACACGGCTTTCGCAGGGGAGTCATTGACTGTACACTGTTTATTAAAGAAAAGGATGGCGACCTACTGCTTGTACAGATATATGTTGATGACATAATCTTCGGGTCAAAGAACGAAGAGTTATGTAAAGAGTTTGAAGCAGTGATGAAGAAAGAGTTTGAGATGAGTGCTATGGGGGAGATGAAGTTCTTTCTCGGGTTACAGGTGGATCAACACCTAATGGAATCTTTCTACATCATCAGACCAAGTATGTAGGAGACATTCTCAGTCGCTTTGACATGGAGAATGCTTCTGCTGCTGGGACTCCACTTGCTACGAATCATGATATAGCACCTGATGAGAATGGAGATCTAGTAGATGCCACTATGTACCGAGGAATGATTGGATCCCTCATGTATCTCACTGCCTCAAGACCTGATATTATGTATGCTACATGTCTATGTTCTAGATATCAGGCTAAACCAAAGGTCAACCATCTGATCGGGGTCAAGAGGATTTTTCGTTATCTGAAGGGTACACCCACACTTGGATTGTGGTATCCTCATGATGATGACTTTGAGCTTACCGCGTATAGTGACTCGGATTACGGGGGCTGCAAGATGAACTACAAGTCTACATCAGCAGGGTGTCAATTCTTTGGGAGAAGATTAGTTACCTGGCAGTGTAAGAAGCAGACATCGGTTGCATTGTCAACCTGTGAAGCCGAATATGTTGCTGCTGCAAGTTGCGTGCTGTTCACAAATCATCTGGATTCAACAGCAAATGCGGGATTACGGTTTAAATTCTCATCTACTCTACTCCTATTTTTGTTGATAACTCTGCTGCAATTGCAGTAACTAAAAATCCGGTCCAACATCCTAAGACCAAACACATCGGTATTAAATACCATTTCATAAGAGATTGCTTTGAAAGAACTTAATTGATGTGGTTAAAATTAATACTGATTTTCAACGCGCTGACCTCTATACTAAAGCCTTTGATAAACCACGTTTTCAATATTTGCTAGAGGTCAACGGCGTTAAAAAGAAAAGTGAGGTAATTCCTGATGATGATAATGTGTAGTCCGATGTAGTTTAGTTAAAGTTATTTTATTTTATTTTATTTATTTGTTATTTATTTTATTTTATTTAAACTCATGTTATTTTGCTGTTTATGAAAATCCTAAAATAATTAAACCAGAAATGATTTTAGTATTTTAGGGGAGAATATGTCAGCAAGTAACATTAAAAAAAAAAAAAATAAAATAAAAAAAAAGAGGGAGAAGGAGTAACTAGCTGAAATAAGGTAGATTGTGTCTGTGATACCGATTCAATACCTTTGGAAAATGATAGTACACAGGAACATATCAAGAGGGACTTTAAAATTTAAGTTTTGGAAAGATGCAAAAGTTCAAAGTATAAGTCTGTGTAGTCTAAGCAATATAAAAAGGAAAGATGATAGAAAACTGGCAACTCCTAAGGTGACACAAAGAAAGTAGACTTAGAGGCTGCTAGACCATAAATGATATGTTGGTAGATTCAACACAATAGACAATTAGACCTGATTGGTGATCTCAAGATCAAACTAAGTTGTTCAACTGACTGTGGGCTTCCATCTTATCACTGGTTAACACAATCAACAATTTCCAATAAGGGGTAATGAGCAATTAAACGCCACAAATGTGTGCGGATGACCATAATTAGAGCAAAGCAAGAAAAAATGAAAGACAAATGCAATAAAGCTAATGACTTATGTTGTTGGTGCATTTGTGTAAAATAAAATGCTGCTCTAACAAGGAGATAGGTTGTGTGCCTCTCTGCTGTGCGATGGCACTGACCTGAGGATAAGCATAACCTAGATATTCTAGAATTCATTGTTGTTTGCCGCCTCTCTCTGTGCGATGGCACTGACCTGAGGACAGGCTTCTCTTTGAAAGCTCTAAGAATAGTCTCTTCTTGTAATAATACCCGTAGACCGCTCAAAAGCTCCTGAGGAATGTTGATTACCATATAAGTGTGGGATCCACAAATGTTAGTTGAAATAATTAAACCTAAATAAGTCACCAGTCTGTGTCAAAAGTCTGTGTATGGATTTAAGTGGACAAACATACTGACAATCATTGTGGCTACATGCTCAAAGGTTAAAATCAATGTGAAAATCTAAGAGTTTCAGTATGATTTCCTTAAGTTGCTAACGACTCTGGATGAACACCGAGAAATTGAGCATCAAAAGTTTTAATAACTAGTCCCAAATGATTTGACTTGCCTGTATGATTCCAAAATTGAATTGGTCCAGATATGATCAATCTAAGTTGAAGCTATCTACTCCCGAACCAAATCCCGTAGATATCAATCTCTGGATTTATCTCTCACAAAAAGCCAAAAATATGTCTTTTTATGTAATTAGTTTAAAGTCTTAAATTAGTTAGTTTTTTAATTTTAGTTTTAATCGTTAACGTCAGGATCAGGAAAATCAGAAGGAATCAACTCACTAAAAAGGTCATGTCTGAGATGACCATATGTGCTTTGAAAAGTAAAACAGTCACGTCTGAGGTGACAAAGTGTTTTTAAAAGGGTCACGTCTGAGGTGACCAAAGTGTTAAAAGGATCACGTCTGAGGTGATCAAAGTGTTTTCAAGATAAAAGGATCATGTCTGAGATGATCAAAGGCTCATAACGTTAATTTAATTAATTTAAAAGAGTTTAAAAGTAAATTGGTAAAAATGGCAGAAAATTAACTAAGTATGACCCATTCGCACGAATGGACCATACGTATGGACTAACCATACGAATGAAGTCCATTCGCACGAATGAACTATGAGTATGGACCATCCAACCGAATGGCCATACGATTAGTCCAGTCGGAGGCTTAAGTGCGAACGAGTGAGTCAGTCGCACGACTGAACTTCAGTCGGACGACTGGAGAAGGGCGACTGACCCAATCGCACGACTGAGTCCCACTCGCACGACTGAGTCGCACGACTGAAGTGCGTATGAACTCAGTCGCACGATTGGATCTAGGGTTGGTATAAATAGAGGTGGAGTCGGTCGCAGAGACTCATCACCCTCAAAGAAACCCTAAATCGCACGACTAAAGTCACTCTGCCAAAATTTCATTTGATCTCCTTAAAACCTTCGTTTCTTGCATACTGATCATTTACTTCGATTCTACAGGTAATTTGCGACAAAGAAACATCACACATCTTCGTTCAATTCGACCTGAATCGGGATAATCAACCCGTTAGAAAACTATGACCTGTGTGACAAAATGACCTAACTAAATGACTCAAATTAATGAATTAAAGAGTTAGGTGTACACTAATGGGTTGCGAGTCTAATAACCAAAACACGAAGTCTAAAACTCAAAGTTGGTGAAAAAGCAAATTTGAATGAACGGACAGGAGGTCATACGACTGGACAGCGGATGAACTTCAGTCGCACGACTGAAGGGAGCGATTCACTTAACCGCACGACTGAACCATGCGAATGAGACTCAGTCGCACGACTGGTGTAACCGCATAAGAGTACATGCGCATGAGTCCAGTCGCACACTCAGTCGTGCGCATGAGGTCATTCGCACGTCTGAACCTCAATCGCACGGTTCAGTCGCACGACTGTCTTCAGTCGTACAACCTCAATCGCATGACAGAGATTTTATTCAAAGTCTAAGTGTTTCATTATACTCTTAGCCAACGGAACTAATGTTTATTTGTTATGTGTTACAGATGGCGAGTCGATGGAACATGAGCACCAAGCACAACATATGTGCTCATCTGGATTTGACATCCAGGAACGCAGCTGACTTCGCAGGCATTATTACATTTTTGTTGAGATCCAGGATCGCTCATGCTATCGCTACACCATGCACGCCGTATAGATCAGTGCAGCAGGCCTTCTGGGAAGGCGCGACTGTTGATAGATCCTCTGAGCCTCATTGCATCAGGAGTACGATTTTGGTGAGGCTATCACTGTATCAGAGGAGGATCTGAGGATTGTTCTACAGTTTGGGGATGATGCTGATTGTCCTACTCGTCTACACCCCTCACTGTCAGAGGATGTTTCATGAGAGCCAAGTACTCTGGGGACATCAATGCTGGGGTACTCAACAAGAGTAACCTCTGTCCCCAGTTAAGTATCTTGCGCACGTGCTGCTAAAGTGTATAGCTTCCAGGAAGGGAGGTTTTGATGAGCTTTCCGACCAGATCCAGAACGCGTATGTTGCGTTGGTGCTGAACCACCCGTTCAGCTTCTCCAAGATGATATTCACCTACCTGGTGGAGAACATCGAGGGGAAAGGGAAGGAGGGCTTCTGTATGTACCCCAGATTTATGCAGATGATCATTGACCAGAAGCTCCCCTCCCTGCCAAAGGAGAAGGATGATGCTGTTGTTCTTGAGGTCATGGATGACACGACGCTAGGCCGGATGAAGGTATACAGGGGGAAGCAGGTGAAGCCCCCTGTCAGGAGGTTGTTTGGGCATCTGGCCCGTGCTGATTATGTGGCGCCAGCCAAGAGAAAGTGGCGCCACGATGACAGTGATTCGGATGTTGAGCATATTGCTATACCAGATACTGACTCTGATGATGATGATAGCGGCGACGCCGGGGATGATATGCCTGCTCCATCTAGAGGCACTGATTCAGACGTTATTCCCCCGGGGTCAGCCACTGCCGGAGAGGTCGCTGAGATGGCCGGTTTCCATCAGGAGTTGTAGCTGGGGATCAAGAGGAGGAGGAGTCAGATGAGAGAGCCCCTCACCAGGACTGTGGGAAGTAAAGTTGTTCCCACAGACCACGGGCTTAGGGTGGTTGGTGAACACCCTCGGGACACCTCAGAGAGAGAGACTGACCCGAACTATGTTCCGGGTTCAGTGAGCAAAGCTGCAGGGGAGCATCCACTTCCACCGGGACTAGGAGGAAGCGGATGGCAACCCCATGGATTGAAGAAGAAGAAGCGTCGCCTGACCTTCGTTACTACTGCTGCCACTACTTCCACCACCACTACCACCACTACTCTGACATACCACCCATCACCACAGCCACCACATCCACTACTCCACTACCACATCCACCACCTTACCACACCACTGTATCCTTCCCATCCACCACCAGACCATTCACACATCACCCCTACTTCACCAGCACCAGCCCACCGACCATATTCCACACCACTGCACTTCCACCACACCACCCACACACACATCATGCTGGACCCTCACCCCAACCACCACATGTCTATGGATCTACTCTACCTCACATCGGGGTAGAGGAGCAGCTCTCAGCGCTTAACCGTATGGTGATGCGACTGCTTGCTGCAGATGAGGAGAAGGCGGCGCAGATCCGCCAGCTGACCGACCTGACTGCTGCCCAGTCTCGGGTGATAGACCAGCAGAACCAGCTAATCGATGCACAGAGAGTCGAGGTGTCCCAACTCCAGGACCAGCAGGCCCAG
Source organism: Flaveria ramosissima (assembly GCA_025215565.1). NCBI lineage: Eukaryota > Viridiplantae > Streptophyta > Magnoliopsida > Asterales > Asteraceae > Flaveria > Flaveria ramosissima. The sequence continues at coordinate 5,430,193 of CM046029.1, forward strand.
TCCGTCAAACGTATAGAGGAGTTGGAGACGACCAACAAGACGATTATGCTGAGGTTAAAGGGGTCGAAGGATGAGCCCCTGAAGCTAAAGGAGGGTGACGGGGATGATGGAGATGGTGATGATGAAGATGATGATGATGATGAGGAATATGATGATGATGAGGAAGAGACTGAGGAAGACAGGACAGAAGGTCGAGATGATGATGACGAAGCAGAAGGAGGGGATGCGGCTGCATCGGCCTCTGCTTCTGGTCAAGAGCGAAGATCTAAGCATCGACAGGACCAGTCATCCACCACTTCTGCTCCTCCGAGCGACACGCCCATGATTCAAGACAAAAGTACAGATTAGATGTCTTATGTATTTATTTATTTTGTATTTGAATCATGTAATGAAAAACAAGTGTGTTGAATGTTTATATATTAAGTTTATATAATTCTGTTTGATTACTTACTAATCGTTTATGTTTGAATGTGTATATCAAACAGATCCAAACTTTCAAAGGGATGAGTTTGACTTTGCTCCCCTTCAAATGGTCAAGACTCAATTAACCATGATTCTTGACCTACAAGGGATTGTGAGACGGTCTGTGAGTTATACCCCTGAAGAAGGGGAAATAATTCATGACCTATCTGATGAGCAACTGGCAGAGATGTTCAGACTCAATCCCGATGAAATAGTCAAGGATGCTCCAACAGTTGACTCAACCAGTGATGAAGAACTAAACGACGTTGATGAAGTTGAAGTTGAAGATATTACTGCAGAAGAGTATCCTCAGTATGCTGACACCGAGGGTAATGTGGTCCCCAATCTGGGTGAATCCCTAGTCAGTGATACGTTTGAGGTACTAGACAAGATGGAGCAGGAAACTGAAAAGACTGAAGGAACAGCCCAAGCCTCCAATGATGATGTAGACATTCGCAAGGCTGAATGGGCTGCCTGTTTTGAAGAAGTAAGAGCCCAGCGTGCTGCACCAAAGAAAGATGCCTACACCAAGCTCTACAGAGTCAAGAAACACCATAAGGTGTCAGGTAGGATTATTGCATGGGCTTATTTTGATGACCTTAACGTGTATGCAGTTAAGAGGGAGCAGGGAATAGAGTACTTCAGGTTTCCACATGATCTGAAGACTCTACCTGGTTTTGAGCTCAACCAGCTGGCTAAGCTAAAGCTGCTGTATGCTGACCTAAGAAAGATGTCAGGCTGGTTTGAGGCTGCCCTGAAGAAGGAGTACCACACCAGATGGGTTAACTTCAGACCACAACAGCCTACAAGGTATATAAGAAGGTCTGAGGTTGATGCCATTACTGGCAAGCCCAAGATAGTGCTGAAGTGGAGTCCTCCGCGCACTATGTTGAGAATCCCTCTCAGGGAAATGCCACAGGACTTCACTCCACACTTCAAATGGTGGTACTATGATTGGAGAACCGCTGAAGCTGTCATAGTTCTAAATAAAGCGGGACAAATGGATACTATCAGGGTATTCGACCCAATGTGGCTAACCAACTTGTCTGCTAATGATGTCTACACATTATACAAGTGGCCACTGTTCTATGACACACAAGACATTGTACAAGCCCTCCAGTTCCAAAATGTTATACGACTTTGCTTTGCGTTTGAGATACACGCAGGAGTCACTAAAGAGGAGAAGTACAAGAAGTATAAGGAGGTGATGCAGAAGACAAGAGATTAGATAGATCTAGGTCCAAGGGGAAGTTTGTTGATGCATGTATGTCCCTAGATCATGAGTTTTAATGTAATAAATCTTGTCTGTCTGATTATGATGTAATAGTATCGATTAATGAAATGATATGAATTGTTTGTTACTTGTGATGTTTAATATTTCATTAATGAGTCGTGATTGAATTGATTGGGTTTATGATTGTTTGAATGGTTGCACATTATGTTATATTAATTAAACATTCAAACTTAACTTAATGAAGTTCTCATGCGAATGGCCCATGCGAATGGACCACACGCATGAATAACTTCATACGATTGACTCAATCGCACGACTGAACCAGGAGACTGGATCAGTCGTATGATTGACACATAAGATTGGCTCAGTCGCACGACTGAACACTCAGTCGTGCGGATGATTCAACCGCATGGTTCAATCGCACGACTGAACCATACTTATGGGCCAGTCGCACGATTGAACAATACTAACCTATAAATAGACCCAATTCGTGAGAAAACGTAAGCATTCATCCCATTACGATTCCAGACGTACCCTAGCTGTCCAGAAGCCTCCCAAATCGTTCTCCAAGTTCACAGAACACATCAGATCGATTCCTAATCGATTTCTGACGTTGATTTCAATTCTTGATTGATTCATCGTGTGTTCTCACTGATTGGATCGCCAATCAAATAGGATTCCGCACTATTTGAGTTGGTTTAACACGTTAATCACTCGGTATTTCGTTCAAATACCAGGTCCTAACAGTCTCCACCACCGTTGAGTTTCGTCGCTCACCACCACCACACCTACAGACGAGCCTCCGCTTCACCACCGAATTATCAACGTCGATTTATTGAAGGTACCGATCCTTTATGGATGAAGTCGTATATGTATCTCTTTGAGCTCGTATATGCATCTGTCTATGTGTTGTTGGATTGTAGAAAACTAGTAAAATAGTATTGACTTTTTTTATAAAATGATCCATCCTGATCCGAACCCATCCTAACCCAAACCCATCCTGACCTGTTTTTCTAAATGACCCATCCTAACCCAAACCCATCCTGACCCAAATCCATTAACAACCAACCCAATCCAACCCGTCTAATTTGCCACCTCTAGTCCTGGTCCTTGAGCAAAACTAAACTTATATATTGGAGTAAATTACTATTTTGGCCCTTGGGGTTAGGGCCAGTTAACCCTATCAGCCCAAAATGAAATCTTTTGACATATCAACCCCTAACATTTCGTTTCTTAACTCTTTTGGCCCCTAACACTAACTCTGTTAACTTTATTCTCTTAAGTGTAAGGGCATTTTGGTCATTTTCATCTTAAGTACTGTTTATGTAATTTTTAAATCTTTAAGGTTATTTATGCACATTTTTTAAATAACAATACAACCATCACACCACCACGTAACACAACCACCACCCACCACCTAAAACAACCACCACGTAACAGATCTACATCTTTTATTAGTTTAGGGATTTGGCACCGCCACCACATCCACACCGTGATACGCCCACCTCCACCCGCAACAACACTAATTTTTCCACCGTCGGCTTCCATCTCCTCCACCCTTTCAGAAGTTCCAACCCTTCAATCACCACATGCCAACAATCAGTTTCTTCATCATATTTCTTCACACCATTGTTATCTTCATCCACAATAAGCATCACCTCCTTCACCACCGCCTCGTTTCACCCTACAACCATCTCGGATGTGCAATGGTCCACCATCACCGCCACAACAATCGACTGACATATACAATCACCATAATCGTTGGAAAACAAAAACATCTGTTCCCATCGACTCCCACCGCTAGTCACTAGCGACTCCCACTGTCGGCAACCCCTTCATGACCCCAATAGGTGTTCGATTGGGTCACTAAAAGCAGCGAAAATGATAGGATCGGATCTAGTTTGATCAATTAGATTTGAATTTTGCAGCGGAATATAACAGAAATAAGATCGAATTCAAGTAAGAAAAGTATGAAAATGCAATCACACAATGACGATTATAGAGATAGAGAACTTTTCTGTAAAAGGAATATTTTCATTCACGCGTAAAGCTTCGGTTACAAAACAACTAGGTCAACATTCCTTTTATAGAGGAATGTGACGTCTGCTGATGTCACTTGATAGTGACATCTAACAGAATTATACAAAACAACTGAAACAATACAAACTATTGAAATGTTCTCAACAACTGATCACATCTCAGAGAATGCTAAGTACAAGAACATAAAACTACTGACCTAAAACTACTGAAACAATAAACTACTGAAAGATAAAATTACAAATACTGAAAAGGAAAAACCATCACAACTACTGAACTTAATAACTTCAGCTGTTGTGACAACTACTGATCACTCTGGTCTTCAGTCTTTGTCTTCAGTACTTAACTTTCAGACTTTATCTTCAGTTCTTTACTCTCAGACTTTGTCTTCAGACCTTGTAATCAGCTGATGTCTTCCGCTGTTGTGATCTTCTTCAGCAGTTGTAATGTCTGTGGGACTTAGAGGTTTTTCTGATCAGGCTCATTGGTTCTTTTGGTCCAACAAACTCTCCCTGAACCAATGCAGCCAAAACCTCTAAATTTATTGATGATCCCACTTATTCTTTGGCAGAAATACTCTCTTGATCAGCTTCAGAGGTAATCATGTAAGCATAGGCCTGAAAAAGGTTTCTAATCTTTTGATTGGCTAAGTATGGAAGGGAACTCTGTCTTGGGGAAACTGGACACAGAGTCTTGTCCCAACCATGAAACCTATTTCCCATTGATGAGTCTGTAAGACTCTCTTGCATAGGCCTCAAGGAGAACAACTTGTTCCTCCTTGGTGAGTTCTTCTGCTTCTCCCTCAAAGAAGACCTCAGGGCCATAATATTCAGACAGATATCTTACTGTCTTCCCATTCTTCAACTCAACAGTTGTGATCTCTCTGTATGCAAATTCATCTGGATGAGAGCCTTCTAGCAGCAACTGGAGTTCACTCTTTTGAAGATCTTCAAGTCTTTTGTATAACAGCCCCTTCTTGATCATTTTGTTCTCAAGTATAGATAGAGGGGTTGATTTTGAGGTGTGTGCTCTCTTGAATTCTTCTATAATCTCCCAGGGTGAGACTACCATGGCCAACATAATTGCAGCATTCAAAGTCTTTTTCACTTGGCCATGATATCTACTTGGTATGTTTTTCTTGTGTATTCTTGAACTTACCCTGGGGTCTGGCCAAATCCTCACTCTTTCTCTTTGATGTTGAAATGTATGCCTAAGAGTGTACAGCCTCAGAGCTTGTTTCTTCATTGCTTGAATGGATGAGGACTGAGGGAAGTCCTTGTCAACCATTTTGAGAAATTGCTCATCATGCTGTTTCTCCTGTTCTTCTTCTTCAATCTTAACTTTAACCATTTGCCTTTGAGTTTCAGGAGTTATTGTTTTTGATTGACTCATAGGCTCAGGTTTCTTCATTTTGATCACAGCAGATATTGGCAGACTATCCTCTTCATCATCTTCTTCTTCTTCTTCCATCCTCAACACCCTTCTTTTTCTTTTAGGTGCATCACTGGTGGTAGATTGAGTGGGTTTCTTTGATAAAGGAGTTGGTTTTGAGGGTTGTGAGGTTGGTTTTGAGGATTGTTTTGGTAAGGAAGATTGTAAAGGCTGCTCTATCATTTTGTTTGTGAGGGTGGCTTTGGATAACTTAGCCATGTCAGATCTTTTCCCAGCACCAGCTTCATCCAGAGCTTCTATGATCAGACCTTTGTTGAAGCTTTCACAGGAGCATATTTTGGTGGTTATTTCCAAAATGCTATCTCTAGACCATGACTTGACTTCAATAATAAGTCTTCCTAAGTGTTTTGATAGGAATCTGATCATAGCCTCCAATATTTCCCTTTCTTCTTCATTGCAGCCTGCCCATCGATTTTCAATCTCCTGAATCTCAAGCCTTCTGATCTTAGAATCAAGTTTGGCAGTATCAAATCCTTGCCTGAAGAGCTGATCAATAATCCTGTCCATGGATCTGCTGTGTTGCTCATCAGCTTCTTTGATCATCTCATCCAACTTCTTCTCATCCTCAGTTTGTTCACCAGCACTCTTCTTTCTTTAGTAAGTAATAAGCTCTTTTCCTTTATTCTTCTTGGCTTCTTCTTCTTCAATTCTTTTTCTTTTATCATCTTTCACTGACTTAGACTCCCCCTTTTTGGTTGCATTGGGTTCAGGGGTTTGAATGTCAGAAAGTTTCTTTGACACAACATCATCCACAAGGGTTTGAAGATTTGAGGAAATCCTCTCATCAATGGTTTGATGGACAATAGTAGTGATGATGGGAGTGATGAGAGGTAAGGAAGATTTAAAAGCAGCAGCCATTTGCTCAGAGGGGTTCTCTCCCTGAGAAATGGTGTCTGAAACAGAGGCTGGTGGCTTATTTGATTTGAGTGGCTCAGTGTTTGGGAGAGCTTCAACAGAAGCTGCCATCTGTGGGTTAATTAGGGCAGATGGACTTGATTCCTGAGACATTTTGGCAAGCAGTTCTTGTAATCTGCAAACCTCAGCCTCAAGAATGGTGTTTTGGGCTAGAACTTCAAAGAAAAAGCCCTGGTCATCATCAGTGTAAGCTGAATCAGCTGACCTCCTAAGTGAATCAGGATGAACATGTGCTGAGTGTAGATCAGTAATCACATGTGCCCCTTTGTCTTGGAACTGGGGACTTCCTGCCTCAAGATTAAGTCCTTCATTGGCAGTTGCCTCTGGTGAGGTCTTAGAGATGATACCTGCTTCATCCTGTTCATGTGTTGAAACAGGGGAAGAGGTAGCCTCACAAGATGTTCTAGTCTCCACATCTACACTGGGAGATTGAATTTTATAATCCCTATGCTGTGGGTTGTCAACTACATTATGATCCTCTCCCTCATCCTGCGTTTGTGCTGCAGGGGCATCATCAGGGGACTCAACTCCCTGAGTAGCCTTTTTGGTTTTCTTGGGTTTTGGTTTGGAGGGGACTTTAGATCTGGAGATGGAGGCTGTGGGTTCCCTCTGCTTGGGTTTTAGCAGTTTGGCAGCCTCTTTGAGTTGTGGATTGGAGTTGTGCCTGGAGTATACCTCTGGACAAAACTACCAGAGCAGGGACTTCAAGGCCAACAAGGCCATCAGATTTTTAATTGATTTAGAATTATAGCATAAGAAAACCTTGGATATAATATCCATCTATTTGCCACAGGTTCATTGCCAAATCTTTTAATTCCAAAAAGATTATTTCAGAAAAATTTAGGCTTTGATGTTCAAGGATAGAATAGAATACAATACCTGTTGCCACCTGGATGACATTTGATCCATGAGATGTTTTGAGGGCAAAGACAGACATTGATCATATGGAAATGAGCCGCTCAGCATCATGGAAGTGCTTCTTCAGAATAGTAGTAGCACTTAGGTCACCCTCATAACCATGGTTAGCAAAGGATAGATCAATGGTGCCTTGGGGTATTTGGTGACATAGGTGGCATCATTCAGGTCTAGGGTTTGACGAATGATCTCAGAAGTGATGACCAGCTATTTCTGGCTTGACAAACGACTAGAGGGTGATGGGGTCATCATTCTCAGCAATATGAACAGTGACGTTTGTCCAGAATGGCAAAGGGTATCGGGATAGATGGTAGGATTCAAGAGAAAGGCTGTGCGATATTGGGAATCAACCATCAAATCAATAGCAGCATCAAACTTGTTCCAAAAGGGTGATTTGGTAAGGTGAGCGACAGTTGTGTCGAGGTTTGATTTGCATGGTCGCCATTAATGGAAGATGAACGTTTGGAAAGTGGTTATGAAAAGTTTGAAGTTAGGGTTAGGTATAATATAGGTTATGAAACGGCTGTGAAAGAAAACAACTGAAAGTTTTGGTGTGAGTCATCAGGTGTTTAGAAAACAACTGAAGACATGGTTTTAACTTTCAGATGTTGTAAACAACTGAAGACTTGGTGTTGGTCATCAGTAGTTGTAAACTACTGAAGACTTGGTTTTGACTTTAGTTGTTTGGAAATGAAACAGTAGTTGTTGTCGTCAATTCACAAAGTTCAGCTGTTTCAATGACCTTAACACTTACTCATCAGATCATCTGATTTTCAGATGTTTCATTGGTCATCAGTACTTATCTATTAGAAAAGACTTCAGTAGTTTGAACTACATGAGTACTTTTCAACAAATGAAGTACTTCAGTACTTTTAAGTAATTTAGTCTTCATTAGTTATAAAAACTGCTTAAGATAAAATGACTTATCAGCACTTATTTTTGACAAAAGTATACTAATGCTCATCAGTATTTATTGACTAAGAGCATCAGTAGTTGTCAAATTATTCTAGTTGCAGCATACCAAGCCTGAGTACAAGATTATGAAAAGTTGCATTATCCAAAGGCTTAGTAAATATATCTGCAAGCTCATCAGCAACTAGGCACAAACTTTGGATCAATCAGACCTTTTTCATAACCATCTCTGATATAAAATGATGTCTGATCTCAATATGTTTGGTCCTAGAATGCTGGACAGGATTCTTAACAATACAAGAGCTGAAGCACTATTGATTAATAAAGGAGTCTTAGTCTCTGTAATGTCATAATCCAATAATTGATTTTGAAGCCAGAGTACCTGAGATGTACAGCTTGCAGCTGCAATATACTCTGCTTCAGCTGTGGATGTAGCAACTGAAGTTTGTTTCTTACTCTGCCAAGAAACCAAACAGTTGCCTAGAATTGGCATCCACCAGAAGTTGATTTCTGGTTAACTTACACCCTGCATAGTCACTGTCAGAGAAAGCAACCATTTGCAAGAGTGCCCAGTGGAATACCAAAGTCCTAGAGATTGAGTTCCTTGCAAATATCTAAAGATCCTCTTGACTGCAATCATATGGAAATCCTTAGGAGGAGCCTGAAATCTAGCACAGACACAAGTTGCCAACATAATATCTGGTCTAGAAGCTGTAAGGTACATCAAGGAACCAATCATACATCTGTAAAGAGTTTCATCAACTGCTTTACCTTTTGTTCAGCATCCAGTTGTGTGTTGCTGCACATGGGAGTAGAACAAGGTTTACAGTTTTGTAAATCAAACTTGGTTAACAAATCTTTTGTGTAATTTGACTGCTTGAATGAAAGTCCATCAGCCATTTGTTTGATTTGCAAACCCAGAAAGAACTGTAATTCTCCCATGGCACTCATTTCAAACTTTTGTTGCATCAATTTAGTAAATGCATCACACAACTGTGGATCAGAGGATGCAAAAATAATGTCATCAACATAAATTTGAACAAGGAGCTTATGCATGCCTGCTTTCTTTATGAACAAAGTTTTATCTATGGAGCCTCTAGTGAAATTATTTTGAAGAAGAAAGTTAGATAATTTTCATACCAGCTCTGGGTGCTTGTTTCAACCCATAAAGAGCCTTATCAAGCTTATACACCCAATCAGGATGTTATGATCTTCAAAACCTGGTGGTTGACACACATAAACCTCTTCTTTTTTTTACCATATTAAAATGCACTTTTGACATCCATTTGAAAAACTTTAAGGTTATGGAAAGCAGCATAAGCTAAAAACAATCTGATTGCCTCCAGTCTGGCTACAGGGACAAAGTTTCATCATAATCAATACCTTCTTCTTGTGAAAAACCCCTGTACAACCAGTTGGCCTTGTTCTTGACAATTTGGCCTTTTCATCACTTTTATTCCTAAAACCCTTTAGTTCCTATTGCACACTTACCTTGGGGGGGTAGAGGAACCAGTTCCCACACTTGCTGTTTTGAAATTGAAGAAGCTCAAGCTGCATGGCTTCAACCCATCCATTGTCCCTTAATGCCACATGATAATCTTTGGCTCTTGCTGACTGATGAAGAGAGCATAGAGACAGAAATTGGACAATTGACTTCTTGTTGAAACACCAGCATTAATGTCACCAATGATCTGGGACATGGGATGATTCTTCAATTCTTGATACTCAATAATATCTGTGCAAGTGTTTGTAGGAGATTCAGCAGCAACAGCAGCAACAGATGTTGATTCAGACTCTTGAAACCTAGACTGAGATGGCAGTTCAAATGAAGTAGAGGATTCATAGATTTCATCAGCATTGTTGTGGATGGAAATGCTGAAGCTACAGGAACATCAAGTGTAGTAGATACAGGCAGATTATCACTACAACTTGCATTTGTACCATCAGATGGAGAGGATGGAACTTCAGAAACATAACAGGTGGAGACTGATATGGAACATATTGTAGTATGTCCAAATCAAACAACTCAACAGGGTTTTGAGGAATCTTGTCTTTGGAGATTCATTAAACTTGACATGCAAAGTTCTTCAACAATCTTGTTCTGCAATTGAAAACTCTGTATGCCTTGCAAGTAGATGAATACCCAACAAAATACCCTGCATCCACCTTGGATTCAAACTTCTGAAGTGGATTCTTTGTGTTAAGAATATAACAGGGACACCCAAATGCTCTAAAGAATGAAATCAAAGGGGCCAGATGATGTAATAACTCATAAGAAGTCTCATCAACCTCTTATTCACTAATACCCTATTCTGTACATAGCAGCTGTGTTGACAGCTTCAGCCCAAAAGGTCAGTGGCAAACCAGAGTCAGCCAACATTGTCCTTGCGGCTTCAATAAGGGTCCTGTTCTTTCTCTCCACCACCCATTTGCTCAGGAGTCTTTGAATACTATATTGTCTTTTGATTCCCTTAGAAAAATAGAATTCATCAAGAGTGTGATTCCTAAACTCTGTTCCCATATCACTTCTAACACATTTGACTGTAGTGAATGCTGCTTTTCCACATGCAACACAAAATAAATGATACTTTGAGCAGCTCATCCTTGGAATGCAAGAAGAGAGTCCATACATATCTGGAATAATCATCCCAATTACCAGACAGTACTTTTTCTTTTGCCATACTCATTACTCAACAGACCAAAGAGACCATATACAGTAATGGCAAGAGCAGGACTTAGGTTCTTCTATAGGAGGGAATGAAGCTTTGTGTTGCTTCCTTTTAAGCAAGCTGGACAGTTATCATCAATTTTTAAACTCTTCAATGGCAAACCTCTCACTAAACCATGGATGAATGAGCTGATTTCATGTTCTTAAGATTAACATGACCAAGCCTTCTATGCCATAGTTCAGATTCTTGAGGAGAGGCTTTGGAGAACAAACATGGATGGCCTTTATGTGACAACCGACCTCCAGGTTGTTACCCTAACCCTAGATTACTTGCATCATTATCCATGCTATGAGTGCTAATAATTGAAACTATACAACCCTACTATGAAATTGGAATCAATTCTTGCTATTATTTGATGTAAATTATGATTTCATGTGATCTTTACTTTTGATTTTTAACCAAATTAGGTTTCTACCTTTTTAAAAATTAGTGTCCGGGAATGTCAATTAGTCACCCTAGCTAGAATTAAGAATATCAATTGAATCAATTAAAAATATGTGTACACCCTCACACTTGGAAATTTCGGATCATGCAAGAATGATCCTACACATGTTATCAACTAACATCATCTACTAACTAATAATTATACACTACACATCAAATTAATACCCCATAATATTATTTCCTACAATAAAAATTAAAACAAAAATGCCTCACTAGAGGCCAAATTCGGCCACCCCTTCTTGGCCAATCCATGGTCTTCTACACCACCTACATACCCACCACTCCCCTCTCATGCAATTCTCCATATTGCAAGACACACTCTATACTCTCCTCTCTCTCTCATTTTCGAATTCACCAGCTGAACACACACATTCTCTCTATCAAACACTCCCTAATACTCTCCTTTCAAGCTCCAAAATCGTGAACAACAACAACAACAACCATCGGCCAGCAGCATACCGCAAGAAAGGTGACTTTTGGTGATGTTTTGAGGCTTGGAACGTGCAATACTTGAGGTTCCAGCTTTTGTCGAGATTCTCCAGCCTCATCCAAGGAGATTTCATCCATTCACGACCATCCACACCTTCTAAACCGTGAGATACATCAAGTGTAAGCTCACTATGTTCGGTTTTGGTCATTTCTCAAGTTTAACTTCATTGTTCACCTAAAAACCTTACTTTTTCTTGTTGTAACAGAAACCTCTCACCCTCACCTTGTTCTTGAAGAGTTCCCAACGTTCTTGAAGGTATATCACATGATATAATGGTCAATCTAAGGGGTAGAACCCGATTTACCCCTTGAAAACCCTATTTTGGTGTTTTTGGCACTATCAAACTTGTGTATCTTGTAACCCTTCAAAACAAAACGTGTAACCTGCTCAAAATGACTTTTAAGGCACCTCAATAATCTGATTTTTAAGTAAGATGAAGTTTTGGCAATGATTAAACTTAAGGTACCATGAATCACACATGTGTAATGGTCGGTTATGGCTTATTTTTACCTCTTGAAACCTTTGTATGTGTAGAACACTTAGGCAACGTGTTGGGACTGTTATTTCAGTAAGTTTTAGTGCATATTAAGTTTAATAACATGGTTTGACCTCTGGAACAAAAGACATAATGTGTTTAGACCCATTTTGGTCACTTTCGGGACCCGAAAACGTGTTAAAATGACTTACTTAAAAACAAGAAATCTTGAACTATAAACTTTTTAAAAAGAATTCCAGGTTCATTAAGGATTAATAAAGTGTTCTGGAGCTAATGAGAATTTTTAGTGGTCAAATGGTATTTTAAATGGATTTTAAGTGAAACCGGGTGTAAACCGAGAGGCGTTTTTAAGGAAAAATATACGATAAATGGGTTAAATGTTACAAATTATAAAAATCATGATTTTCCAGTAGGTTAAAAGATAAAATAACCTCAAAAGTAAAATAGTTGGTCAAACAAGCTTTTAAAATGGTCAAACCCGACTAAAAACGCATTTTAACGGTTTAAACGTAAAAAACGGGTCTTTCAACTCTAGGGGCAAAATTTGTGATTTAAAAGGTTGGAAACTTATTAAAATGACTTTAAAAAGTTATCTACTGGTTTTAGACTCAAAAAGGCGAGAAAATCATAGATAACCATTTTTACACCGTTCGGTTTTACCGTAACCGGCAACGTTAAAAGCGTAATTTGCAAACCGAGACCATAAACTGAATTTTTGGTTATAAACTCTTAAAACTAAGTTAAATAAGGTCTTGAACCTGATTTTTAAGTATAGAGGTCACTTAATGCAAGAAACTAATCTTAAGGGTAGGTAGAAAATGTCAATTTTGAAACTTCAGGGGCAAAACTGTAAATTTTGCAAAACTTCATAACCGACTCCCATAAGTTCATTTTCCCCCTTAAATGGCATAATTACTATATATTCTTGGTTTAGTAATGTAGAAACCTTTGATTTCATGAAAAACCATGACTTTCCATAAAAGGAACCTTTTATACAAACCCTAAACGAATCAAACCGAACCCGTCCATTTAAGTCTTAGGCACTATTATTGCTCCTTAAATAGGTTTAGAGCAGTAGCTAATCACTTAATATACTTATGTTAGGGTGCTAGACTTGAGACATTCCGGCACGCGAAGAATTTCTTTTTGCTTGATATCTAAGGTGAGTTCTAGTGATCCCCTTTTTTACTACTGTTTTGGGATGAAACATGCTCTACTTTTATGAACTATGATTGTGCTTTATTTGATGATACTATGTGGGATTGTGGTTACCTGCTAATTCTTATATCATGATCATTAATTCTTTCGTGAACCGCTTGATTTATATGGATAGATCTATTTGGGGAATCCCCCACACACAGTGGCTTCCGTTCCAGGAAGGTACCCCACTGAGATCCTGAGGGATCGTTGTGGCATGTAACAAGTTTTGTTAAGATTCTATGGTGAACCATCCGGGCAGGTAGGGTTCACTGGTATGGGGCTCAGTTTCTTCCTTCGGGAATATCCGGTAAAACACAACTTTAGAAGAGGCTAACCGGGGACTGAGTGCAGGGTTGATTATGATTTTATTTCTCCCACGATGATAAACAATGATTATTTTTCCTTTAATCAAAGAAGGATTTATTAAGTCCTTTTGTTTTTGAACTTTAAGCACTTGAATTCACCAACTTTATAGTTGACACAATTTTCTTTTGAGCATGTTTCAGGTAATGTTGAAGAGATCCTAGCTGTTTGAAGACCTAGACCTATCCCCGTGACATGGCATTGGCTTATTTCCTTGATGAAACATTTGAACAATTTATATTTTGTGTTGAACAATACAATTTCATTTTTATGGATGATTGTAAAACTTATTTGGGGCTTGATGTGTCTCTAGCCCTGTTACCTTTTAAAACTTTAATGCCATGTGATATTCTCTCCTTTGAGCTCTTATAATGGTTTGTTTCCGCTGCCATATGTTGTTGCTAGTCTGTGACGTCCCACCCTATCTGGCCCGGGGTGTGAGGTGAAGATTGGTATCAGAGCCAAAGGTTGTAGAGAAGTCGGGAATGCCATAGTAGACCCTAGGCTACAACCCTGATACCCTAGGACTGTCCTTGTGGGAAGTGTTGGAATGATCGGGTTTGGTAAATTGATGATTACACTTGATCAACGTAATCATGAATTTACCGGACGCGTAATTTCCATCACTGATCTTTAGGTTATGGTTGGATTTTTCTGGTTTATATTGATGATTTGAAACTAATTTTAAAAGGGGATTAAAGTGATTTTTATGATGAACTATGTTATCCGATACTACTTGAAGAAACTATTGATCTGGGCAAAACAGACAGCTATATGTTGGAATAACAGATACTATTGCCATCACTACTATTATTAGTACTATTATGTAAATCATGAGCTATGAGAAACCAAATTACTCATGATGTATTTCTTACAGGATAACGACAATGGCTGATAAAGGAAAGGCGCCTGCTCACCCCGACGCTGAGACCGCTCCTACCGGACATCTAAGGAGAGAGAAACCCCAGACGGAGTATGAGGCGTACCTCCGGAGATGCGGACATCCAGGGTGGATATCCGTCACGTCCGAAGACACTGAGGCTTCCGAGGACTCTTCCTCCACATCACCTTCCCGAAGCCGAACGCGATCCCACTCTCCTCAAGTAGCTGCTCCGACCCTCTCACCCATCCCACCTATTGGGAATAGGGGTGCGCGTACTGTCACCCGACCTCGCAAGAGCGTTAGACCAGGATCCTCCGTATCCTTTAGGATGCCTCCTCCTCCTCCCCCGCCTGTTAGGATTCCGACATCGGTACCCCCCACTTTTTGACCCTCGCGACGAGCGCCTGATGCCGCCGAGACATAGTATGTATGACGGCCCCACTGTACTGGCTGGTGATAGGTACTCCCAGTCGAGTCGCCGGGCGAGTGATGTAGGACCCTCCGATGCGACACTAGATGAGATTTTGAGGACTGTTCGCCGTCATGAGCTGACTGTTCAGCACGCCACTCGAACTTCTCAGTCGGCCCAGTTCCAGGCGATGATGGCTACACAGGGAGTGAAGCGTTTGGAGCAGGAGCAGAGGAAGAAGGGTACCGGGTGGTTTGGATGGTTAAAGAGGAAGTGGATGTGAGGACTGGAGTACTCAGTGGGATTTATCTGTCTGTGGACAGTAGAAGGAAACTATTTGAATTCTTATTTGAGACTATTATTTTTATATTATGGGGGTGATGGCACCTTCCAAATTGTAAGAGCATGACTCTGATTCTACTCGTTTGGATGATACTATGTTGACTGCTTTTGAGATGCTAAAAACTTTTTAACTGTCTGTATTAAACTGCTATATGTTTTGTTGTGTTTTGAGATTGTCTGTGCCTTTTCTAAATTGTTGCCCAACTATTATATCATGTTTTGAATTGGACATTTAAGGTTCTTTAGTGGGGTTGTAAATACATGTATGTGCATGCTATGATTCCTCTTCCGAGGCAGGCATGGTGCGATAGGATAATGATGCCTAGGCTATCCGAAACAAAATTTATGAGATGCTAAACGAATCTATTTGTGATACTATCAGAATGCCGACCCGCAGAGGAGGAACACGTTTTGGTCGACGTGGAGCCACCAGAGGCCGCCATGAGGGAGCAAGGCCTACTGGAACCCAACCTACTCCACCAGGGACTCCCCACGGGGAGAATACTAATCAAGAGAGTGACGAAAGGATTGCTAACCTCGTAGCTCAGCAACTGGCCAACGCCATTCCGACTATCATTGCACAGATAAATGCAGACCGGGATAACACTACTGGGAATGAACGGCCGATAAACGATGAGAGCCACGATGATGAAGCTGAGGAGTTAAGGAATGGGTGCTCTTACAAGACCTTTATGGCCTGCAAGCCCAAGGACTTCTATGGCACCGAGGGTGCCATAGAGACTTACAGGTGGATCGACGAAATGGAAGCCGTCTTAGACATCAGCGAGTGCAAGATGGAGCACATGGTGAGATTTGCATCACAATCTCTCAAAGGATCAGCTCTTGAATGGTGGAAGTCCATTACCCAGAGCCGTGGAAGAAACGTTGCAAATCGAATGGGTTGGACTGAATTCCGAGAGTTAATGACCAACAAATATTGCCCCATCAATCAACTCGAGAAGCTGGAGACAGAATTTTTAAGCTTGGAGATGAAGGGACCCAACTACACCGAATACATCAATCGTTTCTTAGCCCTGTCCCGACTTGTGCCACATTTGGTGACGCCAGAAGCCAAAGGTGTAGCACGGTTCATCTGGGGACTACACCCAAGAGTTAGGGGTATGGTTCGTGCCTCTCAGCCGATGACCCTACAAGCTGCTGTCGACCTTACCAGCAGTCTGACTGACGATCTTATTAGGGCTGGATGGACCGATCAAGGAAGGGCTGATGAGAAGAAGAAGTTTGTTGGAGACAAGAGGAAGTGGTTTGAAGCAAAAAGAGCGATTGGAAGTAGCAGTGGGTCGAGTAGAAGGAGTTCTTGAGACTGAGGATGAGACGTGATGATCAAGGAAGCAAAAACCGGAGATTGTATACGGGGACAAGCCCACTCTGCAGCAAGTGCAAGTTACATCATCAAGGAGAATGTAACCCGATGCCCTGTTTTAGGTGCAAGAGAACAGGCCATCTAATTAAGGACTGTACTTATGTACCGGGGAAACAATGCTACGAGTGTGGAGATCCAGGGCATATGAGGAACAAGTGTCCTAAGCTGGGTAGAGACAAGGATGCCAAGCCCAATAAGCCTAAGGGAAGAGCTTTCGTTATGGACCCAGCAGGAGCTCGTAAGGAACCCGACGTTGTCAACGGTACGTTCCTTGTAAATAATCATCCCGCTACTGTACTGTTTGATACTGGAGCGACTGCTAGTTTTATCTCTAGTACCTTTAGGCAATTGATTAACTTAGACGCGTGCACCTTGACTGATACATTTACCGTAGAACTAGCTGACGGTAATATTTTAGAAGCTAACGAAATCATTAGGGATTGCCCCCTGAATCTAAAAGGGAATGTGTTTAAGATTGACTTGATGCCCATTAAGTTAGGAGGATTTGATGTGGTCGTGGGTATGGACTGGTTAGCGAAGCATAAAGTTGAAATCGTATGCGATGAGCGACTGCTCAAGATACCATTGAGCGTTGAAGAAGTGTTAGTGGTAGAAGGAGAAAGGAGTAACACTCTATACCCTATGATATCTCACTTGAAAGCTACCAAGAGCTTGAAGAGGGGATGTCCAGCTTTTATAGTCTATGTGATGAAAACCCAAAAAGAGAAGAAAATCGAAGAGATTCCCGTAGTTTCGGAATACCCAGAGGTGTTTCCGGAAGAACTACCAGGACTTCCTCCGAATCGACAAGTGGAATTCCAGATAGACTTGATGCCTGGTGCTGCACCAGTAGCCAAGGCACCGTACCGGCTCGCCCCACCCGAGATGAAGGAGCTAATGGTACAAATTCAAGAACTGATGGACAAGGGATTTATACGTCCGAGTGTCTCTCCATGGGGTGCCCCGGTGCTATTCGTGAAAAAGAAGGACGGAACGCTGCGAATGTGTATTGATTACAGGGAGTTGAACAAGCTGACCATAAAGAATCGTTACCCTCTCCCGAGAATAGACGACTTATTTGATCAATTGCAGGGAGCAAGTTACTTCTCCAAAATAGACTTGAGGTCAGGATACCACCAGCTGAAGATAAGAGAAGAAGATATACCTAAAACTGCCTTCCGAACTAGGTATGGACACTATGAGTATTTGGTCATGCCCTTTGGACTGACTAATGCTCCAGCAGCATTCATGGACCTCATGAATCGCGTTTGCCGCCCTTACCTCGACAAGTTTGTGATCGTGTTTATCGACGACATACTAATCTATTCTCAAACTAAAGACGAGCACGAGAAGCATCTCAGGCTAATCCTTGAATTGCTCAAGAATGAGCAACTATATGCCAAGTTCTCGAAATGTGAATTCTGATGCGCCAGATCCAATTCTTAGGTCATGTGGTAAATAAGGATGGGATTCAAGTTGACCCTTCCAAGATTGAGGCCATAAAGAATTGGAAGATTCCTGAGACTCCTACGGAGATAAGGCAATTCTTAGGACTGGCTGGCTATTACCGAAGGTTTATAAAGGACTTCTCGCGTATAGTGCAACCTTTGACCGCACTAACCAAGAAAAACACAACCTTTGTGTGGGAGCGAGAGCAGAATGAGGCGTTTGAAACACTTAAAGAGAAGTTATGCAGTGCACCTATACTTGCTCTTCCAGAAGGAGGAAGACTAGAAGACTTCGTGTCTATTGTGACGCTTCGCGTCAAGGACTAGGATGTGTATTGATGCAACGCAATAAGGTGATTGCTTACGCATCGAGACTGCTGAATGATCATGAGAAGAACTACACGACGCACGATCTGGAGTTGGGTGCCGTGGTGTTTGCCCTTAAGATGTGGAGGCATTACCTTTATGGCACAAAGTGCATTATCTACACCGACCATAGAAGCTTGCAGCATATCCTTGACCAAAAGATGCTCAACATGCGTCAGAGAAGATGGGTTGAGCTATTGAACGATTACGAGTGCGAGATCCGCTACCACCCTGGTAAGGCCAATGTTGTGGCGGATGCGTTAAGTCGAAAGGAAAGAGAGAAACCTCTTCGAGTACGAGCCTTAAGAATGAGTGTGTATACCAACCTTATAGCAAAATTGAAGGAAGCTCAAGGCGAGGCATTAAAGGAAGAGAAACTAAAGGAAGAAGGATTGACTGGAATGGAAAAGCGATTGGAGATAGGGGACGATGGTACATATAGATATGGTGGAAGGACTTGGGTGCCAAAACACGGAGGAATTCGAGAAGTAATCCTCGATGAAGCACACAAGTCTAGGTATTCAATTCATCCTGGAAGTGATAAGATGTACCAGGATTTAAAGACACTTTTCTGGTGGCCAGGAATTAAGAGATCAATCGCTGTTTATGTGGGGAAATGTTTAACTTGTGCCATGGTAAAAGCTGAGAACCAAAAACCATCGGGAACGTTGCAGCAACCTGAGATTCCCGAATGGAAATGGGATAATGTTACGATGGATTTCGTTACCAAGCTGCCTAGAACGTTTAAAGGTCACGATGCTATTTGGGTAATAGTGGATAGATTAACCAAATCAGCTCACTTCTTGCCAATTAGAGAAGACTACGATATGACGAAACTGGCCCAACTTTATGTCGATGAGATTGTGACAAGGCATGGAGTGCCTCTGTCGATCATCTCAGACCGTGATAGCCGTTTCACCTCTCGTTTCTGGAAATCGTTCCAGCAAGCTTTAGGAACCCGTTTAGATCTTAGCACGGCTTACCACCCTCAGACCGACGGACAGAGCGAAAGAACTATTCAAACGATGGAAGACATGTTGAGAGCTTGCGTGATGGACTTTGGCGGAAACTGGGATAACCATCTTCCTTTGGTAGAATTCGCCTATAACAACAGTTACCACGCGAGTATCAAAGCCGCTCCGTACGAGGTCCTTTATGGCAGGAAATGCCGATCACCCTTGAGTTGGAATGAGATTGGTGACAGCCAAGTGATGGGACCCGACATAGTGTTGGAAACCACCGATAAGATCTATAAGATAAAGGAACGACTGAGAGCAGCTAGAGACCGACAGAAGAAGTACGCCGACAGGAGGCGGAAACCTCTAGAGTTCCAAGTGGGCGACAGAGTGATGCTAAAAGTAGCACCGTGGAAAGGAACGGTGAGATTCGGAAAAAGAGGAAAACTAAGCCCAAGATACATTGGACCATTTGAGATAATGGCAAGAATTGGCCCAGTAGCATATAAGTTGAAACTACCCCCGGGATTGAGTCACATACACGACACCTTTCATGTGTCAAACTTGAAAAAGAGCATGGTAGACAAAACCCTGGAACTACCATTAAAGAAG
Source organism: Flaveria ramosissima (assembly GCA_025215565.1). NCBI lineage: Eukaryota > Viridiplantae > Streptophyta > Magnoliopsida > Asterales > Asteraceae > Flaveria > Flaveria ramosissima. The sequence continues at coordinate 5,450,242 of CM046029.1, forward strand.
CAAGGATAAGCGACAAACTGAACTTTGTGGAAGAACCTATGGAGATCACGGATCGTTTGGTCAAACAACTCCGGCGGAGCCGCATACCCAAGGTTAAAGTTAGATGGAACTCCAAGCGAGGACCTGAATTTACTTGGGAGCGTGAAGATGAAATGAGGAAGAACTATCCACACCTCTTCAAACCCACCCGTTCAGTCCCTAATCAGAGTTAAATTTCGGGACGAAATTTCCTAAACGGTGGGAGAATGTGACAACCGACCTCCAGGTTGTTACCCTAACCCTAGATTACTTGCATCATTATCCATGCTATGAGTGCTAATAATTGAAACTATACAACCCTACTATGAAATTGGAATCAATTCTTGCTATTTGATGTAAATTATGATTTCATGTGATCTTACTTTTGATTTTTAACCAAATTAGGTTTCTACCTTTTTAAAATTAGTGTCCGGGAATGTCAATTAGTCACCCTAGCTAGAATTAAGAATATCAATTGAATCAATTAAAAATATGTGTACACCCTCACACTTGGAAATTTCGGATCATGCAAGAATGATCCTACACATGTTATCAACTAACATCATCTACTAACTAATTATACACTACACATCAAATTAATACCCCATATATTATTTCCTACAATAAAAATTAAAACAAAAATGCCTCACTAGAGGCCAAATTCGGCCACCCCTTCTTGGCCAATCCATGGTCTTCTACACCACCTACATACCCACCACTCCCCTCTCATGCAATTCTCCATATTGCAAGACACACTCTATACTCTCCTCTCTCTCTCATTTTCGAATTCACCAGCTGAACACACACATTCTCTCTATCAAACACTCCTTACTCTCCTTTCAAGCTCCAAAATCGTGAACAACAACAACAACAACCATCGGCCAGCAGCATACCGCAAGAAAGGTGACTTTTGGTGATGTTTTGAGGCTTGGAACGTGCAATACTTGAGGTTCCAGCTTTTGTTCGAGATTCTCCAGCCTCATCCAGGAGATTTCATCCATTCACGACCATCCACACCTTCTAAACCGTGAGATACATCAAGTGTAAGCTCACTATGTTCGGTTTTGGTCATTTCTCAAGTTTAACTTCATTGTTCACCTAAAAACCTTACTTTTTCTTGTTGTAACAGAAACCTCTCACCCTCACCTTGTTCTTGAAGAGTTCCCAACGTTCTTGAAGGTATATCACATTATAATGGTCAATCTAAGGGGTAGAACCCGATTTACCCCTTGAAAACCCTATTTTGGTGTTTTTGGCACTATCAAACTTGTGTATCTTGTAACCCTTCAAAACAAAACGTGTAACCTGCTCAAAATGACTTTTAAGGCACCTCAATAATCTGATTTTTAAGTAAGATGAAGTTTTGGCAATGATTAAACTTAAGTGTACCATGAATCACACATGTGTAATGGTCGGTTATGGCTTATTTTTACCTCTTGAAACCTTTGTATGTGTAGAACACTTAGGCAACGTGTTGGGACTGTTATTTCAGTAAGTTTTAGTGCATATTAAGTTTAATAACATGGTTTGACCTCTGGAACAAAAGACATAATGTGTTTAGACCCATTTTGGTCACTTTCGGGACCCGAAAACGTGTTAAAATGACTTAAAAACAAGAAATCTTGAACTATAAACTTTTTAAAAAGAATTCCAGGTTCATTAAGGATTAATAAAGTGTTCTGGAGCTAATGAGAATTTTTAGTGGTCAAATGGTATTTTAAATGGATTTTAAGTGAAACCGGGTGTAAACCGAGAGGCGTTTTTAAGGAAAAATATACGATAAATGGGTTAAATGTTACAAATTATAAAAATCATGATTTTCCAGTAGGTTAAAGAGATAAAATAACCTCAAAAGTAAAAGTTGGTCAAACAAGCTTTTAAAATGGTCAAACCCGACTAAAAACGCATTTTAACGGTTTTAAACGTAAAAACGGGTCTTTCAACTTCTAGGGGCAAAATTTGTGATTTAAAAGGTTGGAAACTTATTAAAATGACTTTAAAAAGTTATCTACTGGTTTTAGACTCAAAAAGGCGAGAAAATAGATAACCATTTTTACACCGTTCGGTTTTACCGTAACCGGCAACGTTAAAAGCGTAATTTGCAAACCGAGACCATAAACTGAATTTTTGGTTATAAACTCTTAAAACTAAGTTAAATTAAGGTCTTGAACCTGATTTTTAAGTATAGAGGTCACTTAATGCAAGAAACTAATCTTAAGGGTAGAAAATGTCAATTTTGAAACTTCAGGGGCAAAACTGTAAATTTTGCAAAACTTCATAACCGACTCCCATAAGTTCATTTTCCCCCTTAAATGGCATAATTACTATATATTCTTGGTTTAGTAATGTAGAAACCTTTGATTTCATGAAAAACCATGACTTTCCACAAAAGGAACCTTTTATACAAACCCTAACCGAATCAAAACCGAACCCGTCCATTTAAGTCTTAGGCACTATTATTGCTCCTTAAATAGGTTTAGAGCAGTAGCTAATCACTTAATATACTTATGTTAGGGTGCTAGACTTGAGACATTCCCGGCACGCGAAGAATTTCTTTTTGCTTGATATCTAAGGTGAGTTCTAGTGATCCCCCTTTTTACTACTGTTTTGGATGAAACATGCTCTACTTTTATGAACTATGATTGTGCTTTATTTGATGATACTATGTGGGATTGTGGTTACCTGCTAATTTTTATATCATGATCATTAATTCTTTCGTGAACCGCTTGATTTATATGGATAGATCTATTTGGGGAATCCCCCACACACAGTGGCTTGCGTTCCAGGAAGGTTACCCCACTGAGATCCTGAGGGATCGTTGTGGCATGTAACAAGTTTTGTTAAGATTCTATGGTGAACCATTCGGGCAGGTAGGGTTCACTAGTATGGGGCTCTCAGTTTCTTCCTTCGGGAATATCCGGTAAAACACAACTTTAGAAGAGGCTAACCGGGGACTGAGTGCAGGGTTGATTATGATTTTATTTCTCCCACGATGATAAACAATGATTATTTTTCCTTTTAATCAAAGAAGGATTTATTAAGTCCTTTTGTTTTTGAACTTTAAGCACTTGAATTCACCAACTTTATAGTTGACACAATTTTCTTTTGAGCATGTTTCAGGTAATGTCTGAAGAGATCCTAGCTGTTTGAAGACCTAGACCTACTCCCGTGACATGGCATTGGCTTATTTCCTTGATGAAACATTTGAACAATTTATATTTTGTGCTGAACAAATACAATTTCATTTTTATGGATGATTGTAAAACTCATTTGGGGTTTGATGTGTCTCTAGCCCTGTTACCTTTTTAAAACTTTAATGCCATGTGATATTCTCTCCTTTGAGCTCTTATAATGGTTTGTTTCCGCTGCCATATGTTGTTGCTAGTCTGTGACGTCCCACCCTATCTGGGCCCGGGGTGTGACACTTTAAGATCGATTTTCTTTGATAAATCTAAGGCATATACTCTTCCAATCCTGTTGGCCTTCAGGAGAGTATATTCATCCAATATCTTGTCAATCTTGTGCAAAACTTTGGAAGACAGAATCCGACAGTTTTGACTTGTGAAAAGTGCAACATGCCCTTTATCACACATTTGACTGACACTCAAAAGATTGTACTTGAGGTTCTCCACATGGTTAATATCATCAAATCTTATCTCCCCATTTGAGACAAATCCTTTCCCAATGATGTAACCATTGGCATCATTTCCAAAAGAAACAAATCCCTTCTTCCTTTGAGAATAATCATGAAGAAGAGAGCTGCTCCCTGTCATATGCATGGATCCTCCACTGTCTACATACCAGATGCTTCTTTGGCATGCTGAAGAACCCTGCATTTTTCACACAAATTAGTTAGCCTTTGAGACCCAAACCTTTTTGGTTTTGGGTCTGTTTTCATCAACAGATGTTAAAGTAACAGATTTTGCATGATTAACAGCCGTTGAAGATGTAGATGGTGCTGAAAAGGATTCCTTTGATTTTGGCTTAGGTGTCCTTTTCAGTGGTTTAATCACAGAAACATCCAATTGGTTAACTCTCCCCAATAGATGTTGAACCATCATAACAAGTTGTGTTTGATTGGTTGTCAAAGTTTTCAACTCAGTTGACACATCAGTACTTGTTGATGATTTGTTCTTGTGATTCACTACATTCTTCTTTTGAAAAGACACAGACTTAGTCTGAGTTTTTTATATTCCATGAGGAATATTTGCAGCTGTTGTTTGACAAACCCCTTCCTTCTTTGTGACTTTTTGAAAAAGCTTTGGTTTATCAGAATGAGATGATTGTGGTACAAACTTTGTTTGAATATCATCTTTCATTTTATGCATTTGCTTCGTAATGATTTTCTCTTTGTTGAATTTTAAACCCTTGTTATACCAGCATTCATCAGTAGATGATTAAACAAACCACATATTTCACATGGCTTTCTTTTCATCTTTTCTTGATCAACTGCTGAAGATGATGAAACTACTGAAGATTTGTTCTTCAGTACTTTCTTCCTTTCAGTACTTTTAGGAATTACTGAAGGATTTGCAACAACTGAAGATTTGTTCTTCAGAAGTTTTCTATCAGTACTTTTGAGATTCCTGATAGATTTTTCAGCAGTTGTCAAGGAATGCTTGTTTTCCTCTGATTTGAAATGCTCTTCAGGTGTTGTGTTTTGCCCTTCAGTACTTTGAGTACCTTGTGGAACAACACCTGAATTACTCAGTCTCTTCTTGATCATGTGTTTCCAAGCAGTGGGACCATCAGCAATTTGATTAGCTGAGGTACTCACACTGACTTCATCCTCTGATTTTGAATTATCATTTGAGGATGAAACACCTGATGATGTGGATTGGGAATGACAATCATCCTCAGATTTTACTTCTAACTTGGGAGTAAAATCTGTAGGAGGTATGGTATGATTATAGCCAATCCCAAACTTCACATTAGAAGCTGTTTGCTTACTGAGAAGCATTTCAAATCCCTTGCATGATGTTACCCAACGTTCACAATTAACTTGGGTAGCTGCAAGTGTTTCTTTGAGATTCTTGTGATTTTCCAGAATGACCTCTACCTTTGCTTTTTCATCAGTGATTTGACACTTTAGTTTATAAATCTCCTCATCCTTCTCTTTTAAAACAGACTCAAACTCAGCTTTTCTTTTGAAAATTGCTTTTTCTAGGTCAAGGTTTTGATTAATTAAAGCTACATTTGCTTCCCTAATTGAAACAAAAGCAGCTATGCATGACTCAGAACATAACTTGGCCTTAGCCTCAGAAGATACCTGTGGTACCTGTGATGATGAAGGATTTTCATCAGTAGACTCCAGGGCCATTAGAGCAAGATTTCCAAAAGGGTTTTCACAACCATGTTGACCAGCACCAGCAAATAGTTGTTCAGAATAACCAGAGACATCATCTGGTAAGCTGCTCCAGTCAACAACCTCAGGGGTGAAAAAGCTCTGATGAGATTGAGATTGAGATTGTTGATTTGTTTGAGATGGTTGAGGATCAGGTAGAGCATGTGAGATTGAGATTGAGATTGTTGATTTGTTTGAGATGGTTGAGGATCAGGTAGAGCATGTGGTTGTTGAGCCATGGGTATAGGAACCTGACCAGACTGAGGCATGTAAAAACATGGATAAGGATATGGCATTGGACTTTGAGGAACAAAGAATGCAGGAGATGATTGATGTTGTGAATGATGATCAGAACTGGTAGAATGTTGCCCTTTGGATTGTGAGCTATTGCTTGGAAAAGTCACAAAGGGTGCAGACGAGTTAGATCCAGATGATCTACACTCTCTAGAAAAATGTCAAAGTCTATGGCACTTGTGACATCTCAACTTACTCTTTTCAAAACCAACCTTGGTTTTGCCAGAGAGACCAGGGAATTTTCTACCTGTTCTTTTGTAAAACTTTTGAGATCTGATATTGATCAATGCCATTTGGCTTAAAATATCCATCTCTTCCAGATCATCATCAGCAATTCCTTTCAAATCATCCATCAGAAACACAAGTTATCAACACTAAAACCTGAGTTACCCTCAACTCTAACAAAGCATGATTTCCACTGTTTGAAGAGAATCAATATGCTCATCATATGAACTTTCAGATGAAGCATATTTAGACTCATGACCAACCAGAGCAGTGTTTCCTGGTACAAAGTCATCAGTGAGCTTTCCAGATGAAGATAGTTTCCTTTTCTATTCTATCTCTCTCTCAAATGTTAAGAGTTTCCCATGAAGTTGGGTGAGAGATAGAGTATCCAGATTTGCACTTGAGCGTAGGACAATGGTATAAGTGTCCCATCTCTCAGGCAGTGATCTGAGGAATCTGTTATTCATCTGGCTGTTTGTATATTCATGCTGAACCATTTTTAGCTCAGAGATCAAACATGAAAATTGCTCAAACTGTTGAGTCAATGTCTCACCCTTCCTATGAGAGAATGTCTCATATTGCTGGGCAAGGATTTCTCTGTTGTTTGCTAAGACCTCATCAGTTCCTCCAAATTGTTCTCTCAGAGCAACCCAGAGATCATGAGTAGTTTCATGATGCATAAGCCCAGAGTAGATTTCATTAGGTAGTGCCATGGCCAGAATTCCATGGGCTTTAGCATCAATCTCAAACAGCTTTAAATCCTCATCAGAATATTGTTCCTTCTTCTTTGGAACCATCTCATTGGTTTCAGGATTACTCACCATAGGCTTGTATGGTCCATGAACCACTGACTTCCAACTAGCTGAACTGTTAACAGACAGGTGATGGAGCATTCGGCGTTGCCATATGTTATACTCACTCCTAACAAGCATCGGAGGCTTAGTTGAGGAGCCAGTATTGTGAGGATCATTGATTGAAGTAGTCATTTTCACAACAATCAATCAAATTCAATGAGTTAAAATCAGTCTAGTTTAAAAACTCAACAACACAATTTGAATCTCAATTAATTAACCGGAAGCGACAGAAAATCAAACTCTATAATCAATTCTTGCAAAAATGCTAATTCGAACAAACTTAGCTATCAAAAGAGCAGTTTCAATGATCAATTGTTAGATCGATCAATGATTAACCAGCTCTAATACCATTTGATAGGATCGGATCTAGTTTGATCATTAGATTTGAATTTTGCAGCAGAATATAACAGAAATAAGATCGAATTCAAGCAAGAAAAGTATGAAAATGCAATCACACAATGACGATTATAGAGAGAGAGAACTTTTCTGTAAAAGGAATATTTTCATTCACGTGTAATGCTTCGGTTACAAAACAACTAGGTCAACATTCCTTTTATAGAGGAATGTGACGTCTGCTGATGTCACTTGATAGTGACATCTAACAGAATTATACAAAACAACTGAAACAATGCAAACTACTGAAATGTTCTCAACAACTGATCACATCTCAGAGAATGCCAAGTACAAGAACATAAAACTGCTGACCTAAAACTACTGAAAGAATAAACTACTGAAAGATAAAATTACAAATACTGAAAAGAAAAAACCATCACAACTACTGAAGTTAATAACTTCAGCTGTTGTGACAACTACTGATCACTCTGGTCTTTAGTCTTTGTCTTCAGTACTTCACTTTCAGGCTTTGTCTTCAGTTCTTTACTTTCAGACTTTGTCTTCAGACCTTGTAATCAGCTGATGTCTTCAGCTGTTGTGATCTTCTTCAGCAGTTGTAATGTCTGTGGGACTTAGAGGTTTTTCTGATCAGGCTCATTGGTTCTTTTGGTCCAACAGAAAATTATGCACGAGGAAATCGACGACCAAAGGCGTTCCCTCCGTAACCCCAACAGATCTACATCTAGGGTATCTAAACCAACGATAGTGGTGGTGGGTCGTGGTAAATCCGACTGAGGATATGAGGTCAGCTCTCATGGTCATTAGTTTGCCAAGTGGGGTTATTAAATTTACACACCACTTGTGTTATGATTGATGCCATCTGGTTGTGGTTGTTTTAGGTGGTGGTGGTGGTTATTTTAGGTGGTGGGGTGGGTGGTGGTGGTGGTGAGTGGTGGTGGTGGTGTGTGGTGGTTGTATTTGTAATTTTAAAATAGTGCATAGGTAACCCTAAAACTTTAAAATTTACATAAACAGTCCTTAAGATAAAAATGACCAAAATGCCCTTACACTTAACTGAAAAAAGTTAACACAGTTAGTGTCAGGGGCCAAGGCAGTTAAGAAAAGAAACGTTAGGGGTTGATATGTCAAAATATTCCTTTTTTGGCTGATAGGGTTAAATGGCCCTAACCCAGGGGCCAAAATAGTAATTTACTCTATATATTGTGATGTTGGTCTCGAACTTTGAAGAAATAACAAGTGTGTTTTTAGCTTTACACTAAACCGCCCAACCCACCTTAATCTTCGGCATTGGCATCCCCTTTCGCAAACGCCGTGCCAACACCTTCTATTTCGAAAACACCGACCCCTCTGCCCCACCTCAATCCCAAACTAAATTCTTTGAAAGCTCATATACATTCATACCTTCCAAAAAGAATTCTATGTGAAATGGCTTATGTTTGCATTTTCCTAGTGATAAGCTCAAGAATTCCAACAAAAATTTTAATAAACTGTTTGTAGACAAAGTTAAGCTAAGAATAAGATCATCTATGAAGGGGTTTGTTGTTGGAATATAATAAGTATATTTAATATTATTCCCTTCAAGTTGAAAAACCTTCAAGTGATGTGGTTTCTCATGGCGTACCACGCCATATACGTAATAGTCTACTATCAAATATATTCGAACTCATAGCAATAATAATTCCAGCAATAAGGATAAATAGTGTCTGATAACCATCAAATACAACAATATTTCTTAGAGTACAACACAATAGTCTATTCGCATAAGTGTAATCACTTATGCCTACATACATAGAAAACAAATAATAAAAAGGAAACTATAATCACTAGTAGGATCTTGTGGTCTCCCGTTATCTACTTCCTATAGAACCTATCTTTTTACGCGAAGCCTTTATTTTCCTCACTCAGTCTTTTGACATCGATGCTGTGGCATCTTGGATGTACACTGAATATGGTCGAACATACTTTGTTGGTGCTTGAAGGCTACCCATAGTAGGAGCACCTACCCATTCGGGTAAGTAGCATCACTAGCCAAACGGCTAGAACTAGTGTGAGGATTACCCGAACGTATGACCAATGGTCTCGCATGGTAGTTGTACCTCAACGGCTCCATATACTATTATTGCTACCAGTGTAGTTAATAACAGCTTCGTAGGTGGTATCCAGAATGAAAATAAAAGCTTCGGTCATTCCATCTACTGTGGCATATGGATAACGTGCAGTTCTCAAGTAAGTGGCGCACTTTGGCAAATCTTAGGACAGGCATTGGCACGTGAGAGGATCGAGAACAAGTATGACTCCTAGCTGAGTAGAGGCTTATGAGTTGGTATGCTTCAATCCATGGAAAATACATAGATCCATCCGCCTTGACCTAGTGACTCCTCCAGATCATAATAGTCTCAAGTAAGATGTGGGAATCATCTTCTTGACATCTGGTAACAAAACCAGATGAGACTCCATGCAAAGCCTTCATGTCATCTTGGCTTTCAGCCATTTCCAACATTCAAAACATTAGTAATAATTATATGACTTCCTAGACTGACCTATAATGACTTAGAAAGTGTCTGTATGTCGTAGTTAGGTTGACTAGAATTCACGTATAACTGTAAAATCACAATTACATTGATAAAGTGTAATTGTCATTCTACCCTACATAATTACCCTAATTGTTCTGGTCATGACTAGGTATTTATCCTACAAGGTAGGGGTTGTCCTTGACAGTATCATGGCTGTAGCTTACGTTTCACTAAAGTATCCTACTTCCCTATAACCTTTAGCTTTGATTCTAATCTATCACGGCCCGTACCTAGGGTGGAGTAGGTGCGGCGTGACGACTAATAAATGGTGATGCATCTAAATCATAGAATAACATGAGGCTAATAAAGGTGATATGAAACTAAAAAAACATATGTTGATTGTCTAATTAAGGTGACTTGAAACTAAAAAGACATACGTTAATTATCTAAATACATAATTATCTGTATTGAAATAAAAATTGACTAACAACATTTAGCAAACATAAGATAATTTATTTTAAGTGACCTAATTGTTCAACTTTTCATTGAAGGAAACTATGGGAATTAACTAAATAGATTGGTCCGCTATTACTACATCAATCCATCTATCGAGCTCGAGTGTATCTACTCATGCTTATTTCCTGAAAACATACACAGAACAAAATAGGTGAACTAAAAAGTTGGTTGACTCATAAATTTTAAGTTCCAAATATAAAACAGTCTTATCTACTAAAATTTGTCTCATCTTAAATTAGAGTCAATTGTTTCTAAAAATAGGTTTAGCATCGTGATGCTCCAATAAACCCTGCACTTAGCTAACTTAAGTCTCTTTTAAACTTAGGTGTAGCCGTGAACCAAACTTTATATATCAGGCTTTGCCCATAACCCATGCTTTGCTAAATGCATGGGTTAGTAGCTTCAGATATGTTACATGCCACAATGTCCTGTAGACACCTCAATGTTGTCTGCTTCCTTCTTTAATGTACCACCATGGGTGGCTAGGGGGCTACTATGCATAGGGATATCCAAGTAGTACTACCCATGTAAACTAGTTGTTTAAACATATATAAGTTGATGATTATGATAAATAAACATGCATAAACATGTCTAGAATATGAAGAATAGGTATCACAAGTATAATCAACAAAAACATTAAAAATTACAAATTGAGTCCTAAAATAATATCAAAAAATGAAACTCACATTAGTGTAGATGACAGGAGAGAATCAAGCTAGAAATTAAGAATCTAATCGGCTTAGTTTCGTAAGTTGCCAAAAAAACATGTTTTATGATCTAATGTTTTCTATGATCATATCGCCGAACATGCTTCTGTGTGTGTGTGTCATTTGAAGTCATAAGTATTTTTCGTATAGTAATGTATCATGTACAAAGTTCCCAAATTTAGAATGTTAATTGTTCTTGTATTGTTTTTTTTTCACATAAGTTTAGCTATTTCATTCATACATGGTGTAGTTTTTATGTTTGCAAGTGTTGATGTTATCCCATAAGTTTATTATCAAGTTTTGTAGGACTTATCTTAGAGGCTGATGCAAACCAAAGTTCACTCAGCAAGCATTCAGAAGTACAAGAAAGTTACTTTGGAAGATTTGACAAATGCACAAAGAAATTCACTAAGTGTCAAATCTTCTGAAGCCAAAGATCAATTCTTTCGAAGCCAAAGATGAAGTCTTTTGAAGATTCAAGACAAAGTCTTCCAAAGCCAGAAGACTGATTTCTTCTGAAAATAGAGAAGACATGCTTTCTCTGACATACTTTAAAAAAAGCTTAACTACTTTCCATTGCCATCTCTGAAAACACGTCAACTTATACAAGTTGGTGATTTCTCCATACTTTTGTCAACTTTACATTCGGGTCTTTGAGTCTTTAACTTTTCACTCTTGTACTTTTATCCTTTTTGTATTAGATTAGGATGTGATCTATGACATGTCATAGTCACTAGTCACAAGACAATCTGGCTTTTAACTTTACATTGACCTTGTTGTATAGATTAGTGTTCTGGCTGGCCTTCAAAGTATGGCCGGCTGTAGGATATAGTATAAAGTGTCTCATGTACCCGGTCCTTAGGACTAAGCCTTGTAACAATTGTAAAACACTTGGGAGCAATATACATCATCCTTGAAAACCAACCTCTTTGTTCTTGTGTGTTCTTTACTTTTGTTCTTTGTTTTATTTGTCTGGTTCCTTATTTGATCTGTTAGTGTTATACTCTCCATCTTGTGAAACTATTGCATCGCCCTTAACCGGTCTTGCAATTGATATCAGAGCTTTTCAGGCTCTTGCTTGTAAGATCTCACCATCTTAAATATCTTTAGTTTCACAAAACATTTACCTACTCAAATGGCAGCTCTCACGAAGGCAGACATAAAAACCGACACCATGACCAAATCTCCACTAATCACTCCTGATGAGTTTGATACTTGATATCAAAGAATGGAAGGCTTCATCAAGTCTGAAGACAATAGGATGTGAAGATATTTTGTCTAAGGACCTCACATCCCAAGGACCACTTCAGCTACTGCTGGTAGTGGGATGATAACAAAGGAAGGGGCTGATTATTCTGAGGAAGACTGAAAAAAGATTAATATAGATCAGAAGGCCATGACCACATTTCAAACTGCTCTTCCCAACTCTATCTATGGAGGCTTTAAGAAGTGCAAGACTGCAAAACAACTCTATGATGCACTGAAGCTTATGTATAAAGGGTCTGATGAAGCGAAGAAAAACAAGAAGGATCTCATGAAGCCGTTGTTTAAGAACTTCACCTATAAACAAGTAAAACTATGACTCAATAATACTGTACGTATGTTGAGATTGTAGATACTCTGATGGATGCTAGAGTTAAACTTGATAATAGTGACATTGTGCGGAAGTTCATGTTCTCTCTTCCCACACAACGGACACACTACTGTATGGTCATTAAGAGAACTGAAAACCTCTACACCCTTACTCTCATAGAGGTGTATGGTATCGTAAGTGGTTACCAGATGCCTAACCATGATGAAACCACGGTATTGGAACCATGACAAAGTCCCCACTGATCACTCCGAAAGACTTTGATACTTGGTGCCAAAGAATGGAAGGCTTTGTCAAGTCTTAAGATTCCAGGATGTGGGAGTCTGTTGTCTCTGGACCTTACATACCAAGCACCTGTTCAGCTGCTGCTGGGTGTGGTATGATACTAAGGAGGTAGCTGAGTATTCTGAAGAGGCAGAAAGAGAATTGACATAGATCACAAAGCCATGACTACCCTTCAAACTGCTCTTCCTAACTCCATATACAAGGGCTTCAAGAAGTGCAAGACTGCTAAACAGCTATGGGATGCATTAAAGCTCATGTATGAAGGGTCCACTAAAGCAAAAGAGAACAAAAAGGACTCTTGAAGAAGCAGTTTGAGAACTTCACCTACAAGATAGGTGAAACCATGACTCAACAATACTTCAGGTATATTGAGATTGTGGATACTTTAGTGGATATAGGAGTAACGCTTGAAAATAGAGACATTGTAAGGAAGTTCATGTCCTCTCTTCGTAGACAATGGACACATTATAGTGTTGTTATCAAGAGAACTAAGAAACTTAAGACTCTCACTCTTACAGAGTTGTGTGGTATTCTTAGTGTATACTAGATAGAGATGAATATGCAAAATCCATCTGGTAACTCCAGCAATCATCGAATTTTAGCCCTTCATGTGGTTGAAAGGGATTGTAGAGAACCAAACCATCATCTTATCTGCTACCCTGACAACTCACAAAAGGGTTCTTTCATCACCTTCCCTGAGACACCAAGGGATAGTTATACCCAAGGAAGTCCATTCAAAGAGATAAGCTCTTCACAAGCCTTTGTGTCTGCTAATGAAAGCACTAGCAACTTTCTCATCACCCTTGAGGATCTTGACTGTATCCATCTGGATGATCTGGAGTACATGAAGATAGTTAAGCAAATGGCTCTTCTCACTTACAGAGCCAATAAGTTCTACAAGAGGGCAAGAAGGAAGTTTCCTAGCAGTGCAGCAAGTGAAAAGTGTGGGCTGGACAAGAGCAAGGTAAAGTGTTACAACTGTAACCAAATCGGACACTTTGCTAGGAAGTGCAAGGCACCAAGGACAAATGGTGGCGAAGCACAAACCAAACCAAAATACACTGACAAAGCCAACCAGAATGAGAAGCCAAAGCAGCAAGCTGCAGTTGCTGTTTAAGAATGCGACTTTGACTGGAGCTTTCAGGTGGAAGATGCATCTCCAAATCAAGCACTAATTGCTGTCCATGATGAAACCAAGGTATTGGAACAATTCTGTACACCTGAATGCATTGCTAAAGTTAACAGATATTGGTCCTATAACTTAATATGAGATGTGATATTGAGTCTCTAAATATCTTAAAATCTGATTCAAAAGAGCTAAAAATGATTACAAACTTAAAATAAAAGATTCAGAGAAAACAATTTCATCTCTTAAACATGAAGACACCAACTACAAGACTTAGATCATGGATTTCATCACTAAGTTAACTAAATGTCAGGCTGAGCTTGTGATCAGCAAAGCCAAGGCTATTAAAATGCGTTCTTGAAGAAGAGACCTTCAAGAACATAATATCCTTATCCTTGCATGCAAAAGTTTATTATCAGAATAAGCAGGGACTGGGATCTACTAAGATAGCTTCTCCACACATAATGTTATCTGTAAGATCTCCAAGGTATGGAACTTGTAAAGATAAGTTTCCCCTCATAGACCCAATAAATGAAGAGGATGAAAAGGAGAAAGTGAAGGATGACTCTAAGAAGAGTGAAGGAGAGCATCCTAAGAAGGGACACTATTCTCCTGAGGAGAGAAAAGGAGTTGGGATGACCAAGTCTAGAGGGAAGAACATGATTAGAAAAGCTAAGAGGAAGACCTAGAAGGCTCAAGAGATCAAGACAACCTTCAACTCTTTGCAGAAACAAATGTTAATCTCTGTAGGTTTTGAGGTGGTTAAGGCTGAAGACTTAAACTTTAACTCTAGTACCAAGAGTTCTAGTTCTTGTTCAAATCATCCTAACATCATGAAGAAGGCTGATCAGTTGTCGACCATTGCTACACAACCTGAACCATCCAGCTCCAAAGGCAGTTTTCACCCTAAAAGAATTGTCACATCATCTGTAAGATGAAGATGAAGAAGGAAAGTGATCAAGTTTAGCTGTGTTCTCAAAGGAAGACTCTCAGAAAGAAGAAAATGGACCGTGTTATATGTGGTAGTACTTCTCATCTTGCAAAGGATTGCCTCTACAATCTAAAAAGTACTGTCCATATGATACTTGGTGCCAAAGAATGAAAGGCTTCATTAAGTCTCAAGACTCCAGGATGTGGGAGTTTGTTGTCTCTAGATCTTACATACCAAGCACCTCTTTAGCTGTTGTTGGGTGTGGTATGATACCAAAGGAGGTAGTTGACTATTCTAAAGAAGGTAGAAAGAGAATCGACATAGATCAGAAAGTCATGACTGCCCTTCAAACTGCTCTTCCTAACTCCATATACAGGGGCTTCAAGAAGTGCAAGACTGCTAAGCAGCTATGGGATGCACTGAAGCTCATGTATAAGGGGTCCACTAAAGCAAAAGAGAATAAGAAGGACCTCTTGAACCAGCAGTTTGAGAACTTCACCTACAAGATAGGTGAAATCATGACTTAACAATACTTCAGGTATGTTGAGATTGGGGATACTCTAATGGATGTGGGAGTAACGCTTGAAAATAATGACTTTGTAAGGGAGTTCTTGTCCTTTCTTTCTAGGCAATGGACACATTATTATGTTGTTATCAAGAGAACTAAGAACCTTAAGACTCTCAGTCTTACAGAGTTGTATGGTATTCTTAGTGGATACCAGATGGAGATGAATATGTAAAATCCATCTGGTAACTCCAGCAATCATCAGAGTTCAGCCCTTCATGTGGTTAAAAGGGATTGCAGAGAACCACAACATCATCTTATCTGCTACTCTGACTACTCATAAAAGGGTCCTTTCATTACCTTCCATGAGACATCAAGGGAGAGTTCAGGATCAGTGTTTGTCACTAAACACTTTGTTTTTCTCTCAAACTCACTTGAATCATACTCGGTTCAGATGATGATGCATAATCCCTTCTAAGAGTTGATAATAATATACTAAGTAACAAAGAACACAAGGAAATAATTTTCAAGGTACTTGAATATATTACTTCTCAACTCAAAGTATTACAAGACTCTTACAAGCACATTACGCGAGTTACAATGAGAAACTATATATACTAGATCGTACAGCCGGATATACTTTGATACCTGCTGGAAACCTATGACTAAAGCTGATACTACAATGCTAAAGTTAAGGTATCTTAGATAAAGTATTATTTAAGATAAGGTAGTCATGACATGTCCATGACTTACCTTTTGTCACCAACAGAAGTTGGTAACTGTACTAACTAATAAAGGTGAACAGTTGAATAAAGTATGGCCAACTACATGGGAGTGGGAAAGTACCATGCAGTATCTCAGAGACTTGCAGCGGAGTGTCAGAAGGGCCATACTTATTTCCACTGGTTCATAGTAGTGTCTTTCGAAGGTTAATTGGATACGGAAGAACTTGTTCTTCCGAAGGCACTTATACTTCGAAAGAGGCTACTTCTTCCGAGGCTTGAGGACTTCTTCAGATCTTCATACTTTGGAAGTCGTTGTCTTGATGTCTTCTAAGTCTTGAACTTTGGAAGAGAAGACTTTGTCTTCGGAAGCCAGAGTCTTCCTTCGGAAGATCCTTCAGGCATGATCTTCAGAAGTTCAACCTTTTCCTTCGGAAGAACTCCATTTGCCTTCAGAAGTTCTGTACTTAGCTTCGGAATACCTTTACTAGTTGTACCAAAAATGTCTAAGTTTTTTGGTTTTGGTTGCACCAGCCTTTCTAGATCCAACAAACGCCCCTTAGGCTGATACTACTAAAACCTCACTTATTCCTACTTCTCAAAACCTTCAACACCAGGGACAGAAGATGTTTATTCGTTTCTTTGTTCTTCCCTGAAGTGGTGTTGAGAAGTTTGTACAAATTATTCGTGGATAGGAGATCCAATCTATCACTCTGAATGATATGCACCCTTTGTTGTGCCTCCCTGGAAAGTGTTAGTTGACGGGAGTTGTATTCATACTCCCATCTAACTATGGATTCAAGTTCAGGACCTTCAACCATTTGAAGAAAGGCTTTACCTTTGGTTGCTGATCCTTTCCTTTCCTCCTCCTCTCTCAGTTTCAACTCCTCTTCAATCTTGGTCCTAGCAGTTAGCTCGGCCAGAAAAAGACTGCTCGAATGATTTCTGATATGAGCAGCTATCTTAGAGTTAGAGGGGTTGGAGAATGGCTTCTCTGCTAACTCAACAATATCGAATCTTCTTAAGTGTAGTAGAGATGAGGCATTGAGCCTGTTTAACTCTCCATTCTCTCTCTCAACAACAAAGTTATGAGAAAAGTCTTCAAACATCCATTGGATGATCTTTTTTCTTGGCACAAGGGGCTTTTTGGCACTTTATCCCCTTTCTTTGAATCCAACAGAGTCACCAGACTTCTTCTTAGCTTCTTCTCTTCTTCATTTAGTGAATCCGAGTTGAGGCCAAAAAGTTTAATGGCTTGGTCCAGTCCACTAAGCAGATCAAGGAATTGATCTCTAGTGAGGGAACATGAAGAGCCGTCAACATAGGTTAGCTTGACTGACCCCTCCTCACCAGAGATGTCGCTCAAGGTTGTACATTTAATGAACTTCATCTTGATCTCCTTAAACTCCTCTAAGGAGAGATGTTTGGAAGGCTGAGAGGATGGTTTGGGTGGTTGTTAGGTAGGTAGTGGTGTTTGGGTTCTATGAAGTGTTTTGGGTTTGAGGATGGGTAGTTGAGGTGGTTGTGGTGAGGAGGTCGGTATGGATGATGGTGTAGGTTCAAGGGTGTAAGGGTTAAAGGTTTGTTTAGTTTTTATGGGAAATAGGAAAGAGATTGGTTCAAGTTGAGGTTGGGGTTAAGGTTGTGGTTGAGGTGTTGGTTTGAAGGTCATCCCTGTCCCCTTCTGTACATCTCTTTCCTTTTCCCTGAGCGAATGTCAGCCTTGATGTCACTAACATGTCGCTGCAAGGTTTTCTCAGACATGGGACCTACTTGTCTGCTAGAGAAGCCATGAGCCGTTAGATATTCCTTCATCCAGGCTTTATCACCTATCTTCCTGACAGCAGAAGTCCTGCTTCTTCCCCATTCTTCTTTTTCTCCCTCAGTTTCTCCTTTGCAGTTTTCTTTCTCTCTTTCTCCATTTGATCTTGCTCTTTCTTGAAAAGCCACAAGATCGTGTCATTGTTGTGAGGAGTCAATTCCTCTAGAAAGAAACCCCTACAGCTTAGGAAAGTTATCCTTTCACTCCTTAACTGCATATCGGCCTCTCTTTTCTTCCTCTCCCTCTCTTCCTCTATGGCCAACCTTGCTGCTTCTTCTCTTTACTGAATCTGTAGTAGAGTTGCCTTTCCTAACTCAATTAGCTCCTCTAATGGTAGCCGGAGCACATCTTCACTGACAGCTCCAAGCTTGACAAGCCTGTCAATGATTTCCACGCTCTTCTTATTGTTGATAGCCTATTGGTTGGCTGCAGCTGCTTTGCTACTTGCAGTTAGCAACTTCCCAGTGGGGAGTCTACCTTTCCTTTTAAGCTTCTCCAACCTTTCTTCCTCCATTAGTTCTTCCGCAGTCATCTTCCTCTTCCCTTTGGTGTCTTCAGAAGTGCTAGACTTTGGAGGTTCTTAAGTAGAGTTTTCTAGTTGAGTGTGGTGATGGGAGCAAGTGATAGTGATGATGTTTGAGTGAGGGGTTGGGTAAGAAAGTCCTCCCTATTGACCTCAGATGCTAGTTCAAGAATTGCATATGTGACAACTAGATCATCGGATAGAGAGAATAACCCATCCATAGCTTTAATCTCAGCTTTGGAAGTTTGAAATGGTTCTTCCGAGGCTTTGACTTATGCTTCAGAAGTCTGTGGGAATGCACTTTCTGTCCCAACTGTTTCAGTTGCTGGTCTATCAGTCCTTATTTCCCCTTTGAAATCAATCTGAAGTTCAACTTGGACCTTAGGTTGACCAACTTCTTGGATAGTGGTAGAAGGTGCATTCAACCTCTGAAGCTTTCAACTCCAAAGTACATCACATAAACATCAGGGCTAGGCTGTTCAATGGATGATCATATCAGGAACTTGGAAAAGAACTTGTTTAGATCTTGGAGCATCCTTTGGTCAATTTGAATGACAATTGGAGGAGGCTCAAGAAAAACTATTGCTTGTTGAGTTGGTTATCTTGAAGTTAAAATAGAAAGAGCTCGACTCTGTGGTTCCTCATGTATTTGTCCCTGAACATTCTCCCCCTTTTTGGTAGCGTCATCCTGAGAGCTTGATGAGCTAGTGGAAGAGGTCAATGAGACCTGAATTGGTACATGCCTAACAGATCTCTCAATCTGTTTCTCAACTAGTTTAGCCTAAAGACTTTCAATCTCAAGTTGCTGAGGGGTAAACCTATCCTCTAAAGTCTTAACCTTAGATTCAAGGTTTGAGACTTTAGAAAGTAGGTCTTGAATGGTGAGTTGCAAACTTCCCTCATCTTCTTTTGAAGAATCATGGGGAGATGAGGTAACATACCTGGTATGTTCATCCTCACCACCAGATGTGGTTTCTTGGCACCATGGTTTCCCGTGCCTAATGATGTCTTAGTAATGTTACCACTATCTTGAAGGTCCAATGAGGCTCCTTCAGTAGTGGCAGCTGAATCTACATGAGTCCCCTCCACATCAGTGGTACTCACCTCAGTTAGGGCTTGCTGATGGGGGCTAGAGATAAGAGGTCTCTCTAGGTTCTATTGATCCTTGAGAGGGTGTTGTGGATCAACTTCATTGCCTTGAAGAGACATAATCTCCTCATCAGTTCCTATCAATAGGTCAGTGAAGGATATTGAAGTTATACCTAATGACCCGAGACTTTGGTCAATGTCTAATGGCATTGAGCCTTGGATTGGGCTGTCCATTTTTGGATGCTCAGGAGAGTATAGTGGCTCGTCCTGAGGGGTTTCAGCTTGGGTTTCGGGCTCATAGGATTGAGACTGAGGAGTCTCAATACCCATATTGAGGTCAAAAGTGAAGGATGGCGAGACCTCAGACTAAGTGGGAGGCCATGTTTCCATTCTAGTCTTTTTGGGTTGAACAGAAGGAACTTGTTCAATCAGAGTAGATTGAACAAGGGTTCGTCTGGGGCGTCCCTGATATGTGATTTTGGTGGGGTGAGAATGTAGGTTTAGCAGTATGAGGGTTGTTGCTGGTGTGTGTTCATCACCTGTGGGGTTAACAGGGATGTCACCAGGAGCTATGCGCTTAATCATACCTAGAAGAAGTGAAATGTGTCTTTCGGTGAAGTAGGTGGACATCCTCTTCAGAACCTTGAATATGGCCGACCTCATGTGAGGGACTGGTAGAGCAGCTGCACAGACAAGCTTGCTTTGGTCCAACTCACAGTTGATGAAGTGCTGGATGTACTGGGGATACATGTAAAATGTTTCCCTATGAAGGTTTCCCATCAAATTGGTCAGCACAAATCTTGAGTAGTTAAAGCGGAGGCCTCTTACCAGCCCATGAACTAGGAAACCTAGTTCGAATGGGATTTGATCCCATCCCCCTGACTTTTTTGACAAGTAGTGAAGGACAATGTGCAGCAGGAACTTCCAATGGTATGAGAAGTAGAACTTGTAGACTGTGGACCTGCTGACATCACCACCATATCCCATTAAGGTATATGTTTCGTCAATGTCTGTCTTGGGAAACTCCGTAGGAGAGCCTCCATCATGGAGCTCGAGATGCTCCTTGATGAGCTGTTCAGATATGATCAACAGTTGACCACAAATGCTCGACCTCAAAACCCTAACCCCATTGTGGGTTATAATATGTGCATTTCCCCAAAATTCAGTCATGTCGTTTGAATACATGGTGGGGTTTACAGTTAGGGCTGTGAAGGAGATGATTTCAGAAGAGTCGACATCCATGGACGAATCCAAGAATGTGAGTTGATTGTGCTGAGGGTTTAGCGCCATTTCGGGAAAAGTTGCAAAGAAATGAGTTTGAAATTTGGTAAATTGGAGACGAAGGAAGCTTTGGGCAGTAAATTTGGTAAAAAGATTAAAGAAGTGAGTCGGGGTTATTTAAATGGGTGAAAGGGCGGTTTTGGTGGTTGGATAAGGTGAAAAGATGGTTTGGGGTAAGATGTGACAGGGGCGCTAAGGTTAAATCCATTTAAATATTCCGACATTATTAATAAAATCTTTGCTTTTTACAGAGTGGGGCCCAAAAGATTTCCGTTACACAGTAAGAACTCTCTTCCGAGTATAAAACATTTCCAAAGGTAATCTTCTTCCGAAGCCAATTTTACTTCCGAAGGTAAGTTTCTTACTTCCGAGAGTAAAAGGGGCTTTTCGAGTGGAGAAGTTTATAAGCTTTGGAAGTAGATCTGATATGTTATCAATCGCTTCTTCCGAGACTAACAACTCTTCCAAAAAGAAGATTTCCCTTGGATGAATTTTTCTTCAGAAGATATATAAAACATATTCCGAGTAATTAATTCCTCTTCGGAAGAATCTATACTAAGTAAAGTTTCAGAGAGAAACCTTTTGTAAAGGGGCTTAAATTGTTTTGACAAAAGACATCATACATTTAAAAAGGTTTTCAAATAAGATAGACTAATCAATGTTTATCATCCTAATATTTGTAATGAGATATATAAATCTTTGTTCATCAAAGGCTTTGGTGAACAAATCAGCATATTGTTCATTTGAATCAACTTTGATTAGCTTAATCAGATATTTCTCATGAATATCTCTAATGAAATGATACATGATATCAATGTGCTTTGTCTTGGAGTGCTTCACTGGATTTTCAGTATGAAGATAGCACTATTGTTATCAATGTGGATAGGAGTACTCATGAAGTGAATCCATAGTCTATCATCTGGTTCTGAATCCATAACAGTTGAGCACAACAACTAGCAGCAGCAATGTATTCAGCTTCAGCAGTAGATGTTGAAACGCAGGATTGCTTCTTGCATTGCCATGAGATGATCCTTCCACCAAGAAATTGACATCCATCTGATGTTGATTTCTTGTTGATATTGCAGCCACCATAGTCACTATCAGAATAGCCATAGAGATTGAAATTGTTGTTCCTTGGATACTAGAGACCCATTTTAGGTGCTCCTTTGAGGTATTTGAGGATTCTCTTGGCAGCAACAAGGTGAGACACCTTTGGAGCAGCCTGATATCTTACACAAAAACAAGTTGCAAACATGATATCAAGTCTACTTGCTGTGAGATACATTAGAGAACCAATGGTTGCCCTATACTCCCCCTCAAAGTCAGGACAAAGATTGTGGTTTCTGGGTATTGGTGTCTTGGCTGGCTTACAATCTTTCATATCAAAGCTTTCTAAAATGTCATTGACATAGATTGATTGCTAAAGAACCCTTCCTTCATCTGCTTAACCTAAATTCCAAGAAAAAAGTCCATCTTCCCCATGGAACTCATCTCATATTTCTTCTTCATAATGCTCTCAAAGTCTTTGCACATTTGGTCATTTGAGGAACAAAATACGATGTCATCAACATAGACTTGTACGAGCAAAATGTCTTTTCCAGACTTTCTATTCTTGTCAATGGTACCTCTAGTGTATCCATTCTTCAGGAGAAACTGAGACAATGTCTCATACCATAGCCTATATGCCTCTTGCAACCCATAGAGAGCTTTATCCAGTTTGCACACATGGTTAGGGTGTTGTGGGTCTTCAAATCCTGGAGGCGGGCACACAAAGACTTCCCTATCTATATCTCCATATAGAAAGGCACACTTGACATCAAGTTGGTAGACAGTAAAATTCTTGGATGCAGCATGAGCAAGAAAGATCCTCACTGCCTCAAGTCTTGGAACTGGTGCAAAGACATCAGTGTAATCAATTCCTTCCTCTTGAGTGTATCCTTGAACTACCAGTCTTGCCTTATTCTTGATAATCAAGCCTCTATCATCTCTCTTGTTTCTAAAAACCCATTTGGTGCCTATTGATACTTGACCAGATGGTAGCGGACATAGGTTCCAAACCTTTTGTCTTTTGAATTGAAGCAAATCCTCTTGCATTGACTAAACCTAGCTACTATCTTACAAGGCATCTTCTACCTTTTTGGGTTCCATCTGGGATAAAAAGCATGAGTACAAACAGACATTCCCATATGAGTTTTTCCTCTTCTTCTCACACCTACAGAGACTTCTCCAGTGATGTTCTCAGTTGGATGAGTGTTGTGAACCCTAAGCCTAGGGATCACCTCCAGTTGCAAAGATAGATCCAGATTGGACATATTTGCTCAGGAGCTTGAACACTTGGACCAGCTGTCCTTTCAAACTCATTCAATGAGGACTGATTGAATGAATGAGAAATACCATCATCATTTTTTGGCTGTGAAGCAGCATTAACAATTGCCTATTCCTTCAAGATGCTACTTCCATCAACTTGTTGTTGTACATTGTCACCGGATGAGTTTTGTAGCTCACTAGGTTTATCACTAGTTGAAGCTCTACTATCTCTTGAGATAGTTATTTTATCAGATCTGCCGATAGTGGGAGCTTGGTTTGTAGCAAGTCTTGGAGACTTGGACTAGGTCTGGGTAACTCAAATAGTTGATCATTATCAGAATCACTCTGAGTATCTGTTCCAACTGAAACATTCTCACAAGAATGTTTAGAATAGTTTGGAAGCAATTCTAAATCAAAGATATGATCAGGGCCATTCCTCCTAACACAAGGAGTGTGCTCATTAACAAAAATGTTGGAAGATTCCTCAAATTGTTGATTTTTTATGTTATAAACTCTATAAGCAATAGAGTTGAAGGAATATCCAACAAAGATAGCATCATCCAGATTTTCAACAACTTTTACCAAATTGTCCTTTGTGTTAAGTATGGTACACCTACTGCCAAAGGACCTTAGAAAGCCAATGAACGGTGGCCTCTTGTTCTGTAGCTCATAAGGAGTTTTTCCATGTGGCTTAACTACAAAAACTCTATTCTGCACATAGCATGCATTGCTGACTGCCTCTGCCTAGAATGTTAGAGGAAGCTTTGAATCAGCTAACATGGTCCCAGCAGCCTCAATAAATGTCATGTTTCTCCTCTCAGCAACACCGTTTTGTTAAGGAGTTCTAGGAGCACTATATTATCTGGCAATCCCTTTTGTGTTATAGAATGAGTCAAAAATTTGATTCTTAAACTCAGTCCCTTGATCACTTCTAAATATTTTAACCTTGTGATCAATTTGATTTTCTATTTTAAGAATAAAAGATTTTAAAGTTTTAGCAGTTTCATCTTTAGTTCTTAAAAAGAATACCCATGTAAATCTTGTAAAATCATCAACAATCACAAGGAAGTATGATTTCTTTCCAATGCTCATTATACTTGTGGGACTAAATAGATCCATGTGCAATAAGTGTAATAGGGTGGTGATAGAGTTAACAACTTTGGATTTATGAGATGCTCTGTGTTGCTTCCCTTTCAGGCATGCAACACAGTTATCTTTGTAGAAAGATTCCTTTTTAGGCAAACCATGTACCAAGTTATTTTTAACCAGTTTATTCATGGTTTTAAAATTGACATGACACATTCGTTTATTCCATAGTATTGACTCATCACCATCAGCATTGGAAAGAAATCATGATACTTCACCTAGTGGGGAAGCATTGTTCATATCAAGGTTGTACATATCCCCTTTCCTGGGAGATCTAAGAAGCACCAATTCCTAATGAATTATCATCTAGGGTTTGAGGATAATGCACTCATGTTCTGCGAAAAGCATTTGGTGCTTTTGATCACAAAACTGAGAAACACTTAACAAGTTGTGTTCAAGCTATTTGACAAAGTGTACTTTGTCAACTTTTAAATTACCATTGGATATCTCCCTCTGCAGAAATATATCCTCCGGCCTCACCTCCAAACTGGACAGGACCTCCATCAAAATGTTGAAATTGTTAAAGGAGAGATTTGTTCCTTGTCATGTGCCTGGAGCATCCATTATCCACAATCCATACATTGTTATTCTTGTCCTATGGATGTCCGTGCACATAAGATGAGAAAATTAGTTTTGATTGGAGACCCAAGCCTTGTTGGTCTTGGGTTCTTCCAATGATAGTGACATAATTAAACCAAAATTTATGCATGGGGGTTCAATGGATGTCTTTGAAGAAGAGGTTTGGGTTGCAGCATCTTCTTTGATCTTCCATTCCATCCCGTGGTTAATCATAGTAGATGAGCTTGTTGAAACTTGTACAGCTTGGCATTCTTTTGAAGCTTCTTTCTTTTTAGAAGAAACCTTCACCACCTTTTCTTCCGAAGTAGTCTTCTTCTCGGAAGGTCTCAAAGGAACTCTCTTGTTCTTTTGAATTTTCTTAGCCTTGTCTTCCGAAGCAATTTTCCCTTCGGAAGAATGAGTTTCTTCCGAAAGCAACTTTGCTTCCAAGACAAGCTTTCCTTTCTTCATCACTTGAACCATATGATAAGGTGAAAATGTGAAACCTTCACTAACTCCTTCCTTTTTAACATTATATGTATAATGTCTGCTAGCAGGATGGTAGTAACAATCTTTGGCCATGTGGTTTTGTAGACCACACATTATGCAGGCAATGTTAATCTTCTGGGAACTTGAGGACTATTGTTTCTTGTTCTTCTTTTCTTCATC
Organism: Flaveria ramosissima; assembly: GCA_025215565.1. Classification (NCBI taxonomy): domain Eukaryota; kingdom Viridiplantae; phylum Streptophyta; class Magnoliopsida; order Asterales; family Asteraceae; genus Flaveria; species Flaveria ramosissima. The sequence continues at coordinate 5,475,622 of CM046029.1, forward strand.
AGCAGTCTTTCCCTTTATCTTCTGATCCTTTTGCTGGATAGGTGTTCTGGTACTACACACTTTTCCAGGATCAGAAATTCCCACCACCTGGAATCCAGCTGAGATAAACACACCTTTTTATTTTGGGTCTATCTTCAACTTGGACTCAGCCACTTTCTAGGCAGTTTTTCTGGCTGCTTAGCACGGCTTCTTCTGGCTTTGGTGGTTAGGGGTTGATTATCACTGGTAGGAATAGGTAAAATTACCTGGTTCTTCCCTGTGATGGTCTCCATAGTTGCATCACATATTGTAGTCCTGATATAACTTAACTTTAGCAATGCAAGTTGGACTATAGAGATGTTCATATACCTTGTTATCTTCTGTTCCAGCCATGAGTGCTTGAGTAGGAGTCACATCGTGTACCATGAAGCTTCAATCAACTTCTTGAGCCACAACAGCTGTTTAAGTTGATTTTCCAGTAGCTTTAGGTGTAGAGGGATGTGTGGAGGCTTGTGAGGTTCCCGGATTTTATTTGGGAGCCTTGCATTCCTTGGCAAAATGACCATGTTGGTTATAGTTGTAACATTTGACATTTGCCTTTGTTAGCGCTCTAGAAAGATTAACATGTTGTCTTTAGTTGTCTTTTTAATACTTTGTTTCATTATAAATAGCTTAGACTTACAGGTATTAGTATGAGTTGTATTCGAACCTGCTTACATACTTTGTAATTGTCTTTGCTTGATATTAATGAAACTCTGAATTTTGTTGATATCTTGCTTGATTTGATTACTTTGTTTGTATTTCATTGAATTGTGTTCATAAATCATCACAGATTGGTACATTTGATCCTATCAAATGGTATCAGAGCTGTTGGTAAGCTGTTAGTGAGTAATTTTTGAAGTTGTCGAACTCAAAAATTTCACTGAATCTGTGACTGATATACAATTCAATTGAAAACTTGTGAATTTTATATGTGTTTCATCATCAGAAACATGATTTGAATCACAATTAGTAGTTAAATTTATCAAATTCAAGTCAATTTGTTGAATTTGTGTTCGAAAAAGGTTTACTGAAAATCTCAAAATTACTTGATTTGTTGTTGATATTGAAAGAAATTGATGTTAGAAGAATGATTATCGGTATAAAACATGCTTAATTGAAAAGTTTCAATCGATTCATCAACATTTGAAGAATTCAGAAGATTTGAGTTAGTTACATTCATATGAACATGATGAATGTGGCGCATGAGCTGAGATTGGCTGAAAAATTTGTCTAAGTGTTAGGCGTTTGACAACTGGTTAGGCGCATTAACACTGTGTGGACGTTTTTTAGTTCAGACGTTTGACTATTGTTGAAGAGAAAAAGGCCAGACGCATCATATTTGTTTAGACGGATTAGAACTGTTTAGGCGTTTGACAACTGTTGAGGCGCATGACAACTGTTTAGGGGCATGTCAACTGTTCAGGTGTTTTATAACTGTTTGGACGCATCAACTTGGGCGTTTTGAAAAATTTTCTAAGGCATTCCCTTAGACGTTTCTCAACTCAGGCGCATCAACTGTTTGGGAGTATAATCACTGTTCAGGCGTATCACCTTTGACACTTAGAACTTTTTTTTAAAGATAATTTTTCAAAAACTTTTGCATTTATTTTCTTAATTCAAAATCTATGAAAAACAACAAAAATATAAGAATGGTGAAATCAGAAGATTCAGAAAATAGAGTTCCAAAACTTAAAAATAGAGCAAATTTCAAAAATTGGTCTCTTAGGCTAAAACAACATTTTAATTCCATTGACACTGATCTTTGGAAATCTATAGAAAAAGGACCATACATTCCGATAATCACTGATGGGCCTGATAGAGGGTTTGTTTATACTAAAGATTCTACAGAACCCTATCCTGAAGATAGTCTTCAAGGAGATGATTTGAAAAGAGTAAAGAATGATATCAAAGCATATTCATTGATGTGTAAAGGACTACCTTTGGAAGTTCTTGCAAGGCTTGATGCATATCAAACTGGATACACTCTATATAAAGCCTTAAAGATCATTTGTGAAGGAGGCAAGGAGATTCAAAATCTCAAGAAACAACAGTTGAAAAGACAATTAGAATTGTTTCAACATTTGTCTGGTGAAACCATAAATCAGATGATGAACAGATTTGTTCAACTTACAATTAAGATGTCAACAGCTGGTATTAAGCCTGATCTTGAAGATCTAAATCTTAGACTACTCAATGCTTTACCCTCATCATGGAAACAAACAGTAACCTTACTAAAGCATACTGAGAAGTTCATGTATCTAGATCTACTTATTGCCAAGATAGAGTCAGTAGAGATTGATGAAAGCTCAAGGAACAATGATAGAGCAGCATCAATGTCTCAGTATCAGTTTGTTGCTTCTCCTGCAACCACTATTGAGAATGCATTTATGGCAAAAAGTGAGAAAAGTACAGAAGAAGAGGGAGATTTGTTTGTTGGAGCAGGATTTTTCACTGACTCATCATCTACCAGTGCTCCTGCTTATACAACTCAGTCTCATTCTCAATCTCCTCCTAAATCTTAGTCCCAAACATCTAATGTTCAAACAGAGACTTCTTCATCTAACTCTGCTAAATCTAGCAAAGTTAAAGATGTGATAAACATCCTATTAGAGGATGAAGAGTCTAAAACTGCATTCACTGCATTTATGGCTAGTTTTCAAGCATATCAAGGTAGCCATTTAACTCAATTAGATTTTGTTTTGCAGGATTTGTTTGAGATGGATCCTGAAGATGTTGAAGAGATGGACTTAAACTGGCAGATGGTGATGATTGCCTACAGGACACAAAAACATTCATTTGTAAACAAGAAATACAAGCCAAGTGCTAAGAAAACTGTTGGATTTGACAAATCAAAATCTAGATGTTATAACTGTAACAGTTATGGACACTTCTCCAGAGAATGCAAAGCTCCAAGGAATAATGGAGGAAATACTCAATCAAGTTCTAGCAATCAAAGGTTTCAACCAGCTCAGAAGACTTTTCAAAAGCCTTATCAAAGTCTTCCTATGCCTGAGCTTAAAGATGAAACAAAATCATCTGATGAAACCAAGAAAGCTTTAGTAGTCAGCATTAAAGATGGTTATGATTGGAGTGCATATGCAGATCAGTTTACTAATGATTTAACATCAAGTTTATCTCTTATTGTAGAAATTCAAGGAGAAGATTGGTCAGAAAACAATGATCCAAAAGTGGAAAGTGAGAATGAAGAAGAAGATGACTATGATTGGAGTGACAAGTCTGATCCTAAGGAGGATACAGATGAAGTAGCTCTAATGGCACAGTCTGATCAACCAAAGGTTGATTCTTCATCTTAAAAATCTAAAACCATATCTCCAAAATTCCCTGAAATCCCATCTGAAGTGAGAGAAAAACTCTGCACTAAATCATGCTATAAACATGTTGAATACTATAGAAACTACTCATTCAAAATCTGTGAGAAGCTAAAACAAGAAGAATCTATGCATAGCAAACTAAAATCTGATCATAAAACAGCTGATAAAAAGATTATCTCTATTCAAACTTCATGGAACAAAACTATAAAAGATTTAGAAATTGTTTCTAAACAATTGGAAGAGATGACCAAAAATCTTGAACAAGAGAAGATAGCACATGCTGCTACTCAAATGGATCTGGCTAAAGTAAAAAGTTCAAAAATGATTGTAGAAAAACTGGTAAGTGAAAGAAAAGATAAACAAAAAGCAGGGTTAGGTTTCACTCATGAACCTATGCCTGAATCTATTACAAACACTCTACCAGAGAACTTCAATACACATGTTCATTCTCTTGAGAATAAAGCTAAACTTAAAGCTTTCCAGATCAAAAACAAGAATTCAGAAGAAGAAAAGGAAAATGTACAAGTGTTTGTTGAAAATGATCAAGAAAAGATTAAAAATGGTCATCCAATCAAGATAATTTCTTATGAACCAAAACAAATAAAACAAACCACTGTTGTATTAGAAGAAGTGAAAGTTCAAAGCAAAGATAAACAAAAGGTAGGAACATCAAAAGATTCAAACACCATTAATCTGAAACAAGTTCAATCTGAAAAGGAATCTTCTTCTGGCGATGTTCAATCTGAAAGTAAACCAAGTTCTTCTAAATCAAAGAATCAAAGAAGAAGAAAGAAATCATCAAAAACAACATCTGAACAAAACAAAAGTTCAGAAAATTTGATCAAAGCAACAAATCAAACAACAAAACTTAAACCGATAAAATTTGTGTCAGCTGGTTTGTTAAATATGAATTCTTTTCAAAACAACAAAGCAAATATTATGAACAAATCTCACTCTGATCTGAAATCAAGTTCAGATTCCAAGACTTTCGCTGTAGCAAAAAGATTCGTTCCTAATGCATTCAAGAAGGAAGTTTATGTTAAACAAATGTAAAATAATTTGGCACAAAATCAAACTGTGAAAAATGAAAGACAAAAGATTAACTATTTGACACCAAAATCAAACATTATGTCAATGTCAAAAGTTAACAAAAAGTTGTTTTTAACTCCACAAAAGTACTGTGAAATTTATGACATGAAAAATCACAATACTGCTGAGTGCTATTTCAACAAGTACTGTCACATATGTGACATGAGAAACCATTCCACAGCAGATTGTTATTTTAACAAATATTGTACTTATTGTGATGAAAAGACTCACAATACTGCAAATTGTTATTTTAGAAATAAATCTTTTACTAGAGAATTTGCAAATTCAAATATGAGCAAAGGGTATGTTAATCCTCAATATTTGAGAAATCAAACTGATGGATTTCAAAAATTTACTAATCAACCTTTTTCAAGTTTGAGATCTTTTCAAAAGAACAATTATGTGAGATCTAAACAAAATATGCAAGAACAATTCATACCAAGATTTGTAAGGATGATTAATAAAAATGTTAGTCATCAATACATTTCAAAAGTTGATCAACCAAATGATATGAATGTTCTCAAAAATAAATCAAACAATTTCCAAAACAATTTCCAAATTAAAATTGGTAAATTCATCAAGAATAAACCTAATTTGAATAATCTTCATTACAAACAATTCACAAATGTTGATAAATTTGGAAAACCCAAGACCATCTCGGCTTGGGTAGATATCTCAACTTAATTTTCTTGTTGTGCAGGTACGCCCAAAAAGACCACTCAATACAAGGTATGTGGATAGTGGGTGTAGCCGGCATATGACAGGCAATCCTGCCTTGTTACAAGATTTTAAGTTAAAGGATGGAACTCACGTCGCCTTTGGTGGTGATGCTGGAGGAAAAATAACCGGAGAAGGAACAATATCAAATGGGATAATAAGCTTTGATAAAGTCAACTTTTGTTCACAGTTGAACTTTAATCTTTTAAGCGTATCTCAAATATGTGATAAATCATATTCTGTTCTATTTGATGATTCATTCTGTTATGTTTTGAAGCCAGGTTTCAAGATAAGTAAAGATTGGGTGATTGTTACACCTGAAAGAGATAGAGATGTATACAAGCTGGATATGTCTCAAGTTGATCCTTCAACTGAAACAACATGCCTAATTACTAAGGCATCAAATGATGAAAGCCAGCTTTGGCATAGACGTCTCAGACATTCAAATTTCAAGAATATGAACAAGCTCGTAGCAGGAAATCATGTCATTGGACTTCCATCTAAGAAGTTTGCAACAACCGATCACTGCTCAGCATGTTTGAAGGGAAACAGAGCGTCTTATAAGTCCAAGCTCATAAACTCAACATCCAAACCTCTTCAATTGTTACATATGGACCTTTTTGGACCAATAAATGTCAAGAGTATTGGACGAAAATCAGATTGTTTAGTTATCATTGATGACTATACAAGATTTTCATGGGTTTTCTTTCTATATGCCAAATCTGAAACGGCTGATTTACTAAAAGAATTTATCATTAAAGTTGAAAATCAATTAGAAAATAAAGTGAAAATAATAAGAAGTGATAATGGAACGGAATTCAAATATGCTAAGATTGAAATGTTTTGTGCACAGAAAGGGATAGCTCATCAGTTCAGTGCTCCCAGAACTCCTCAACAAAATGGAGTTGCTGAGAGGAAGAATAGAACACTGATTGAAGCTGCTCGTTCTATGTTAGCTGATGCAAAAATTACTATCACTTTTTGGGATGAAGTTATATCAACTGTGTGTTTCGTTCAGAACAGAATCTTAATTGTGAAAGATAAAATGAAAACTCCATATGAGTTAATGTTTGGCAGGAAACCGAACATAAACTTTTTAAAATCATTTGGTTGTCATGTTATGATTCTTAATTCAAATGATCAATTAGAAAAATTTGAAGCAAAATCTGATAATGGATTTTTCGTTGGATACTCGTCTGTTTCAAAAGCCTATCGAGTGTATGTGAAGTCACTGGATCGGTAAACATCCGAGCATGTTCTTGACAGAAGGATAAACAACATCAACCAAAAGTCAAATCAATAACACGAACTATCAAAAATTGGTTTCATTGATAAAACCTAACGATTACAAGCTCCTTACAACATAAGATACAAGACTCTTGGCAAGGGGAGATCGAGCATGATCTCCCCTCTCATCCGGCAGCCCTAGGCTCCGGGCAGACTCCCTCCCCAAACCCTTAATCTCTCTACACATTGAAACTGGTATATATAGGCTTCGACCCATATTAGATACGACTGGGCCCATTCGTGCGATTGGACCATGCGTATGGTTCAATCGTACGACTGGACCATGCGTATGGTTCAATCGTGCGACTGGACCATACTTATGGTTCAGTCTTACGAATGACACAATCGCATCTCTCAGTCGCACGACTGGCCCATTAGTAAGGCTTAGTCGCACGACTGAGTCTCATTCGCATATGCTCCTACGAATGACCCAGTTTCATGTGCTTACAACATATCAGGTTTATTACATTAAGTCTAGACTATTTGACAAGCGACAGACACACTATATATGACAATATATGCTCCAACACTCTAGGACAAATATAATTCTTGAAACATTCAACGTTAAATTTCTGGAAAATTCTTTTCCATCAGTTTCAAATGGTCCTGCATGGTTATTTGATTTAGATTCATTATCAAACTCTCTTCAATCTAACTTGTTTAATCAACCGAATTGTCTTGATTCTACAGGTAAGAAGAACTCAAGATGAGATCTTGGATCTTTCAGTGAGGATTCAGATTCTGATGACCCAGATGAAACTAGCTCAGACTACCCATTTTTATCATTTGTCAAAGACTCAACAATTCAATTCGATGATAATAATCATGATAATACAGTTTCAGATCATTCAGTTTCATTTGATCAGGAAGGATCACAACATATTCCTAATGATGGTAATGAGTTTGTAATACCTGAGTCTGGAACATCATCCATCTCTGGTGATGTGGTTGATACTGGTAACTTTGATTACTTTATTAACTCACCGACTCAAGTTCCAAACTTCAATCCACATTCTTTTACTTTGTTACATGAGCTTTCCAACTTGAACCAAACATATCTGGATGTTAATGTTCAATGTGATGAGATTCAAACATCTCGTATTCACAAGAATCATCCAATTTCTCTGATTATTGGTCCATTGAATGAGAGAACAACAAGGAGTAAATCAGAACAAGCAAACGTGTGCTTATACTCTTGTTTTCTTTCTCAAATTGTTCCTAAAAATGTTACCGAAGCATTAAAGGACAACGGTTGGATAGAAGCCATGCAAGAAGAATTACTTCAACTACACAAACAAGAAGTGTGGAATTTGGTTGATCTACCTGAAGGAGAAAATGCAATAGGCACGAAATGGCTATTTAGAAATAAGACTGATGATCGTGGTGTTGTAATAAGGAACAAAGCGAGACTTGTTGCACAAGGATACACACAGGAAGAAGGAATAGATTATGATGAGGTGTTTGCACCAGTTGCAAGACTTGAATCCATTCGAGTTTTCCTAGCTTATACTTCATTCATGAAATTTAAGGTGTATCAAATGGATGTAAAGGGTGCATTTCTATATGGTCCTACCACTGACGATGTGTTTGTGAAGCAACCTCCAGGATTTGAGGATGCAAAATTTCCACATCGAGTATATAAGCTGAGTAAAGCTTTATATGGACTTCATCAAGCCCCTAGAATTTGGTATGAGACGTTATCACAACACTTAATCCAACATGGATACACAAGAGGGAAAATTGATCCAACTTTATTCATAAAGAAGGATAATGATGATCTCTTATGTGTACAAGTGTACGTTGATGACATCATATTTGGTTCTACCAGTCCAAAATTGTGTGATGAATTTGAAGAAATCATGAAATCTCGGTTCCAAATGAGTTCTATGGGAGAGATTAATTTCTTTCTTGGACTTCAAGTCAAGCAAACTGACGATGGAATTTTCATCAGTCAAGAGAAGTTTGTTGACAAGCTCTTGAAGAAATTTAAGTTGCAAGACTGTCAGTCCATACGAACTCCAACAGATGTTAACACCAAGATTGAACCTGATCCAAAAGGAAAATCTATTGACCAAACGTTATACAGATCAATGATTGGTTCTTTGATGTACCTTACTGCATCTACCCCAGACATTATGTATGATGTTTGTGTTTGTTCCAGGTATCAATCTGACCCGAAAGAATCTCACTTAATTGCTGTCAAAAGGATATTCAGGTATCTCAAAGGTAAACCAGCCTTAGGGCTTTGGTATCCTTACGAGGGTAACTTTGAACTACATGGATATACAAATAGTGATTATGGTGGATGTTGTCAAGATAGAAAATCTACTTCGGGTGGGTGTCAATTTCTTGGTCCCCGATTAGTCTCGTGGCAATATAAGAAACAAACAAATGTCTCTGTTTCAACTGCAGAAGCTGAGTACATTGATGCATCAGCAGGATGTTCTCAAATCCTCTGGTTGCAAAATCAACTACTAGATTATGGGTTCAATTTTCTTAAAACACCAATTTACATTGATAACACTGCTGCTATGTTCATAACAGCTAATCCTGTTCAACATTCAAAAACAAAACATATCGAAATTCGATATCATTTTCTCAGAGATAACTCTGAAAAAGGATTTTTCATATTGATTCAAATTGCAACAGAAAAACAGTTGGCAGATCTATTTACTAAAGCCTTCCTACCAGGACGATTTGAGTATTTAGTAGAATCAATTGGTCTTATAAATCATATGTGAACTCTCTAAATCAAAGATCATAAAAAGTGATCATCTCATTGTTAATTGCCTGTTTATATTTTGTGTGTATGTGATTCTTGTTTCCTTAGAAAAATCAAATACAAAAATATAAATCAAAACTACAAAAATAGAGTCTTTTTCAAATTATCAGTTTACATTTTTTCAGAAAGGAATTGTTTTGCAATATGTGAGAAATGATAGTACATTAGTGAGATCAGTTGCATACTTCACTATTAATAAAGTCTGACATGATCAGATATGATGTGTAGACAATATCTGACTATTATGCTGAAAAAGTAAATTCTTGTGATCAAACTAAATCTTAATGCTTGTGTGTATTCATCTGAGTACTTTTGAGTTGTTTTGGCTTATCAGCTTGAATGTTTGTTAAGTTACACCACTCACACATGTTGATAATGTGTTTAATCTTGAGATCTGTTACAAAGCATCATATAACTTCTCTGTTATGAGTCATCATAGACCTGAAGTGCTGAGATATCCTTTGTTGTAAGTGATTACAGACATGGATTCTCACTTTGATGCAAAAGATGCCAATGTGTACAAACTATTCAAATGAATAGTCAGAGTTGATCAAATGGTTATCCATGATCTTTCTCTATTAATTTAAGTAACATGAACTCTGGTGATACATATGTTTCAGGTAATAAGTTGAGTATGTGTTCTTTCTTGCATGTCATGATGATGGTTGAGCTCTCTTAGTCTCTGTATGATTTACATCATGTCATATCTAAATCTACCCTAATCAATCCAAGAATTGAAAAAGGAAGTGAGTTGATAATTTGTCAAAAACACTCATTGTCTGTCCTTAGATCTTGTGTCTCCTTTGCTGTGATATCATTGACCTAGAACACACTTGATCAGGATTTATTCATTGTCTATGACTATTCACATTTCTTTTATTTTAATGTGCTGATCTTCATTAATATGATCTCACTACAGACATTAATTCTTTTGTTTATATTAGATTTTGATTCTGCTTTCATTTTGATTTTATGCATGTTTTTTTTGTGTGTGAAGGCAATGTCACAATGAGATGTGTGATCTTATTATCTTACCTAGGAAACTTATAAGTTTTTCAAACTTAAAAGTTTTGGGGGAGTAATAAATGAAAGAGTTGTTCTAGAAAATCAAAATCAAAGTTAAAATGTTGAATTGAAAGGATGATGCTATATGTTCAAGTATATGTGTAATATGAAAATGTAATTTTTGAAAAGTATAATATGAACCTTCATAAATTTTCAAGTGAAAATGCTTCTGTCAAAAGTTGAAAATTAGATGATAAGTGATTTTATGTTGAGACTAAAATGAAGGGACAAAATAAATTTAAAAAAAAATACTAAAAAGAAAATAAAATTTTGTGAATTGAGAGTGCAAAATGCAAAAAGTTCAAAATTGAGGGACTTTTGCAAAATGCAAAAAGTTCAAAATTTGAGGGATTAAAAGGTAAAAATTTTGAAAAATTCAAAATTATGCTTAAAATGTTTAAATATTAGTATAAAATATTACTAATATGTTTAAACAGTGTGCAGGTGAAGAATTTGGAAAACACAAGTGTTAAACTCATGAAAGTCAACACAAAGTCAACTCATGCGCCTAAATAGTGCACATACGTCTAAATAGGAGCATGATGAAATTTCAGGAATTATACAAGTGCTTGGACGTTTTTCAAATTCCCATGTGTCTAAACAATTGTAATAAGTCCATGGAATTATACAAGTGTTTGGGCGTTTTTCACATTCCATACGCCTAAATAGTTGTACTAAGTCCATGATTTTAATCAAGTGTTGAGCGTTTGTCATAAACACATGCGCCTAAACAGTGAATGAGTCTGACTTTAACCAAGTGTTAGACGTTTGAAATGTCTCATGCGTCTATATAGTTGAAAAGTTTCAAAATTACAAGTGTTAGACGTTTCAGAAATTCCATGCGACTGAACAGTGTAAAAGCGCCTAAAAATGCTTATGCGTCTGAACAGTTTTCATGCGTCTGAGTCAAAACGCACAAACAGTGCTCATGCGTCTAAAAAGTTAGTGAATTATAGGGTTCCATACGCCCAAACAGGGCTTATGCGTCTAATATTTCACTTAATATAAATTGAACACTTACACTTATTTTCTCATTCACACTCAAAATTTTCCACAAACAAACCCCTGAACTGTCGACTATCAGTCATCATCAAACTCTCATTTCATCTGTGATTTCATCAAATCCTATTGATTATAGATATTATTTGGATCTATAAACGTAAGTTTGTGATTCAAATCAGTAAATTTTGGTTAAATCAGATTATCGGTATAGACGTTTGAATGCTATTTGTGCGTTCGAACACCATATCCTTCAAAGTTTAACTAATCAAATGTGAATCATATCTAAAATTGACTATGGATTGTTGATAAGTATCTGATTGCGAGTAGGTTGATATAAAGTTCATGATCTAAAAGTGAAAATGATTTGATAATAGTTCGATCAGTCGGTTCTTCAATGGAAGAAGAAGAAGATGAACAGACAGATTAAAAAATTAAAAAAAAAATTTAACAGAAAGTAAATAAATCAAAATTCAAATGTTAGATAATAAATTCAACATGAATAAAGATTAATGTTCACAAATTAAAATCTCAATTCAAAAGTCAAAATCAAAAGTCAAAATCATAAGTCAAAATCATAAGTCAAAATTGAATGAAAAAGTTATAAGTCAAAATTGCTAAGTCATATGTAAAAATGAATCTCATTAATAAAAATCTCAATGTTCTCATATTATTTTCTCTATGTTTTGCAGATGGCAGAATTGAAGTTTGAGCCAAAACACAATGTTGCTGCATACTTAAATGATGAAAACAGAGAAGCCATTGGATATGAAGAGATTATTAGATTTCTGCTTAGAACAAAATATGTCTATGCTATGTGTGCAAGACTAATGATTAATGGAAGATTGATTAAAAGATTTTGGAGAACTGCACAAGTAGAAAGAGATGAAGAAGGGAACAAAGTTCTAAGAGCTTCTATTACAACAGAAAGAATGCTTGAAGTTTCTGAACAAGCAATCAGAATAGCTCTAAGGCTTGGTGAAAATGACCCAGAAGACTTATCAGAGTATACCTTCAATGAATGTAGAGATGTATTTCTACAAATGGGTCATCCCGATCATTTCCCTAAAAAGCAATTTTTCAGAGCTCGAGTGTATAAGCATTGTAAGTTGTTGTGCTACATTCAACATTGCATGTCTAAACGAAGTGCTGGTTGGGATTCATTCCCAGTAGACATTGCATCTCCTATTATTGCTTCAGCCACAAATAGAAGATTCAATATGGCTAAGTGGATAATGAATGGATTCATTTTTAATCTTGAAAGAGGAATGAGAAATAAATACTTGATGTATCCAAGATTTCTCCAGTTGCTTATTAATGAAGCGAATCCAGATCTGTATGCTGAAGGAGTTACAGGAGATAAGCTGCAGTTAGAGCATATGTCAGAAGCTGTTTATAAAAGACTGGCAATGATTACTGGTGCTCACAATATTCCTGTTAGGTCTAGAATCAGTAGATCTAGTCATTATGTATAGGCTTAGTACTTGACTTAATATTTGTAATGAACTTGTGTATTTCATTATTATGTATGCATTAAATATATAGGTTAACCCATTTATATATGTGTTGATGTATGTATGACTGCAGGTACAAACATAATACTTGATCAATTATTGAAATTGACCAAGTGTAAGAAACATCTACGGATGAACATATTATTCTTCCGTAGATGTATATCTTACAAGTAACAATACATCCGAAGATCATCTACGGATGAACAAAATCAACTGGAGTTCCAAGTGTTCAAGAAATGCTGCGGAAGAACAAAACATCTGCGGAAGACAATATTTCTGCGGAGTCCAAACACTTGCAAAATACAAGTGCTACAAGTCAACAAGTCAACAAGGCGGTTATACGAATCCCGAGAAATCCGATGATTCCTTATCAGAAACAAATCAAATCCCAAGAGATCCGGTGTTTCCTATAACTGAAACATCTGTCTATAAATATGGATCCTAGGTTTCGATTCAAGGATGATTGAAAACAGACGATTGATTGATTGAGAACAGCAACAACATTACAACAATCATCAAAAGTCTTTCGATCATCATAACATATACAACATCATAGCATTCATTGTTTCATTCTTTTGTAATCTTCAATACATTATAATAAAACATTAATTAATCTTTAATTGTGTTTTGTGTCGTGTGTTCTTGATATTTCATTAACATTGAATGTTGTTTAAATACAATTAAACCAAATCAACGTTAATTCCGCTAACGTTGACTTGAAATCAATTCACACTGATAATTCCTGTCTACGATCCTTGGATTCACAGGTGGTATCAGAGCCAAGTGCTCATTGATTTAGATCAATTGATCTATCAGTGTTAGTTGTGTTTAATTGTGTTTGTTTTCGTTTACCAATCTATATTCAAATCAATTGAATAGTAGATCTTGTGAGCATCATGAGCAACTTCAGTGGTTCATCTTACCAACCCCTGAAGTTGGAAACAAAAGCAGATTTTAAGTCATGGAAAATCAAGTTCAGGAATCATGTAAACTATACTGATTCTGACTTGTGGATTTCCATTACTGAAGGTCCTTATATTCCACCCACTCTTGGGCCGGATTATAATGACAAAAATCAACCAATCAGCACAAAAGATCTATCACCTGATGATGTCAAAAAGGTTAAAGTCGATATAAAAGCATACAGTCTGCTTAGTATGGCCTTACCTGAAGAGATATTAATCAGGTGTGAGAACTATAAAACAGCTCACTCCTTATGGAAGATTCTTCACACTCTCTGCGAAGGGAGTGATGAGATAAGAAGTATAAGGAGAGACACCCTCAGATCACAATATGAAACCTTTCATCATATTGAGGGTGAATCAATTCCTCAGCAACTTCATAGATTCATGCAGTTAGTCACTGAGATGAATATTCTAGAGTTGAAGTATACTAGTGAGGAATTAAACAAGAAAATGCTCCACACTTTGCCAGAAAGTTGGAAGCATACTGTGTCCATGTTCAAGAATACTATAGATCTGAAAGCAACTGGTTTAGATACTCTGGTTGCAAAAGTGGAAGCTCTTGAAATGGATGTGTTGATACATGTATGTCCCTAGATCATGATTTGTAATGTAATGAACTTGTCTGTCTGATTTTGATGTAATTGTAATTGATTAATGAAATGATATGAATTGGTTGTTACTTGTAATGTTTAATATTTCATTAATGAGTTGTGATTGAATTGATTGGGTTTATGAATGTTTGAATGAGTGCACATTAAGTTATATTAAATAGAACATTCAAACTTAACTTAATGAAGTTCTCATGCGGATGGCCCATGCGAATGGACCACACGCATGAATAACTTCATACGATTGACTCAATCGCACGACTGAACCAGGAGACTGGATCAGTCGTATGATTGACACATAAGATTGACTCAATCGCACGACTGAACACTCAGTCGTGCGGATGAATCAACCGCATGGTTCAATCGCACGACTGAACCATACTTATGGCCCAGTCGCACGATTGAACAATACTAACCTATAAATAGACCCAATTCGTGGGAAAACGTAAGCATTCATCCCATTACGACTCCAGACGTACCCTAGCCGTCCAGAAGCCTCCCAAATCGTTCTCCAAGTTCATAGAACACATCAGATCGGTTCCTAATCGATTTCTGACGTTGAAATCAATTCTTGATTGATTCATCGTGTGTTCTCACTGATTGGATCGCCAATCAAATAGGATTCCGCACTATTTGAGTTGGTTTAACACGCAATCACTCGGTATTTCGTTCAAATACCAGGTCCTAACAAGTGGTATCAGAGCATAGGCTCTTGATTTCGTGTTGATTCAATCAAGATTGCATAAAAGTTTGTGTTTTTGCACGAAAAACGCAATCTTTTGCATCAAAAGTGATCTTGGACGTTCCCTGCTCATTGAAGTTCAGTTTCTACGAACTTAGACGATTTGGACTTGCAAAATTTCGAATTTTTACGGCTGAAACCCGTCAAACCTAGAAATTTTCGCAAAACAGCAGCTTCAGTCGCACGAGTGACTCATTCGCACGACTAGACTCATTCGCAGTGCTCATTCGCACGACTGGACCTAGTCGCACCTTCATTCGGACGACTGAACCCTTTCGTTCGCATAGCTCACACGAACCAGATTCATTCGCACGACTGAACCAATCGCCCTGTTCAGTCGCACGGTTGAACCAATCGCAGAGTTCATTCGCACGAGAGGACCATTCGCATTCTTCAGTCGCACCAGTTAAAGTTGATTTGATTAGACTCTAAGTTTAGTAACCATGGAAGATCAGATGTCAGCCTTTACTGCGGGGAAGGACTCAAGAATACAGAACCTGCTGCTGCTTGAGAGTGAGGTGGGTATTCACAATAAACCACCAAAGCTCTTGACGTTAGATGAGTTTCCTCACTGGAAACAACGTTTTGAGATCTACCTCAATGGAGTAGATCCTAATCTGTGGGAAGCTATCGAAGTAGGGTATAGTACACCGGTGGGAGCAGATGGAGTGAAACTAACGTTGAGTGGGATGACTGATGCTCAGAAAGTAAAGTATAATGCTGAGAAAAGAGTTTATGCTATGATAACTCAGTCGATCCCCAAAGATATATTCCACCAGTACTCAGAGAACAAGCAGTCCAAGAAACTGTGGGATGAGCTAGAGAAAAGGTATGATGGGAATGCATCGTTAAAGGCAATCAAAGCAAAGGAGTTAAAGAAGGAATTCGATAACTTCTCATCAATTGGTAACGAGGGGTTAGATGAAGTCATAGACAGATTCTACCATTTGATGAGCGAGTTGCATACACATGGAGTGGAAACAACTATGGAAGAAAAGTAAGCAACTTCGCAGATGGATTGCCTGATAAGTGGGCCTCATTCGTGTCTAATCTTAGACAGAATGGAATACTTATAAAGCTGGATATAAATGACTTTATTCTTAGACTGCGTGAAGAAGCACTAAGGATGAAGTATAGAGCACAGAAGTCATCATATACACAAAACCCAGCTTTATACAATGCCACGCCTCAAGCTAAGACTTCTGGAGCACCTCTCCAGACAGCATTTGTGTCTAGCTCGTCAGGTCCTTCACATGCTTCTCCTTCTGGATCAGACACGTCAGGGTCGTCATGTACCCATTATATTGGATCAGAAGCAAGTGCTACAAAATTGAAGACCGAGAACCTCGGTAATGTGACTGTAGAAGTAGCACGAGAGCATATGGATCTTCTCGCTGCTGTGGTTCATTCATATGATGGACTTGTAGCTGGGAAGATTGGAAACTGTCACTTGGCTGATGAAGACTACGAGCAGGTAGATGAAATGGAGCTGGAAGGATGGATATAATGTGGGCCTTAGCTAGCGCTGTCCGAAGGGCGAAAAGTTTGTTAAGAAGACTGGACAGAACTTGATAGCTACTAAGGATACCACATTTGGTTTTGACAAGAGCAAGGTGACTTGCTTCAACTGTGGAGAGAAAGGGCACTTCAAGAGGGAATGTGTCAAACCAAAGAAGACGGGTAATGGGAACCCGTTCTCATCCTTTACTCACCAAGACAAGCAAGCCTCTAGTTCTACTTCATCAAACAAGGACCCAAAAGCCTTGACTGCTCATGATGATGAAGGACAGGACTGGAGTTTTAGATTTGTCAACCCAGAATCCAACATTGCCAGTGTTGAAGATCTTGATGATGATTCTGCGAGTGAGGGTGATATAGCAGTTGATATAGCAATGTCACACAGTGAAGAAACAACTGCAGCTGAAGTCAGTTACACACCAAAGGAGGAAACTTCCAAGTCAGATTCAGAAAATCAGAATCACCAGAACCAGAGACGTCTGATGCTGCGTTGATGGCTAACTCCTCTGAAACAACACAGGTAAGTACAACTGACCAATTGTTTAATAATCATGCTTGTTCTAACTGTGATAAATTTAGGAATAGCATTGATGAAAATTTGCTAATTTGCTATATAGATCACAATGATAACTTAGTAAAGGATTTACAACTATGCACTGAGGCCAATAGAGTTCTAAAAAAAATGAGCATAGTTATAAAGAAAAGATAGACCTATTGACTAAGCAACTTAGGGAAACCGAAGTAGTTGCCTTTAATCAATCAAATGACATTAGGTACTATCTAAACTCCCTAGAGGACACTAAGAAACAAAGGCAGTTCTA
The DNA here is from genome assembly GCA_025215565.1 of Flaveria ramosissima. Classification (NCBI taxonomy): domain Eukaryota; kingdom Viridiplantae; phylum Streptophyta; class Magnoliopsida; order Asterales; family Asteraceae; genus Flaveria; species Flaveria ramosissima. The sequence goes on from CM046029.1 coordinate 5,493,082, forward strand.
GAAGTAGAAGTTAATTCCTTAAAACAGAAACTGCATAGTTGGACTAGTTCTTCACACATAGTTCAACACTTAGTGAGAGAAAGAAATAATGGGGAGGGATTAGGATACAAAGTGGTTCCACCACCACCTGAGACCTTGATGAACACCAAGTCTAGACCAGTAAACAACAACCCAATCAAGGATCATGTGGTGACCACTCCTCTTGTTACTGATCCAGACACATCATGTTCATCTACTGAATCTGGACAGAAACAAAAGGGGCCACTTCAAAGGCAAAGGGTAAATTGCCTTGTGTTAATCTGGAAAATGAATTTGAAAAAGTTAACTTAAAGTCAGGGTCAAACAGAGTCAAATCAGAACCCAAAAAGACTTCAAATGTTAATTTTTCACATGCTACAAGTCCAAAACCAGTTAACCAAAAAGTTGAACAAGTTAAACAAGTTAAATCAGTTAAATTTGTTAAACCAGAGAAAACATCAAACATGCAAGAGTCAAAACCTAAGGTAATTGATGTTACTAAAGTGTCACGCATTTCTCCACAAAGAAAGTCAAACTATAAGGTTGATAGCAGATTGTGCTACAACTGTGGAGAATGTGGACATATTGCTTCCTATTGTCCTTTCTATCAGACACCTAGGAAGAAGATTGATCTTCAGGACTCTAGACCTAGGTCTTCTAAGAGGAGTTCTCTAACTCCACCTAGAAGATCTAGTGAACCTAAAGTCAACCTGTAAGCCAGACGACTGTTTATCATAAACAGGCATTGCACAAATCTGGTTTATGGAAAGAGAAGACTACCTGTGTGACTGATACTGATGACAAGAAGGAATCTGAGTTACCCTCACCTTCTAAAGGTCAATGGGTAGAGTTTATGATGTGTGATGCCTCTGGGAAACCCAAGACAGTAAAGGCTTGGGTTCCTAACCTAAACTAATACATTTACTTGATATGTGCAGGGTGTTCGGTATAGCGCTGAGACTAACACGTGGATTATAGACAGCGGAGCATCCAGGCACATGACAGGAATAGAGCCCTTTTATCAAATGTCAAACAAATAAAAGGAGGGCATGTTTCCTTTGCAGGAAACAAGGGAGGATACATCACAGCACAGGGAGAAGTGGGAAATCAGAAAGTCAAGTTTGATAAGGTGAACTACGTTCAACAACTTCAAAATAACTTGCTTTCTGTTTCCCAAATCTGCGATAAAGGTTTAAAGTCATCTTCGACAACAACAAGTGTTACGTGCTGAAGAAAGACTATATGATTCCAGAGGATCAAGTTCTGATGACTGCTTCAAGATATAAGGATCTATATGTCTTGGATCTGTCAACAGCTGCTCCAACGGATCAAGAAGTGCAGTGCTTTCTATCTAAAGCTACTGAGAAGGACTCAATCTCCTGGCATAGGAGAATGGGACACATTAGTCAAAGGAAGATGAATCACTTGATTCAGAAGGACTTAGTGAGAGGAGTAAATGTCAAGAACTTCCAACTTCCTGACTTTTGTGTAGCTTGCAAGAAAGGCAAACAGACAAAGAAGTCTCATAAGGAAAAGAAAGTTCATTCAATAGAACTTCCTCTTGAACTTCTTCACATGGATCTGTTTGGTCCAGTCAGTACAAGGAGCATTGCAGGCGATCTGTACTGTTTTGTGGTCACTGATGACTACTCAAGGTTCACTTGGGTAATGTTTCTGAAATCCAAATCAGAAACATTTGAGTCATTCAAGGAATTAGTCACCACTCTGGAATCTCTCTACAAGCTAAAGGTTAGACAAGTACGCTCAGACAACGGGACCGAATTCAAGAATCAATGGATGGAGGCATACTGCAAGGAAAAGGGGATTGTTCATCAATTCACTTCAGCATACACGCCTCAGATGAATGGAGTTGCTGAGAGGAAGAATAGGAGCTTGATAGAGACTGCACGGACTATGCTAGCGGACTCGAAACTGCCTATCCAATTCTGTGAATGAGGCAGTAGCAAATGCATGTTATACACTTAATCGAGTCCTAATAGTCAAGCGCCACGGAAAGACATGTTATGAGCTACTCCAAAGACGCAAACCGAATTTGGAGTATCTTGAACCTTTTGGCGCGCCATGTACACTTCTGAAGAAGACGCAGGAAGGAAAATTCAGCGAGAAGGCAGATGAAGGAATCTTTCTAGGATACAACATACCGAATAAGCGAGTTTACAATAACTCAACGGGTCTTGTAGAAGTGTGGTGTAATGTCGACGTTCAGAGATATACCACACCACCTACAGGAAAAGGACCCGCCTACTTCTTCGATTATGATGGATTCTTCAAATCCTTCAACATACCTCTCTCTCCCTCGGATGATGAGCTAGCAACTAGGATGATGTATGATATTCTGAATACACCATCTAGCACACAGGGAGAATCATCTACTCAGTCAGGGGGAGTAGTCAACGACAGTGACTCCTCCTCTGAAGATGAAGCTGAAGAAGATGACCAGAACAGTCAGGAGGAACAGGTTCCAGTACCAGCAAGTCCACAAGCATCTACGAGTGATGCACCTTCGACTTCAGAACCTCAAACTCCAACTACCTCAGATGCAGAACCAAATGTTCATAATCTTGGCTCTGAGGTAGCTGTTCCTACTACTCCAGGATCACGACTAAATGTTTATCATCCCCTTGACAATGTCATTGGAGATGTCAGATCAGGAGTACAAACCCGAAATCAGTTGTACTCAGCTGATTACGCCTCGGTTATGGAGAAAGGTTACATTCATGATGGTGCCTATCGATGTTTTGTCTCGCAGGTTGAGCCAAAATATGTCAGTGAAGCACTCAATGATGAGGCGTGGGTGAGTGCCATGCAAGAAGAACTTCTGCAGTTTAAGAAGTTAGGTGTATGGACACTAGTTGATAAACCTAAAGGTGCTAAAGTCATTGGCACTAAATGGGTACTAAAATGCAAGAAGGATGACCAGGGGTCATTATCAGGAACAAAGCTCGACTGGTGGTTCAAGGTTTTCGCCAAGTCGAGGGAATTGACTACAATGAGGTGTTTGCACCCGTGGCAAGGATGGAAGCTATTCGTATCTTCCTTGCCTATGCATCGTACATGAAGATCAAAGTCTACCAATTAGATGTAAAGAGTGCATTCCTTCATGGGGAAATCAGAGAAACAGTCTACGTGAGTCAACCAGAGGGTTTTGAAGATCCCTATCATCGGGATAGAGTCTACAAGCTTGACAAAGCTTTATATGGGCTTCATCAAGCTCCTCGAGCTTGGTATGAGAAACTCTCAACTCATCTTGTGAAACACGGCTTTCGCAGGGGAGTAATTGACTGTACACTGTTTATTAAGGAAAAGGATGGCGACCTACTGCTTGTACAGATATACGTTGATGACATAATCTTCGGGTCAAAGAACGAAGAGTTATGTAAAGAGTTTGAAGCAGTAATGAAGAAAGAATTTGAGATGAGTGCCATGGGGGAGATGAAGTTCTTTCTCGGGTTACAGGTGGATCAAACACCTAATGGGATCTTTCTACATCAGACCAAGTATGTAGGAGACATTCTCAGTCGCTTTGACATGGAGAATGCTTCTGCTGCTGGGACTCCACTTGCTACTAATCATGATATAGCACCGGATGATAATGGAGATCTAGTAGATGCCACTATGTACCGAGGAATGATCGGATCCCTCATGTATCTCACTGCCTCAAGACCTGATATTATGTATGCTACATGTCTATGCTCAAGATATCAGGCTAAACCAAAGGTCAACCATCTGATCGGGGTCAAGAGGATCTTTCGTTATCTGAAGGGTACACCTACACTTGGACTGTGGTACCCTCATGATGATGACTTTGAGCTTACCGCGTATAGTGACTCGGATTACGGGGGCTGCAAGATGAACTACAAGTCTACATCAGCAGGGTGTCAATTCTTTGGGAGAAGATTAGTTACCTGGCAGTGTAAGAAGCAGACATCGGTTGCCTTGTCAACCTGTGAAGCCGAATATGTTGCTGCTGCAAGTTGCTGTTCTCAAATCATCTGGATTCAACAGCAAATGCGGGATTACGGTTTAAAATTCTCATCTACTCCTATTTTTGTTGATAACTCTGCTGCAATTGCAGTAACTAAAAATCCGGTCCAACATCCTAAGACCAAACACATCGGTATTAAATACCATTTCATAAGAGATTGTTTTGAAAAGAACTTAATTGATGTGGTTAAAATTAATACTGATTTTCAACGCGCTGACCTCTATACTAAAGCTTTTGATAAACCACGTTTTCAATATTTATTAGAGGTCAACGGTGTTAAAAGAAAAGTGAGGTAATTCCTGATGATGAAAATGTGTAGTCCGATGTCGTGTACTTAAATTTATTTTATTTATTTATTTTTTTTGATTTGTCTATTTGATTTTAATTTATTTAAACTCATGTTCTCTTGCTGTTTATTAAAATCCTAAATAATTAAACCAGAAATGATTTTAGTATTTTAGGGGGAGAATATGTCAGCAAGTTAACATTAAAAAAAAAAAAAAAAAAAAAAAAAAAAAAAAAAAAATGAGGGAGAAGGAGTAGCGAGCTGAAATAAGGTAGATTGTATCTGTGATACCGATTCAATACCTTTGGAAAATGATAGTACACAGGAACAAATCAAGAGGGACTTTAAAATTTAAGTTTTAGTAATATGCAAAAGTTCAAAGTAATAAATCTGTGTAGTCTAAGCAATACTAAAAGGAAAGATGATAGAAAACTGGCAACTCCTAAGGTGACACAAAGAAAGTAGACTTAGAGGCTGCTAGACCATATATGATATGTTGGTAGATTCAACACAATAGACAACTAGACCTGATTGGTGATTTCAAGATAAAACTAAAGTGTTCAACTGACTGTGGGCGTCCATCTTATCACTGGTTAACACAATCAACAATATTCCAATAAGGGGTAATGAGCAATTAAACGCCACAAATGTGTGCGGATGACCATAACTAGAGCAAAGCAAAGAAAAAAATGAAAGACAAATGCAATAAAGCTAATGACTTATGTTGTTGGTGCATTTTGTGCAAAATAAAATAAGCTGCTCTAACAAGGAGATAGGTTATGTGCCTCTCTGCTGTGCGATGGCACTGACCTGAGGATAAGCATAACCTAGATATTCTAGAATTCATTGTTGTTTGCCGCCTCTCTGCTGTGCGATGGCACTGACCTGAGGACAGGCTTCTCTTTGAAAGCTCTAAGAATAGTCTCTTCTTGTAATAATACCCGTAGACCGCTCAAAAGCTCCTGAGGGATGTTGATTACCATATAAGTGTGGGATCCACAAGTGTTAGTTGAAATAATTAACCTAAATAAGTCACCAGTCTGTGTCAAAAGTCTGTGTATGGATTTAAGTGGACAAACATACTGACAATCATTGTGGCTACTTTCTCAAAGGTCCAAATCAATGTGAAACCTAAGAGTTTCAGTATGATTTCCTTATGTTGCTAACGACTCTGGATGAACACCGAGAACTTGAGCATCAAAAGGTTTTATAACAAGTCTCAAATGATTTGAATTGCCTGTATGATTCCAAAAATTGAATTGGTCCAGATGTGATCAACCTAAGTTGAAGCTATCTACTCCCGATCCAAATCCCGTAGATATCAATCTCTGGATTTATCTCTCACAAAAGCCAAAATATGTCTGATTATGTAATTAGTTTAACTTCTTAAATTAGTTCGTTTGTTTTAAGTTTTAACTTGAGTCAGTGTCGGACTACATCAGGAAAATCAGAAGGAATAAACTCACTAAAAGGGTCATGTCTGAGATGACCATATGTTCTTTGAAATTATATCAGTCACGTCTGCGGTGACAAAGTATTTTTTAAAGGGTCACGTCTGAGGTGACCAAAGTGGTTAAAAGGATCACGTCTGAGGTGATCAAGTGTTTTCTAGATTAAAAGGATCATGTCTGAGATGATCAAAGGGTTTTCAAGATAAAAGGATCATGTCTGAGATGATCAAAAGGTCATAACGTTAATTTAATTAATATAAAAGAGACTAAAGGAAAATTGGTAAAATAGCAGAAAATTAACTAAGTATGACCCATTCGCACGAATGGACCATACGTATGGACTAACCATACGAATGAAGTCCATTCGCACGAATGGAACATACGATTAGTCCAATCGGATGCTTAAATGCGAACGAGTGAGTCAGTCGCACGACTGAACTTCAGTCGGACGACTGGAGAAGGGCGACTGACCCAATCGCACGACTGAGTCCCACTCGCACGACTGAAAGGTGCGAATGAACTCAGTCGCACGATTGGATCTAGGGTGGATATAAATAGAGGGGAGTCGGTCGCAGAGACTCTTCATTCGCAAAATCGCCCCTAAATCGCATATAGTACCGTTACTCTGCCAAATTTTCTCTGCCTGATTTTACTTGTTGATTCTGTGATACTAACAGTCGTTCATCATCTTACAGGTAGTGTGAAGTTCTATTCCATCAAAATCAGCAAAACTGAAACCCTAATTTGATGAATACGACCGTAAAAGGCGAACCGCAACCATCAAACCCTAATAACCTATTAAAACTAAGTAATATGTTAAAATTGGTTAAAATAGGTTGTTAGGGAAGAGTAGGCGACACTAAAGAACCGGTCAATTGAATGATAAGACGTATAATGCGTAGATTCGATCTTTGGGCGACTGAACAAATGAGACAGACGACTGGTCGTCCTGATGAACTTCAGTCGCACGACTGAAGGGTGCGAATCACTTAATCGCACGACTGAACCATGCGAATGAGACTCAGTCGCACGACTGGTGTAACCGCACAAGACTTCATGCGCATGAGTCCAGTCGCACACTCAGTCGTGCGTATGAGGTCAATCGCACGTCTGAACCTCAATCGCATGATTCAGTCGCACGACTGTCTTCAGTCGTATATCCCCAATCGCATGACAGATAATGTTTATTCAAAGTTTAAGTGTTGCTTTGTATGCTTGGCCAATGAAACTAACGTTTATGTTATTATGTGTTACAGATGGCGAGTAGATGGAATATGAGCACTAAGCACAACATTTGTGCTCACCTGGACTTGACTTCCAGGAATGCCGCCGACTTCACAGGCATTATCACTTTTCTACAGCGATCCAGGATCGCTCACGCTATATCTACTCCCTGCACACCGTACAGATCAGTGCAGCAGGCCTTTTGGGATGGCGCATCGGTAGACAGATCCACCGAGCCTCACTGCATCAGGAGCTCGATCTTCGGTGAAGCTATCACCGTTTCTGAGGAGGATCTGAGGATAGTACTTCAGTTTGGGGACGATGCTGAGTGTCCCACACGTTTACACCCCCTCACTGTCCGTGGATGCTTCATGAGAGCCAAGTACTCTGGGGACATCAACGCCGGGGTACTCAACAAGAGTAACCTCTGTCCCCAGTTTAAGTACTTGGCCCACGTGCTGCTGAAGTGTATAGCATCACGGAAGGGTGGATTTGATGAGCTCTCGGACCAGATCCAGAACGCTTACGCAGCGTTGGTGCTGAACCATCCGTTCAGCTTCTCGAGGATGATATTCAGTTATCTGGTGGAGAACCTCGAGGGGAAGGGGAAGGAAGGCTTCTGTATGTACCCTAGATTCTTACAGATGATCATTGATCAGAAGCTTCCTTCCCTACCGAAGGAGAAGGAGGACGCTGTTATCCTCGAGGTCATGGACGACACGACTCTCGGCAGGATGAAGGTCTACAGGGGGAAGCAGGTGAAGCCCCCTGTCAGGAGGTTATTTGGGCATCTGGCCCGGGCTGATTACGTGGCGCCAGCGAAGAGGAAGTGGCGCCACGAGGACAGTGACTCAGATGTGGAGCATCTTGCTATCCCAGAGACAGACTCTGATGATGATGATAGTGGCGATGCCGGGGATGACATGCCTGCCCCATCTAGAGGCACAGATACAGAGATTATTCCCCCGGGGTCAGCCACTGCCGGAGAGGTCGCAGAGATGGCCGGCTTCCATCAGGAGTTTGTTGCTGGTGACATGGAGGAGGAGAGTCAGACGAGGAGCCCCTCACCAGGACTGTGGGAAGCAAAGTCGTTCCCACAGACCACGGGCTAAAGGTGGTTGGTGAGCACCAAGGGACTCCTCGGAGAGAGATACTGACCCCAACTACGTTCCGGGGTCAGGTAGCAGAGTTGCAGGGGGAGCATCCACTTCCTCCGGGACCAGGAGGAAGCGGATGGCTCAACCACATGGGTTGAAGAAGAAGAAGCGTCGGTTGACCTTCGTGACTACCACTTCTACCACCACAGCCACCACTACCACCACTACTGACATACCATCCATCACCACAGCCACCACAGCCACTACTCCTACTACCACATCCACCACTTTACCTACCACCACTGCAGCTATCCCATCCATCACCAGACCATTCACCCCTACTTCACCACCATCAGCTCACCGACCCATATTCACCACAGCCACTGCCACCACCACCACACATCAGGCTGGACCGTCAGCCCAGCCCTCACAGGTTCATGGATTCACTCTACCTCACATTGGGGTAGAGGAGCAGCTCTCAGCGCTAAACCGTATGGTTATGCGTCTGCTTGCTGCTGACGAGGAGAAGGCGGCACAGATCCGCCAGCTGACCGACTTGGCTGCTGCCCAATCTCAGCAATTGGCAGAGCAAGCTCGGGTCATAGACCAGCAGAGAGTTGAGGTGTCCCAACTCCAAGATACTCAGGCTCAGTCCGCCAAACGTATTGAGGAGTTGGAGTCGACCAACAAGACTATCATGCTGAGGCTGAAGGGGTCGAAGGATGAGCCCCTGAAGCTAAAGGAAGGTGACGGAGATGACGGAGATGATGATGATGAAGATGAGGATGATGATGAGGAAGATGATGATGATGAGGAGACAGAAGAAGAGAGGACAGAAGGACATGATGATGATGACGAGGCAGAAGGAGGGGATGCGGCTGCATCGGCCTCTGCCTCAGGTCAGGAGCGGAGATCCAAACGACGACAAGACCAGTCATCCACTACTTCTGCTCCTCCGACCGACACACCACAGATTCAGGATCAAAGTACTGATTAGATGTTTTATTTGTTTATTTACTTTGTACTTGAATCATGTAATGAAAAACAAATGTATTAAATGTTTATATATATTAAGTTAAGTTAATATATGTCTGTTTGATTAATTACTAATGATTTATGTGTTGAATGTTTATATCAAACAGATCCAAACTTTCAAAGGGATGAGTTTGACTTTACTCCCCTTCAAATGGTCAAGACTCAGTTAACTATGATTCTTGACCTACAAGGGATAGTAAGACGGTCTGTGAGTTATACCCCTGAAGAAGGGGAGATAATTCATGACCTGTCTGATGAGCAAATAGCTGAAATGTTCAAACTCAATCCCGATGAAATCGTGAAGGATGCTCCAATAGTGGACTCAACCAGTGATGAGGAACTGAACGACATTGATGAGGTTGAGATTGAAGACATCACTGCAGAAGAGTATCCTCAGTACGCTGACGCCGAGGGAAATGTGGTCCCCAATTTGGGTGAATCCCTAGTCAGTGATACTTTTGAGGTACTCAACAAGATGGAGCAAGAAGCAGAAAAGACTGCAGAAACAGCCCAAGCCTCCAATGCAGATGTAGATATTCGTAAGGCTGAATGGGCTGCCTGTTTTGAGGAAGTAAGAGCCCAGCGGGCTGCACCAAAGAGAGATGCCTACACAAAGCTCTACAAAGTCAAGAAACACCATAAGGTGTCGGGCAGGATTATCTCTTGGGCATATTTTGAAGACCTTAACGCTTATGCTGTTAAGAGGGAGCAGGGCATAGAGTACTTCAGGTTCCCACATGATCTGAAGACTCTACCTGGTTTTGAGCTCAACCAGCTGGCTAAACTAAAGCTGCTGTATGCTGACTCGAGGAAGATGTCAGGCTGGTTTGAGGCTGCCCTGAGGAAAGAGTACCACACCAGGTGGGTCAACTTCAAACCTCAACAACCTACGAGGTATATCAGACGTTCTGAAGTTGATCCCATAACTGGTAAGCCAAAGATTGTGCTGAAGTGGAGTCCTCCGCGCACTATGTCAAGAATCCCTCTAAGGGAAATGCCACAGGACTTCACTCCCCACTTCAAATGGTGGTACTACGATTGGAGAACAGCTGAAGCGGTCATAGTTCTAAACAGAGAGGGCCAAATGGATACTATCAGGGTATTCGACCCAATGTGGCTAACCAACTTATCTGCTAATGATGTCTACACATTATATAAGTGGCCACTGTTCTATGACACGCAAGATATTGTACAAGCCCTCCAATTCCAAAACGTCATAAGACTCTGCTTTGCTTTTGAGATACACGCAGGAGTCACTAAAGAGGAGAAGTACAAGAGATATAAGGAGGTTATGCAGAAGACAAGAGAATAGATAGATCTAGGTCCAAGGGGGAGTTTGTTGATACATGTATGTCCCTAGATCATGATTTGTAATGTAATGAACTTGTCTGTCTGTTTTTGATGTAATTGTAATTGATTAATGAAATGATATGAATTGGTTGTGACTTGTGATGTTTAATATTTCATTAATGAGTTGTGATTGAATTGATTGGGTTTATGAATGTTTGAATGAGTGCACATTAAGTTATATTAAATAGAACATTCAAACTTAACTTAATGAAGTTCTCATGCGGATGGCCCATGCGAATGGACCACACGCATGAATAACTTCATACGATTGACTCAATCGCACGACTGAACCAGGAGACTGGATCAGTCGTATGATTGACACATAAGATTGACTCAATCGCACGACTGAACACTCAGTCGTGCGGATGAATCAACCGCATGGTTCAATCGCACGACTGAACCATACTTATGGCCCAGTCGCACGATTGACCTATACTAACCTATAAATAGACCCAATTCGTGGGAAAACGTAAGCATTCATCCCATTACGACTCCAGACGTACCCTAGCCGTCCAGAAGCCTCCCAAATCGTTCTCCAAGTTCATAGAACACATCAGATCGGTTTCCAATCGATTTCTGACGTTGAAATCAATTCTTGATTGATTCATCGTGTGTTCTCACTGATTGGATCGCCAATCAAATAGGATTCCGCACTATTTGAGTTGGTTTAACACGCAATCACTCGGTATTTCGTTCAAATACCAGGACCTAACAAAAATGAGTAAGCATACTTTTCCCCCAAGTTGTAAATGATTGAAATATTGTATAAGCGTAAAAAAGGGCCACGAAACTCACTTGTTAGGTGGTAAGTATGTATGAGCAATGTATCCCAAATGTTGAATGCAAATAAACAGTCAAACACCTATTGACAGTTATTGTATAGCATTAATGACATGATATATATATAAGCGCGCAATAATGATGGGTCGGTTCGGGTCGTATCGGCTGGGTCGCGTATAACACATACAGACTGACACACGTACTAGATCCTATGTAGATCCAAGTACAAGACATTGTCGCCATTGATGATGATATTAAAGTAAAAGTCTCATTGTTATTGAAGAAGCATTGAATAAGTGTCAATAGTTATAAGTCAATTGATTGTTGTAAAGCGTTGGTTTAAATTTGTTTAAAATAGTATGTGTGCCCTTTTCGCGTTGACTTTAATCTTTGTGGCCGAACAATGGCATATTATGTTAATGTTACCTCAACATCACACGTCATACTCACACCACGCACAAGGGGGTCAAACACCACAATTTCAGTCGCATAACAAGGCCAGACGCACGACTCAACCTCCATTCGTGCGAATCAACCCTCAATCGTGCGAATCAGCTTCATTCGTACGATTGAGCCTTCATTCGTATGACTGGCATTCAGTCGTACCACACAACACTTAATCGCACGACTCAACCTCCATACGCACGAATCAACCTTCAATCGTGCGAATTAGCTACTTTCGTACGGTTGAACCTTCATTCGTGCGATTGGACTCCAGTCGTGCGAATCACGCACATTCGCACATATTCAGTCGGTCACCTGACTCAATCGCATACAATCACTCAATCGCATGACTCAATCGCATACACTCATTCGCACGCATGACTCAATCGCACACAGACACTCAGTCGCACAACTCAGTCGCACGACATGCCTAGTCGCACAACTCACTCGCGCGATTGACTCAAACGCATGATTCTGTCGCACGACCCACTCAGTCGCACGGCTCAATCGCATGGATAACCCAGTCACCTGATCTGCAGAATCGCGACTGTGGTCGGGATGAGCAGCCCCCGAGCTGCTCTAAACACGGGTTTTACACCACAAGGACCTCCAGAAACACTCAACAAACATACACAAACATGAAACACAAGCAAAGAGACCTCACACGCACCCATACGACCTTGTGTGTTCGGGTTGAACCCGAACACCCGAAACCCTAGTTTTGTACAGCCGTGAAACGGCTAGAAAACGGACAACCAAAGACAACTACCTGCTAGAAATGAGTAGTCTAAGCTGTAGATGATGTCAAGACGAAGAAAACAAGACCTCTCGAGTTGGATTTGGTGCTAGAATGGTGATTTTGTGTGTGTAGAGGATGAAGATGAAGAAGATGGTGAATGTGAAGGCTTAGGGCTGGTAAGAGGGTATTTATACCCAGCCCAAGTTTGCAAAATTACAAGTTTAGACCCTGCAATTAACCCCCGAGTTTTTCTAAATTTGGTTCGGTTAAAAAAATGATTTTATTAGATGTTTTATATTAATTGTAAAAGTACATTTAATGTTATTATGACTTAAGAAATGGTTATGTTAAAAATATTTAATATATATATAAAATAATATATTTGACGGTTTCTAAAATGAATGTTTTAAAAGTCTTTTAAGGTTTACGTATGGTCATAACGAATGCACACACAGCGATAATAATGCACACATGATATCCACATAAAGAGTCGAATAAAGATGAGGAATGACCGATCAAGAATAGATAACGGACAATCACGTTAATTGACGGACCTTAAGGTGACGGATGTCACAGTTCGTGGAGAGAACAAATCTTTTTTGGTGATCCGGGCTGTTTCCCTCTCGACAATGAAGCTTATCCCCCATCGTCTCACTGGCCGACCTTGACCCCTGTTATTTTGAGGTCATATTTAAATGCCAAAGTATGGACTTCATAACTTTAATTAGTTTATGCTAGTTTAAAGGATGTGTTAAACTGGTAAGTAGATGACTATTATGACTAAATATGTATTTATGGGACTCGAGTATAAGAGTATAAAATATAAACATGATAATACAATAAAAATATTGCAAAGAATTGGAAAAATATTGCATAATAAGTCTTGTTAAGGACCTATTATAGAAATAATATCTTTATATACAAATATTTATATGTAGTTATTAGGTATGAGTTATAAAAGAATATAAAAACTAATATTTCCTTGTATGTTAGTAATTTAAAAAGGTTTTCATGAGAGACATTACAAGTATTATTTATACTTAAAATAATTAATTATTTCAAAACACTAATTTTCTATAATCATATGTGAATTACTAAATACTCGAATCATGTCTTGGGTTGAGTCAAAATGATATTTCAATACCCAAGTAATATGTCAACCTTAAAATACAAAGGTTTTCATACACTTGCAAATGAAATATAATTTATTAATGTTTTCTAAGAAATATATATTTCATAATTATCAATCATATATCATCAATGGGTCGTCGAGTCAAATACTTTATTACCAAGTTATGTGGATAACACAGTTACACGCTCACATTTCACGTAGGAGCAATTACATAAACATTTATTTCCTTGATTCTTCTAGGGCGAACTTAGGTTGGATTTTCCCGAACACTTCGGATACATGCACTTCCGAGCCTAATTACTCATCCGACGGGTGAGTTTCATGACCCTATTTTTACTTATTTTATTTTTAGGGGAAATTACATATAAATTACTATTTTCTTGGATATAATTACTTGTTAATGATTTCACATGTTATATAAGTTATTACTTACCATATGAAGTCCCCTGTTTTGAACCTTTAATTTATTTTTCAAAGCAAGGTAATTATGAATAGTACTATTGAGTTTGACTACCCTTACCCAGGTTAATTATCCTAACCTTGACGAGAGGTCTAAATGGGTGCATTATTACCCTGTTCACCTATGTGCTTATGGTAGGCGTGGGTAGGGGCAATCTAGTATAGTTACAATCTAGCTTCGGTTATAGTATTGTACGATCGACAATCAAATCATGTAAAGACTTATGGTCCATTACCTTGTTTACTATTACCTTAACCTGTTAACTTACCAACTTTACGTTGACATATTTTCATGCATGTTTTCTCAGGTAATTGAGTTTTGCATGTGGATTAGTTAGCATGGAATTCATCGCATTTAGGGTCATTATGCTATTGTGACATTATTTCTAATTTGTCATGATTTGAAAACAATTTACATTAGTTCTAATACTTCCGTTATTTAACTCTAAAAATAATTATGTACTTTTATATTTATTTGCAAAGTACATTTTACCAAAGCATGTAGTGGTCGATCAATGATTGTGATTTCATGACGTTCATTGCCGATCAATGATTGTGATTTCATGACGTTCATTGCCCGCGGAAACCACCAAGGGAGTGTGACAGAATCTCCAAGGATGGTGAATGGCCCTGGTCGGTCTTGTGACGAAGTGGCTGCGACGAGTGAGGTGTAAGGGTGAGACTAAGAAAACAAGAGAGGGCGTTCTAATGGGTGATGAAGGTAATGATGCAAGGGCGTCAACCCTTAATTTGAATGTTGCTTTGTTGATCCTTGAATAATTTAGTTGTTTTTACTGGATAATTTACTTTCAAAGTCCCACATATTAGGCACGAACAAAATTCCTACTTGTTGGGCATGAACAAAAGTTCCGCTTATTAGGTACCCTTGACATGCTTTCTAATTCCAAATGTTTAACATTTATGTGTGCATTATGATTGTTTTACTGCTTACATATTTAAAATGAGAATCCCTAGAAACTAAAGCCTTAAAATATTATTAGAAAATAAATTTTAATATTCTAACAAGATATGGGATCCTAAATAGATGAATTATTGATTACAACGTTAAATATTTTTTTTCATAAAGCTTGATTAAGCAAAGAATTTTATAAAAAATAATTTGAACTTTTTATTAAATATCCATGCATTTAGGATTTATCGGAATCAAAAGTGTGATTACTTAGTGTTGGATCAAGTAAGTCTGGTGCAACCAAAACCAAACACTTAGACTTTTTTAGTACAACGAATGAGGAACTTCCGAAGACATCTGCTGAACTTCCGAAGACAAGTCTAAGGAACTTCCGAAGATAAGCTTTAGCTTCTGAAGACAAAGTCTCTGCTCTTCAGAAATTCAACACTTAGAAGAAATAAAGACTACAACTTCCGAAGTATGAAGTCCAAAGAAAGCCTCGGAAGAAGTAGCCACTTTCGAAGTATAAGTGGCTTCGGAAGAACACGTTCTTCCGAAGCCAGTTAACCTTCGGAAGTACCTACTATGAACCAGTGGAAATAAGTATGGTCTCTCTGACACTCCGCTGCAAATCTCTGAGATAGTGCATGGCACTTTCCCACGTCCATGTAGTTGACCATACTTTATTCCACTATTCACACCTTATCAGTTAGTACAGTTGCCAACTTTAGTTGGTGACAAAAGGTAAGTCATGGACATGTCATGACTACCATATCTTAGATAATACTTTATCTAAAATACTTAACTTTAGCTTTGTAGTATTTGCTTTAGTCTAAGGTTTCTAGCTCGTATCAAAGTATATCCGGCTGTAGGTAGTAGTATATATAATTTCTCATTGTAACTCATGTAATATGCTGGTAAGAGTCTTATAAAAACTTTGAGTTGAGAAGTAATATATACAAGTATCTTGAAAACTATTCTCTTGTGTTTGCTTTGATTTACTTAGTATATTGTAACACCCGGTTATTCATCTCTTTTGAAGCCGACGAAAGGAGAAAAGAAATAAAGTCCTAAGTCGAAGGACCAAACTCGCCAACGAAAGAAGGACGGGTGAGTGGGGGTATATAAAGGAGGAGGGCAGCCCTTACCCTCTCCCCACACCAATATTTCAGCCAAACAAGAGAGAAGAAGAGAGAAAGGAAGAAAAGAGGAGAAAAAGTTGGGTCGGGTGAGCAAAATCGTTGAGTAGCTAGTCCAATCGAAGCCCTTCTTGTTGTGATCGTTTGTGTGAGTTCTAGGACCCCTCATTTACTTGTTTTCAAACTATTTTAGGGCTGGAAAGCATAGAAAACCCGTTTTTGTATGTGTGTGTGTTTGACCCATTTGGGTGTGGTTCTGTGTGATGCGTTTGGTGTTTGTTTCCGGGCTTGTGTGTGCTTGTATGGTGTCGTGGTATGCATTTCTAAGGTTTAGAATGGTTGATTTAGGCTTAGAATGGGTTTGGATGAGCTTGGAGGCTGAAAATGGCAGATGGGGTTCGGGATGAACTCCTTTCTGCATCAGCTAAGGCTAGGCGACCGACTGAAGGCCATACGACCGACTGAGGGGCGATTGAGGTTCATTCGCATGATTGGGGTTCAGTCGCACGATTAATAGTTCATTCGCATGACTAAGGTTTCATTCGTACGATTGGGGGTCCAGTCGCATAGGGAGTCATACGACTGAGGGTCCAGTCGCATAGGTGCTTAGTCGCATTTGTTCCAATCGCTTGGAACTCATTCGCATTGACTCCATTCGCATGAGATCAGTCGCATAGGTGTTCATCCGCATTAGTTCCATCCGCATGAGGTCCATACGCACGACTGGATGTCCATTCGCATAGATGTCCATCCGCATGAGTCCAATCGCATGATGTTCAGTCGTCTGGAGGCCATGCGACTGAAGGATGTCCATACGCCCAAACAGGGCTGTTGTTCCCAGGGAAACATGTAGTTTAATTACTGACTTTCGGGGGAAAGTGCAGACGTAAGTTTTGACATGGAAATTCCCGTAAGTTCATGTAAGATGACTGTTGAGGCCTTAGAGAGTAGGTTGGGCATGATGATGATGATGGCGTTGCATATTTATGTATGATGTATGTTATGTATGCATGATGTTCTTGATTATGATGAATGTTTATCTTTCTTGTGGCTTTACGTGTTATGCTAATGAATGAATTGAAAGTATTATGTAACGTAAAGTGAAAGATGATAAAAAGGGGAACATGAATTGAATGCATGCCTTAATGAACGAAAGTAATGAAAGTCTTGCAAGCATTTGATAACGGGACACGCCAATTAAGGTGTTAGCACAACGGTGTGCGGGTTCGCTACCCCAAGAGGATGCACATTGGGGTCTGTCTTTGTGACCGACTATTTGTATGGAACCTCTACCGCTTACCCCGGTACTGCGGCATATGCTCAGTTATCCATATAGACTTCGGCCCAGTAGCCATATAGTTGGGGTGTAGCACATGGTATTGGTACGGAATATATCAAATGCGCAAGTAAAGACGTAATAATGAATGAACGAATGGAGAAGATAATATTGATATTATCTATGTGTACGTACGATGTGTGATCATGAAAAAGTAACGAACGGTTTTAATGAAAGTAAAGTATATTTTACTATAAAACTAGAACTCACTCAACAACGCTGACTTTTTATGTGTTTCCAGTTGGCAGGTAATGTTGCTGAGGATGGCGCTGCGAGGCTACTTAGCTCTTTTTGATGGCATACATTTATATAGGGCTTTTGTGATGTAATGCAACAATATATTTTGTAACTGATTAACGATGTATTATTTGGCAAAAGCTTTTACAGTATAATGAGAAGTCTATTTTGATAATTCCGCTGCAATATTTTATGAAAGTTAAATGTATTTATTTGTTTTATGTGCGATGAATGACCAACTGTGGCCGTCCCGGGAACGGGGCCTTACAAGTTGGTATCAGAGCCAAAGTTTAAGTTAAATCTGGGCCGTGTCTCAGTCCCAGTGTGGCTGATCATCCTCTCGGACCAGCTACTGGGTAAATTTTCAAAAATAAACCTTAACTTAAACTGAAAATGGGACGGAATGGAAATGGGATGGCAATCTGAGTAGCTGCGTGCCATCAGGTATTTTCTTAATGATAACTAGTATTATGTGCGATGTTATATGGTTTATGTGTTGTATGTAGATTTAAATACTGATGTAGTCAGGATAGGTAAGGCTCGGGGTATGAAGAGTAAAGTAAGTGGCTAATCACAACTGGCCACTGTAATTAGGGACTTACTATACTTGACATAAACTGAGCTGTTCCCTTGAATGACCGTGTTGGTGTTTGAATCTTTCAATGTGATATAGAGAATGGCTGGTGGTAGATCTTCCAAAGCTTCTAGGGTGGAGGCCGTGGCGGGCCTGATGCTGAGCCGCGACCCAAAAGAGGAAGGCCAAGAGTTGAAAAGGTGGTTCCTGAAGAACCTGAGACCCCTCATCCGGAGGCTGGGGATGAGAGTGCAAACTTGAGGGCCTCGATAAAGGAGGCTGTTGTTGAAGAAGTACATCAGGTCATGCAGACAATCTAACAGTCTGTGGTGACCGAAGTCATCAAGGCTGTGAAGGAAGGAGAAAGGAAGGAAAGAAACAGGTCTTCGGGAGGACGAGAGCAACCGGAGCCTGAAACAATCTTCTCTGATAATGAAGAAGAGGAGGAAGATGAGCCTGTGCAAGAGGTGGCACGAGGCTGTAACTACAGGGCGTTTATGAGATGCAAGCCCTCTAATTTCGATGGAAACGACACTGTTGCTGCTGCTCACCGTTGGGTGAGGGAAATGGAGGTTGCTCGCGACATCAGCGAGTGCCAGGAAGATCAAAAGTTGAAGTTTGCCACTCATTCATTTGTGGACTCGGCTCTATGCTGGTGGGACAACATTGTCCAAGCCGAGGGTAACCGGGCAATAGGAAGGATGAGGTGGGAGGAGTTGAAGAAGATGGTGATCGAGGAGTTCTACCCTCAGAGGGAGATGGATAAGATCGAGAGAGAGAGAGAGTTCCTGCAACTGGAGGTGGGGACAATGACACACCAGCAGTACACCACCAGATTCAACGAAATGGCACGGCTGGTGCTGGATCTGGTGACGCCTCTGTCTAGAAAGATCAAGAGGTACGCTTAGGGTTTGCCGGTGGATGTTCGCAGGCATATGATCGCCGCACGGCCAGGCACGTTTAGGTCGGCGGTTGATTTGGCAGGGAGACTTTATGAGGAGCGAGAGGTGGTGGTGACTGAAGCGAATAAGAGGGGTGGTGGTGATCGGAACGGGAACGGAAAAAGGTTTGGTCGGGGTGATGCCTCGACGGGTAACAAAAAGGCACGGGTGGATGACCGCCGTGTGGCCACATCGGGAGCGGGGTCGAAGAGGTGTGGCAAGTGTGGAAAGGAGCATGCGGGAGAATGTAGGTTGGGTTTGAATGTGTGCTTCAAGTGCGGAAAGGTAGGGCATATGGCAAGCGATTGCCATGCGGGCAGGTGTTACAATTGTGGTGAAGAGGGTCACATAAGTAGGGATTGTAAGAAGCCGAGGGCTGAGGGTTCCGGGGTGAAGAAGACCGGGGGTGAAGGAGCGAGGGCGAGCGCCAGGGCATTCACCATGACACAGGAGGAGGCTAGGACGGACCCTGACGTTGTGTCCGGTACGTTTCTAGTGAACCAAACTTTAGCTACTGTGTTGTTCGATTCTGGTGCTAGTAAAAGTTTTATTTCTGCTGCTTTCTGTGCTAAGCTGCCTGTTAGTAGTAGACATGTCGATGCGCCCTTTGATGTAGAAACTACCATAGGTAAGTCTACCCGGATTTCTGAGATGATAGAGGGTTGTGACGTGGAGCTAGAAGGTCATAAGTTTTCCGTTAGACCGTTCGTGATGAGCTTAGGTGGGTTCGATTTGGTTCTTGGGATGGATTGGCTAGCGGACTACGAGGCGAATATTGTGTGTCGCAAGAAGATGATTCGGTTGACAGCGCCTGACGGGAGTTCGGTGACGGTTTATGGTGATCGGGTCACGACGATTCCGAAAGTAATTTCGATGGCGGTGGCATGAAAGTTTATGAGGCGTGATGTAGTGCCTACTTGGCCTATGTAAAGGATGTGGATACGCCAACACCACAACTAGCCGATGTACCGGTTGTGTGTGACTTTCTAGACGTGTTCCCAGAAGACTTATCAGGAGTGCCACCTGACCGAGAGATCGAGTTTCAGATTGATCTGATACCGGGTGCCCAACCTGTTGCCAAAGCATCGTATCGGCTGGCTCCGACAGAGATGAAAGAGTTGGTGGAGCAGTTGCAAGAGTTGCTTGATAAGGGGTTCATTAGACTGAGTATCTCTCCTTGGCGTGCTCTGGTCCTGTTTGTGAAGAAGAAAGACGGTAGTATGAGGATATGTATTGACTACCGTGAGCTGAACAAGTTGACGATAAAGAACCGATACCCCTTACCGAGAATCGATGATTTGTTTGATCAGCTGCAAGGTGCCAGTTGGTTCTCACGGATAGATCTTCGATCGGGCTACCATCAGTTGAATGTGAAGGAGCAAGATATCCCTAAAACAGCTTTCCGCACGCGATATGGTCATTACGAGTTCCTTTTCATGTATTTTGGTTTGACCAATGCGCCAACTGCTATTATGGATCTGATGAATCGAGTGTGTCGGCCGATGTTGGATAAATCAGTGAACGTGTTTATTGATGATATCCTGATTTACTCGAGGAGCGAGACAGATGCCGGTCACATTCGGGAAGTTCTAGAGACGTTGGGAAGGGAGAAGTTGTACGCCAAGTTCTCCAAGTGCGCATTCTGGTTGCGCGAGGTTCAGTTCTTGGGTCATGTGGTGAATCCTGACGGGATTATGGTGGACCCGACAAAGGTGGAGGCGGTTATACAATAAAAGTCACCAAAGACACCATCCGAGATTCTTAGCTTCTTGGGTTTGGCGGATTACTACAGAAGATTCATTCAAGACTTTTCTAAGATCGCTTCTCCACTAACTAAGTTGACCCGAAAAGATGTGAAGTTTGTATGGGGTAAAGCTCAAGAGAAGGCTTTCGAGGAACTGAAGGCGAGATTGACTCAAGCTCCTGTTCTGTCATTACCCGATGGAAGTGAGGATCTGGTGGTCTATTCTGATGCTTCCTACTAGGGGTTGGGGTGCGTGTTAATGCAGAGAGAAAGGTCATAGCCTATGCATCCCGACAGTTGAAGGTTCATGAGGCCAATTATCCTACTCATGACTTGGAGCTAGTAGCTGTGGTCTTTGCACTAAAAATTTAGAGGCACTATTTTTACGGGACGAAGTGCACCATATTCACTGACCACAAGAGCTTGAAGTACTTCTTTGAGCAGAAGGATCTGAACATGAGGCAGAGACGATGGTTGGAGCTCATAAAAGACTATGATTGCGAGATCCATTACCATCTGGGCAAAGCCAACGTGGTGGCGGATGCCCTTAGCCGAAAGGAGAGACCCGAGCCGATTCGGGTGAAAGCTTATCAGCTGATTATGACCTCCGATGTAATGAAGCAAGTCAAGGAGTTTCAAGATGAAGCATTGAAAGAAGATCATCTTAACTCTGAAAGAATGAGAGGTCTGGTCGCAGAGTTGGGTGAAAACACACTCGGTGTTAGAACCCGATTCGGACGTGTGTGGATTCCTCGTTTCGGGGATCTACGAATGAAGATCATGGACGAAGCTCATAAGACTCGATACTCTATTAATCCCGGTGCTACGAAAATGTACCACGACATGAAGAAAGATTATTGGTGGCCGGGTATGAAGCGTGATGTAGTGGAGTATGTGAGTAAGTGCCTTACTTGCTTGCAAGTGAAGGCCGAGCACTAGAAGCCGTATGGGAAGATCCAACCTTTGGATATACCAGAATGGAAGTGGGAGCACATCACCATGGATTTTATTACAAAGCTGTCGCGTACCCCGAAAGGGTATGATGCCATATGGGTGATAGTTGATCGTCTGACGAAGAGTGCTCACTTTCTACCGATCCGCGAGACATACTCATCTGAGAGGTTAGCTGATCTGTTCATCAAGGAAATTGTAACTCGTCACGATGTGCCGGTGTCTATTGTGTCTGATCGCGACACCCGGTTTACATCCAAATTCTGGAAGAAGTTCCACGACGCTATGGGGAAGAGGTTACATATTAGCACGACTTATCATCCCCAGACTGATGGTCAGTCAGAAAGGACCATTCAGACATTGGAGGACATGCTTCGGGCATGTGTTATCAATTTTGGAAGAAGCTGGGATGACCACCTACCGTTAGCTGAATTCTCGTACAACAACAGCTATCATGCCAGCATTGGTATGCCCCCATATGAGATGCTATACGGTACGAGATGCAGAACACCCGTTTGTTAGGGTGATATTGGTCAGAAGGAGTTAGGGAGCGTCGAGGTGATTGAGGCTACGACCGAGAAGTTTGAAAAGATTAAAGCCTTCATGAAGGCAGCCAAAGATAGACAGAAGTCGTATGCTGATAAACGACGCCGACCGATTGAATTCCAGGTGGGTGACCGGGTTATGTTGAAGGTCTCACCTTGGAAGGGGATCATCCGCTTCCGAAAGCGGGGCAAGTTGAGCCCGAGGTACATAGGCCCTTTTCGAATCATGGCTCGAGTAGGAGAGGTGGCCTATAGATTGGAGTTACCGGATGAGTTAAGTGGAATTCACCCGACATTCCATGTATCTCGTCTGAGAAAGTGCCTAGCTAATGAAGACATGATTGTTCCACTGGAGGATATCGAAGTAGACGAACGGCTCAATTATGTGGAGCAACCAATGGCAATCATAGATCGAAAAGAGAAAAGGCTGAGAAATAAAGTGGTTCCCCTGGTGCGTGTACAGTGGAAGCACAGGAAGGGATCCGAGTCAACGTGGGAGACTGAGGAAGAAATGAGACAACATTATCCACGTTTATTCGAGGAATAACAGGTTTCGGGGACGAAACCTATTTAAGGGGGGTGGACTTGTAACACCCGGTTATTTATCTCTTTTGAAGCCGACGAAAGGAGAAAAAGAAATAAAATCCTAAGTCGAGGGACCAAACTCGCCAACGAAAGAAGGAAGGGTGACTGGGGTATATAAAGGGAGAGGGCAGCCCTTACCCTCTCCCCACACCAATATTTCAGCCAAACAAGAGAGAAGAAGAGAGAAAGGAAGAAAAGAGGAGAAAAAGTTGGTTCGCCTTGGTTCGAGTGAGCAAATTCGTTGAGTAGCTAGTCCAATCGAAGCCCTTTTTGTTGTGATCGTTTGTGTGAGTTCTAGGACCCCTCATTTACTTGTTTTTAAACGATTTTAGGGCTGGAAAGCATAGAAAACCCGTTTTTGTATGTGTGTGTGTTTGACCCATTTGGGTGTGGTTGTGTGTGATGCGTTTGGGGTTTGTTTCCGGACTTGTGTGTGCTTGTATGGTGTTGTGGTATGCATTTCTAAGGTTTAGGATGGTTGATTTAGGCTTAGAATGGGTTTGGATGAGCTTGGAGGCTGAAAATGGCAGATGGGGTTCGGGATGAACTCCTTTCTGCATCAGCTAGGGCTAGGCGACCGACTGAAGGCCATGCGGCCGACTGAGTGGCGATGGAGGTTCATTCGCACGATTGGGGTTCAGTCGCACGATTAATAGTTCATTCGCACAACTAAGGTTTCATTCGTACGATTGGGGGTCCAGTCGCATGGGGAGTCATACGACTGAGGTTCCAGTCGCATAGGTGCTTAGTCGCATTGGTTCCAATTGCTTGGGACTCATTCGCATTGAATCCACTCGCATGAGGTCAGTCTCATAGGTGTTCATTCGCATTAGTTCTATCCGCATGAGGTCCATACTTGTAAGGCCCCGTTCCCGGAACGCTTACAGTTGGTCATTCATCGCACATAAACATTTAATTACGTTTGCCTTAGAAAAATATTGCAGCGGAAACATTCAAAAATGACATCTCATTTCATTATATACACTTTTCCCAAATAATACATCATTATCCGATTACAAAATACATGTTTGCATTACATCACAAAAGCTTTATAAATGGATGCCATCCCAAAAGAGCCGAGTAGCATTGCCGTGCCACCCTCAGCAATCATTACCTGCCAACTGGAAAACATATAAAAAAGTCAGCGTTGCTTAGTGAGTTCTAGTTTTATAATAAAACATACTTTACTTTCATTAAAAAACTATTCCTTTTATCATGCGATCATTCAACATACGTATGCACAGATAATGTCATTATTATCTTTCATCTCATTCATTATCTTTCGTTCCTTTCATACATTCATTCTTCCGAGTCTGTTGCGACAACATAGTCGCTCAGATCAATAGCAATCTCAATGATTGCACGCTATCCGAGTCTGTTACAACCATAGGGTTGCTCACCTCATTGCCTATATTAATGATAGCAAGCTATCCGAGTCTCTTGCAACAACAAGGTTGCTCACCTCAAGGCAACATCACGATAGCACGTTACTCGAGTCTTTTGCAACGACAAGGTTGCTCACCCCATAGGCAATCTCAATGATTGCACTTCATCCGAGTCTTTTACAACACAAAGTCGCTCACCCCATATATATGCTTGCAAGCCTTTCTTTCGTTCATTCATCATTCATTAATGCATGCATTCTTACTTCATGTTCCTCTTTCATTATCTTTCACTTTACATTACATAGTACTTCATTCATTCATTAACATGACATGTAAAGCCACAGGAAAGATAAGCATACATCATAATAAGGAACATATCATACACATTCATCATCATCATACAGGGCAACATCATACATTCATAGCATGCATAAACATGCAACATCATCATCATCATGCCCTACATGCTCTCTAAGGCCATAACAGTCATCTTACATGCCCTTACGAGAAACTTTACATCAAAACTTACATCTGCACCTTCCCCCGAAGGCCAGAAGTCAAACTACACATTTCTTCGAGTGCAACAGCCTTATTCGGGCGTATGGACACCCTTCAGTCGCATGGCCTCCATGCGACTGAACATCATGCGACTGGACTCATGCGGCTGAACATCTATGCAATGGACATTCAATCGTGTGTATGGACCTTGTGCGAATGGGACTACTGCGAATGGGCATCTGTGCGATTGAACCCTCAGTCGTGCGATCCCCCATGCGACTGGACTCCCAGTCGTGCGACTGAAGCCTTAGTCGTGCGATTGAACCCTCAATCGTGTGAATGATTCCCAATCGTGCGAATGACCCTCAATCGCCTCTCATTCGGCTGTATGGCCTCCATTCGGTCGCCTAGCCCTAGCTGATGCAGAATGGAGTTCATCCCGAACCCAATCTACCATTTTCGGCCTCCAAGCTCATCCAAACCCATTCTAAGCCTAAATTAACCCTCCTGGACCTTAGGAATGCATACCATATCACCATACAAGCACACACAAGCCCGAAAACATACACGAAACGCATCATACACATCACACCCAAATGGGTCAAACACATACTCACACCAAAAACGCGTTTTAACATTTTCCAGCCCCAAAATCGGTTGAAAACAAGTAAAAAGTGGGGTCCTAGAACTCACACAAACGAGCACAACGTCAAGGGCTTCGATTTGGCTTGCTACACAACGAGTTTGGCCACCCGAATCACCTGAACCGACCCTTTTTCTCTTTTTCTTCTCCTTTCTCTCTTCTCCTCTCTTGAAAGCTAAAAATTTGTGTATGGGGGAGAGGGTAAGGGCTGCCCTCTCCCTTATATACTCCGCTCACCCGACTTTCTTTCGTTGGCGAGTTTGGTCCCTCGACTTTAGACTTTATTTCCTTTTCTTTCTTCGCCGGCTTCAAAATAATAAATATCTGGGCGTTACAAGTCCACCCCCCTTAAATAGGTTTCGTCCTCGAAACCTGTTATTCTTCGAACAAACATGGATAATGTCGTCTCATTTCTTCCTCAATCTCCCACGTTGACTCGGATCCCTTCCTGTGCTTCCATTGTACACGCACAAGAGGAACCACTTTATTCCTTAGCCTTTTCTCCTTTCGGTCGATGATTTCCACTGGTTGCTCCACATAATTGAGCCGTTTGTCTACCTCGATATCCTCCAGTGGAACAATCATATCTTCATCAGCTAAGCACTTCCTCAGATGAGATACGTGGAATGTCGGGTGAATTCCACTTAACTCATCCGGTAACTCCAGCCTATAGGCCACCTCTCCTACTCGAGCAATGATTCGGAAAGGGCCTATATACCTGGGACTTAGCTTGCCCCGCTTTCGGAAGCGAATGATACCCTTCCAAGGTGAGACCTTCAACATAACCCGGTCACCCACCTGGAACTCAATCGGCCTGCGTCGTTTATCAGCATACGACTTCTGTCTGTCTTTGGCTGCCTTCAAGATGGCTTTAATCTTCTCAAGCTTCTCAGTCGTAGCTTCGATTACCTCGACGCTCCCCAATTCCTTCTGACCAATATCACCCCAACAAACGGGTGTTCTGCCTCTCTTACCGTATAACATCTCATATGGAGGCATGCCAATGCTGGCATGATAGCTGTTGTTGTATGAGAATTCGGCTAACAGTAGGTGGTCGTCCCAACTTCCACCAAAGTCAATCACACATGCCCGAAGCATGTCTTCCAGCGTCCGAATGGTCCTTTCTGACTGACCATCAGTCTGGGAATGATAAGCCGTGCTGATATATAACCTCGTCTCCATAGCGTCGTGGAACTTCTTCCAAAATTTAGATGTAAACCGGGTGCCGCGATCCGACACAATAGACACCGGCACACCATGGAGAGTTACAATTTCCTTGATGAACAGATCAGCTAACCTCTCTGATGAATATGTCTCGCGGATCGGTAGGAAGTTAGCACTCTTCGTCAAGCGATTAACTATCACCCATATGGCATCATACCCTTTCGGGGTACGCGGCAGCTTTGTAATGAAATCCATGGTGATGTGCTCCCACTTCCATTCCGGTATATCCAAAGGTTGGATCTTCCCATACGGCTTTGGATGCTCGGCCTTCACCTGTAAGCAAGTAAGGCACTTACTCACATACTCCACCACATCACGCTTCATACCCGGCCACCAATAATCTTTCTTCATATCTTGGTACATCTTCGTGGCACCAGGATGAATGGAGTACCGAGTCTTGTGAGCTTCATCCATTATCCTCACTCGTAGATCCCCAAAACGAGGAATCCACACACGACCGGATCGGGTTCTAACACCAAGTGTGTTTTCACCCAAATCCCCAACCAGACCTCTCATTCTTTCAGAGTTAAGATGATCTTCTTTCAATGCCTCATCTTGAAACTCTTTGACCTGCTTCATCACATCCGAGGTCATGATCAACTGGTATGCTTTCACCCGAATCGGCTCGGGTCTCTCCTTTCGGCTAAGGGCATCCGCCACCACGTTGGCCTTGCCCGGATGGTAGTGGATCTCACAATCATAATCCTTTATAAGTTCCAACCACCGTCTCTGCCTCATGTTCAGATCCTTCTGCTCGAAGAAGTACTTCAGACTCTTATGGTCAGTGGATATGGTGCACTTCGTCCCATAGAGGTAGTGCCTCCAAATCTTTAATGCAAAGACCACGGCTGCCAGCTCCAAGTCATGAGTAGGATAACTGGCCTCATGAACCTTCAACTGTCAGGATGCATAGGCTATAACCTTTCCTCTCTACATTAACACGCACCCCAACCCCGAGTAAGAAGCATCGGAATAAACCACCAGATCTTCACTTCCATCGGGTAATGACAGAACAGGAGCTTGTGTCAATCTCGCCTTCAATTCTTCAAACCCCTTTTCTTGAGCCTGACCCCATACAAACTTTACATCTTTCCGGGTCAACTTTGTCAGTGAGAAGCAATCTTAGATAAGTCTTGGATGAATCTTCTGTAGTAGCCTGCCAAACCCAAGAAGCTACGAATCTCGGATAGCGTTTTTGGTGACTTCCATTGCATAACCGCCTCCACTTTCGCCGGGTCCACCATTATCCCGTCGGGATTCACCACGTGACCCAAGAATTGAACCTCGCGCAACTAGAACGCGCACTTGGAGAATTTAGCGTACAGCTTCTCCATTCTCAACGTCTCTAGAACCTCCCGAATGTGACCGGCGTGCTCTGTTTCGCTCTTCGAGTAAATCAGGATATCATCAATAAACACGATCACTGATTTATCCAACATCGGCCGACACACACGGTTCATCAAATCCATAAAAGCAGCTGGCGCATTGGTCAAGCCAAAAGACATGACGAGGAACTCGTAGTGACCATAGCGCGTACGGAAAGCTGTTTTAGGGATATCTTGCTCCCTCACCTTCAACTGATGATAACCAGATCGAAGATCTATTCTCGAAAACCAACTGGCACCCTGAAGCTGATCGAACAAATCATCTATCCTCGGTAAGGGGTATCGGTTCTTCACTGTCAACTTGTTCAGCTCGCGGTAGTCAATGCACATCCTCATACTACCGTCCTTCTTCTTTACAAACAGGACCGGAGCACCCCAAGGAGAGATACTCGGTCTAATGAACCCCTTATCAAGCAACTCTTGCAACTGCTCCATCAACTCTTTCATCTCGGTCGGAGCCAACCGATACGGTGCTTTGGCGACAGGTTGGGCACCCGGTATCAGATCAATCTAAAATTCAATCTCTCTGTCAGGTGGCACTCCTGATAAGTCTTCTGGGAACACGTCAGGAAAGTCACACACAACCGGTACAGCGGCTAGTTGTGGTGTTGGCGTATCCACATCCTTTACATAGGCCAAGTAGGCACTACATCCACGCCTCATACACTTTCCCGCCACCGCCATCGAGATCACCTTCGGAATCGTAGTAACCCGATCACCATACACCGTCACTGAACTACCGTCAGGCGCCAACAACCGAATCATCTTCTTGCGATACACAATGTTCGCCTCGAAGTCCGCTAACCAGTCCATCCCAAGAACCAAATCAAAACCACCTAAGGTCATCACAAACGGTCTAACAGGAAACTTATGACCCTCGAGTTCCACATCACAGTTTTCTATCATCTCAGAAATCCTGGTAGACTTACCTATGGCAGTTTCTACATCAAAGGGCGCATCAACACGTCTACTACTAACAGGCAGCTTAGCACAGAAAGCAGCAGAAATAAAAATTTTACTGGCACCCAAATCGAATAACACAGAAGCTAAAGTTTGGTTCACCAGAAACGTACCGGACACGACGTCAGGGTCCGTTCTAGCTTCCTCCTGTGTCATGGTGAATGCCCTAGCGCTCGCCCTCGGTCCTTCACCTCCTGTCTTCTTCGCCCCAGAGCTCTCAGCCCTCGGCCTCTTGCAATCTTTGATCACGTGACCCTCTTCACCACAGTTAAAGCACCAAACCGTACGACAGTCCTTTGCCATGTGCCCCGCCTTTCCACACTTGAAGCACAAGTTCGACCCCAACCTGCACTCCCCACTATGCTCCCGTCCACACTTACCACACCTTCTCGACCCTGCACTTGACGTGACCACACGGCGGTCGTCCACCCGTGCCCTCTTATTACCCATCGAGGCATCACCCCGACCAAACCTCTTCCTCTGCCAGTTTCGATCACCACCGCTCTTCCCGCCACCATCAGTCACCACCACCGTTCTATCATCATACAATCTCCCCGCCAAATACACCGCCGACCTAAACGTGCTCGGCCGGGCAGCGATCATGTGCCTGCGAATATCCGCTGGCAAACCCTGTATATACCTCCTGATCTTTCGGGACAGTGGTGTCACCTGATCCGGCACTAGACATGCCATCTCGTTGAATTTCGTGGTGTACTGTTGGTGAGTCATGGTTCCCGCCTCCAGTTGCAGAAACTCCCTCTCAACCTTGTCCATTTCCCGATGAGGACAAAACTCCTCGATCACCAGCCTTTTCAGCTCAGACCATTTCATCCTTCCAATGGCCCTGCTACCCTCGGCTTGGACAATATTGTCCCAACAACATAGAGCCGAATCCACAAAAGAGTGGGTAGCGAACTTCACCTTTTGGTCTTCACGGCATTCGCTGATATCCAGAACGGCCTCCATTTCCCTCACCCACTGGTGAGCAGCACCAGCAGTGCCATTTCCATTAAAAGTTGGGGGCTTGCATCTCATAAACGCCCCATAGTTGCAGCCCCGTACCACCCCTTGCACGGGCTCATCTTCTTCCTCCTCCTCATTATCGGAGAAAATCGTTTCAGGCTCCGGTTGCTCCCCCGAGGCCCTATTTCTCTCCTTCCTTTCTCCCTCTTTCACAGCCTTGATGACTTCGGTCACCACAGACGGTAAGATTGTCTGCATGACCTGATGTACTTCCTCAACAACAGCCTCCTTTACCGAGGCCCTCAGGTTTGCACTCTCATCCCCAGCCTCCGGATGAGGGGTCTTAGGTTCTTCAGGAACCTCCTTCTCAGCTCTAGGCCTTCCTCCTTTAGGTCGTGGTTCCGCATCAGGACCACCGCGGCCTCCACCCCTAGAAGCTCTAGAAGATCTATTACCAGCCATTCTCTATCACACTGAAAGATTCAAACACCAACACGGTCATTCAAGGAAACAGCTCAGTTTATGTCAAGTATAGTAAGTCCCTAATTACAGTGGCCAGTTCTGATTAGCCACTTACTGTACTCTTCATACCCCAAGTATTACCTAACCTGACTACATCAGTATTCAAATCTACATACAACACATAACCACATACCATGCGCACATAAACCGGTTAACTTTAAGAAAATACCTGATGGCATGCAGCTACTCAGTTTGGCATCCCATTCCCCTTTCGTCCCATTTTCAGTTTAAGTTAAGGTTTATTTTTGAAAATTTACCCATTTCACTTAAACTTTGGTTCTGATACCAACTTGTAAGGCCCCGTTCCCGGAACGCTTACAGTTGGTCATTCATCGCACATAAACATTTAATTACGTTTGCCTTAGGAAAATATTGCAGTGGAAACATTAAAAAATGACATCTCATTTCATTATAAACACTTTTGCCAAATAATACATCATTATCCGATTACAAAATACATGTTTGCATTACATCACAAAAGCTTTATAAATGGATACCATCCCAAAAGAGCCGAGTAGCCTTGCCGTGCCACACTCAGCAATCATTACCTGCCAACTGGAAAACATATAAAAAGTCAACGTTGCTGAGTGAGTTCTAGTTTTATAATAAAACATACTTTACTTTCATTAAAAAACTATTCCTTTTATCATGCGATCATTCAACATACGTATACACAAATAATGTCATTATTATCTTTCATCTCATTCATTATCTTTCGTTCCTTTCATATTCATTCTTCCGAGTCTGTTGCGACAACATAGTCACTCACCTCAATAGCAATCTCAATGATTGCACGCTATCCAAGTCTGTTACAACCATAGGGTTGCCCACCTCATTGCCCATATTAATGATAGCAAGCTATCCGAGTCTCTTGCAACAACAAGGTTGCTCACCTCAAGGCAACATCACGATAGCACGTTACTCGAGTCTTTTGCAACGACAAGGTTGCTCACCCCATAGGCAATCTCAATGATTGCACTTCATCCGAGTCTTTTGCAACACAAAGTCGCTCACCCCATATATATGCTTGCAAGCCTTTCTTTCGTTCATTCATCATTCATTAATGCATGCATTCTTACTTCATGTTCCTCTTTCATTATCTTTCACTTTACATTACATACTACTTCATTCATTCATTAACATGACATGTAAAGCCACAGGAAAGATAAGCATACATCATAATAAGGAACATATCATACACATTCATCATCATCATACAGGGCAACATCATACATTCATAACATGCATAAACACGCAACATCATCATCATCATGCCCTACATGCTCTCTAAGGCCATAACAGTCATCTTACATGCTCTTACGAGAAACTTTACGTCAAAACTTACATCTGCACCTTCCCCCGAAGGCCAGAAGTCAAACTACACATTCTTTCGAGTGCAACAGCCCTATTCGGGCGTATGGACACCCTTCAGTCGCATGGCCTCCATGCGACTGAACATCATGCGACTAGACTCATGCGGCTGAACATCTATGCGAATGGACATTCAATCGTGCGTATGGACCTTGTGCGAATGGGACTACTGTGAATGGGCACCTATGAGACTGACCTCATGCGAATGGACTCATGCGACTAAGCATCTATGCGACTCAACCCTCAGTCGTGTGATCCCCCATGCGACTGGACTCCCAGTCGTGCGACAGAAGCCTTAGTCGTGCGATTGAACCCTCAATCGTGCAAATGATTCCCAATCGTGCGAATGACCCTCAATCGCCTCTCATTCGGCCGTATGGCCTCCATTCGGTCGCCTAGCCCTAGCTGATGCAGAATGGAGTTCATCCCGAACCCAATCTGCCATTTTTGGCCTCCAAGCTCATCCAAACCTTTCTAAGCCTAAATTAACCCTCCTAGACCTTAGGAATGCATACCATAACACCATACAAGCACACACAAACCCGGAAACATACACGAAACGCATCATACACATCACACCCAAATGGGTCAAACACATACTCACACCAAAAACGGGTTTTAACATTTTCCAGCCCCAAAATCGGTTGAAAACAAGTAAAAGTGGGGTCCTAGAACTCACACAAACCAGCACAACGTCAAGGGCTTCGATTTGGCTTGCTACAAAACGAGTTTGGCCACCTGAATCACCCGAACCGACCCTTTTTCTCTTTTTCTTCTCCTTTCTCTCTTCTCCTCTCTTGAAAGCTGAAAATTTGTGTATGGGGGAGAGGGTAAGGGCTGCCCTCTTCCTTATATACTCCGCTCACCCGACTTTCTTTCGTTGGCGAGTTTGGTCCCTCGACTTTGGACTTTATTTCCTCTTCTTTCTTCGCCGGCTTCAAAATAATAAATATCCGGGCGTTACAATACTCATGACTGGATATCCATTCGCAAAGATGTCCATCCGCATGAGTCCAATCGCATGATGTCCAGTCACCTGGAGGCCATGCGACTGAAGGATGTCCATACGCCCAAACAGGGTTGTTGTACCTAGGTAAGCGTGTAGTTTAATTACTGACTTTCGGGGGAAAGTGTTGACGTAAGTTTTGACATGGAAATTCCCGTAAGTTCATGTAAGATGACTGTTGAGGTCTTAGAAAGTAGGTTGGGCATGATGATGACGATGGCGTTGCATATTTATGTATGATGTATGTTATGTATGCATGATGTTCCTGATTATGATGAATGTTTATCTTCCTTGTGGCTTTACGTGTTATGCTAATGAATGAATTGAAAGTATTATGTAACGTAAAGTGAAAGATGATAAAAAGGGGAACATAAATTGAATGCATGCCTTAATGAACGAAAGTAATGAAAGTCTTGCAAGCATTTGATAATAGGACACGCTAATTATAAAGTGTTAGCCCAACGGTGTGCGGGTTCGCTACCCCAGGAGGATGCACATTGGGGTCTGTCTTTGTGACCGACTATTTGTATGGAACCTCTACCGCTTACCCCGGTACTGCGGCATATGCTCAGTTATCCATATAGACTTCGGCCTAGTAGCCATATAGTTGGGGTGTAGCACATGGTATTGGTACGGAATATATCAAATGCGCAAGTAAAGACGTAATAATGAATGAACGAATGAAGAAGATAATAATGATATTATCTATGTGTACGTACGATGTGTGATCATGCAAAAGTAACGAACGGTTTTAATGAAAGTAAAGTATATTTTACTATAAAACTAGAACTCACTCAGCAACGCTGACTTTTTATGTGTTTCCAGTTGGCAGGTAATGTTGCTGAGGATGGTGCTGCGAGGCTACTCAGCTCTTTTTGATGGCATCCATTTATATAGGGCTTTTGTGATGTAATGCAACAATATATTTTGTAACTGATTAACGATGTATTATTTGGCAAAAGCTTTTATAGTATAATGATATGTCTATTTTGATAATTCCGCTGCAATATTTTATGAAAGTTAAATGTATTTATTTGTTTTATGTGCGATGAATGACCAACTGTGGGCGTCCCGGGAACGGGGCCGTACATATATTATCATCAACTCTTAGAAGGATTCTGATTCATTACAAACCCGAGTGTTACTTAATGAGTTGAGAGAACAATACTTGTGTTGAGTAGAAAAACCGATCCTGCACTTAGGTAATATAGTCGGAAATAGATAGACATACCAGACATTGGCTCATATTAAGACAACTATAACCTTTTTATAGCTCCGAGCATGCATTCTACTCTATTGATAATCCAAGTATCTTAGAATAACTAAACTTTAGGATCCTTGGGGATGTCCCACTATACCGATTTCCAATGTAACTCTCTAGTTATTGAGTATACACTAAATACTTGGGTCGTGCCAAAACTCATTTTTCAATGTCTAGGTCATACCCAACGTGACATGTTCATGTCATAAACCTTATGTTACCACATCAAGATTAAATGCATGGGTCTTGTCATATGTATAACATGTCCATGTTGTGTTATTTAATACCTAACGGATCCATATAGAGAAAACAATAATGAGTTTGTCAGCTACTAAATCATATACCAATCTCACTATCTTGAACAATACTCGAATTCGTGTACTCTGGCGGGTGTCTAAACCCATAAACTTAGAAAAGTGTAAACCTTTAAACCTTAGAAGGGTATTGTATTACGTTAAACTTGATGAGATGGCCAGTATTAAAATATGTAGTTATAACTAGTTTAGAAACTCGTATACTACACAGATTAAATAAAAATATTAAATTACTAATTAATATTTAGAAATTATAAATAATTTTTTGAGAGAAAATATAATTGAAATTATGTATAATTGACTACTTTAAGTGATAAAGAATAAAGACATTTTTTCAAACTTTTGTCGTTAAAATTTATTTTCTCTAGAAAAGGTTGTTTTTTTAAACACTCAATCTGAGTTTCCATGTAAGATAATGAAACGCAATACATCAATGCAGAAAGTTCTATGATTCTTCTCAGCGTTCGAGATTTTGCCATTCTGCAAGTATATTTTGACGGGCAAGATACATGATCCTTTATAGGGGTGTGAATTTCTGACATGACACGAACCTAACACAAAATTTATGGATTTGGGTTTACTATAAACGGGTTCGGGTCGAACCCGTGAACCCGCTTAGCTAAACATGCGGGTTCAGGTTCAACCCAACGCAGGTTGACCCGTTTAACCCATTTTTTATTTATTTTATTTTTTGTATATATTTTATGTCACAAATTAAACTTCTTATGTGTTTTATTTTAAAATTTAGAACTTAAAATAGAAATTGACATAAGATTTCATCAATAAAATATAGTTGTTTTATATTAATTGGTATGTTTTATTGTAAGATAGTAAATTTAAAGTATTAATATGTGAAAAGAAATATAAAAAATTACAAATTCAGATCAATCGGGTCGTGTTCGTGTCAATTCGTAAATTTTCGTGTCGTGTTTGGGTTGATACTTCTAACACAATTTTCGGGTTCGGGTCATGTTCGGGTTCATGTAAAATTTTTGGGTTCGGGTCAGGTTGAACCCGATGACCCTAGAACATGACCCGTTTAGCCCCCTTAATCCTTTACCTTGTTTACGATCTCGAACTTTAAGTTCTTTGTATCTAACACTTATTTCCCCTTGTACTCTATTAGATCAATTGTTGGACTCATGATATGTGTTATTATTACTTTACCATCTAATGGTATTTTGAGAAGTGATCTTAGATTTGCTAAGGCAACAACCTCGACAATATCTTCTCTTGAAACCTCCTTAATATTGAAAATTTTAAAATTATTTGCTAAATCCTTAACTTTTTCCAAGTATTGTGCTAGTTTTCACCTTTTGTTGCGTATGTTCCATTAAAATGGTTTGCGATTAATAAGGAATCAACACATACTTGGAGTCACCTAATGTTGATATCTTTAGCTAATTGTAATCCTGCTATTAAGCTTTATATTTCTTCATTATTCGTTGTTATAATCCACAGCTGACCAATTCGGGTATTATGTCCCCTGTGACAATTTGAGTATGAAACGTAGTCATGTACCTTTTATATTAGTCGTGCTATCTGTGAATAATGTTCATTTCTCTTTTGTTTCTTCGAGTTGTTGAACCTCCATAACTGCTTCATATGTCAAATATCAAAACTGAAATCTACCATAAAGTTTGTTAGTGCTTGGGATTTGATCACAGTCCTAGGTTCATATATCAAGTTATATGTACTAAGCTTCACAAATCGTTTGACAATCCTATATGACATCTCTGGTTTTCTCAAAATACATTTTATAGGATAGTTAATCTTAATATGAATAGGATGTGTTTGAAGATAGAATATGAGGCTAATACAACTTTTTAGATGCAACTTTTTCAGTGTAGTTGCATTTGATTCTATTGAAACATCGTTGAGCATAAATATTGCATTAGAAGATTTTATGCAACCTCTATTATAAAAAGTTGCATATTTGTATTGAAATTACAACCTTTTTATTTAAAAGTTGCTAATTTTACTAAACATTATAACTTTTTCCTTAGAAGGTTACAAATTTTATTGACATACGCAACATTTGTTAGAAAGGTTGCAGAATTAAATATATTTTATAACATTTTATAAAAATGTTATAAATTTTAGTAAAAGTGGCAGCTTTTAAATAGATTGCTTGAAAATTAAATAAAAGATTGCTACTTAAATAATATTATTTGTTAGTGATATGCTTAGAACAAAGTGAATGTTTTTATTTTTTAAAAACACTATGTTTTGAACAAATTACTTATGATAATCAAATTACAAAAACCAAATTTCGGACTAGTAACTGATGCATCAAATAGTAAAATGATTAAATAATCATTATTATTTATAGCTATATAAACCAGTTCAAGTGCAGAAGTTTAGACAAACCAAACAATTCTCTCTCTCGATCTCTCTTCTCTGTTGCAATGTTTCCGCTTTCATTTCAAGCAAGTGATCAGGTCCGGCGGTACGCTATTGCTATTTGAACCAGCATATCCTGGGAACATACCACGAATCTATTTAAAGAGAATTATGTCAAACGCAAGTCCGATTCACGCTTACCATTTTCTGTCTTCTGTCTTTATGTTTCATATCGTTCCTATGGTTTGCAATTCATATGAGTAATCTTTTCTAACAAACTGAAATAGACTTTTTTGGTCATTAATGAACAAATTAACCCTAACAGGGCATCTATGAACTTGACTGACTTTCAATTACATGAAGTGACATGAACGGCTAAATATGAACTTCAGTAATAGGGAGTGACATGCATTTACTATGAATGACCCTAAATGAGTATGGACGCTCCTATTTGGTTATTTATAACCATATTCGACCATCATTTACCCTAAAACAACCACCACTTACCTTGAACTTGAATTGATCAAACCTTAAACTGTTAATTATTGGTCATGGACAAGTTGGCATGATGTTTCTCATTTATTTGATATTCTTTTAGGATATATGGCAGATTTAACTCTCTTTTTGTTAACACACACATAAATTTTCAATTTGATTATCTGTTTCTAATCATGCTTGACCCAGTATTGAATTTTGTTCAAGGTTGTGATTATTCAACAACTGAATGTCTACTCCAAATTCAAGATTTTACTTCTATAAATAAGACAATACTAAAAAATCAACTCTCCATTATTGCTATGTACCTAAAAAAAGTTATAAAGTTATTAGCTTACTCAATATTCACCCAACCCTGCCACTAGGGATAAAAAAACCCTCGGTTGTTTTCTTTATTCACTTTGATTGTATATGTTAGTGTCTAATGTAAAGTAAAAATGCCTTCGTGTTGCGACAGTACGGCTGTTGCGTGATTTTTTAGGAATTTGATTTAGTCAGCATCGGCTCAGTGGGTTATGATGTAAATTAAAAAATAAAAATATAATTATTGAAATTTTTAATGAAAGAAAATAATTATGCATATTACAAAAGTCTTTAAGATAATTATATTATCCCAACAAGATTAGTGAAAACTGTAGATACATGTGTTCTTAGTTTATGTGCTTAAATGTAAAAGTCTTTCATGTCTTACGTATGTGTAATTTGACGAAGTAATGAAATATGATATATGATTTGATGTTTATTTATTTTTGATTCATATGTATGAACTTCTTATATAGGTTTGAGGTTGTTGTACACAATTCTAAGTCAATAATGATTGAGTATTATGTTCAACCTAGTCGGGTGATTATTCATGCTAATGGACCATACTTATGGACCATACTTATGAATATATCATGCTTATGGACCAGTCACACGAATGAACCAGGAGAGTGGATCAGCCGTATGATTGAGACATAAGATTGACTTAGTCGCACGACTGAACCTTCAGTCGTGCGTATGACTCAATCGCATGATTCAGTCGCACGACTGAACCATGCTAATGGTTAAGTCGTACGAATGAAAACCACTAACCTATAAATACCACTTAATTCGTGAAAAAAAAAACACTTGAAGAGATATTTCGAATACACATAAACCCTAGCCGTCCAGAGCGTCCCAAACAGGCTGTCCAAGTTCATAGTTCGTTCCTAATCGATTCCTACTCGTTCTTAACGTTTAGTTCAATCTTATATCGATCGGGTTATCGTTATCACTGCTTGGATCGCTAATCAAATAGGATTCCGCACTATTTGATCCGGTTTAAACGCAGAATCAGTTAGTACTCCGCACATACACGGTCCCTAACAAGTGGTATCAAAGCTTTGGCTCTTGATTTTGCGTTTGATTCAATTAGGTTTGGTGTTAAAAAAGCCTATGTTTTAATCAAAAGAGTCACCACTTTGCTTCTAAAGGTGTTTTCGACGTTTTATGGCATTAAAGTTTTGATTTTTCACTATACGACAGATTAGGGTTCCTAGAAAGTCGTATTATGTGTCAAAGTGTCAAAATCTTCGATTTTGCCAAAACAGCAGCCTTCAGTCGCACGATTAGCTCATTCGTACGATTGAACTCATTCGTATACTCCATTCGCACGACTGAACTCAGTCGCATTCCTCATTCGCACGACTGAACAACTCCAGTCGTTTGATTCCAATCGTCCTGTTCATACGCACGACTGAATCCAATCGCACGATTGAATTCATTCGCACCCTTCATTCGCACGAGTGATACATACTCATTGTCCATTCGCACGATTGAAACTGTCTTGTTTCCCAAGTACCAAGTTTATAGAAATGGAAGATCAATTTGCTGCGTAAACTACCGGAAAGGACTCACGCATCCGGAATCTACTACTTCTGGAGAATGAGATTGGTAATCATAATAAACCGCCAAAGTTGTTAACGTTAGATGAATATCCTCAGTGGAAACAACGGTTTTACTTAAATGGAGTTGATCCCAATCTTTGGGCATCCATTAAGACTAGTTACACAATACCAGTTAGTGCTAATGGAGTCAAGTTAAGCTTGGAAGGAATGAGTGAAGCTCAGAAGGTTCTCTTCAATGCTGAGAAGAAAGTTTATGCCTTGTTGGCTCAGTCGATACCAAAAGACATTTTCATCAGTTCTCTGAGAACAAGCATGCTAAAAAGCTATGGGATGCATTGGAGAAGAGATATGATGGAAATGCAACTTTAAAGGCACTGAAGGCTAAAGCTCTCAAGAAGGAGTTTGATAATTTCTCTTCGATAGGGAATGAGAGCTTAGATGATATTATTGACAGATTCTATCATCTAATAAGTGAGCTGTACACTCATGGCGTAACCACATCAATGGAAGATAAAGTTTCAAGCTTTGTTGATGGTTTTCCTGACAAATGGGATTCATTTGTGTCTAATCTGAGACAGAACGACATTCTTGCGACATTAGACATAAATGAATTCATCTTGAAGTTAAGAGAGGAAGAACTAAGAATGAAATACAAGTCGAAGAAAGGATCCTATGTTCAGAATCCTTCACTTTACAACTCAGTTCCAACTTCAATTGTTTCAGGAGCACCATTACAAACAGCATTTGTGTCTAGTTCTACTGTTCCTTCCCAAACCACTGCATCAGGAACCGAAACGTCAGGGTCATCTGGCACCCAATGCACAGTTCCTGAGGCAAATACTACAAAGTTGAAGACCGACAATCTCGGTAATATCACAATGGAAGTGGCTAAGGAGCATATGGATCTTCTAGCAGCAGTGGTACAATCTTATGATGGTCTAGTTGCCGGTAAGATTGGAAATTGTCATCTTGCTGCTGAGGATTACAAGCAAGTTGATGCGAATGAGCTGGAAAGAATGGACATCATATGGGCCCTAGCAAGTGCAGTAAGAAGAGCTAAGAAGTTTGTCAAGAAGACGGGGCAAAATTTAGTCGCCACTAAAGATAAGACTTTTGGTTTTGACAAAACCAAAGTCACATGTTTCAACTGTGGTGAAAAGGGGCATATTAAACATGAATGTGTAAAGCCCACGAAAACTGAAAATGGTAACCCATTTCCTACTTTCAACCGTCAAGACAAAGATATGATTGGAACTGCTTCTTCAAGTAAAGAGACAAAGGCTCTAACTGCTCAAGGTGATGAAGGTCAGGATTGGTCCTTCAGATTTGTCTCTCTAGGGGAATCAAATATTGCCTTTGTTGAAGCACTGGATGATGGATCTGCTAGTGAATATGAGATTACAGCTGAGCAAGCGATATCAGTTTCCGAAGAAGTTGTGAATGTGGTAAATCACCTGGTAGAGGAAGAATTTAGCGCGACGATTTCAGAATCTCCAGTCACCGAAGGGTCTAATTCTGCTTTGATGGCTGATTCAACTGATTCATCACAGGTAAGTTCTTTGGATCAATTATTTGCAAAACATGCTTGTTCTGAATGTGAAAAATTTAGGGAAAGCATTGATCTGAAATTTGCTACGTTATTAGAACACAATGATAACTTACTAAATGATTTACAACTCTGCACTGAAGCGAATCATGTTTTAAAACAAAATGAGTGCAGTTTCAAAGAAAAGATAGAACTTTTGGGGAAACAACTAAGGGAAACCGAGGTTGTTGCCTTAAATCAATCAAATGACATAAAGTTTTATTTAAACTCTTTGTAAGAAACTAAAAAGGAAAAAACAGTTTTGGAAGTTGAGGTTGAATCTTTTAAACAAAAACTGCACAATTTGGCTAGTTCTTCTCACATAGTTCAAAACTTAGTGATAGAACGAAATAACGGGGAAGGTTTGGGTTATAAAGTAGTACCGCCACCACATGCAATCCTTTTGAACACAAAATGTAAACCAATCAATAATAACCCGGTAAAGGATCATGTGGTGTCCACTCCTTTGGTTAGTGATCCCGATTCTACGGGCAAATCTAGCACTAAACAGAAGGATTCTATTTTGAAATCAAAAGGAAAACTGCCAGTTGAGAATTTGGATGATGAAATTAAAAGGGTTAATTTAAGGTCAGGTTCACACACGTCTACTTCTGAACCAAATATGACTAAACCAGTTAACCATAAACATGTTATTCATCAAAGTACAAGTAAACTAAACGTTAAAGATGTTCAAAATGTCAAAACAATTAATTTTGTTAAAGAAGCTGAAACATATAAAAGAGAAGTGACAAAACCCAACCAGACACATCTCACACCTTTACCAAACTCAGCACCACATAAAAGTTTTCTTCAATCTGTAGAAGTAAGATCTTGCTACAGTTGTGAAAAACGAGGGCATATCTCTCCTAACTGTCCTTATTATCAGACGCCCAGAAAGAAAATTGAACTTTTTGGTGAAAAACCAAGTTTTTGTAAAATGAGATCTAATACTCCACCTAAGAGTTTTAGTGAACCTAAAGTTCAAACCATAAGCCAGTCATCTGTTTACCATAAATAGGCCTTACATAAAACTGGTTTATGGAAAGAAAAATCAAGTAATGTGTCTGAAGGTGAGGACAAGAAGAAGAAGGATGTGGCCTCATCCTCTAAAGGACAGTTGGTTGAATTTATGATGTGTGATTCTTCTGGGTTACCCAAGCCAGTTAAGGCTTGGGTCCCAAACCTGAACTAATCATTTCCCTTGTATGTGCAGGGTGTCCGCTACAGCGCTATCACTAATACCTGGATTGTTGATAGTGGGGCGTCCAGGCACATGACAGGAAATTCGTCTCCCCTTTTCAACGTCAAACAAATTAAAGGGGGACATGTTTCATTTGCTGGAAACAAAGGAGGTTACATCACCGCTCAAGGCGAAGTGGAAAACGAGAAAGTAAAGTTTGACAACGTCAACTACGTTCAACAACTACAGAACAACTTACTTTCAGTCTCCCA
This sequence comes from Flaveria ramosissima, assembly GCA_025215565.1. Classification (NCBI taxonomy): domain Eukaryota; kingdom Viridiplantae; phylum Streptophyta; class Magnoliopsida; order Asterales; family Asteraceae; genus Flaveria; species Flaveria ramosissima. The sequence goes on from CM046029.1 coordinate 5,535,340, forward strand.
GATTTGAGATAAAGGATTCGTAGTTTTATTTGACAACAAGAAGTGCTACATGTTGAAGAAGGATTATGTGATTGAGGAGGATAAGGTTCTTATGTCAGCTTCAAGATATAACGACTTATATGTCTTGGATCTATCAAAAGCCTCCACAACTGATCACACTGTTCATTGTTTATTGTCGAAGGCAACTGAGAGGGTTTCAGTCTCATGGCATTGGAGAATGGGACACATTAATCCAAGGAAGATGAATCATTTGGTTCAGAATGATTTAGTAAATGGAGTAACTGTCAAGAATTTCCAGCTTTCGAATTTCTGTGTAGCATGTAAGAAAGGGAAACAGACGAAGAAGTCTCACAATGCAAAGAAAGTGAATTCTATTGATATTCCTCTTGAGCTTCTACATATGGATCTGTTTGGCCCTGTAAGCACAAAGAGCATTGCTGGAGATCTATACTACTTTGTAGTAACGAATGATTACTCAAGATTCTCTTGGGTGATGTTTTTGAAAGCCAAATCAGAAACTTTTGAATCATTCAAACATCTAGTAACTACATTGGAATCACTCTACAAGCTAAAAGTAAGGCAGATTCGATCAGACAACGACATAGAATTCAAGAATCAGTGGATGGAGGCATATTTTAGAGAGAAAGGAATTGTACATCAATTTACCTCTGCCTACACTCCACAGATGAATGGCGTTGCTGAAAGGAAAAATCGGAGCTTGATAGAGATTGCCAGGACAATGCTAGCCGACTCGAAACTGCCTACTCAGTTCTGGAATGAGGCAGTGGCTAATGCGTGTTACACGCTCAATCGAGTCTTAGTGGTCAAACGACATGGGAAAACATGTTTATGAGCTGCTCCAGCGACGTAAACCCAACTTGGAGTATCTAGAACCGTTTGGCGCACCGTGCATGTTGTTGAAGAAAACTCAGACTGGGAAGTTTAGTGAGAAGGCAGAAGAAGGTATCTTTCTCTGATACAGCATACCATACAAGAGAGTTTATAACAACTTAACGGGTCAGGTAGAAGTGTGGTGCAATGTTGATGTTCAAAGATACACCACCCCCTACTGGAAAAGGACCCTCCTTCTTCTTTGACTATGATGGATTCTTTAAGTCCTTCAATCTACCGCCTTCTCATATTGATGATGAGCTTTCTGCTATGATGATGTACGATGTTTTGAACACTCCACTACCAGACTCAACATCAACGGCTCCATTAGATGATACTTTGAGCCCTTCAGGGGGAGAGCTTGAAGTAAGTGATTCTTCATCTGATGATGAAGCAGTTGAGACTAAAAATATGGACCAGGAGGAACAGGTACCCACCAATGAAAGTACACAAGCATCAAATCCTGATGCCTCTAACACTTCTGAACCTCATACTCCAACAGCTGCAGATACTGAACCTGGGGTTCACAATCTTGATACTGAGGTAGTTGTTCCCACCACTCCCAGATCTCGGATTAATTTTTATCATCCCTTGGACAACGTCATTGGAGATGTTCGATCAGGAGTACAAACACGAAATCAGCTATACTCAGCTAATTATGCCTCAGTCATGGAAAAGGGATATCTTCATGATGGTTCATATCGGTGTTTTGTGTCTCAATTTGAGCCAAAATATGTGAGTGAAGCCTTAAACGATGAGGCATGGGTTAGTGCAATGCAAGATGAACTCCTATAGTTCAAGAACTTAGGAGTATGGACCCTTGTGGACAGACCAAAAGGTGCTAATGTGATAGGCACTAAATGGGTACTAAAGTGCAAGAAAGATGACCAAAGGGTCATAATTAGAAATAAGGCTCGGCTTGTGGTTCAAGGATTTCGACAAGTCAAAGGCATAGATTACAATGATGTGTTTGCACCGGTAGCAAGGATGGAAGCAATACGTATATTTCTAGCCTATGCATCCTACATGAAGATTAAAGTTTCTCAACTAGATGTAAAAAGTGCATTCCTTCATGGTGAAATCCGTGAAACAGTTTATGTCAGTCAACCTGAAGGATTTGAGGATCTGTATCATCAGGATAGAGTTTACAAACTGGACAAGGCTCTTTACGGGCTCCATCAATCCCCTAGAGCCTAGTATGAGAAACTCTCAGCTCATCTTGTGAAACACGGTTTTCACAGAGGAGTTATTAACTGTACATTATTCATCAAAGAAAAGGATGGTGATTTACTGCTGGTACAGATATATGTGGATGACATAATCTTCGGTTCCAAAAACGACGAATTATGTAAAGAATTCGAATCTGTAATGAAAGAAGAATTTGAGATGAGTTCCATAGGAGAGATGAAGTTCTTTCTTGGCTTATAGGTGGATCAGACACCCAAAGGAATCTTCCTGCATCAGACCAAATATGTAGGAGATATCCTCAGTCGATTTGATATGGAGAATGCTTCAGCAGCTGGAACTCCACTTGCCACGAACCATGACGTGGAACCCGATGAAAATGGTGATCTGGTTGATGCAACCATGTACAGAGGAATGATCGGATCTCTCATGTACCACACAGCCTCGCGTCCTGATATTATGTACGCCACATGTCTATGTTCCAGATATCAGGCAAAACCAAAAGTAAATCATCTCATCGGAGTTAAATGGATCATTCGTTATCTGAAGGGTACTCCAACACTCGGGTTGTGGTATCCTCATGACGATGACTTTGAGCTTACAGCGTATAGTGACTCGGACTATGGTGGTTGCAAAATGAATAACAACTCAACATCAGCGGGATGTCAGTTCTTCGGTAGACGGTTAGTCACATGGCAGTGTAAGAAGCAGACATCAGTTGCTCTGTCAACATGTGAAGATGAATACGTTGCTGCTGCAAGTTGCTGTTCACAAATCATTTGGATTCAACAACAAATGCGCGACTATGGTTTGCAATTTTCAAACACTCCTATTTTTGTTGATAATTCTGCTGCAATTGCTGTAACCGAAAATCCGGTCCAACACCCTAAAACAAAACACATCGGCATTAAATATCACTTTATACGTGACTGTTTTGAAAAGCAATTAATCGATGTGATTAAAATTAATACTGATTTTCAACGTGCCGACCTCTACACAAAAGCATTTGACAAACCACGGTTATTATATCTTCTAGAGGTTAATGGCGTGAAAAAGAAAAGTGATGTGATTTAAGAAGACGACAGTTCTAAGTCTGACAAGTAGTTTCTTAGTTTATTAGTTATTTTCTTTTATTTTATTTTATTTTCCTGTCTTAAAAAAAATCCAAAAAACACAAAAAGATTTTTGGTTTTAGAATTTTAGAGGGAGAATAGTTTTACTCTAGTATTTCTTTACTTAAAAAGAAACGAGTGGGGATGGCAGGTTAGCTTCTGTGATTATGATTCACAGTTTATGGAAAATGATAGTACACATGGAACAAATTGGTTGGGACTTCAAAACTAATTTGCTCAAAATCCGAAATTCAAATTATAAGTATGAGAAGTCTAAGCACAACTAAAGAAAAATGATAATTAAACTAGTCTGCTACTGAGGTAACATAAAGAAAGTAGACCTAGAGGTTGCTAGTTCATTATCTGATGTGTCGGTAGAATCAACACAATAGATGAGTAGACTTCATTGGTGAATCAAATTCAAACTAAGTTGTTCAACTTGCTTTTGGGTTCTCATCTTATCCCTGGTTAACACAATCAACTCATTTCCAATAAGGGGTGATGAGCAAAATAAACGCCACAAATGTGTGCGGATGACCATAAAAAATGAGCAAAGCACATGAAAAATAATGTTAAGCGCAATCAAGCTAATGACTAATGTTGTTGGTGCGTTATGTGCAAAAAGAAAAAAAATGCTCTAACAAGAAGATAGGTTGTGTGCCTCTCTGCTATGCGATGGCACTGACCTGAGGATAAGCATAACCTAAATATTCTAGAATTCATTGTTGTTTGCACCTCTCTGCTGTGCGATGGCACTGACCTGAGGCTTGGCATCTCTCTGAAAGCTTTTAGAATAGTTTCTTCTTGTCAAATACCCGTAGACCGCTCAAAAATCTCTTGAGGAATGTTGATTACCATATAAGTGTGAGATCCACAAATGCTTGTTGAAATAATTAAACCTAACTAATCACCAATGTGAGTCAAAAATCTGTGTATGGATTTAAGTGGAAAAATATACTGACAATCATCGTGACTGCAACTCTTGACAGTCAAAATCATTGTGTGCATCTTATAGCTCTAGTATGATTTCTTGAAAGTGCTATTGACTCTCAGACAAAACAAGAATCTAGCATCAAAGTGCATATTAAAAAGGTCCCAAATGATTATGATATACCTGTATGATTCGATAATGAATCTTTCCAGAAATGATTAAATGATTAAATTAACTTGAAGCTCTTCTGCTCAAACCCAAAACCACCAAAATATGTCTTGTTTTCTTTTAAATTTCAAAGTGTTTTCTATTTTCTAGTCTTTTGTAGTGTAGACGTCGGACTATACAACTTGAAGATTTTGTGAATCACTCACTAAAAGGGGTCATGTCTGAGGTGACCAATCAGTTTTAAATTAAAAGGGTCATGTCTGAGATGATCAAAGGGCAGAATGTTTTTCATTTGAAAGTTAATAATTTTTAGTGGTTGAAAGTGTATTGAGTTCAAGCTCATAAGTATGAGCCAATCGTACGATTGAATCATAAGGATGAGCCAATCACAAGTTTGAACCATACGAATGAGCCAGTCACACTATTGGACCATGAGTATGGGACAACCATGCGATTGGACCACAAGACTGAACCAATCGTACGAATGGATGAAGGAGTATGAGCCAGTCGCACGACTGAAAACCAGTCGCATGAATGAAGCATGCGTATGGGTCCAATCGCACGACTGAAATTTAAAATAGTATAAATAAGGGGGTCAGTCGGTCGTAACCCTTACCACCCTTCAAAGTTCTCTGAAATCGCCCATACACACACACCCTGCCCAAATTTCTACTGTTGTGATTACTGCCTGATTTGTGATACTAACGTGTGTTCTACTCATCTACAGGTACTGGGCGACTGAAATCGATCCAAATGAACCTCTTAATCGCATCTTTAAGGACTGATTATGCTAAAACCTAGAACCGAGACTAAACCATAAATAATAGACCACTTAAATGGACATTAAAGTTGATTTAAAGGACGTTAAGTGCTATTTAGAGTCTCTGCGGTCCAAATGAGTCTAATAACGAAGTCTAATATAAAGATTTAACAAAGACTCAAATCTAGGGTGTTCAACAGTGTAGGATGCGAATGGACATGCTAATGAACTTCAGTCGCATGATTGAGCCAGACACACGATTCAATCGCACTTATGAATCATGCGTATGGGTTCAGTTGCACGACTAATTCAACCGCATGGCATAGCATACGACTAAGTTCAGTCGCAGGCTCAATAGCACGACTGAACTCAGTCGCAGGCTCAATAGCACGACTGAACTCAGTCAGGCTCAATCATACGACTGAACTCAGTCATATGGTTCAATCGCACGATTGAACCAGTTTGATAAAAATAGGTTAAGTTCCAACTATCATCTCTTATACACAACTAATGTATATGTTTTTTGTGTTGCAGCAACATGACTGAAAGATGGACGATGAGCACCAAGCACAATATATGTGCTTATCTTGATGCGACTTCCCGGAACGCCGCTGAGTTCGCTGGGATTATAGCCTTTCTATGTAGGTCGAGGATCTACAAGGCTATCTCTTCTCCTTGCACACCCTACAGGTCTATACAACAGGCCTTCTGGGAAGGTGCTTCAGTTGACAGATCTGTTGAGCCTCACTGCATTAGGAGCTCTATCTTCGGGCAGGAGATAGAGATCACAGAAGACGATCTCAGGAGAGTCTTGGACCTGGGTGATGATGGTGCTTGCCCAACCAAGTTACATCCCCTGACTGTTCGGGGATGCTTTCTACGGATAAAGTACGTTGGGGACATCAACGCAGGTGTGCTCAACAAGAGCAACATGTGCCCCCAGTTCAAGTGCTGGGCTCATGTTATCCTGAAGTGCATAGCCTCTAGGAGAGGAGGATTTGATGAGTTATCGGACCAAATCCAAAACGCATTCGTTGCTCTGGTACTGAACCACCAATTCAGTTTCTCGCGCATGCTCTTCTCTTATATGGTCGAGAACTTGGAAGCTAAAGGCAAGTAAGGCTTTTGTATGTACCAACAGTTTCTACAGATGATCATTGATCAGAAGCATCCTTCGCTGCCAAAAAAGAGAGACGATGCTGTTATACTCAAGGTGATGGATGACATGACTTTAGGTCGGATGAAGGTCTACCGGGGGAAGTAGGTGAAGCCCCCAGTAAGGAGACTGTTTGGGCACCTGGCCAGAGAAGATTATGTGGCGCCCTCTCGTAAGAAGTGGCGTCACGATGATAGTGACTCCGATGTTGAGCCTATCGTGGCACCCACTGATGAAGACGATGATAATGATGACGATCAGGATGACAGTCAAGGTGGTGGAGATACTGGTCCCAGTCAATCAAGGGCCACTGACACTTCTACTATGTCTCCACCATCTCCACATGGTACATCCTATGCTCCAGGTGGATCTGAGCAGGTGGCTATCCACCCTAACTTTCTGTTATATGAAGAAGAAGAGTCAGATGATGAGCCTCTTGTTAGGAATGTCGGTAGCCGGGTTGTGGCTACCGAGAAAGGGAAAGTGGCTGTTGGTGGACGCCTAGCTGGTACTACAGGTGATGATCCTGATGTCGCTGATCACACTTACACACCTGACTGGCCTATCAGCTCAGGGGGGCCCTTATTGCCAAAGGTTCAAGGAAGAAAAGGATGGCCAAACCCCTCGGCAAAAAGAGTAAGAGACCAAGGTTCACTTTGATCACATCTTCTACTACCACTGCCATAGCGACGACCACTACCACACCCACTACCACTGCCACAGCCACGACCACTACCACACCCACTACCATCGCCACAGCCACGACCACTACCACACCCACTACCACAACTACTACCACCACTACCACACCTCCCACCACCACTACCACAGCCACTCCACTACAATCACTCCCATTCCTCCCATCTTCACCACATCCACCACCACAACCACCGCTCAACAAGCCGGTACATCCACCCAATCCCCAATGACCCATGGCTTCACTCTACCTAATATCGGGTTAGAGGAACAACTTGCCAACCTCAAACGCATTGTGCTGAATCTGATCGCTACTGATGATCTGAGGGCTACTCAGATCAATCAGCTGAGGGCGGTGAATGCGACTCAAGCAAAGCAAATCGCTCAGCTGAGTGAGAAGAACGCTCAGTATGAGAGGGCTTTAGGTCGAGCTCACCAGGCACTTAAAGGTCAAAACGAGCTGGTGATGGCATCAGTAAAGAGGATTGAGGATCTGGAGAAGAAAAATAAGAAGATCTTGCTAAAGCTAAAGGGATCAAAGAGTGAGCCGTTAAAGATTAAAGATAGTGATGATGAGGATGATGATGATGATGAGGATGAAGATGAATCTGAGGAAGATGATGATGATGAAGAGGAAGCGAGAGGAAGTGGAAAGGGAAAAGAAGGTGATGATGATGATGAGGATGACCAAGAAGGTGATGCATCTGCATCAGCCTCAAATCCATCAGCGAAAGAGAGGCGTACCAAGAGAAATCAAGATCAAGGAGCCTCGTCCTCAGCTCCTCAAGCTGAAGAGACTACAGATCAAGACAAAAGTAATGATTAGATGTTTATGTATTTGAACCTTTTGTACTTGAAATGTGTAATACATTAATGTAATTAATGATTAATTATGTTTAAATGTCTTATCTAATGATTTATGTGTGTTGTGTTGAATGTTTAATCAAACAGATGAAGCTCAACAGACAGATGAATATGATTTCGCCCCCCTTCAGCAAGTTAAGACTCAACTTACTATGATTCTTGACTTGCAAGGGATCGTCAGAAGATCTGTGAGCTACACTCCGGAGGAATGAGAGATCATCCATGATCTGACAGACGAGCAGCTCGCTGAAATATTCAGACTGAATCCTGACGAGCTTGTCAAAGATGCTCCAGAAGTTGATGTTGTGAGTGATGATGAGCTACAGGATGTGGATGAAATAGAAATTTAAGATGTCACAGCTGACCATTATCCAGAGTACACTGACCCTAAGGGAAATGTTATACCTAACTTGGGTGAAACTTTTGGCATTGGTATTTTTGATAAGTTAGAAGAGATGGAGAAAGAGAAAGAGATAGATGAAAGTACATCTTAAGCTTCGGATGCTAATGTTGATATTAAGAAAGTAGAATGGGAAGCTTGTTTTGCTGAGATGAAAGCCCAACGTGCAACTCCAAAGCAAAATGCCTACACCAAGCTTTATGGAGTCAAAAGACATCAGAAAGTGTCAGGCAAGATTATAGCGTGGGCATATTTTGAAGACTTGGAAGTCTATGCTGTTAAAAAGGAGAAAAGGATTGAGTACTTTAGATATCCACATGATGTGAAGACTCTTCTGTAACACCCGGAAATTTATTATTTTGAAGCCGACGAAGAAAGAAAAGAAATAAAGCTCAAAGTCGAGGGACCAAACTCGCCAACGAAGAGAAGTTGGGTAATGTGGTGATATGTGTAGGGAGAGGGCAGCCCACTCTCCCCACACTTCACATATTTCAGCTCACAAAGAAGAGAGAAGAGAGAAAGAGGAGAAAAGGGAGAAAAGTGGTGTTTCGGGTGATTCGGGTGTCCAAATCCGTCGAGTGGCAAGCCAAATCGAAGCTCTTGTCTTTGTGCTCGATTGTGTGAGTTCTAGGACCCCACTTTTACTTGTTTTCAACTGATTTTGGGGCTGGAAGATGTTCAAAACCCGTTTTTACAAGTGTGTGTGTTTGACCCATTTGGGTGTGATGCGTATGATGTGTTTAGAGTATGGTTTTGGGCTTGTGTGTGCTTGTATGGTGTTATGGTATGCATTCCTAAGGTCCATGAGGGTTAATTTAGGCTTAGAATGGGTGTGAATGAGCTTGGAGGCCAAAAATGGCAGATTGGGTTCGGGATGAACTCCATTCTGCATCAGCTAGGGCTAGGCGACCGAATGAAGGCCATACGGCCGAATGAGGGCGATTGAGGGTCATTCGCACGATTGGGATTCATCCGCACGATTGAGGGTTCAATCGCACGACTAAGACTTCAGTCGCACGACTGGGAGTCCAGTCGCATGAGGGTTGTACGACTGAGGGTTCAGTCGCATAGATGCTTAATCGCATGAGTCCATTCGCATGAGGTTAGTCGCATAGGTGCCCATTCGCAGTAATCCCATTCGCACGAGGTACATACGCACGATTTGATGTTCATTCGCATAGATGACCATCCGCATGAGTCCTGTCGCATGATGTTCAGTCGCATGGAGGCCATGCGACTGAAGGGTGTCCATACGCCCGAATAGGGCTGTTGCACTCGAATGAATGTGTAGTTTGACTTCTGGCCTTCGGGGAAAGGTGCAGATGTAAGTTTGGATGTAAGGTAAACCGTAAGAACATGTAAGAGGATGGTTATGGCCTTAGAGAGCATATAGGGCATGATGATGATGGTGATGATGTTGCATGTTTATGCATATTATGAATGTATAATGTTGCCCTGCATGATGATGATGAATATGTTTGATATGTTCCTTATTATGATGTATGATTATCTTTCTTATGGCTTTACGTATTATGACGAATGAAATGAAGTATTATGTAACGTAAAGTGGAAAGAGATGACACGTCTTGCATGTATCGGACAACGGGTCCTTCTTTGTGATTGACCATTATGTGGAACCTCTACCGTTTACCCTTAGTACTGTGGCATACGTTTAGCTGTTCATTTATTGACTTCGGCCCAGTGGCTATGACCGTCGGTTATCATTAGTACTGTGGCATACGTTTAGCTGTTCATTTATTGACTTCGGCCCAGTATCTAAGACTGATCGGTTACCCCTAGTACCGTGGCATACGTTTAGCTGTTCATTTATTGACTTCGGCCCGGTAGCTGAGACTAATTGGGGTGTAGTAGCATATGGTATTGGTATGGATGATGTCCGATGCGCAAGTAAGTTAAAAGGAATGAATGAACGAATGAATGAATGAAGAAGATAATTATGAAATTATTTATGCGTACGTATGATGTGTGATCACGTTAAAGTAACGAACGGTTTTATATGAAAGTAAAGTATGTTTTATTATTAAAACTAGAACTCACTCAGCAACGCTGACTTTTATTGCATTTTCCAGTTGGCAGGTAAATGATTGCTGAGGATGGCACGGCAAGGCTACTCGGCTCTTTTGGGATGGCATCCATTTATGAAGCTTTTGTGTTATAATGCAAACATGTGTTTTGAAATCAGATAATGATGTATTATTTGGCAAAAGTATTTATAATGAAATGTGATGTCATTTTTGAATGTTTCCGCTGCAATGTTTTCTTAATGCAACTGTAATTATATGTTTTATGTGCGATGAGGGTAAGACCAACTTTAAGTGAAATGGGTAAATTTTCAAAATAAACCTTAACTTAAACTGAGAATGGGACGAATGGGGAATGGGATGCCAAACTGAGTAGCTGCGTGCCATCAGGTATTTTCTTAAAGTTAACCGGATTTATGTGCGCATGGTATATGTTATGTGTTGTATGTAGATTTGAATACTGATGTAGTCAGGACAGGTAATACTTGGGGTATGAAAAGTACAGTAAGTGGCTAATCACAACTGGCCACTGTAATTAGGGACTTACTATACTTGACATAAACTGAGTTGTTTCCTTGAATGACCGTGTTGGTGTTTGAATCTTTCAGTGTGTTAGAGAATGGCTGGGGGTAGATCTTCTAGAGCTTCTAGGGGTGGAGGCCGTGATGGCCCTGTTGCTGAACCACGCCCTAAAAGAGGAAGGCCTAGAGCTGAGAAAGAGGTTCCTGCAGAACCTGAGACTCCTCATCCAGAAGCTGGGGATGAGAGTGCGAACTTGAGGGCCTCGGTAAAAGAAGCTGTTATCGAGGAAGTACTCAGGTCATGCAGACAATCTTACCGTCTGTGGTGACCGAAGTCATCAAAGCTGTGAAGGAGGGAGAAAGAAAGGAGAGAAACCGGACCTCAATGGAGCAGCCGGAGCCTGAAACTATTTTCTCCGATAATGAGGAGGAGGAGGAAGAGAAGCCTGTGCGAGAGGTGGCACGAGGCTGCAACTACGGGGTGTTTATGAGATGCAAGCCCCCTACTTTTGACGGAAATGGCAATGTTGTTGCTGCTCACCGATGGGTGAGAGAAATGGAGGCTGTTCTCGACATCAGCGAGTGCCCGAGAAGATCAGAAAGTCAAGTTTGCCACCCACTCCTTCGTGGACTCGGCATTATGCTGGTGGGACAACATTGTCCAAGCGGAGGGTAATCGGGCAATCGGGAGAATGAGGTGGCCCGAACTGAAGAAGATGGTAATTGAGGAGTTCTGTCCTCATAGGGAAATGGATAAGATTGAGAGGGAGTTCCTGCAGCTGGAGGCGGGATCCATGACACACCAACAATATACTAGCAAGTTCAACGAGATGGCACGGTTGGTGCCGGATCAGGTGATGCCTCTTTCTCGGAAGATCAAGAGGTACATTCAGGGTTTACCGATGGATGTCCGCCGGCATATGATCGCCGCCCGGCCAAGTACGTTTAGGTCGGCGGTGGATTTGGCGGGAAGATTGTATGATGAAAGAGCGGTGGTGGTGACTGATGGTGGCAGAAAGAGCGGTGGTGAACGAGGCTGGCAGGGGAAGAGATTTGGTCCGGGCAATGCCTCGATGGGAAATAAGAAGGCACGGGTGGATGATCGCCGTGTGGGTATGTCAGGTGCCGGATCGAGAAGGTGTGGAAAATGTGGAAAGGAGCATGCGGGGGAATGCAGGTTGGGTTTGAACGTGTGCTTCAAGTGTGGGAAGACGGGGCATATGGCGAAGGATTGCCTGACGGGCAAATGTTTTAACTGTGGGGAAATTGGTCACATGAGCAGAGATTGTAAGAAGCCGAGGGCTGAGAGTTCAGGGGCGAAGAGGACGGGAGGTGATGGACCGAGGGCGAGCGCCAGGGCATTCACCATGACACAGGAGGAGGCTAGGACGGACCCTGACGTTGTGTCTGGTACGTTTCTGGTGAACCAAACTTTAGCTTCTGTGTGTTTGATTCTGGTGCTAGTAGGAGTTTTATTTCTGTTGCTTTCTGTGCTAAGCTGCCTGTTAGTAGTAGACGTGTTGATGCGCCCTTTGATGTAGAAACTGCCATAGGTAAGTCTACCAGGATTTCTGAGATGATAGAGAACTGTGATGTGGAGCTCGAGGGTCATAAGTTTCCGGTTAGACCGTTCGTGATGGCCTTAGGTGGTTTTGATTTAGTTCTTGGGATGGATTGGTTAGCGGACTTCGAGGCGAACATTGTGTGTCGCAAGAAGATGATTCGATTGTCGGCGCCGGACGGTAGTTCAGTGACGGTGTATGGTGACGAGTTACTACGATTCCGAAGGTGATCTCGATGGCGGTGGCGGGAAAGTGTATGAGGCGTGGATGTAGTGCCTACTTGGCCTATGTAAAGGATGTGGATACGCCAACACCACAACTAGTTGATGTACCGGTTGTGTGTGACTTTCCAGATGTGTTCCCAGAAGACTTATCAGGAGTGCCACCTGACAGAGAGATTGAGTTTCAGATTGATTTGATACCGGGTGCCCAACCTGTTGCCAAGGCACCGTATCGGTTGGCTCCGACCGAGATGAAAGAGTTGATAGAGCAGTTGCAGGAGTTGCTTGATAAGGGGTTCATTAGACCGAGTATCTCTCCTTGGGGTGCTCCGGTTCTGTTTGTAAAGAAGAAGGACGGTAGTATGAGGATGTGCATCGACTACCGCGAGCTAAACAAGTTGACAGTGAAGAACCGATACCCCTTACCGAGGATAGATGATTTGTTTGATCAGCTTCAGGGTGCCAGTTGGTTTTCAAGGATAGATCTTCGATCTGGTTACCATCAGTTGAAGGTAAAGGAGCAGGATATTCCTAAAACAGCTTTCCGTACGCGCTATGGTCACTACGAGTTTCTTGTCATGTCCTTTGGCTTGACCAACGCGCCAGCTGCTTTTATGGATTTGATGAACCGTGTGTTTCGGCCTATGTTGGATAATCAGTGATTGTGTTTATTGATGATATCCTGATTTATTCGAGGAGCGAAGCAGAGCACGCCGGTCACATTCGGGAGGTTCTAGAGACGCTGAGAAGGGAGAAGTTGTATGCAAAATTCTCCAAGTGCGCGTTCTGGTTGCGCGAAGTTCAGTTCTTGGGTCACGTGGTGAATCCTGACGGGATTATGGTGGACCCGGCGAAAGTGGAGGCGGTTATGCAATGGAAGTCACCAAAGACGCCATCCGAGATTCGCAGTTTCTTGGGTTTGGCGGGCTACTATAGAAGATTCATCCAAGACTTCTCCAAGATTGCTTCTCCACTAACTAAGTTGACCCGAAAAGAGGTGAAGTTCGTATGGGGTCAAGCTCAAGAGAAGGCGTTTGAAGAACTGAAGGCGAGATTGACTCAAGCTCCTGTTCTGTCATTACCCGATGGAAGTGAAGATCTGGTGGTTTACTCCAATGCTTCTTACTCGGGGTTGGGGTGTGTGTTAATGCAGAGAGGAAAGGTTATAGCCTATGCATCCCGACAGTTGAAGGTTCATGAGGTCAATTATCCTACTCATGACTTGGAGCTGGCAGCCGTGGTCTTTGCTTTAAAGATTTGGAGGCACTATCTTTACGGGACGAAGTGCATCATATTCACTGACCACAAGAGTCTGAAGTACTTCTTCGAGCAGAAGGATTTGAACATGAGGCAGAGGCGGTGGTTGGAACTTATAAAGGATTATGATTATGAGATCCACTACCATCCGGGCAAGGCCAATGTGGTGGCTGATGCCCTTAGCCGGAAAGAAAGGCCCGAGCCGATTCGGGTGAAAGCCTATCAATTGATTATGACCTCCGATGTGATGAAGCAGGTTAAAGAGTTTCAAGATGAGGCAATGAAGGAAGATCATCTTAACTCTGAAAGAATGAGAGGTCTGGCTGGGGAATTGGATGAAAACACGCTCGGTGTTAGAACCCGATTTGATCGTGTGTGGATTCCTCGTTTTGGGAATCTACGGATGAAGATTATGGACGAAGCTCACAAGACTCGGTACTCCATTCATCCTGGTGCCACGAAGATGTACCATGATATGAAGAAAGACTATTGGTGGCCGGGTATGAAGCGCGACGTGGTGAAGTACGTGAGTAAATGCCTTACTTGCTTACAGGTGAAGGCTGAGCATCAAAAGCCGTATGGGAAGATACAACCTCTGGATATACCGGAATGGAAGTGGGAGCACATCACCATGGATTTCATTACAAAGCTGCCGCGTACCCCGAAAGGGTACGATGCCATATGGGTGATAGTTGATCGTTTGACAAAGAGTGCTCACTTCCTACCGATTCGCGAGACATATTCATCTGAGAGGTTGGCTGATCTGTTCATTAAGGAGATTGTGACTCGTCATGGTGTACCGGTGTCTATTGTGTCGGATCGTGACACCCGGTTTACATCTAAATTCTGGAAGAAGTTCCACGACGCTATGGGGACGAGATTACATATCAGCACGGCTTATCATCCCCAGACTGATGGTCAGTCAGAAAGGACCATTCAGACGCTGGAAGACATGCTTCGGGCATGTGTGATCGATTTTGGTGGAAGTTGGGACGACCACCTACCGTTAGCCAAATTCTCATATAACAACAGCTATCACGCCAGCATTGGCATGCCTCCATATGAGATGCTATACGGTAGGAGATGTAGAACACCCGTTTGTTGGGGTGATATTGGTCAGAAGGAATTGGGAAGCGTCGAGGTAATCGAGGCTACGACTGAGAAGCTTGAGAAGATCAAAGCCTTCATGAAGGCAGCCAAAGACAGACAAAAGTCGTATGCTGATAAAAGGCGCAGGCCGATTGAGTTCCAAGTGGGGGACCGGGTTATGTTGAAGGTCTCACCTTGGAAGGGTATCATTCGCTTCCGAAAGCGGGGCAAGTTGAGCCCAAGGTATATAGGCCCTTTCCGAATCATTGCTCGAGTAGGAGAGGTGGCCTATAGACTGGAGTTACCGGATGAGCTAAGTGGAATTCACCCGACATTCCATGTATCTCATCTAAGGAAGTGCTTAGCAGATGAAGATATGATTGTCCCATTGGAAGATATCGAGGTAGATGAACGGCTCAATTATGTGGAGCAACCAGTGGCAATCATCGACCGAAAGGAGAAAAGGCTAAGGAATAAAGTGGTTCCTCTTGTGCGTGTACAGTGGAAGCACAGGAAGGGATCCGAGTCGACGTGGGAGACCGAGGAAGAAATGAGACAGCATTATCCACGTTTGTTCGAGGAATAACAGGTTTCGGGGACGAAACCTATTTAAGGGGGGTGGACTTGTAACACCCGGAAATTTATTATTTTGAAGCTGACGAAGAAAGAAAAGAAATAAAGCTCAAAGTCGAGGGACCAAACTTGCCAATGAAGAAAAGTTGGGTAATGTGGTGATATGTGTAGGGAGAGGGCAGCCCACTCTCCCCACACTTCACATATTTTCAGCTCACAAAGAAGAGAGAAGAGAGAAAGAGGAGAAAAGGGAGAAAAGTGGTGTTTCGGGTGATTCGGGTGTCCAAATCCGTCGAGTGGCAAGCCAAATCGAAGCTCTTGTCTTTGTGCTCGATTGTGTGAGTTCTAGGACCCCACTTTTACTTGTTTTCAACTGATTTTGGGGCTGGAAGATGTTCAAAACCCGTTTTTACAAGTGTGTGTGTTTGACCCATTTGGGTGTGATGTGTATGATGTGTTTAGAGTATGGTTTTGGGCTTGTGTGTGCTTGTATGGTGTTATGGTATGCATTCCTAAGGTCCAGGAGGGTTAATTTAGGCTTAGAATGGGTGTGAATGAGCTTGGAGGCCGAAAATGGCAGATTGGGTTCGGGATGAACTCCATTCTGCATCAGCTAGGGCTAGGCGACCGAATGAAGGCCATACGGCCGAATGAGGGCGATTGAGGGTCATTCGCACGATTGGGATTCATCCGCACGATTGAGGGTTCAATCGCACGACTAAGACTTCAGTCGCACGACTGGGAGTCCAGTCGCATGAGGGTTGTACGACTGAGGGTTCAGTCGCATAGATGCTTAGTCGCATGAGTCCATTCGCATGAGGTTAGTCGCATAGGTGCCCATTCGTAGTAATCCCATTCGCACGAGGTACATACGCACGATTTGATGTTCATTCGCATAGATGACCATCCGCATGAGTCCTGTCGCATGACGTTCAGTCGCATGGAGGCCATGCGACTGAAGGGTGTCCATACGCCCGAATAGGGCTGTTGCACTAGAATGAATGTGTAGTTTGACTTCTGGCCTTCGGGGAAAGGTGCAGATGTAAGTTTGGATGTAAGGTAAACCGTAAGAACATGTAAGAGGATGGTTATGGCCTTAGAGAGCATATAGGGCATGATGATGATGGTGATGATGTTGCATGTTTATGCATATTATGAATGTATGATGTTGCCCTGCATGATGATGATGAATATGTTTGATATGTTCCTTATTATGATGTATGATTATCTTTCTTATGGCTTTACGTATTATGACGAATGAAATGAAGTATTATGTAACGTAAAGTGGAAAGAGATGACACGTCTTGCATGTATCGGACAACGGGTCCTTCTTTGTGATTGACCATTATGTGGAACCTCTACCGCTTACCCTTAGTACTGTGGCATACGTTTAGCTGTTCATTTATTGACTTCGGCCCAGTGGCTATGACCGTCGGTTATCATTAGTACTGTGGCATACGTTTAGCTGTTCATTTATTGACTTCGGCCCAGTATCTAAGACTGATCGGTTACCCCTAGTACCGTGGCATACGTTTAGCTGTTCATTTATTGACTTCGGCCCGGTAGCTGAGACTAATTGGGGTGTAGCATATGGTATTGGTATGGATGATGTCCGATGCGCAAGTAAGTTAAAAGGAATGAATGTACGAATGAATGAATGAAGAAGATAATTATGAAATTATTTATGCGTACGTATGATGTGTGATCACGTTAAAGTAACGAACGGTTTTATATGAAAGTAAAGTATGTTTTATTATTAAAACTAGAACTCACTCAGCAACGCTGACTTTTATTGCATTTTCCAGTTGGCAGGTAAATGATTGCTGAGGATGGCACGACAAGGCTACTCGGCTCTTTTGGGATGGCATCCATTTATGAAGCTTTTGTGTTATAATGCAAACATGTATTTTGAAATCAGATAATGATGTATTATTTGGCAAAAGTATTTATAATGAAATGTGATGTCATTTTTGAATGTTTCCGCTGCAATGTTTTCTTAATGCAACTGTAATTATATGTTTTATGTGCGATGAGTGACCAACTGTAAGCGTCCCGGGAACGGGGCCTTACATCTTCCTGGTTTTGAGCTCAACCGACTGGCATGCTTAAATCTGTTATATGCTAACCCAAGAAAAATGTCAAGATGGTTTGAGGCTGCATTGAAGAAAGAATTCCACACCAGGTGGGTAAACTTCAGACCTCAACAACCTAAGAGGTTCATTCATAAGTGTGAAGTTGATCCTATATATGGAAAGCCTAAAGTTGTGTTGAAGTGGAGTTCCCCACGCACAATGTCCAAGATTCCCTTACGAGAATGCCTCAGGACTTTACTTTACACTTCAAATGGTGGTATTATGACTGGAGGACAGGGGAAGCGGTCATAGTTTTGAACAGAGATAGGAAGATAGAGACTATCAGGGTATTTGACCCAATGTGGCTCACTAACTTGTCTGCTGAAGATGTCTATACTTTATACAAGTGGTCACTATTTTATGACACACAAGACATTGTACAAGCTCTTCAATTCCAACACATTATACGGCTCTGTTTTGCGTTTGAGATACATGCAGGAGTCACAAGAGAATAGAAGTACAAGACGTTCCAAGAACATGTGAAGAATGTTAGACAATAGGGTAAACTAGGTCCAAGGGGGAGTTTGTAGATACATGTGTTCTTAGTTTATATACTTAAATGTAAAAGTCTTTCATGTCTTACATATGTGTAATTTGACGAAGTAATGAAATATGATATATGATTTGATGTTTATTTATCTTTGATTCATATATATGAACTTCTTATATAGGTTTGAGGTTGTATATAATTCTAAGTCAATAATGATTGAGTATTATGTTCAACCTAGTCGGGTGATTATTCATGCTAATGAACCATACTTATGGACCATACTCATGAATATATCATGCTTATGGACCAGTCGCGCGACTGAACCAGGAGACTGGATCAATCGTATGATTGAGACATAAGATTGACTTAGTCGCACGACTGAACCTTCAGTCGTGCATATGACTCAATCGCATAATTCAGTCGCACGACTGAACCATGCTAATGGTTTAGTCGTACGAATGAAAACCACTAACCTATAACTACTACTTAATTCATGAGAAAAAAACACTTGAAGAGATATTTCGAATACACATAAACCCTAGCCATCCAGAGCGTCCCAAACAACCTGTCCAAGTTCATAGTTCGTTCATGATCGATTCCTACTCGTTCTTAACGTTTAGTTCAATCTTATATCGATGGGTTATCATTCTCACTTATTGGATCGCCAATCAAATAGGATTCCGCACTATTTGATCCGGTTTAAATGCAGAATCAGTTAGTACTCCGTACGTACACGATCCCTAACAAAAACATAGGTAGTATTTGTGGTAGGAAATAACTTATTACCTATATTTTAGGGAGGTTTCATTTTATGAATGTAGGTTAAAGTTTTATTATCACCGGAAGCAGCTTTTCGGTGGTGATTACCTATATGGTTAATTTTTTGAAATCCAAGCATGATTTTTCATATGGGGGTCTTAATCTATATGTAAAATTATCATTTTATTCTCCTTTTATTTTTATTATAAAAGAAATAGATAAATATTAAGATTATTAAACTCACAATACGCCCATAGAAAAATATTAGTATTATAGTTATTATAAATATGAAGATATATATAAGTTATATACTTAAATATTTAAATAAAATAATACTTAATTTAGATGTTATTTAGTTATATAAATATAATAGTAAATGTAAAAATGTCAAGGTATATAAAATTTAATGGATAAATTTACCATATTACCTCTAAAGTGTAAAACCTTAATCAATTTCATATTCTACCACTCTTAAATGTTTTTTTGCACTCGTTTGTATATGTTCCTTCAAAACTTGTATGTTTGGTAAAATTATTTAAGTACAATACATCTTTGGATAGAGATGTATTATATAGTACTATATATATAAATATTTAAATAAAATAATAATTAATTTAAATAATATTAAGTTATAAAAATATGATTAGTAACTATAAATTTATAAATCAATTTATATTATTATAAATAAAATAAAATTTAATGAAGTGACTTAAATAATATCAAATTATTAAATAATATATTAATAATGTGTATTAAATAATACAATAATTAGAAGAAGTTAATTAAATGAGAGCAAAGGTGAAAATATTGTATAAAACACTTGTACTCTATGTTTAAAATGTTGTATATGTATTTTACATTTTGAATGAAATTACCATCTTATCTTTCAAATAATGTGTATAGATTATGCTTCTAATTTGATTCCCCTTCTAATTTGATTCCCCTTCACTGCTTTGCTGCTTACTTATTTACATTCTTAACAGTCTTCCCTAAACGTTCTCCCTTTTCATAGTAAATGTTTTGGATGCTTAGGATAGTCGGAAACCCATACTAAGACCAAGTGATTTGAAGAAAATTATCTAATTAGTCATGCGAAGTAGATATAAAAAATTAGTTATTTGCTATGCGACATGCAACAATCTTAAGAAATGAAACTTGACAAGTAACTACTTGAAGAAAGTACGTTGTAACTAAAAGGTAATCATGTAGTCCACTGACTATCAACACAAATTGATTATGTGTAGGTGTAGGTTTTGCTACTTCATAATGTAGTTATGCATTTATTTTTGTAGCATAAATGGGTTATATAGTCCGTTGATAACGAGCATAAATATTTTGCAATTAGTTGAATTTGACTTTTTAGTTAATTTGCATACATGTTGACTTATGTGATCAAACTATCAGTTTTTTACGGTCAACAAATTCGCATACCTTAGTGACTAAACTAGTTCATTTTCTTTTTGTACCTTATTAAATCTGCAAGTATTGATGATAAGATATAAGGAGAGGATAGCCATGAAGATTTATAAAAAACAAGATTGATGCGCTAGTTAATGAGCAATTACGATGTGCTACAACATAGGTTTTAAAGAGTATTAGATAATCGTTTAAGGTACATAAATGTCGATTTAAGAATAAACACTTCTATCAATATAATGACAACATAACAATATGAAAGAACTGACCTAAAAGCATTTCAGAAGTTGATTTTTCCTAATTGTTGCGTTTATGGAGTAACAAAGATGTGTCGGTATTTATTTATTTTTATTTTTTTTTTGACAATTTCTCCATTAATAGTATTTACTAATAAGAGTTGTTTATTTGCTAAGTTGTGTATATTATTGTGTGTGCATAAACGTTGTTTACGAGCCATAGAATAATCACGTATGTCTCGAAAAATTATGCACATAGCATGGCCAAAAAGTTTTGCCAGGATATATTCATGAGGAGATGGTGATATGTTTATGTTTTGCTCTTAATTTGTGTTTTTTTGCCGCCCAAGCTAACATTTTTAAATAATAATTATGTTATTATGAATACAAAAAACGATGACCTAAAAAAATTTATCTATTTTAACCCAGTTGTTTGAAGTATTTGTAAAAAAATAGATGGATGTGAATATGTTACATATGATGACACAGCAAGAAAAATTGTAAGTTCTTTACGTAATTTTGTATAACAACTCTAGTATATATGTGTGCTATCTATTATTTTAATATATTTATTTAACCCACTATTACTTTGTTACATTTGCAAGTTATTAATCAAGTTAGAGGTAAAGCATTAGTTGTATAATCACTCACGTAACTATCTTGTTTATGGTTTGCTTTCATATTCTGCTTATGAGTTGCTTCACTCAGATAAATAGATACACTTATACGTGTATTGTTTTTATGCAAGTTTGACTTTTTTGACTTCTGAATTTGAACAATATTTTCTTAATATTTTTTTGCATATTATCGTAGGACCAAATAAAAAATTACAAACCTATAGATAACGGAAGCCTAACGGTAGATCCTTTTGATGCCTATAATGAACAAAAAGAACCATGTATATCACCAACTTTATGAAATGAGTTACATATACATTAACTTAAAAAATAGATAGTGCGTGCACATCATATATGATTTCAGAGAGGTTGATGGAATCATTGAAAGCGAATGTTGAAGTTGAGAAAAACCAATTGCTAGAAATGCTCAAAGAGATCAAATATGATCAAGAAAAAGAAAAGCCGACCTCAAAGCTTTGGAAAAAGATATTAACAACCAGCGAAAGATTTGGAAGCTATGAGGCAGAAGACATTGCCTGTTATTGGATCATAGAAAGAAAACAACTTTTTAATTATAATCAGAACACACCAATGACTTTTCATTGTTACGGATACCAAATAGAAAAACATAATCCCGTATATGTAAATGCCAACTATTGATCGTTAAAGAAATATAAAACGTTCATACAAAATTTGCTCATTACATTAAAAAATTTGTACATCTATACGTCAACTCCTTTTATGGTTCATAGTTAGCACTATGAAGAGAATTAGGGAGGGAGAGTTTCAGGGAAGAGAAACAAAAGGTTCTGGAGCAATTTTCTAGATAATCTTCATGATGCAAACTTACAAGAATTTAAACATGTAGAGAATTAAGGTTTATCACCCATATTCCTTATTTTATTTTATGTGACTACTACCCTATCATGCACAACTACCATAACCCACTAAACATGCAAAGACTAATTCAGATATGTAATTTAAAACAAATAAAATGCAGTAAACTAGAAATGTGATCGTGGCGTTAAAGCTCAAGTCAATAACTTGCTGGGGTTATTAATATCTCTCTTGGGTCGACCTTGGGTTAGTAGAACCTGTTGGGCCGTTATATCTGCTGGGCCCCGAACAATCTGTCACGAAACATGAAACACAAGTGACTCAATTAACCTGTGAGTGAGTTGGTGAAAGGAATAACAATAGTATATAATAGTAACTAGTTTTATCATTCGCGCTTCGCGGCGGGAGTGTGGTCGTATTTCTTCGTGCTATGCGGCATGGGTTTGGTCATTATCGTCAAGCTCATTGAAACTATAAAAATGAACACCGATACTGGTTTCAATAATACAAAGCTATCGGGAACAATATTGTTAGCTCATAAGCGCTTAGATTTGTCATAGTGTTGCAACGGTAACATCACTCGTTATATGTTACACTTCAGAATAAAATATCCGATAATGTTTAAACTTATTGAATTTACATTATATATTTTATTTTAAATAATCTAATATTCAATTAAGATAAATAAATATAAACCATTTAATACACATTCCAAAAGACACTCTCTTAGAACACTCACATCCTATTCTTTATTTTTATCATTATAAGTACACTGAAAATTATCACTTCTTCTATCTCTTTTCAATTAAATATGTTTTTGTATTTTTTTTCATTAACTTTTCTCTCTCTTTCAACTCACAACCACTTTCAAAAATCTTAAAAAATTTATTAGGGTCGAACAGTGAATTTATTTTAAATTTACAGATAGATGAACAGTAATATTTTATTTCTCATCTACTTACAATCACTCAAACCATTCCATATAATATAAGAACTCACACTTATAAATTTTTAAAACATGGTTCTCAATATTATAAAATTTTGATTTCATTTGAAGGGTAATAATAAAAATACGAAAATATTCGACCCGTAAAGTGTCAAACCCAAGCATCTTAGGATGCAAATGGAATGTTTACATTTGCAAATAATATTGTTCATTTTTAACGTGGCAGAAGTGAAAACCCAATTAAGCCTCTGGCCAAAGTATAAATTCATTAAACTCTACTGTAGTGATTAGTTGTACTTTAATATAGTATATAATATATAATATGTAAAAAGCAATGCTACAACAATGTAATAATAAACACGTAATATCACACATGAGTAATTGAGCTTATAAAGTATACATAAATAGGGGTTAGATAGAGTATATGGCATATAGCATTTTATACCAGCCAACTAAATTGTAACACACCACCTTTATAATTTTACGTAGTTGTTAATTAGTTGTGTATTAATGTAATTTATTTATTGCATTGGTCTTGTAATGTGATTTATCTATTTATATCTATACTATCTATAAAGTATATAAGAATGGTAGTTTAAGATATCCTAAAATTAAAAACAATTACTTTTTTCAAATGTATAAGATACAACAACTTTTGATGGTAAAATAGGAATTATATCATTACGTACGGATTACCCGCTTACAATTAGTTACATAATAAACCACAATTGCTAACACTTACATAAAATTTTAAATCATTTGCAGTATTTGAACTTTACATTATTGTAAGAACCATATAAAGCTTTACAATTGTGATTTATCCTTTAAATTTCAAAATTTGAAATAGAAAATAAAACTTGATATTATTCATAACATAATTAGTTGCAGTTTTTTGAAAGAAACTTATCAACTTGTTGTATCTTTCTTTCAAACTTTGTATTTTATTTGACTTATATATTAATGTAATGTGTGTCCTTATTTCGTTCAAAGTTGTTTTAGTTTCATTTTTTATTTACCGAAACCATTGAAGTGATAGTATTAAACTATCATAACCTTTCACATCATAGTTTATTTGTTATACCTGTCATATATCTATATCTATATTTATACTATTATATAATACATTTTAGGAGGACAATATAGTAATTTTATTTAAATTGTAAGATACCTAATACAATATTTTATGCATAGAGTACAAGTGCCCTATGTAATAGTTCCATTTTTACCCATATTTAGTAAAGTCTTTTAATTAATACACTATTTAATATACATTATTAATACATTATTTGATAATATGATATTATTTAATTCAATACATTAAATATTATGTTATTTGTAATACTTGAAAATTACATTTAAATTTATTAAATATTATTTATATAATTAAGTATACAACTAATATTTATACTAACTAATAGTTACATTTTCTATGGATATTTTGGGTAGTCGATAACTTTAGTATTTAACTAAATTTTTTAGTAAATGACATATTATTAATATGTCTAAAAATATAATAATATTAATAATAATGATTATTTTTCTTAAAAGGATAACAACAACAACAATAATATTTTGTTAAAATTTCATATTATGTTTTTATCATTATATTGTATCTGTAACAATCTAATAATAACATATCATTAATTATGATACAATGTTCTATATTTTATGATAGTTTTTATTTAATTACTACTATATAATACCTTTAGGAGGACAAGATATTAATTTTACTTAAATTGTAAGACACCTAATACAATATTTTAAGCATAGAGCACAATTGCCCTATGCAATAATTTCATTTTGGTCTCTATTTAATAAAGTGTTTTAATTAATACACTATTTAATACACTACTTAATACACATTATTAATACATTATAACACTAATACAAAAAGATTCAAAAAAGGCGGTTGTTGAAATATGATCGTAGTAAAAGGTAACATTTCTTAAACAATTTAAAGAAGTGAAGATAAGAATACGGTTGAATTTTCAAAACCGCAATAAAAGGGTGAAATTGTTGTAATTTAATTAATTTAATTAATTTGTGAACCGCTGTATAGGTTATATATAAAATAAAATTATATATCATTTAATTTAAAAAATAAAGATTTGATGTAAGAACCGCCATAATAGGTTTATGATTTTTATAATCGGTTTAATTTTTAAAATCACTTTATTAGATATTTATTATATTTTTTTTCTTCTTTATTTTTTTGAACCGTCTTATTAGCATATACCTTTTCGTTTTTTAATTATTTTATTTTTGAATCGCCTTATTAGCATATTTTTTTAATTATTTTATTTTTGAAACGCCTTATTAGGCATATTAATTTGAAAATTTAATAAGGGAATGTAGGGTTGGTTATCTTTGAAACAATCTTTTTAAATTTTGAAAATTTAATAGATATATACGTATTCAACTTCTAATCTGAATTTGATTCGATTCACTTTATACATTCCAAAAGAGCATTCTACTTCAAATTAAGTATCTCTTCTTCATTTATTGGAGCTCGATCCCCCGTTCAAAATTAAGTATCTCTTCTTTATTTATTGGAGCTCGATCCCACGTTCAAGATTCAAGCTATTTTGTTGCTTTTATTTATTTTGTGGATATTCAAGGTAACATGATTAATTGTCATTTTGTAGTTTAATTTAGACTATTTTATTATATTTTTACATGCATTCATTTAGATCTAGAAACCTTTTAGTTTATACCCATCTGAAATTAATCTATTAGAGATTAATTTTGGATTGTTCCTTCTCGGGAGTGCTTTTTGATTGTTCTATCTCATTAGGATATATATACATTTTAACGGATTGGTTGTTTAGAAAATCGATATATTTCTCTTTACTCCATCAAGCTTGCTATTTAAGCAAACTTGAGGAGTTAAAGGGAAATGCTGTCGGTTTTCAAAACAATCAAACCCTTAAAATATATATATATGAGATAGAACAATCAAAAAGTGGGTTAGGATCCACCACCTTAAATTAAGTTTGTACAATTTATTCATATTATATATACTTATTCGATTTATATCTCTTTTTTGTTTGTTTATTCATTTCAGATGGATTGTAACAATTGGATGTATGAAATTACACGTACTAACAAGAGATTTGTGATGGGACTACAAGGTTTTCTTAAGATTGCTGAAGAGCATCGTGTTAAAAAAGAGAACAAGTCCATCCCGTGTCCTTGTATGGAATGTAAAAATTTTACCGAATTCAAGGAAATAGAAGATATTGAGTATCACTTGTTTAAGAATGTATTTATGTTGAATTATACTTGTTGGTCAAAACATGGGGAATTGATTGGTAGTAGTAGCACAACGTCAGTACATTTGGACGCAAATTGTAATGACGAGAACAATGATCCCCTTATTGATGATGACAATTATAATTTAAATGAGGGAAATGATAATTTAAATGAGATGTTCAATGATATGGAAACTAATATATCCAATAACGATCAAGAAAAACTACAACAGATATTTGTCGATTTAGAAAAACCGTTATGCTGGTTGTGAAAACTTTTCTAAGCTTAGTGTTGTGTTAAAACTGTTTAACTTAAAGTTAAACTACGGATGGAGCGATAAAAGTTTTACATGTCTATTAGAGTTATTGCATGACATGGTTCCCAAAGACAATGATTTACCTATACCGGTATACCAAGCTAAGAAAATAATGTGTCCAATGGAATTAGAAGTTGAAAGAATACATGCATGTCTGAATGATTTCATGTTGTATAGAAAGGAATTTGAAAAAACGCATAACTGTGTTATATGTGGTGAATCACGGTACAAGCATAAAAAGGAAACTGATGAATATGCTGACGATGTGACAAAAAACAGACCACCAGCTAAATTATTATGGTATTTCCCCATTATACCGAGACTACAACGATTATTTGCTAATCCAAAAGAATCAAAGTTGTTGCGTTGGCATTCTGATGATCATAAAGATGATGGAAAGTTAAGACATGTGGCGGATTCACCTCAATGGAGAAATATTGATTATGATTTCCTGATTTTGGTAACGATCCTAGAAATATACGGTTTGGTCTTAGTTCAGATGGTATTAATCCTTTTGGAACCATGAGTAGTCGTCATAGTACATGGCCGGTTCTTTTATGCATCTACAATCTTCCACCATGGTTATGCATGAAAAAAATACATAATGATGTCATTGTTAATTCAGGGTCCAAAACAACCTGGTAATGACATCGATATTTATTTATCTCCTTTGATTGATGATCTTAAAACCCTATGGAACCCAAGTGTAGATGTGTATGATTCTTATGTGAAGACTAACTTTAAGTTACGAGCCATGGTTTTTTGGACAATAAGTGATTTTCCAGCATATGGTAATTTGTCAGGATATAGTACAAAGGGTAAACATGCTTGTCCTGTATGTGAAGATGAAACTTGCTCCATAAGATTAAAACATTGCAAAAAAACCGTGTATATGGGGCATCGACAATTTCTTTCGCGAAATCACCATTATCGAAGACTCACAAAAGAGTTTGACGGAAATACTGAGCATAAAATGGTTAGGAAAGATCTTGATGCATTTAAACGAGTAGAAAATATAAATACCATTATGGGGAAAAGAACTTGTACAGAAAAAAGGAGCAATTGGAAAAAGAATTCAATTTTTTGGGATTTACCTTATTGGAAAAGTTTGGAAGTTCGACACTGCCTAGATGTTATGCATATTAAAAAAATGTTTGTGATAGTTTGTTGGGTTTACTATTGAATATTCCCTGAAAAAGTAAAGAAGGATTAATGTT
Source organism: Flaveria ramosissima (assembly GCA_025215565.1). Lineage (NCBI taxonomy): Eukaryota > Viridiplantae > Streptophyta > Magnoliopsida > Asterales > Asteraceae > Flaveria > Flaveria ramosissima. The sequence continues at coordinate 5,562,986 of CM046029.1, forward strand.
CGTAAAGATATGGAAGAAATGGGTATACGTAAAGAGTTTGCCCCTATTGAGAGAGCCAAAAGTATTTATCTTCCACCCGCGTGCCATACCATGTCAAAAGAAGAAAAAATAATTTTTTGTCAATGTTTGCACGATATTAACGTTCCATCTAGCTATTCTGCAAACATTAAAAGACGGGTGTCGATGAAAGATTGTAAATTACTTGGTATAAAGTCTCACGATTGTCATGTTTTGATGACGCATATGATTCCTATTGCAACTCGTGGGTTGTTACCGTGGAAGTTCGTCATACAATCACAAACCTCTGTTTGTTTTTTAACATGATTCACTCAAAGGTTATTGATCCTGAAGTGTTGGATAGTTGGGGAAAATATATTTATATTACCCTTTGTGAACTAGAGATGTATTTTTCACCATCGTTTTTTGATATAATGGTTCATCTGGTATCTCATATCATAAAAGAAATAAAGGCATGTGGTCTTGTATTCCTACGATACATGTACCCTTTTGAAAGATACATGGGCGTGTTAAAAGGTTATGTGAGAAACCGTAATAAACCTGAGGGTAGTATTGTTCAAGGGTATACTTCTGAAGAAGTGACTGAGTTCTGCACAGGTAAATATTGATATCACGACCTTCATAATATTTTATATTTTATTTTATTATAATTGTTGTAATACTCAATGTATCTACAGGTTATTTAGAAGGCCTCAAAAGTGTTGGTGTTCCAAAATCTCGCCATCGACTATCAGGTGTGGGAGTCATTGGTATGAAATTAATTACCCCACCAGGACATGAGGTACAAATTGATTATTTTAATGTTCTACATCATATGACATGTATTGATCCGTATGTTAAGGAACACATGCACATATTGCGGTCGACACATCAAAACAAGTCAGCTAATTGGTATACCAAACAACATAATGAGAGATTTTCTGAATGGTTAAAGCACAAGATAAAGGAAACTTGTGGTCAACAAAATATCGATAAAAATGTGGAGATGTTGGGCAAGGGTCCAGATTTTAGAGTAATATTTTACCAAGGGTATGATATTAATGAGTATACATTTTATACTAAGAATCAAGATGATAAAATTGCAACACAAAATAGTGGAGTTACACAAATAGCCTCAAGAACATGAGTCGACAAAATGAAAATAGCCAAAGATTCATATTACAGTGTCATACAAGAAATTTGGGAGTTATCGTATTCATCGTTCACGGTTCCTTTGTTTAGATGTAAGTGGGTTGATAATCATAAAGGTGTAAAAGTGGACGAACATGGTTTTACACTTGTGGACCTTACAACAGATGCATAATTCAGAACCATTTATTCTCGCAACTCAGGCCACACAAGTATTTTTTGTCAAAGACCCTTGAAAACCAAGATCTCATATAGTGTTGCAAGGTAAACGATGTATTCTTGGTGTTGATAATGTTGACGATGAGGAAGAATACAACCAGTTTGATGATCTACCACCATTTTCCATTGGTATTCAACCCGACATTGATGGTGTCATCGTTGACACCTCATACTTACGATCTGACCACGAGGAAGAAATATCCATTGATTAATCAGCACATACCAAATGATCAAGGTTGGTATGTTCATATGCATATATTATTTATATATAAATAATTAAACTAAACTGATTTACTAATAAAGTTTTAACTTATGCAGGATAAACAATGATAAATACAAAAGGAGCATTCAGGTATCATTTGATGATGCATACTAGACATGTGTTAGATGTTTCCCATATCTTTGATGAATCATTGAACTTTTGTTATGTTTAATAAAGGACATAATTTGTAATTTAATCTATATTCTAGCAAATCTTTAATAAAGGAGTTAGCCATCTCAAGGTTCACGCGCTACCTCTCTTATTAAGGGTCCAAGTCTGGTCGTTACATATGTTTTTATAGTTGCTTATAATAGATCACTATTATATATTGAAGAAACAATAATTGATTATTAATATGGCTTCTAGTTTTAAGAGTAAAATAGTAAATGGTATGACCCTCTATTTTATTTAATTCTCTTATCTTTAAATCCGTTTAATTTGGGAGGAAAGTTACGAAAGAAGATTATTAATTAATATCTTTTCAAATTACTTTCACTTCATTTAAAAAACGAAAAAATTTTATTGGATAATAAGCAAGTTTTAAAAATATTTAAATTAGATACTTATATTTTTATTTGTAAAAGTGTTTCACTTTAAAAGAAAAACGTTGGAACCCAAAAAAAACAATTAACAAAAAATATAATATAATCTGAGGACACGTGTGATCAAGAGAACTAAATACGTGGACCAAGGTGGCAGAAATTGAATGCTAATTGACAATTAAAGTATCAATAATTATATTTTAATAGAAATTTAAGAACCTAACGTTTATCATTAAATGCTTTTTTTCCTAAAGTTTATCATCAAAGATTTTTGTTCTCAATTAATCCGTAAACGAATACGGCGGTTATCAATTGATCATCCATTTTTTTCAATCAATATATCCCGCCACTCCGCCACAACTCTTCCTATAAACCCCTCTGCGAATAATCAATTTTTCATCAAACCACGAAAGGGCTTTTCTTCGTTATCAAGAGAATAAGGTCACGTCGGTTCAATTTCAAAGCTAGGTCGGTCGTCGTCGAGTGGTTGAAGTTGCTACTGGTTGGAAAAATACATCAATATCCAAGGTACATCATCTTTTACAGTTTTGAAATTATATTAATTAATGATGTTAATCTTTGGTTTGGTTTTATTTGATGTTGATTATAATATTTGAAGTTAATGTGAGGATTATGGCATAAAACAATGGTTGTTCAAACTTAGCTGTAGGTTAATTTTTTTACATAAACGTTGATTGATAGGCATGCAAGTCTACTTTTTTACATGCTCTTTCCTCTTCTACTTAGTTAATGAATATGATGGCTGGAAGTTATGTTCATGGATTAATTTGTGATAAATAAAGAATATGAAAATAGTTTGTTACTATGCAATGTTTTAGTAATTAATTTTTATGCATAATATGGTTTTGTTTAGTAGCAGCTATGTAATTTGGTAATACTGAACTTATCAACTGTTTTAATGTTTGTCACTCTTCAATAAACTTGTTTTCATTAATTTTTTTGGTTATGATTCATATAGCTAACAAAATCAATGGAATAATAGTGCACTAATAGTATAGGCTATACTCGTGTCAATGAAATTATAGTGTTATTATTCTTGTTGACTAATATCATTGCAAACCTTATGATTATTGATTATTTTATGTTTCCATTTATGAGTAAACTAGAATTTCTATCTATATGATTATCTCTAGGTTCCACTGAATGACTAAAGATACAACAATATTGCTATTTACTTGATTACTTGATTATCTTTTTTGTGAATAATCTTGCATAGCTGCTAATTAGATAGGTTTCTGCTCATCTTTTTCATGTCAAATGCAAATCAAAAGTGCAAACTGAATTTTTATTATGTAGGCTACTGCTTATCTTTCTCATGTCAAGTGGCACTTCAAACTAAAAAATCCTACTCTATGGTTTGCACTTCACCGACCGTGATGTATGAGGAACATCTTGAAGAAAATGTTGAATTTGAGGCTGTTATGCAGTTATGTGTGAATGGTTTGGTGGATGGCTGCATTCTACATTGGTTTACAATGTATGTTTGACTACTTCTTTAAATAATTTGTGGTGTTATTTTTTAAACTATAATGGATTGTTGCTAACCTTATCAGATTTATCTTCTACTTCTATTATAGGTATTTATATACCATTGGAAGAAATGAGGATTTAGATACTACCGCATATTTTCATCCTCGTTATATTGAAGGTAATCTTATCTCAAGCGATAATGAGTTTGTGATTGATCACATAAGAAATGTCATCTCTTTTCGTAAGGACAAACAATGGTTTGTGGCACCCAGTTAATCGGGTATATATTTTATTCATACATATAATGCTTGGCTTATTTTATTTTTTTGTGTTACGTGCGGTTCAAATCAATATCATTTTATCCAGGAAACATTGGATATTAATTTTACTTCAGCATCATCCAATGTATAAAACTAGAAAAGGTCACATATTTGATTCAATTAAAGGTATAAAGGACCCTTCAAATTACGTGATAACCGATACATTCGAAGAGGCCATAGGACATAAAATAACATGGGACATGGTTTATGTAAGTTTTATTTTGTCTTTTACATGTTGTTTTTAAATTTTTAGTTAACTAATTGGTAATTTAATTGATTTAGTGCCTTCAACAACCTAAAGATTGGGAGTGTGGTTATTGTGTTATGATGGCTATGTATGATTTTGTGATTCATAACAGAGAACATATTGTAAGTATTTTGATACACTCATATTTATATACGTTTAACTATAATGTATATTATATTGTAATCTAACTTTTATTTATCTTTCAATTTTGTTAGGTACCGTGTACGTACGGAGTACTAACTGATTCTGCGTTTATACCAGATCAAATAGTGCGGAATCCTATTTGATTGGTGATCCAATCAGTGAGAACGCTAACCCGATCGATATAAGATTGAACTAAACGTGAAAAACGAGTAGGAATCTATCAAGAACGATCTATGAACTTGGACAGGCTGTTTTGGACGTTCTGGACGGCTAGGGTTCGTAAGAATATTAAGTGTTTCCAAATCTTATGTTTTTCTACGAATTAAGTAGTATTTATAGGTTAGGGTTTTTCATTCGTACGACTAAACCATTCGCATGGTTCAGTCGTGCGACTGAATCATGCGATTGAGTCATACGCACGACTGAAGGTTTAGTCGTGCGACTGAGTCAATCTTATGTCTCAATCATATGACTGATTCAGTCTCCTGGTTCAGTCGCGCGACTGGTCCATACGTATGATGTATTCATGCGTATGGTCCATAAGTATGGGCCATTAGCATGAATACTCATCTGACTATGTTGAACACATTACTTAATCATCATTGACTAAGAATCATGTACAACACCCTCAAACCTATATAATATGGTCATACATATACATTATACTTCAACACAATAATAATATGAAATAAATAAACATGAATAAACATCAATAACATATTATATTTCATTGAGCCAATTCATTACATATGTGTAAGACATGAAAGACTTTTACATTTAATCTCGTAAACTAGGAACATATGCATCTATAAACTCCCCCTTGGTCCTAGTTTCCTCTATCTTCTAACACTCTTCACATGTTCTTGGAACTTCTTGTACTTCTCCTCTTCGGTAACTCCTGCATGTATTTCAAATGCAAAGCAGAGTCTTATCACGTGTTGAAACTGGAGAGCTTGTACAATGTCCTGCGTGTCATAGAACAGTGGCCACTTGTATAATGTGTAGACATCTTCAACCGACAAGTTTGTAAGCCACATAGGGTCAAATACCCGGATAGTATCAATCTTTCCATCTCTGTTTAGAACTATGACAGCTTCTCCTGTCCTCCAATCGTAATACCACCATTTGAAGTGTGGAGTGAAGTCCTGAGGCATTTTCCGTAAGGGAATCTTTGACATCGTGCGGGGGGACTCCACTTCAGCGCAACTTTAGGCTTCCCTGATATAGGTTCCACTTCAAACTTATTAATTAACCTCTTAGGTTGTTGAGGTCTGAAGTTTACCCACCTGGTGTGGTATTCCTTCTTCAACGCAACCTCGAACCATCCTGACATCTTCCTCGGATTTGTATACAGAAGATCTAAACATGCCAGACGGTTGAGCTCAAAACCAGGAAGAGTCTTTAGATCATGAGGATATCTGAAGTACTCGATTCCTTTCTCCCTCTTAATAGCATACACTTTCAAGTCTTCAATATGCCCACGCTATAGTCTTGCCTGACACTTTCTGATGTCTTTTGACTTTGTAGAGCTTTGTGTAGGCATTCTGCCTTGGCGGCACGTGATGGGCTTTCATTTCTGCAAAACAAGCCGCCCATTCAGCTTTCTTCAAGTCGACATTAGCGTCCGAAGCTTGGGCTGAGCTTTCTTCTTTCTCCTTTTCTTTCTCCACTTCATCTAGCTTCTCAAATGTAGCACTGCCAAAAGTAGCACCCATGTTGGGTATAACATTACCGTCGTGGTCAGTGTACTCTGGATAGTGTTCAGCAGTTACGTCCTCGACCTTAGTTTCATCAACATCGTTCAGCTCATTGTCACTAGCCGCATCAACTTTTGGAGCATCTCTTACCAGTTCATCAGGATTCAGCCTGAATATTTCAGCAAGCTGTTCATCTGTTAAGTCATGTATGATCTCTCCCTCTTCTAGAGTGTAGCTCACAGATCTCCTGACTATCCCTTGCAAGTCAAGAATCATGGTTAATTGAGACTTGACCTGCTGAAGGGGTTGGACATCATACTCATCTGCCTGTTGAGCTTCATCTGTTTGATTAAACATTAATCACATCACACATAAGTCATCATATAAAGCATTTAAACATAAACACACATAGATGATGGTTAATTACATTAACGTAATATATAATTCAAGTACAAAAGTTTTTAAATACAAAAACATCTAATCATTACTTTTGTCTTGAATAGTGGGTTCTTCAGCTGGAGGAGCTGAGGACGAGGCTCCTTGATCTTGGTTTCGCTTAGTACGCCTCTCCTGAGCTTGAGGATGTGAGGCTAACGTAGGTGCATTACCTTCCTGATCATCATCCTCCTCTTGATCTTTTCCGCTCGATCCTCCCTCCTCAACATTTTCTTCAGAATCATCTTCATGCTCATCATCATCATCATCATCATCATCATCACCATCATCATCATCATCACCATCACCATCCTTGATCTTTAGAGGCTCACTCTTTGACCCTTTCAGCTTTATCGGTATCTTCTCATTCTTCTTCTCAAGCTCCTCTATCCTCTTGACCAACGCCATCACCAGCTCATTTTGACTAGTAAGCGCATGGTGAGCTCGGCCGAAAGCCCTCTCATACTGATCACTCCTCTCAGTCAGCTGTGTAATCTGCTTTCCTTGGGTGTTGTTGATCGCTATCAGCTGGTTAATCTGATTTGCCCCCATGTGATCTGTAGCTAACAACTTTAGCACCAACCTGTTGAGGTTTTCTAGCTGTTCATCTAACCCAACAGTGGGTAGAGTGGAATCATGGGTCATTGGGGCTTGGGTGGATGTCCCGGCTTGGTGGGTGGTGGTGGTAGTGGTGGTAGATGTGGTGAATATAGGAGGTGGAATGGGAGTGGATAGTGGTGGGGTGGCTGTGGTAGTGGTGGTGGTGGGAGAAATGATAGTGGTGATGGGAGGAGTGGTGGTGGATGGAGTGATAGTGGTAGTGGGAGGAGTGGTGGTGGAAGTAGTAGCTGTGGTGGTGGTGGAAGTTGTGACAGTGGTGGTGGTTGTGGCAGAAGATGTAATCACTATAAATCTCAGCCTCTTTCCCTTTTTGCCATGAGGCTGAGCCATTCTCTTCATCTTGGAGCCCTTCGCAATAGACGCTCCCCCTTGGCTGCTGGACTGGTCAGGGATGTAAGTAGGATCAGTAACATCAGCATCAGCACCCCTCGACTCAGCCTGGCATCCACCAACCGCCTCAATCCCTCTATCTGTGGCCACAACCCGACCCCAAACAGTCCTTACTAAAGGCTCATCATCCGACTCCTCATCATCATCAACCAAGAAGTCTTGGTGGAAGGCAGCACTTTCAGGTTCACCAGGTGCATCACCACCTTGACCGTGGTCAATGTCGTCGTCGTCTTCTTCAGTGGGTGCCATGATGGGCTCGACGTCGGAGTCACTATCATCGTGACGCCACTTCCATTGAGCGGGCACCACATAGTCTTCTCTAGCTAGGCGCCCAAATAGTCTCCTCACCGGGGGTTTCACTTGCTTACCCCGGTAGACCTTCATTCTACCCAAAGTAGTATCATCCGTTACCTCGAGCACCATTGCATCATCTTTCTCTTTTGGCAGCATAGGAAGCTTCTCATCAATAATCATCTGCAAAAATCATGGGTACATACAGAAGCGTTCCTTTCCCTTGGCCTCGAGGTTCTCTATCAAGTAGGTGAGAATCATACGTGAAAAACTGAACGGATGGTTCAGTACCAGTGCATACGGGTCGGACATTTCGTCAAATCCTCCCCGTCTTGACGCGATGCACTTGATGATGGCGTGGGCTAAGTACTTAAACTGGGGGCACAAGTTGCTTTTATTTAGCACACCTGCGTTGATATCCCCAGTGTACTTCATCCGCAAAAAAGCAGCCCCTAACTGTCAGAGGGTGTAACTTGGTCGGGTGGTCACCGTCTTCACCTAGATCCAGCACTTGCCTAACATCGGCTAAATTAACACTGATCTCCTGCCCGAAGATCGAGCTCCGGATGTTGTAGGGCTCAGTGGACTTGTCAACTGTAGGCCCTTCCCAGAATGTTTGTTGTATGGATCTGTAAGGTGTGCATGGTGTCGAAATGGCTTTGAAGATCCTCGATCTCCAAAGAAATGCAATGATCCCAGCAAACTCGGAAGCATTTCGAGTGGAGGCATCCAAGTGAGCACAGATGTTGTGCTTTGGGGTCATGATCCATCTATCAGCCATGGTTCTGTAACACAATAAACATATACATTAGAGTTGTGTATTAGAGAAGACACTTGAAGTTTAAACTGTTTTAGATCAAACTGGTTCAATCGTGCGATTGAACCATACGACTGAGTTCAGTCGTGTGATTGAGCATGCGGCTGAGTTTAGTCGTGCGATTGAGCTTGCGACTGAACTTAGTCGTGTGTTAAACCATGCGGTTGAGTCAGTCGTGCGACTAAGTCACCAAATGATTCAATCGTGCGAATGAATCTTGCGCCTGGCTCAATCGTGCGACTGAAGTTCATTCGGAGTGTCCATTCGCAGAAGGCTCTGTGCTACACTCCGACCTTGAATCTTGGTCAAAACTTGATGTTAGACGTCGTGTTTAGACTCATTAGGTTCGCAGAGACTCTAAATAGCACTTAATATCCTTTAAGTCAACTTTAATGTCCATTTAAGTTGTCTATTTTTAGGGTTTAACTGATTTCTTGATTTTAGGCAATTTGGTCATTTAGGGTTTGATTTCACCGGTCATTTTGATCGATTTCAGTCCCACAATACCTGTAGATGAACAATAGATCGGTTAGTAACACAATCGGCAAGAAATCAAGGTGAGATGAAATTTTGGTAGGGTGTCTACGTATGAGCAGGTTTTTGAACGATTTGAGGGATGGTGAGAAATGCGACCGACTCACCCCTCTTTTATATTGTCTTAATGTTCAATCGTACGACTGGACCTATACGCATGTTCCAGTCGTGCGACTGAGCCCATACTCATGCTTCAGTCGTGCGACCGGGGTTCAGTCGTGCGACCGGCTCATAATCCTTCATCCAGTCGTACGAATGGTTCATTCTGGTGATCCATTCGTATGGATGTTCCATACTCATGGTCCAATCGTATAATTGCCCCATACTCATGGTCCAATCGTGCGATTAGCTCATACTTATGGTCCAATCATGCGATTGGCTTATACTTATGATTCAATCATGCGATTGGCTCATACTTATGAGTTTGACCTCAGACCCTTTCACACACTTAAAGTTTTACCTTTTGATATAACATTATGCACAATGATCATCTCAGACATGACCTTTTAATTTGACACACATTTGATTACCTGAGACGTGATCCTTTTAACTTAAAACCATTTGATCACCTCAGACGTAATCTTTTTAATTTCAAAACCTTTGATCACCTCAGACATGATCCTTTTAAATTTGAAACTGATTGGTCACCTCAGACGTGACCTCTTTTAGTGAGTGATCCATAGAATTCATCTAGTTGTATAGTCTGACTTTTACCTAACGAAAAAACTAGAAAAGTAGAAAACAACTTTGAAATTTAAAGGACAAACAAGACATATTTTTGGGTTTTTGATTAGAGATGGATTGAAATCTTTTAGAAAACCGTCAAGCAGATTTTTCTTCCTGAATAGCACAGCTTCACGTTAATTTGATCATTTCTGGAACGATTCATTATGGAATCATACAGGTATACCAGAGTCATTTGGGATATTTTAATAAAACATTTTGATGCTAGATTCTTGTTTTGACCGAGAGTTAATAGCAATTTTAGGAAATCATACTAGAGCTATAAGATGCACACAATGATTTTGACTGTCAAGAATTGAAACCACGATGATTGTCAGTATATTTGTCCTCTTAAATCCATACACAGATTTTTGACTCACACTGGTGATGAGTTAAGTTATATTATTTCAACAAGTATTTGTGGATCCCACACTTATATGGTAATCAACATTCCTCAGGAGATTTTTGAGCGGTCTACGGATATTTGACAAGAAGAGACTATTCTAAGAGCTTTCAAAAAGATGCCAAGCCTCAGGTCAGTGCCATCGCACAGCAGAGAGGCGCAAACAACAATGAATTCTAGAATATTTAGGTTATGATTATCCTCAGGTCAGTGCCATCGCACAACAGAGAGGCACACAACCTATCTTCTTGTGAGAGCATTTTTCTTTTCTTTTTGCATGTAACGCACCAACAACATTAGTCATTAGCTTGATTGCGCTTAACAATTTTTTCCATGTGCTTTGCTCATTTTTATGGCCATCCGCACACATTTATGGCGTTTATTTTGCTCGTCACCCCTTATTGGAAATACATTGATTGTGTTAACCAGGGATAAGATGGGAACCCACAGCAAGTTGAACAACTTAGTTTGAATTTAAATCACCAATGAGGTCTACTCATCTATTGTGTTGAATCTACCGACACATCATATAATGGACTAGCAACCTCTAGGTCTACTTTCTCTATGTTATCTCAGTAGCAGACTAGTTTTACTATCATTTTTCCTTTTATTTTGCTTAGACTTCTCAGACTTAAACTTTAAATTTTGCATCTTAATCATTTACGTGCTTTTGAGGTCCCAACAAATTTGTTCCCTGTGTCCTATCATTTTCCATAAACGTTGAATCAGAATCACAGATTTGATTTCATTTCTTTTAGCTAAGCTGCTCTCCTCCTCTTTTTTTTTATAAGTAATTAAATAATACACGAATTAAATACTAAACTAACCTATCCTCCCCCTAAAATTCTAAAACCGAAAATCTTTTGTGTTTTTGGATTTTAATAGACATGAAAATAAAATAAATAAAAGAAAATAAAAAGAAAACTAAAAACTTGTCGGACTATGCACTTTATGTCTTCTAGAATCACATCACTTTTCTTTTTCATGCCATTAACCTTTAAAAGATATAAAATCCGCGGTTTATCAAATGCTTTTGTGTAGAGGTCGGCGCGTTGAAAATCCGTATTAATTTTAACAACATCGATTAATTGCTTTTCAAAACAGTCACGTATAAAGTGATATTTAATACCGATGTGTTTAGTTTTAGGATGTTGGACAGGATTTTTGGTGACAGCAATAGCAGCAGAATTATCAACAAAAATAGGGGTGTTAGAAAATTGCAAACCGTAGTCACGCATTTGCTGTTGAATCCAAATGATTTGTGAACAGCAACTTGCAGCAGCAACATATTCAGCTTCGCAAGTTGACAGAGCAACTGATGTCTGCTTCTTACACTGCCAGGTGACTAACCGTCTACCAAAGAACTGAAATCCCGCAGATGTTGACTTGTAATTCATCTTGCAACCACCATAGTCTGAGTCACTATTCGCTATAAGCTTAAAGTCATCATCATGAGGATACCACAACCCGAGTGTTGGAGTACGCTTCAAATAACGAAAGATCCGTTTAATTCCGATGAGATGATTCACTTTTGGTTTTGCCTGATATCTGTAACAAAGACACGTTGCATACATAATATCAGGACGAGAGGCTGTGAGGTACATTAGGGATCCGATCATTCCTCTGTACATTGTAGCATCAACCAGATCACCATTTTCGTCGGGTGCCACATCGTAGTTAGTGGCAAGTGGATTTCCAGCAACTGAAGCATTCTCCATGTCGAACCGACTGAGGATATCACCTACATATTTGGTCTGATGCAGGAATATTCCTTTGGGTGTCTGATCCACCTGTAAGCAAAGAAAGAACTTCATCTCCCCCATAACACTCATCTCAAACTCTGCTTTCATTACAGACTCAAATTCTTTACATAATTCTTTATTCTTGGAACCAAAGATTATGTCGTTCACATATATCTATACATGTAGTAAATCACCATCTTTTTCTTTAATGAATAACGTACAGTCAATAACTCTTCTGCGAAAACCATGTTTCACTATATGAGTTGAGAGTTTCTCATACCAGGCTCTAGGGGCTTGATGGAGCTCGTAGAGAGCCTTGTCCAGTTTGTAAACTCTATCCTGATGATAAGGATCCTCAAATCCTTCGGGTTGACTGACGTAGACGGTCTCACGGATTTGACCATGAAGGAATGCACTTTTTACATCTAGTTGATAGACTTTAATCTTCATGTAGGATGCATAGGCTAGGAAGATACGGATTGCTTCCATCCGAGCCACAGGTGCAAACACTTCATTGTAGTCAATGCCTTTGACTTGTCTTAACCCTTGAACCACAAGCCTAGCCTTGTTTCTTATTATGACTCCTTGTTCATATTTCTTACACTTCAAGACCCATTTCGTGTCAATCACCTTAGTACCTTTTGGTCTGTCCACAAGGGTCCATACTCCTAACTTCTTGAACTGTAGGAGTTCTTCTTGCATTGCACTGACCCATGCCTCATCATTTAGGGCTTCACTCACATATTTTGGCTCAAATTGAGACACAAAATATCGATATGCATCATCGTGAAGATATCCTTTTTCCATGACTGAGGCATAATCAGCCGAGTATAGCTGATTTCTTGTTTGTACTCCTGATCGAACATCGCCAATGACATTGTCCAAGGGATGATAAACATTAATCTGGGATCCAGGAGTGGTGGGAACAACTACCTCATTACCCAGATTGTGTAACCCAGGTTCAGTATCTGAAGCTGTTGGAGTATGAGGTTCTGAAGTGTCAGAGGCATCAGGATGTGATGCTTATGTACTTTCATTTGTGGGAACTTGTTACTCCTGTTCCATATTTGAAGTCTCAACTGCTTCATCATCAGAAAAAGAATCACTTACTTCAAGCTCTCCCCCTGAAGGGCTAGAAGTATCATCTAATGGAGTCGTTGATGTTGAGTCTGGTAGAGGAGTGTTCATAACATCATACATCATCCTAGCAGAAAGTTCATCATCACTATGAGAAAGCGGTAGATTGAAGGACTTAAAAAATCCATCATAGTCGAAGAAGAAGGAGGGTCCTTTTCTAGCAAGGGGCGCGGTGTATCTTTGAACATCAACGTTGCACCACACTTCTACCTGACCCGTTGAATTTTTATAAACTCTTTTGTCTGGTATGTTGTATCCGAGAAAGATACCTTCTTCTGCCTTCTCACTAAACTTCCCAGTCTGAGTTTTCTTCAACAACATGCAGGGTGCGCCAAACGGTTCTAGATACCCCAGGTTGGGTTTACGTCGCTGGAGCAGCTCATAACATGTTTTCCCATGTCGTTTGACCACTAAGACTCGATTGAGCGTGTAACACGCATTGGCCACTGCCTCATTCCAGAATTGAATAGGCATTTTCGAGTCAGCTAGCACTGTCCTGGCAGTCTCTATCAGGCTCCGATTTTTCCTTTCAGCAACGCCATTCATCTGCGTAGTGTAGGCAGAGGTAAATTGATGAACGATTCCTCTCTCTCTACAGTACTCCTCCATCTACTGATTCTTGAACTCTGTGCCGTTGTCTAATCAAATCTGTCTTACTTTTAGCTTGTAGAGTGATTTCAAAGTAGAAACTAGATGTTTGAATGATTTAAAAGTTTCTGATTTGGCTTTTAGAAACATCACGCAAGAGAATCTTGAGTAATCATCCGTTACTACAAAGCAATACAGATCTCCAGCAATGCTCTTTGTACTGACAGGACCAAACAGATCCATGTGTAGAAGCTCAAGAGGAAGATCAATTGAATGAACTTTCTTTGCCTTGTGAGACTTCTTGGTCTGTTTCCCTTTCTTACATGCTACACAAAATCCGGAAGTTGGAAGTTCTTGACAGTTACTCCATTCACTAAATCATTTTGAACTAAATGATTCATCTTCCTTGGGTTAATGTGTCCCATTCTCCTATGCCAGGAGATTGAATCCCTCTCAGTTGCCTTTGACAAGAAGCACTGAACGGTGTGATCAGTTGTTGAGGCTTTTGATAGATCCAAGACATACAAGTCGTTATATCTTGAAGCTGACATAAGAACTTTATCCTCCTCAATCACATAGTCCTTCTTCAATATGTAGCACTTCTTGTTGTCAAATACAACTTTAAATCCTTTATCACAGATCTGGGAGACTGAAAGTAAGTTGTGCTGTAGTTGTTGAACGTAGTTGACCTTGTCAAACTTCACTTTCTCGTTTCCCACTTCGCCTTGAGCGGTGATGTAACCTCCTTTATTCCTAGCAAATGAAACATGTCCCCTTTTAATTTGTCTGACGTTGAAAAGGAGATACGAATTCCCTGTCATGTGCCTGGACGCCCCACTATCAATAATCCAGGTATTAGTGATAGCGCTGTAGCGGACACCCTGCACATACAAAAGAAATGATTAGTTCAGGTTTGGGACCCAAGCCTTAACTGGCTTGGGTGACCCGGAGGAATCACACATCATAAACTCAACCCATTGTCCTTTAGAGGATGAGGACATATCTTTCTTCTTATCGTTCTCACTATCAGACCCTATACTTGATTTTTCTTTCTATAAGCCTGTCTTGTGTAAGGCCTGTTTGTGGTAAACAGACACATGACTTATGGTTTGAACTTTAGGTTCACTAACACTCTTAGGTGGAGTATTAGATCTTGTTTTAGAAGAACTTGGTTTTGCATCAAAAAGTTCAATTTTTGTTTTGGGTGTCTGATAATAAGGACAATTAGGAGAAATATGTCCTTGTTTTCCACAATTGTAGCAAGATCTCCCTTCTACAGATTGAGGAAAACTTTTGTGTGATGTTGCGTTTAGTGAAGGTGTGAGATGTTTCTGGTTTGGTTTTGTCACTACTCTTTTAGATGTTTCATCCTTATTAACAAACTGAATTGTTTTAACATTTTGAACATCTTTAACTTGCACTTTGGTTGGACTTTGATGATTAATACGTTTGTGGTTAACTGGTTTAGTCAGTTTGGGTTCTGAAATGAACGTTGGTGAACCTGACCTTACATTAACCCTTTTGAATGCATCATTCAAATTCTTAAGTGGCATCTTGTCTTTTGCTTTCAAAGTAGCCTCCTTCTGTTTAGTGTCAAATTTCACAGTCTTACTCGTGGAATCAAGATCACTAACTAGAGGAGTAGACACCACATGATCCTTAATTGGGTTGTTATTAATAGGTCTACATTTTGTATTCAAAAGGATCTCATGAGGTGGTGGCACGACTTTGTATCCCAAATCTTCCCCATTGTTTCGTTCTTTCACTAAGTTTTGTACTATGTGAGAAGAACTAGCCCAACTATGTAGTTTTTGTTTTAATGAATTAACCTCAACTTCCAAAATTGCTTTCTCCTTTTTGGTTTCTTCTAATGAATTTAAATAAAACTTTATATCATTAGATTGATTTAAGACAACAACCTTGGTTTCCCTTAGTTGTTTACCCAAAAGTTCTATCTTTTCTTTAAAACTACACTTATTTTGTTTTGATATACAATTAGCTTCAGTGCAGAGTTGTAAGTCATTTACTAAGTTATCATTGTGTTCTAATAACCTAGCAAATTTTAGATCAATGCATTCCCTAAAATTTTCACATTCAAAACAAGCATGTTTATTAATTAATTGATCTAAGGAACTTACCTGAGAGGAGTCAGTTGAATCAGCCATCAATGCAGAGGTTGACCCTTCTGTTGTTGGAGTTTCTGAACTTGTTGCTCTGAGCTCTTCCTCAATTACGTGATTTACCACGTTTACAGCTTCTTCTGAATCTGACATAGCTTGCTCAGCTGCAATCTCACCTTCACTGGCAGACCCATCATCCAATGCTTCGACACAAGCAATGTTTGATTATCCAGGAGAGACAAACCGGAAGGACCAGTCTTGTCCTTCATCACCTTTAACAGTTAGTGCCTTAGTCTTTTTACTTGAAGAACTAGTTCCAACCATGTCTTTGTCTTGACGGTTGAAAGTAGGAAATGGGTTACCATTTCCCTTTTTTTGGGCTTCACACATTCACGTTTAAAATGCCCCTTTTCACCACAGTTGAAGCAGGTGACCTTGGTTTTGTCGAAACCAAAAGTCGTATCTTTCGTGGCTACTAGATTCTGCCCTGTCTTCTTGACAAACTTTTTAGCTCGTCTAACTGCATTGCTAGAGCCCACATGATATCCATTCTTTCCAGCTTGTTCTCGTCAACCTGCTCGTAGTCTTCATCTGCAAGATGACAATTTCCGATCTTCCCAGCAACTAAGCCATCATACGATTGGACCACTGCTGCTAGACGATCCATATGCTCCTTTGCAACTTCCACTGTGATATTACCGAGATTCTCGGTCTTCAACATCGTTGTATTGACTTCAGGCACTATGTATTGAGTCGACGATGACCCAAAAGTTTCTGGTCCTGAAGCAATGGTTTGGGAAGGAGTCACGGAACTGGACACGAACGCTGTTTGTACTGGTGCTCCTGAACCAGTTGGAGTGGGGACTGAGTTATATAGTGAAGGATTCTGACGTAAGATCGTTTCTTTGACTTGTACTTCATCCTCAGTTCCTCCTCCCTTAACTTCAAAATGAAGTTATTTATGTCCAACGTAGCAAGTATTTTGTTTTGTCTTAAGTTGGACACAAATGAATCCTATTTCTCAGGCAAACCATCTGCAAAGCTTGAAACTTTATCTTCCATAGACGTCGTTACACCATGAGTGTGTAGCTCACTCATCAGATGGTAGAACCTCTCGATGATGTCATCTAAGCTCTTGTTTCCTATAGAAGAGAAGTTATCGAACTCCTTCTTGAGAGCCTTTGCCTTTAGTGCCTTTAATGTCACATTCCCATCGTATCTCTTCTCTAATGCATCCCACAACTTTTTGGCCTGTTTGTTCTCAGAAAATTAGTGAAAAATGTCTTTCGGGATTGACTGAGTCAGCATAGCATAAACTTTCTTCTCAGCATTGAAGAGTATCTTCTGAGCCTCGCTCATTCCACCCAACGTCAACTTTACTCCATTTGCATTTACTGGTACCATGTAACCAGTCTCTATAGACGTCCAGAGATTTGGATCCACTCCATCTAGGTAAATTTCGAACCGCTATTTCCATTGTGGATAGTCGTCCAACGTTATAAGCTTCAGAGGTTTATTGTGATTTCCTATCTCATTCTCCAGAAGCAGAAGGTTCTGGATGCGTGAGTCCTTCCCGGCAGTAAACACTGAAAACTGATCTTCCATTTGTATGAACTTTGTACTTTGAGAAAAGGACAACTTCAATCGTGCAAATGAACAATGAGTATGGATCACTCGTGCTAACGAAGAGTGAAAATGAATTCAATCGTGCGATTGGATTCAGTCGTGCGTATGGACAAGGCGAATGGACTCAAACGACTGAAGTGGTTCAGTCGTGCGAATGAAGGATACGACTGAGTTCAGTCGTGCGGATGGAGTGTGCGAATGAGTTCAATCGTACGAATGAGCTATTCGTGTGGCTGAAGGCTGCTGTGTTTGGAAACATCGAATTTTTGGCACTTAGACACGAATTACGATTTACCCAGAAACCCTAATCTGCCGTATTACGAAAAACTTCAACTTTAATGCCTGGAAACGACGAAAAACACCTGTGGACTCAAAAAGATGACTCTTTTGAGTTAATACGTGAGTTATGACACAATTCTAATTGAATCAAACGCAAAATCAAGAGCCAAAGCTCTGATAACACTTGTTAGGAACCATGTACGTACTGAGTACTAACTGATTCTGCATTTATACCGGATCAAATAGTGCGGAATCCTATTTGATTGGCGATCCAATCAGTGAGAACGTTAACTCGATTGATATAATATTAAACTAAACGTGAAGAACGAGTAGGAATCGATCAAGAACGATCTATGAACTTGGACAGGCTGTTTTGGACGTTCTGGACGGCTAGGGTTCGTAAGAATATCAAGTGTTTCCAAATCTTATGTTTTTCCACAAATAAGGTGGTATTTATAGGTTAGGGTTTTTCATTCGTACGATTGAACCATTCGCATGGTTCAGTCGTGCGACTGAATCATGCGATTGAGTCATACGCACGACGGAAGGTTCAGTCGTGCGACTGAGTCAATCTTATGTCTCAATCATACGACTGATCCAGTCTCCTGGTTCAGTCGTGCGACTGGTCCATACGTATAATGTATTTATGCGTATGGTGCATAAGTATGGGCCATTAGCATGAATACTCATCCGACTATGTTGAACACATTAGTTAATCATCATTGACTAAGAATCATGTACAACAACCTCAAACCTATATAATATGGTCATACATATACATTATACTTCAACACAATAATAATATGAAATAAATAAACATGAATAAACATCAATAACATATTATATTTCATTGAGCCAATTCATTACACATGTGTAAGACATGAAGACTTTTACATTTAATCTCATAAACTAGGAACATATGCATCTACAAATTTTAGCTGTTAAATAAACTCAGCATGGTTCGTCAATGTCAAATTGACGAATTTGTAGAGCATACTTTAAAGTTGTTTATATCTTTCTTTGATAAGGACGAGGATGAGTAGGATGAGGAGGATGGATGAACGTAAGTTTTTTATGTTATGCTGTTTATAATGTGTTTTAGCTGTTTGTTCTCAAAATAAATATTTATTTTAGTTATAATAGCTAGTTGACATTATCCATTTTGAATGTGTTTATAGAGTTATCATACCAATTTTGATCCTCTACTTGATGTGACCTGTTGGAGCATATATTG
The DNA here is from genome assembly GCA_025215565.1 of Flaveria ramosissima. Classification (NCBI taxonomy): domain Eukaryota; kingdom Viridiplantae; phylum Streptophyta; class Magnoliopsida; order Asterales; family Asteraceae; genus Flaveria; species Flaveria ramosissima. Next base: position 5,581,994 of record CM046029.1, read on the forward strand.
TCATATATAGTGTGTCCGTCGCTTGACGAATAGTCTAGGCTTAATGTAATACACCTGATATGTTATAAACACATGAAACTGGGTCATTCGTAGGAGCATATGCGAATGAGACTCAGTTGTACGACTAGGCCTTGCTAATGGGCCAGTCGTGCGACTGAGAGATGCGATTGGGACATTCGTAAGACTGAACCATAAGTATGGTCCAGTCGTACGATTGAACCATACGCATGGTCCAGTCGTACGATTGAACCATACGCATGGTCCAGTCGTACGATTGAACCATATGCATGGTCCAATCGCACAAATAGGCCCAGTCGCATCTAATATAGGTCGAGGCCTATATATACCAGTTTCAATGTGTAGAGAGATAGAGGATTGGAAAAGGAGTCTGCCCGAGGCCTAGGGCTGCCGGATGAGAGGGGAGATCATGCTCGATCTCCCCTTGCCAAGAGTCGTGAATATTATGTTGTAACGATCTTGTAATCATTAGGTTTTATCATTGAAACCAATTTTTGATAGTTCGTGTTATTGATTTGACTTTTGGTTTTGGTATCATGTTGTAACACGCTCGGATGTCTACCGATCCAGCGACTTCACAATTGGTATCAGAGCCGGTTACTGCTGGAATGGTCTAACAATCATTCTAGCAACCCGAGCTCTTGATTTTCGGATCGATTTCAGGTTCTTTGACGTTAAACCCACTACGTGTTCTTCGTGTTTTGCTCAGATCTTGTTATGTGTGTTGTTTCCTTGTTAAAATCAAAACCGGAACCACGTTCTGATCACCCTTGCGATTCTTATGATGTCTATTTTGGTTCGGTTCATGTAAAATTCATAAGATTAGGGTTTTTTTGGCAGCCATGGCGGCTGCAGATCTGAATATCTGCGTGCAGAATGGTTCATGCGTCTGGACCATGAGACTGGACCAGTCTTATGTCCAGTCGTGAGACTGGACCAGTCTTATGTCCAGTCGTGCGACTCGGCCAGTCTTATGTCCAGTCGTGAGACTGGACAAAGTCTTATGTCCAGTCATGCTACTGGACCAGTCTTATGACCAGTCATGCTACTGGACCAATCTTATGACCAGTCTCACGAAGATATCATTCGTATTATCCACTCACACGAATGTGATCATTGTACTCCATGTCATACGAATGAACGGTGTTCCAGACCAAAAAAAAAGAGTCTGGAACTGCCACTTGCATAGATTTAAGGATGAGCAAAGCATATTCACCGTGAGGTTCTTTTGTCAAATAAGTTCGATGTATACCCCATTATTCGTCGGACTTCCAGAATAGGTGAATGTAGTTGGAACACGAAAGAGAGAAGAGAATATGTCAGCAGTCGGTGCTGATTTTATGGGGTAGTCAGGAGTATCTGACTATTTATGGGCCAATCAAGTTACATTTATCCGCACAAAGAGGATTCCCATTCTTAGGGGGAATTCATGTATAGAGAAATTGAAGATGCAATCAGAAAGTGATGATGTGAGCCGGTTTCTGATGATGAATCTGAGTGCACGCTGATTTGGTTGAGATTGTCAGCTGTGGATTGGAACCCTCTACTTTTTGCCCAATACACCGTGTGAAGACACCAGGAGAGCACAATGTCTATATATTGGGATATGCTGAATTTGAGGGAGAATTTCTGCAGGTGTTGATGTTAATCAGGTTAGCCTGTGTGAAGATTGAAGCAATGGAAAACTGTTCATGTCATTATCTGGAAAATTCAGTCATATGGGGAATCTTGCTGCTATAATGGTGTTCTGCAAAGTAAACGAAAGCTATTGTGCCCATTTTCAGGGATATTGTAGCAACCTGACGGATCGGCAACGTTGGCTAATATGGTTTTCGTTTGATTCTATTGACAACCAGAGCAAAGATTGGCTCTTGATTTACGTGTGATTCAATCATTTTTGATACCAAAATTGTGTTTTTTCACTAAAAACGCAATCTTTATGTGTCAAACGGTGTCTAAGACGTCTCCTGTTCTTAAAGTTTAGTTTTTCCGGCATACGGCAATTAGGGTTAGTGAAAATTCGTGTTTTTGCGGCCAAAACACCTTAAACCTACGAATTTTCGAATTCCAGCAGCTTTAGTCGCACGATTGACTCAATCGCACGACTGGATACATACGCATCCCTCACACGCACGATTGGACTCATTCGTACCTCCATTCGTACGACTGAGCAGTCTATTCGCATTGTTCAACCGCACTTGTTCATTCGCTCGACTGAGCCATCCGCATTAGTTCTGTCGCACGATTGAACCATCCGCATTGTTCAATCGCACGAATAGCCCAATCGCACACCTTCATTCGCACAAGTGAAACAGTTTGTTCCTAAGATTAAAGTTAATAGTAATGGGGGACCAATACTCAGCATTCACAGTAGGGAGAGATTCACGGATTCAAAACCTACTACTTCTGGAGAATGAAGTGGGGAATCACAACAAACCCCCTAAGCTAATCACGTTAGATGAATACCCACAATGGAATCAACGTTTCGAGATCTACTTAAATGGAGTAGATTCCAATCTGTGGGAATCAATAGAGACGGGGTACAGTATGACAGTAGGTGCAGATGAAGTCAAACTTACCTTAGGCGGCATGACTGATGCCCAAAAGGTAAAGTACAATGATGAGAAGAAAGTATATGCAATGCTAACTCAGTCAATTCCTAAGGACATTTTCCATCAATTTTCTGAGAACAAGCAAACAAAGAAGCTGTGGGATGAATTGGAAAAACGGTATGACGGGAATGCGTCATTGAAAGCTCTAAAGGCTAAAGCATTGATGAAGGAGTTTGACAACTTCTCGTCAATGGGTAAGGAGAGCTTGGATGACGTCATCGATCGGTTCTACCACTTGATGAGTGAGCTGCAAACTCATGGAGTTACAACGATCATGGAGGACAAGGTGTCAAACTTTGCAGATGGGTTGCCAGAGAAGTGGGTTTCTTTTGTCTCCAATCTCAGACAGAATGGTATGCTAAAGAAGTTAGATATAAATGATTTCATTCTGAAGCTGAGAGAGGAAGAATTAAGGATGAAATGCAGAGTCCAAAAGTCTTCTTATGATCAGAATCCGGCACTGTACAACGCGACTCCACAAGCTAAAACATATGGAGCACCACTTCAGACGGCTTTTGTGTCAAGTTCAGCTGGTCCTTCTCAAGCCTCTACTTCAGGGTCAGAAACGTCAGGGTCGTCTGGTACCCAATACATTGCACCTGAAGCAAATGCTACAAAACTGAAGACCAAGAATCTCGGTAATGTGATAGTGGAAGTAGCAAGAGAGCACATGGATCTCTTAGCAGCTGTAGTCCACTCCTATGATGGACTAATTGCTGGGAAAATTTGGAACTGCCATCTGGCAGACGAGGACTACGAGCAGGTAGATGAGACAGAGCTGGAAAGGATGGATATAATGTGGGCCTTAGCAAGTGCTGTCCGGAGAGCTAAGAAGTTTGTCAAGAAGACCGGACAAAACTTGGTTGCAATTAAGGACACTACCTTTGGTTTCGACAAGACCAAGGTGACCTGTTTCAACTGTGGCGAAAGGGGGCACTTCAAACGAGAGTGTGTGAAGCCCAAGAAAATTGGAAATGGGAATCTTTCTCGTCCTTCAATCGTCAAGATAAGCCAACTAGCAGTCCTATTTCATCAAGCAATGATCCTAAAGCCTTGACTGCCCATGATGATGAGGGACAGGACTGGAGATTTCGGTTTGTCTCTCCGGGAGAATCCAACATTGCTAGTGTTAAGGATTTAGATGATGATTCAGCTAGTGAAGGAGATATTGCAGTGGAACTCGTGATGTCAAACACTGAAGAGACTGCAACTGTGGTCAATGACATGCCTGAAGAAGGGAAAACTTCAACAACGTCAGAATCACCAGAACCAGAAACACCAGACTCTACTTTGATGGTTGATTCATCAGAACCTCCTCAGGTAAGTACTACTGACCAACTTTTCAATAATCATGCTTGTTCTGATTGTAATAAATTTAGGGAAAGCATAGATTTGAAATTTGCTAGGTTATTAGATCATAATGATAGCTTAGTAAAGGATTTGCAACTGTGCACTGAAGCTAACAGAGTTCTAAAACAGAATGAGCACAGTTACAAAGAAAAGATAGACCTTTTGAACAAACAGCTTAGGGAAACAAAAGTAGTAGCCTTTAACCAAGCTAATGATATTAGGTACTATCTTAACTCCCTAGAAGACACTAAGAAACAAAAAGCAGTTTTAGAAGTAGAAGTTAATTCATTAAAGCAAAAACTGCATAGTTGGACAAGTTCGTCTCATATTGTCCAACACTTAGTGAGAGAGCGTAATAATGGGGAGGGTTTGGGATATAAAGTGGTTCCACCACCACCTGAGACCTTGATGAACACTAAAAGTAAACAAATCAATAACAATCCAATCAAGGATCATGTGGTGTCCACTCCTCTTGTAAGTGATCCAGATTCCACATGTAAATCAAATGAATCTGGAACTAAACAAAAGGAGGCCACGTCAAAGGCAAAAGGTAAAATGCCTTGTGTTAATCTGGAAAAAGAGTTTGAAAAGGTTAATATGAAGTCTGGGTCAAACACAGTCAAATCTGAACCTAAAAAGACCATTAATGTTAACCAATCACGTGTTTCATGTCAAAGTCCAGGTAAACAAAATGGAAAGGATGTTAAAAATGTTAAAACAATTAAATTTGTTAAACAAGATAAAACATATAAAGAAGTAGAGTCAAAACCCAAACAGAACAATGTCACTCTGGTGTCACACACGTCACCACAAAAAACAGTTAAATCATAAAGTTGATAGCAGGTCATGCTACAACTGTGGAGAGTGTGGACACATTGCGTTTAACTGTCCTTACTATCAGACACCTAGGAAGAAAGTTGAACTTCGGAAACCAAAACCTAGGTCTTCTAAGAGGAGCTCAATGACTCCACCTAGAAGAGCTAGTGAACCTAAAGTTCAACCCATTAGCCAGTCGTCTGTTTATCACAAACAGGCCTTATACAAAGCTGGTTTATGGAAAGAAAAATCAACCTCAATGTCTGATAATGAGGACAAGAAGACACCTGAGCTTCCCTTACCATCTAAAGGTCAATGGGTTGAATTTATGATGTGTGATGTCTCTGGGAAACCCAAGCCAGTAAAGGCTTGGGTCCCTAACCAGAACTAATGTTTTCAATTGAATGTGCAGGGTGTTCGCTATAGTGCTGAAACCAACATGTGGATTGTCGATAGCGGAGCATCCAGGCACATGACTGGGAACATGGCACTCTTATCAAACGTCAAACAAATAAAAGGAGGCCATGTTTCATTTGCTGGAAACAAAGGGGGGTATATCACAGCTCAAAGGGAAGTGGGGAATTAGAAAGTGAAGTTTGATAAAGTAAACTACGTTTAACAACTTCAAAATAACTTACTTTCTGTATCCTAAATATGTGACAAAGGCTTTAAGGTAATATTCGACAACAAGAAGTGCTATGTCTTGAAAAAGGACTATGTGATCCCGGAGGACCAAGTCTTATGTCTGCCTCAAGATATAATGACCTTTATGTCTTGGATCTATCAAAGGCCTCTACAACGGATCATCAAGTTCAGTGCTTCTTGTCAAATGCTACTGAGAAGGATTCTATCTCCTGGCATAGGAGAATGGGACACATCAATCCACGGAAGATGAATCACTTGATCCAAAATGATCTAGTGCAAGGAGTAAACGTCAAAAACTTTCAACTCCTGGATTTTTGTGTCGCTTGCAAGAAAGGCAAACAGACGAAGAAGTCTCATAAGGAAAAGAAAGTTCATTCCATCGAACTTTCTCTTGAACTTCTTCATATGGATCTGTTTGGTCCAGTCAGTACAAGAAGCATTGCAGGCGACTTGTACTGCTATGTGGTTACTGATGACTACTCAAGATTTTTTTGGGTAATGTTTCTGAAATCCAAATCAAAAACATTTGAGTCTTTCAAGGGATTAGTAACTACACTGACACTGGAGTCTCTCTACAAGCTGAAGGTAAGACAGGTTCGCTCAGACAACGTAACCGAGTTCAAGAATCAGTGGATGGAGGCTTACTGCAAGGAAAAGGGAATTATGCACCAGTTCACCTCTGCCTACACACCTCAGATGAATGGCGTTGCTGAGAGAAAGAATCGCAGCTTGATAGAGACAGCACGGACAATGCTAGCGGACTCGAAACTGCCTATCCAATTCTGGAATGAGGCAGTGGCAAATGCGTGTTACACGTTAAATCGAGTTCTGGTAGTTAAACGCCATGGCAAGACGTGTTACGAGTTACTACAACGACGTAAACCTAATCTAGAGTATCTCGAACCGTTTGGCGCACCGTGCACCCTACTGAAGAAGACTTAGGAGGGAAAATTCAGCGAGAAGGCTGAAGATGGTATCTTTCTAGGATACAACATACCGAATAAGAGAGTTTACAACAACTCAACGGGTCTAGTAGAAGTGTGGTGTAACGTGGATGTTCAAAGATACACCACCCCACCTGCTGGAAAAGGACCCGCCTTCTTTTTCGACTATGATGGATAAGTCCTTCAACATATCTCTCTCCACTTCAGACGAAGAGTTAGCAACCAAGATGATGTATGATGTCTTGAACACACCGTCACAAGACTCAACATCATCTGGTTCACAAGGTGACTCGTCTCACCACTTAGGGGGAGCACTCGAAGTAAGTGACTCCTCCTTAGAAGATGAAGCTGTGGAGAATGACCAGAACAATCAGGAGGAACAAGTTCACATTCCTGCAAGTCCACAAGCATCTGATATTGATGCCTCTGCATCTTCGGAACCTCAAACTCCTATTGCCTCAGATACAAAACCAAACGTTCATAATCTTGACTCTGAGGTAGTTGTTCCCACCACTACTGGATCACGCTTAAATGTCTATCATCCTCTGTACAATGTCATTGGGGATGTCAGATCAGGAGTGCAGACAAGAAATCAGCTATATTCAGCTGATTATGCCTCGGTAATGGAAAAAGGATACCTTCACGACGGTGCTTATCGTTGTTTTGTGTCTCAGTTTGAGCCAAAATACGTCAGTGAAGCCCTGAATGATGAGGCATGGGTGAGTGCCATGCAAGAAGAACTTCTTCAGTTCAAGAAGTTAGGTGTATGGACTCTGGTGGATAGACCTAAAGGTGCTAAGGTCATTGGCACCAAAAAGGTCTTGAAATGCAAGAAAGATGACCAAGGTGTCATCATCAGGAACAAGGCTCGACTTGTAGTTCAAGGATTTCGACAAGTCGAGGGAATAGATTACAATGAAGTGTTTGCACCCGTGGCAAGAATGGAAGCCATCCGCATCTTCCTTGCCTATGCATCGTATATGAAGATTAAAGTTTATCAACTGGATGTGAAGAGTGCATTCTTTCATGGTGAAATCCGAGAGACAGTGTACGTCAGTCAACCTGAGGGATTTGAGGATCCATATCATCGGGACAAAGTTTACAAACTCGACAAGGCTTTATACGGGCTTCATCAAGCCCCAAGGGCCTGGTATGAGAAACTCTCGACTCACCTTGTGAAACACGCCTTTCGCAGAGGTGTTATTGATTGCACACTGTTTATCAAAGAAAAAGATGGTGATTTACTGCTTGTTCAAATCTATGTTGATGACATAATCTTCGGGTCAAAGAACGAAGAATTATGTAAAGAGTTTGAAGCAGTAATGAATGCTGAGTTTGAGATGAGTGCCATGGGAGAGATGAAGTTCTTTCTTGGGTTACAGGTGGATCAAACACCAAAGGGGATATTTCTACATCAAACCAAGTATGTAGGGGATATTCTCAGTCGGTTTGACATGGAGAATGCTTCCGCAGCTGGGATTCCACTTGCTACAAACCATGATGTAGCACCCGAAGAGAATGGTGATCTGGTCGATGCCACCATGTACCGAGGTATGATTGGTTCTCTCATGTACCTCACTGCCTCAAGACCTGATATCATGTATGCGACATGTCTATGTTCAAGATATCAGGCGAAGCCAAAAGTTAATCATCTGATAGGGGTCAAAAGGATATTCCGTTATCTGAAGGGTACACCAACACTTGGGTTGTGGTATCCTCATGACGATGACTTTGAGCTTATGGCGTATAGTGACTCGGATTATGGTGGCTGCAAGATGAACTACAAGTCTACATCAGCGAGATGTCAATTCTTTGAGAGGGAGATTAGTGACCTGGCAGTGTAAGAAGCAGACCTTGGTTGCTTTGTCAACCTGCGAAGCCGAATATGTTGCTGCCGCAAGTTGCTATTCACAAATCATATGGATACAACAACAAATGCGGGACTACGGTTTGAATTTCTCTTTTACTCCTATTTTTGTTGATAACTCTGCTGCAATTGCAGTAACTAAAAATCCGGTACAACATCCTAAGACCAAACACATCGGCATAAAATATCACTTTATACGTGACTGTTTTGAAAAGAACCTAATCAAGGTGGTTAAAATAAATACTAATTTTCAACGCGCTGACCTCTATACAAAGACTTTTGATAAACCACTTTTTCTATATTTACTAGAGGTCAACAGCGTTAAGAAGAAAAGTGATGTAATTCCAGAAGATGACCATGTTTAGTCCGATGCATATAGTCCATTTTTCTTTTAATTTTTATTTTCTTTATTTATTTATTTTATTTTATGTTTTTAATTAAATTGATGTTACTTCTTCGCCTATTAAAATCCTAAAAACGCAAATTGTTTATGGTTTTAGAATTTTAGGGGGAGAATAGGTTTAGTTAACAACATTAAAAAAAACGAGGGAGAAGGAGAGGCTAGCTGATAGAAATCAGATCGTATTGTAATACTGATTCAATAACTTTGGAAATTGATAGTACACAGGAACAAACCATTTGGGACTTTTAAAATATTAAATTGAATTAGATGCGAAGTTCAAAGTATAAGTCTGTGTAGTCTGAGCAATATAAAAGGAAAAATGATAGTAAAACTGGTTACTACTAAGGTAACACAAAGAAAGTAGGCCTAGAGGTTGCTAGACCACAGATGATATGTCGGTAGATTCAACACAATAGATGATTAGACCTTTTTGGTGATCTCAGGAACAAACTAAGTTGTTCAACAAGCTGTGGGTTATCATCTTATCCCTGGTTACCAAAATCAACAAAATTCCAATAAGGGGTGACGAGCAGAATAAACACTGCAAATGTGTGCGTATGACCAAAATATGAGCAAAAGCACATGATGAGAAAATGCAAAAGCAATCAAACTAATAACCTATGTTGTTGGTGAGATCTGTGCAAAAAGAATAAAATTGCTCAAACAAGAAGATAGGTTATGTGCCTCTCTGCTGTGCGGTGGCACTGACCTGAGGATAAGCATAACCTATATATTCTAGACTTCATTGTTGTTTGCCGCCTCTCTGCTGTGCGATGGCATTGACCTGAGGCTTGGCTTCTCTTTGAAAGCTCTAAGAATAGTTTCTTCTTGAACACTACCCTGAGACCGCTCAAAAATCTCCTGAGGAATGTTGATTACCATATAAGCGTGGGATCCACAAAATCTTGTTGAAATAATTAAACCTTAAACTATCACCAACCTGTGTGAAAAGTCTGTGTATGGATTTAAGAGGACAAGTATATTGACAATCATCATGGCTACAATTCTTGAAAGTCCAAATCAATGTGGGGATCTAATAGTACTAGTATGATTTCCTAAATTTGCTAACGACTCTAGATGAAAAACAAGAATAGAGCATCAAAAGGTTTTGATAAGATGTCCCGAATGATTTATTGTACCTGTATGATTCCAAACTGAATAAGTCCACTTATGGTCAAAATGAATTGAAGCTGCCCTTTCAGGAAATGAATCGTTTAGATTTCCATCTTAAAATTTCCACCTCACACAAAAACAAGTTTTAGTTTTGTATTTCAGTTTTAGTTCTTTTATTTTGTTTAAATTTCGTCAATTTAGTTTGTTAAACATCAGACTATGCCATGGAATTCAATCGGGGATTTAGTCACCTAAAAAGGTCACGTCTGAGGTGACCACACATGTTTTCAAATGTCAACTGAGTCACGTCTGAGGTGACAAATTGTTTTAAAAGGATCACGACTGAGGTGATCAAATGTTTTCAAAGTTAAAAAGGATCACGTCTGAGGTGATCAAATGTTTTCAAGTTAAAAGGATCATGTCTGAGATGATCGAATGCTAAAAAGGTTTAATCAATAAGTTAAAGGGTGTAATATGTCAAATGGTCATAAAGTCAAAATCATGAGTTTGACTCATACGCACGAATGGACCATACTCATGCCCTAGACAGCCGAATGGAGCATGAGTATGAATCATTCACCCGAATGGATTACAAGATTGAGCCAGTCGCCCGAATGGAGATGTGCGAATGAGTCAGTCGCCCGACTGAAACCCAGTCGGCCAACTGAATGTGGTCGGTGGAACCAATCGCACGACTGAGGTCCAATCGCCCGAATGAACAGAGCGAATGGGTCCAGTCGCCCGATTGAAATCAGATTCAGTATAAATAGGGCCACAGTCGATCGCATAAACTCATCACCCCCCAATCGCCCTAAAATCGCATTATGTACCGTTACTCTGCCGAAATTTCCTCTGACCGATTTTGACACCAATTTCGATATTCTGACAATCTTTAGTTGTTAAACAGGTACAATGCGGTGCTATCTAACTGAAGTTCGTTTGATTTGAGCCCTAATTTACGACTTTCGACCCTTGCAAGAACCCAAACTGTTATTAGACAAATAACCTAACTAAACTAAGTAAAATGTTGAAATTAAAGTTATTAGGTTATTAGTATAGTGATTGCGAGTCTAATGGACCAAAACAAAACGTCTAATTTTAAGATTTGGTCCAAATTGGAATTTCAGATGAATGAATAGTGGGTCATGCGACTGGACACCCGGATGAACTACAATCGCACGACTGAGCTGGCCGAATGACTCAGTCAGCCAAATGGATAATACGAATGAGCTCAGTCGACCAACTGAACCAATCGCAGGCTCAGTCACCCGATTGAACTCAATCGCATGCTGAGTCACCCGATTGTATCCAGTCGCATGTTAGGCCAACCGACTGAACTCAATCGCATGGTTCAATCGAATGATTGAACCAGACTGATTTCAACAAGGTTAAAGTTGAACTGATTTTGGTTGTGTGGTGATCTAATGTCTATGTGTTTTGTATTACAGATTTATGGCTGACCGGTGGTCCATCAACCCCAAGCACAACATCTGTGCTCATTTAGATGCCACATCTTGGAACGGTGCCGAGTTTGCCGGGACCATTGCTTTCCTTAAGAGATCCCGGATCCACAAAGCTATATCCACACCGTGCACTCCCTATAGGTCTATACAACAGGCCTTCTGGGAGGGGGCATCGGTTGATCGTTCACATGAGCCTTACAACATCCGTAGCACTATTTTTGGTCAGGTTATTGAGGTCACTGCTAATGATATACGACGAGTACTCGCTCTTGGTGACGATGCTGATCACCCGACCAGGCTACATCCTCTGACAGTGAGAGGGTGTTTCCTCAGGATGAAGTACGCTGGGGATATAAATGCAGGTGTGCTGAACAAGAGCAACCTGTGTCCCCAGTACAAGTACGTAGCACATGTGATACTCAAGTGCTTAGCTTCAAGGAGAGGTGGCTTTGATGATCTTTCAGACCAGATTCAGAATGCCTATGTGGCACTGGTGCTGAACCACCCCTTCAGCTTCTCAAGCATGATTTTCTCCTATCTTATAGAGAACCTTGAGGCCTAGGGCAAGGAGGGCTTCTACATGTATCCAAGGTTCTTGCAGATGATTATTGATGAGAAGCTGCCAACCCTGCCCAAGGAGAGCCACGACGCTGTGTCGACACGACCTTGGGCCGCATAAAGGTCTATAGGGGGAAGCAAGTCAAGCCCCCTGTGAAGAGACTCTTCAAGCATCTGGCCAAGGCTGATTACATGGCGCCAGGTAGGCGAAAGTGACGCCATGATGAGACTGATTCAGATGTGGAGTAGATTGCCCTCCCTTCAGATGACTCCGATGACGAGGATGATGACACTAGTGGAGATTCTGAGCCCGCTCCTACTAGGGGTCCCACTACCCATGTTACATCACCACCACCCACTCGTGGAGATACCACCACTGCCAGCTTTCACCAGGATTTTTGTCCTCCAGATGAAGAGGCAGAGAGTGATGAAGAGCCTCTCACGAGGACTGTGGGCAGCAGGGTGGTTGCCACAGAGAGAGGTTTGAGGGCGGTTGGTGGACGCCCAGGGGAGTCCGAGGATGCTGCTGCTGATTCAGATCCCACATATGCCCCGGACCCGCCCAGCAGCCAAGGGGGAGCCTCTGTGCTTAGAGGCTCAAGGAAGAAGAGGATGGCACACCCCTATGGCAAGAAGGAGAAGAGACTAAAGTTTACCCTGACCTCATCCACTACCTCAGCCACACCTTCCAACACTACCACCACCACTGCTACCACACCACCTGCCACCACCTCTACCACCTCACACACCACTACCACACCCACTCCATCACGTACCCACACCCAATCCACCACCACTACAACTCATTCACCACTACCTACATCTATATCACCCCCAATCTTCACCACTGCCACCACCACCTCCTCTAGCCACCAAGCAGGACCGTTATCTTACCCCTCATTTCCATCTGGATCATCTATACCTCCCAGTGGGGTAGAGGAACAGCTCTCAGCACTGAACCGTATGGTGCTGAAGCTGTTAGCAGCCGATGACGAGAGACAGCTCAGATTCATCAGTTGGTAGAGCTTACTGCTGCACAATCTCAGCAGATATCTCAGCAGGCGCAGCTGATTGAGCAGCAGGCACAGCAGATGGCTGCTCAGAGCCTAGAGATGTCCCAACTCCAGGAGCAAAATGTCCACTCAGCAAAAAGGATAGAGGAGTTAGAGGTGACTAACAAGACCATCATGTTGAAGCTCAAAGGATCAAAAGATGAGCCACTAAAGATCAGAGAAGGAGATGGAGATGATGGTGATGATGATGACAGTGATGATGATGATGATGATGATGATGGTGATGATCAAGGTGATGATATAGATGTAGGTGATGATGTTGATGCAGGTGATGATGATGATGATGAAGGAGAAGGAGATACATCTGCTACGGGTGCAACATCAGCAAGTGAAAGGAGGACCAAGAAAGCTCAAGACAAATGTGCCTTTACATCAGCCCCGTCAGCAGAGGAACACATGACACAAGACAAGAATCCAAATTTTCAAAGAGATGAATACGACGTTGCTCCCCTCCAGCAGATCAAGGCTCAACTAACAATGATTCTTGATCTGCAAGGGATAGTCAGGAGATCCGTGAGTTACACTCCTGAAGAGGGAGAAATAATTCATGATCTCACTGATGAGCAATTGGCCGAAATGTTCCAACTCAATCCTGATGAGATCGTGAAGGATGCTCTTACCTTAACCGTGGAAAGTGATGATGAACTGAATGATATAGACGAGATAGAAATTGAGGATGTCACTGCCCAACATTATCCAGAGTATACTGACAATGAAGGAAATGTCGTTCCCAATCTGGGAGACACCCTTGTCAGTGATACCTTTGAAACTCTGGATAAAATGGAGCAGGAGTCAGAGAAGGACAAAGAGAAAGCCCAAGCCTCAGACGCCGATGTCAACATCAGAAAGGCTGAATGGGCAGCATGTTTTGCAGAACTTAGAGCCCAGCCTAGTGCTCCAAAGTCAACTGTCTACACCAAACTCTACAAAGTGAAGAAGCATCACAAGGTGTCAGGCAAAATCATAGCGTGGGCCTATTTTGAAGATCTTAAAGTCTATGCTGTTAAAAGAGAGAAAGGGATCGAGTACTTTAGATTCCCACACGATCTTAAGACTCTTCCAGGTTTTGAGCTTAACCAGTTAGTAAAGTTGAAGTTGCTATACGCTGACCCTCGTAAGATGTCAGGCTGGTTTGAAGCTGCTTCAAAGAGAGAGTACCACACCAGGTGTGTCAATTTCAAACCTTAACAACCAACGAGGTATATCAAAAGATCTAAAGTTGATGCCATTACTGGAAAGCCAAAAGTAGTGCTGAAGTGGAGTCCTCCGCGCACGATGTCTAGAATCCCTCTACGGGAAATGCCACAGGACTTCACTCCACACTTCAAGTGGTGGTACTACGATTGGAGAACAGGTGAGGCGGTCATAGTACTGAACAGAAATGGAAATATGGAAACTATCAGGATATTTGACCCCATGTGGCTCACTAACTTGTCGGCTGATGATATTTACACATTATACAAGTGGTCACTGTTCTATGACGCGCAAGATATTGTACAAGCCCTCCAATTCCAAAACGTGATCAGACTCTGCTTTGCATTTGAAATACATGCAGGAGTTACAAGAGAGAAGAAGTACAAGAAATATGAGGAGCTTATGAAGAATGTAAGATAATAGATGAATCTAGGTCCAAGGGTGAGTTTGTAGATACATGTATATCTAGTTTCTGAGCTTAATGTAATATGTCTTTATTCTCTTACACATATGTAATTGAATGGGTACTTAATGAAATACAATGTGTGGTTGTGCTTATAATGTTTATAATTTCATTGATTAGTAGTTTAACGCTTATTGAACTGACTATATAGGTTTGTGGTTGTTTGAATGAATATTAATAATGTATTGATTAATAAATATATTCAAACTTAGTAATATGAAGTTCTCATGCGAATGGCCCATGCTAATGGACCATACGCATGAACAACTTCATGCGAATGACTCAGTCGCACGACTGAACCAGGAGACTGGATCAGTCGCACGAGTGTAACATGAGATTGACTCAGTCGCACGACTGCACACTCAGTCCTGCGAATGGATCAACCGCATGGCTCAATCGCACGACTGAACCATTGCTTCAGTCGCCCGAATGAGAAACCCTAACCTATAAATACCACTTAATTCGTGGAAAAACGTAAGAATTCAGAACACTTCGACTACATACGTACCCTAGCCGTCCAGAAACCTCTAAGAACCTGTTCCAAGTTCATAGATCGCACTAGATCAATTCCATATCGTTCTTAACGTTTAGATTCAATCCATAATTGTTTCTACGTGCGTTCTCACTGATTGGATCGCCAATCAAATAGGATTCCGCACTATTTGATTGGGTATACACATTAATCAGTTAGTATTTCGTACAATACACGATCCTAACATGACCCAATTTGACCATATATATATATATATATATATATATATATATATATATATATATATATATATATATATATATATATGTGTGTGTGTGTGTGTGTGTGTAAACATGTCTATATTTGACTCATTGACTTTACATTTTACAGGAACTGAAGTTTTGAAGTTGATGTCTATAGGAGGTCAAGAAGTTTAAAACCGAATGACGCTTTGGTTAGATGCTTTTGTTGTTCTTGTTTTTTGTTAGACGCTTAGTTGGATTTTGTTACACTTATTTTTTTTGTTACATTGCTTCCTGGTTAAGTGCTTTTTGAAATATAACTTTGGTTTATTATATGTGTATATGTATATTTCAATTGTTTTTTTGGGTTTTTACGTCATAGATGTATATATTAATCTTATTGGTTTGTATATGACTTTGTGAGATGTTATGAATGGTAATTAGTTGGTAAGTATATAAATGGTACAAGATTAAAATTAGCCGAAAAAAACAGTTGCAAAACACGGAAAAAAAATAAAAATACAAATGCCTTAAAAGGACCAAAATTGGTTGACAAAAAAGCTACTGATTCTTAAATAAGACCAAAAATAGCTATGGATTGTTAAAAAAAACTATTGCGTAGTTACCATAAACAGCATAGTTCGTGTTAATATAAGACCAAAAACAAATATGGATTGTAACAAAAAACAACTATTACCAAAAACAAAAAAATAACTATTACCAAAACAGCTATCAAGTTATTACCAAAAATAGCTATCACATTTTACACCGGTTATATACGAAAAACAACACGAAAATGCGTAAAAGTAACCGCCTTATTATGCCTAAAATCGTCATATTTGATTATCTTTTTTTACTAGTGTAATATGATATTATTTAATTCAATACATTAAATATTATATTATTTGTATTTGAAAATAACATTACATTTTATCAAAATGTGTTGATACATGTATGTCCCTAGATCATGATTTGTAATGTAATGAAATTGTCTGTCTGTTTTTGATGTAATTGTAATTGATTAATGAAATGATATGAATTGGTTGTTACTTGTGATGTTTAATATTTCATTAATGAGTTGTGATTGAATTGATTGGGTTTATGAATGTTTGAATGAGTGCACATTAAGTTATATTAAATAGAACATTCAAACTTAACTTAATGAAGTTCTCATGCGGATGGCCCATGCGAATGGACCATACGCATGAATAACTTCATACGATTGAATCAATCGCACGACTGAACCAGGAGACTGGATCAGTCGTATGATTGACACATAAGATTGACTCAATCGCACGACTGAACACTCAGTCGTGCGGATGAATCAACCGCATGGTTCAATCGCACGACTGAACCATACTTATGGCCCAGTCGCACGATTGACCAATACTAACCTATAAATAGACCCAATTCGTGGGAAAACGTAAGCATTCATCCCATTACGACTCCAGACGTACCCTAGCCGTCCAGAAGCCTCCCAAATCGTTCTCCAAGTTCATAGAACACATCAGATCGGTTCCTAATCGATTTCTGACGTTGAAATCAATTCTTGATTGATTCATCGTGTGTTCTCACTGATTGGATCGCCAATCAAATAGGATTCCGCACTATTTGAGTTGGTTTAACACGCAATCACTCGGTATTTTGTTCAAATACCAGGTCCTAACAAGTGGTATCAGAGCCTTGGCTCTTGATTTCGTGTTGATTCAATCAAGATTGCATAAAAGTTTGTGTTTTTGCACGAAAAACGCAATCTTTTGCATCAAAAGTGATCTTGGACGTTCCCTGCTCATTGAAGTTCAGTTTCTACGGACTTAGACGATTTGGACTTGCAAAATTTCGAATTTTTACGGCTGAAACCCGTCAAACCTAGAAATTTTCGCAAAACAGCAGCTTCAGTCGCACGAGTGACTCATTCGCACGACTAGACTCATTCGCAGTGCTCATTCGCACGACTGGACCTAGTCGCACCTTCATTCGGACGACTGAACCCTTTCGTTCGCATAGCTCACACGAACCAGACTCATTCGCACGACTGAACCAATCGCCCTGTTCAGTCGCACGGTTGAACCAATCGCAGAGTTCATTCGCACGAGAGGACCATTCGCATTCTTCAGTCGCACCAGTTAAAGTTGATTTGATTAGACTCTAAGTTTAGTAACCATGGAAGATCAGATGTCAGCCTTTACTGCGGGGAAGGACTCAAGAATACAGAACCTGTTGCTGCTTGAGAGTGAGGTGGGTATTCACAATAAACCACCAAAGCTCTTGACGTTAGATGAGTTTCCTCACTGGAAGCAACGTTTTGAGATCTACCTCAATGGAGTAGATCCCAATCTGTGGGAAGCTATCGAAGTAGGGTATAGTACACCGGTGGGAGCAGATGGAGTGAAACTAACGTTGAGTGGGATGACTGATGCTCAGAAAGTAAAGTATAATGCTGAGAAAAGAGTTTATGCTATGATAACTCAGTCGATCCCCAAAGATATATTCCACCAGTACTCAGAGAACAAGCAGTCCAAGAAACTGTGGGATGAGTTAAGAAAAGGTATGATGGGAATGCATCGTTAAAGGCAATCAAAGCAAAGGAGTTAAAGAAGGAATTCGATAACTTCTCATCAATTGGTAACGAGGGGTTAGATGAAGTCATAGACAGATTCTACCATTTGATGAGCGAGTTGCATACACATGGAGTGGAAACTACTATGGAAGAAAAAGTAAGCAACTTCGCAGATGGATTGCCTGACAAGTGGGCCTCATTCGTGTCTAATCTTAGACAGAATGGAATACTTATAAAGCTGGATATAAATGACTTTATTCTTAGACTGCGTGAAGAAGCTCTAAGGATGAAGTATAGAGCACAGAAGTCATCATATACACAAAACCCAGCTTTATACAATGCCACGCCTCAAGCTAAGACTTCTGGAGCACCTCTCCAGACAGCATTTGTGTCCAGCTCGTCAGGTCCTTCACATGCTTCTCCTTCTGGATCAGACACGTCAGGGTCGTCATGTACCCATTATATTGGATCAGAAGCAAGTGCTACAAAATTGAAGACCGAGAATCTCGGGAATGTGACCATAAAAGTAGCAAGAGAGCATATGGATCTTCTCGCCGCAGTAGTTCATTCATATGATGGACTTGTGGCTGGGAAGATTGGAAACTGTCATTTGGCTGATGAAGACTACGAGCAGGTAGATGAAATGGAGCTGGAAAGGATGGATATAATGTGGGCCTTAGCTAGCGCTGTCCGAAGAGCGAAGAAGTTTGTTAAGAAGATTGGACAGAACTTGATAGCTACTAAGGATACCACATTTGGTTTTGACAAGAGCAAGGTGACTTGCTTCAACTGTGGAGAGAAAGGGCACTTCAAGAGGGAATGTGTCAAACCAAAGAAGACGGGTAATGGGAACCCGTTCTCATCCTTTACTCACCAAGACAAGCAAGCCTCTAGTTCTACTTCATCAAACAAGGACCCAAAAGCCTTGACTGCTCATGATGATGAAGGACAGGACTGGAGTTTTAGATTTGTCAACCCAGAATCCAACATTGCCAGTGTTGAAGATCTTGATGATGATTCTGCGAGTGAAGGTGATATAGCAGTTGATATAGCAATGTCACACAGTGAAGAAACAACTGCAGCTGAAGTCAGTTACACACCAAAGGAGGAAACTTCCAAGTCAGATTCAGAAAAGTCAGAATCACCAGAACCAGAGACGTCTGATGCTGCGTTGATGGCTAACTCTTCTGAAACAACACAGGTAAGTACAACTGACCAATTGTTTAATAATCATGCTTGTTCTAACTGTGATTTGTTTAGGAATAGCATTGATGAAAAATTTGCTAGGTTATTAGATCACAATGATAACTTAGTAAAGGACTTACAACTATGCACTGAGGCCAATAGAGTTCTAAAACAAAATGAGCATAGTTATAAAGAAAAGATAGACCTATTGACTAAGCAACTTAGGGAAACCGAAGTAGTTGCCTTTAATCAATCAAATGACATTAGGTACTATCTAAACTCCCTAGAGGACACTAAGAAACAAAAGGCAGTTCTAGAAGTAGAAGTTAATTCCTTAAAACAGAAACTGCATAGTTGGACTAGTTCTTCACACATAGTTCAACACTTAGTGAGAGAAAGAAATAATGGGGAGGGATTAGGATACAAAGTGGTTCCACCACCACCTGAGACCTTGATGAACACCAAGTCTAAACCAGTAAACAACAACCCAATCAAGGATCATGTGGTGACCACTCCTCTTGTTACTGATCCAGACACATCATGTTCATCTACTGAATCTGGACAGAAACAAAAGGAGGCCACTTCAAAGGCAAAGGGTAAATTGCCTTGTGTTAATCTGGAAAATGAATTTGAAAAGGTTAACTTAAAGTCAGGGTCAAACAGAGTCAAATCAGAACCCAAAAAGACTTCAAATGTTAATTTTTCACATGCTACAAGTCAAAAACCAGTTAACCAAAAGGTTGAACAAGTTAAACAGGTTAAATCAGTTAAATTTGTTAAACCAGAGAAAACATCAAACATGCAAGAGTCAAAACCTAAAGTGATTGATGTTACTAAAGTGTCACGCATTTCTCCACAAAGAAAGTCAAACTATAAGGTTGATAGCAGATTGTGCTACAACTGTGGAGAATGTGGACATATTGCTTCCTATTGTCCTTTCTATCAGACACCTAGGAAGAAGATTGATCTTCAGGACTCTAGACCTAGGTCTTCTAAGAGGAGTTCTCTAACTCCACCTAGAAGATCTAGTGAACCTAAAGTCAAACCTGTAAGCCAGACGACTGTTTATCATAAACAGGCATTGCACAAATCTGGCTTATGGAAAGAGAAGACTACCTGTGTGACTGATACTGATGACAAGAAGGAATCTGAGTTACCCTCACCTTCTAAAGGTCAATGGGTAGAGTTTATGATGTGTGATGCCTCTGGGAAACCCAAGACAGTAAAGGCTTGGGTTCCTAACCTAAACTAATACATTTACTTGATATGTGCAGGGTGTTCGGTATAGCGCTGAGACTAACACGTGGATTATAGACAGCGGAGCATCCAGGCACATGACAGGAAATAGAGCCCTTTTATCAAATGTCAAACAAATAAAAGGAGGGCATGTTTCCTTTGCAGGAAACAAGGGAGGATACATCACAGCACAGGGAGAAGTGGGAAATCAGAAAGTTAAGTTTGATAAGGTGAACTACGTTCAACAACTTCAAAATAACTTGCTTTCTGTTTCCCAAATCTGCGATAAAGGATTTAAAGTCATCTTCGACAACAACAAGTGTTACGTGCTGAAGAAAGACTATATGATTCCAGAGGATCAAGTTCTGATGACTGCTTCAAGATATAAGGACCTATATGTCTTGGATCTGTCAACAGCTGCTCCAACGGATCAAGAAGTGCAGTGCTTTCTATCTAAAGCTACTGAGAAGGACTCAATCTCCTGGCATAGGAGAATGGGACACATTAGTCAAAGGAAGATGAATCACTTGATTCAGAAGGACTTAGTGAGAGGAGTAAATGTCAAGAACTTCCAACTTCCTGACTTTTGTGTAGCTTGCAAGAAAGGCAAACAGACAAAGAAGTCTCATAAGGAAAAGAAAGTTCATTCAATAGAACTTCCTCTTGAACTTCTTCACATGGATCTGTTTGGTCCAGTCAGTACAAGGAGCATTGCAGGCGATCTGTACTGTTTTGTGGTCACTGATGACTACTCAAGGTTCACTTGGGTAATGTTTCTGAAATCCAAATCAGAAACATTTGAGTCATTCAAGGAATTAGTCACCACTCTGGAATCTCTCTACAAGCTAAAGGTTAGACAAGTACGCTCAGACAACGGGACCGAATTCAAGAATCAATGGATGGAGGCATACTGCAAGGAAAAGGGGATTGTTCATCAATTCACTTCAGCATACACGCCTCAGATGAATGGTGTTGCTGAGAGGAAAAATAGAAGCTTGATAGAGACTGCACGGACTATGCTAGCGGACTCGAAACTGCCTATCCAATTCTGGAATGAGGCAGTAGCAAATGCATGTTATACACTGAATCGAGTCCTAATAGTCAAGCGCCACGGAAAGACATGTTATGAGCTACTCCAAAGACGCAAACCGAATTTGGAGTATCTTGAACCTTTTGGCGCGCCGTGTACACTTCTGAAGAAGACGCAAGAAGGAAAATTCAGCGAGAAGGCAGATGAAGGAATCTTTCTAGGATACAACATACCGAATAAGCGAGTTTACAATAACTCAACGGGTCTTGTAGAAGTGTGGTGTAATGTCGACGTTCAGAGATATACCACACCACCTACAGGAAAAGGACCCGCCTACTTCTTCGATTATGATGGATTCTTCAAATCCTTCAACATACCTCTCTCTCCCTCGGATGATGAGCTAGCAACTAGGATGATGTATGATATTCTGAATACACCATCTAGCACACAGGGAGAATCATCTACTCAGTCAGGGGGAGTAGTCAACGACAGTGACTCCTCCTCTGAAGATGAAGCTGAAGAAGATGACCAGAACAGTCAGGAGGAACAGGTTCCAGTACCAGCAAGTCCACAAGCATCTACGAGTGATGCACCTTCGACTTCAGAACCTCAAACTCCAACTACCTCAGATGCAGAACCAAATGTTCATAATCTTGGCTCTGAGGTAGCTGTTCCTACTACTCCAGGATCACGACTAAATGTTTATCATCCCCTTGACAATGTCATTGGAGATGTCAGATCAGGAGTACAAACCCGAAATCAGTTGTACTCAGCTGATTACGCCTCGGTTATGGAGAAAGGTTACATTCATGATGGTGCCTATCGATGTTTTGTCTCGCAGGTTGAGCCAAAATATGTCAGTGAAGCACTCAATGATGAGGCGTGGGTGAGTGCCATGCAAGAAGAACTTCTGCAGTTTAAGAAGTTAGGTGTATGGACACTAGTTGATAAACCTAAAGGTGCTAAAGTCATTGGCACTAAATGGGTACTAAAATGCAAGAAGGATGACCAAGGGGTCATTATCAGGAACAAAGCTCGACTGGTGGTTCAAGGTTTTCGCCAAGTCGAGGGAATTGACTACAATGAGGTGTTTGCACCCGTGGCAAGGATGGAAGCGATTCGTATCTTCCTTGCCTATGCATCGTACATGAAGATCAAAGTCTACCAATTAGATGTAAAGAGTGCATTCCTTCATGGGGAAATCAGAGAAACAGTCTACGTGAGTCAACCAGAGGGTTTTGAAGATCCCTATCATCGGGATAGAGTCTACAAGCTTGACAAAGCTTTATATGGGCTTCATCAAGCTCCTCGAGCTTGGTATGAGAAACTCTCAACTCATCTTGTGAAACACGGCTTTCGCAGGGGAGTAATTGACTGTACACTGTTTATTAAGGAAAAGGATGGCGACCTACTGCTTGTACAGATATACGTTGATGACATAATCTTCGGGTCAAAGAACGAAGAGTTATGTAAAGAGTTTGAAGCAGTAATGAAGAAAGAATTTGAGATGAGTGCCATGGGGGAGATGAAGTTCTTTCTCGGGTTACAGGTGGATCAAACACCATAACTGAGGATCTTTCTACATCAGACCAAGATGTAGGAGACATTCTCAGTTCGCTTTGACATGGAGGGAGAATGCTTCTGCTGCTGGGACTCCACTTGCTACTAATCATGATATAGCACCGGATGATAATGGAGATCTAGTAGATGCCACTATGTACCGGGGAATGATCGATCCTCATGTATCTCACTGCCTCAAGACCTGATAATGTATGCTACATGTCTATGCTCAAGATATCAGGCTAAACCAAAGGTCAACCATCTGATTGGGGTCAAGAGGATCTTTCGTTATCTGAAGGGTACACCCACACTTGGAATGTGGTACCCTCATGATGATGACTTTGAGCTTACCGCGTATAGTGACTCGGATTACGGAGGCTGCAAGATGAACTACAAGTCTACATCAGCAGGGTGTCAATTCTTTGGGAGAAGATTAGTTACCTGGCAGTGTAAGAAGCAGACATCGGTTGCCCTTGTCAACCTGTGAAGCCGAATATGTTGCTGCTGCAAGTTGCTGTTCTCAAATCATCTGGATTCAACAGCAAATGCGGGATTACGGTTTTAAAATTCTCATCTACTCCTATTTTGTTGATAACTCTGCTGCAATTGCAGTAACTAAAAATCCGGTCCAACATCCTAAGACCAAACACATCGGTATTAAATACCATTTCATAAGGGATTGTTTTGAAAGAAAAGAACTTAATTGATGTGGTTAAAATTAATACTGATTTTCAACGCGCTGACCTCTATACTAAAGCTTTTGATAAACCACGTTTTCAATATTTATTAGAGGTCAACGGTGTTAAAAAGAAAAGTGAGGTAATTCCTGATGATGAAAATGTGTAGTCCGATGTCGTGTACTTAAATTTTATTTTATTTTATTTATTTTGATTTGTCTATTTGATTTTATTTTATTTAAACTCATGTTCTCTTGCTGTTTATAAAATCCTAAAATAATTAAACCAGAAATGATTTAGTATTTTAGGGGGAGAATATGTCAGCAAGTTAACATTAAAAAAAAAAAAAAAAAAAAAAAAAAAAATGAGGGAGAAGGTAGAGCAGCTGAAATAAGGTAGCTGTATCTGTGATACCGATTCAATACCTTTGGAAAATGATAGTACACAGGAACAAATCAAGAGGGACTTTAAAATTAAGTGTTAGTAATGTGCAAAAGTTCAAAGTAATAAATCTGTGTAGTCTAAGCAATACCAAAAGGAAAGATGATAGAAAACTGGCAACTCCTAAGGTGACACAAAGAAAGTAGACTTAGAGGGCTAGACCATATATGATATGTTGGTAGATTCAACACAATAGACAACTAGACCTGATTGGTGATTTCAAATAAAACTAAAGTGTTCAACTGACTGTGGGCGTCCATCTTATCACTGGTTAACACAATCAAACATATTCCAATAAGGGGTAATGAGCAATTAAACGCCACAAATGTGTGCGGATGACCATAACTAGAGCAAAGCAAAGAAAAAAATGAAAGACAAATGCAATAAAGCTAATGACTTATGTGTTGGTGCATTTTGTGCAAAATAAAATAAGCTGCTCTAACAAGGAGATAGGTTATGTGCCTCTCTGCTGTGCGATGGCACTGACCTGAGGATAAGCATAACCTAGATATTCTAGAATTCATTGTTGTTTGCCGCCTCTCTGCTGTGCGATGGCACTGACCTGAGGACAGGCTTCTCTTTGAAAGCTCTAAGAATAGTTTCTTCTTGTAATAATACCCGTAGACCGCTCAAAAGCTCCTGAGGGATGTTGATTACCATATAAGTGTGGGATCCACAAGTGTTAGTTGAAATAATTAAACCTAAATAAGTCACCAGTCTGTGTCAAAAGTCTGTGTATGGATTTAAGTGGACAAACATACTGACAATCATTGTGGCTACATTCTCAAAGGTTCAAATCAATGTGAAAACCTAAGAGTTTCAGTATGATTTCCTTATGTTGCTAATGACTCTGGATGAACATCGAGAACTTGGCATCAAAAGGTTTTATAACGAATCCCAAATGATTTGAATTGCCTGTATGATTCCAAAAATTGAATTGGTCCAGATGTGATCAACCTAAGCTGAAGCTATCTACTCCCGATCCAAATCCCGTAGATATCAATCTCTGGATTTATCTCTCACAAAAAGCCAAAAATATGTCTGATTATGTAATTAGTTTAACTTCTTAAATTAGTTCGTTTGTTTTAAGTTTTAACTTGAGTCAGTGTCGGACAACATCAGGAAAATCAGAAGAATAAACTCACTAAACGGGTCATGTCTGAGATGACCATATGTTCTTTGAAAGTTATATCAGTCACGTCTGCGGTGACAAAGTATTTTAAAAGGGTCACGTCTGAGGTGACCAAAGTGGTTAAAAGGATCACGTCTGAGGTGATCAATGTGTTTTCTACATTAAAGGATCATGTCTGAGATGATCAATAGTTCATAACGTTAATTAAATAATCTAAAAGAGTTAAAGGTAAATTGGGAAAATAGCAGAAAAATTAACTAAGTATGACCCATTCGCACGAATGGACCATACGTATGGTCTAACCATACGAATGAAGTCCATTCGCACGAATGGAACATACGATTAGTCCAATCGGATGCTTAAATGCGAACGAGTGAGTCAGTCGCACGACTGAACTTCAGTCGGACGACTGGAGAAGGGCGACTGACCCAATCGCACGACTGAGTCCCACTCGCACGACTGAAAGGTGCGAATGAACTCAGTCGCACGATTGGATCTAGGGTGGATATAAATAGAGGGGAGTCGGTCGCAGAGACTCTCATTCGCAAAATCGCCCCTAAATCGCATATAGTACCGTTACTCTGCCCAAATTTTCTCTATTTGATTTTTCCTGCTGATTCTGTGATTCTAACGTTCGCTCATCATAGTACAGGTAATTTGAAGTGCTATTCCATCGAAATCAGCAAGAATGAAACCCTAATTTGGTTAAAACGACTGTGAAAGGCGAACCGCGACTATCAAACCCTAATAACCTATTAAAACTAAGTAATATGTTAAATTGGTTAAAATAGGTTATTAGGGAAGAGTAGGCGACACTAAAGAAAGGTCAATTGAATGATAAGACGTATTCTGCGTAGATTTGATCTTTGGGCGACTGAACAAATGAGACAGACGACTGGTCGTCCTGATGAACTTCAGTCGCACGACTGAAGGGTGCGAATCACTTAATCGCACGACTGAACCATGCGAATGAGACTCAGTCGCACGACTGGTGTGTAACCGCACAAGAGTTCATGCGCATGAGTCCAGTCGCACACTCAGTCGTGCGTATGAGGTCAATCGCACGTCTGAACCTCAATCGCATGATTCAGTCGCACGACTGTCTTCAGTCGTACATCCCCAATCGCATGACAGATAATGTTTATTCAAAGTTTAAGTGTTGCTTTATATCTTAGCCAATGAAACTAACGTTTATGTTATTATGTGTTACAGATGGCGAGGTAGATGGAATATGAGCACTAAGCACAACATTTGTGCTCACCTGGACTTGACTTCCAGGAATGCCGCCGACTTCACAGGCATTATCACTTTTCTACAGCGATCCAGGATCGCTCACGCTATATCTACTCCCTGCACACCGTACAGATCAGTGCAGCAGGCCTTTTGGGATGGCGCATCGGTAGACAGATCCACCGAGCCTCACTGCATCAGGAGCTCGATCTTCGGTGAGGCTATCACCGTTTCTGAGGAGGATCTGAGGATAGTACTTCAGTTTGGGGACGATGCTGAGTGTCCCACACGTTTACACCCCCTCACTGTCCGTGGATGCTTCATGAGAGCCAAGTACTCTGGGGACATCAACGCCGGGGTACTCAACAAGAGTAACCTCTGTCCCCAGTTTAAGTACTTGGCGCACGTGCTGCTGAAGTGTATAGCATCACGGAAGGGTGGATTTGATGAGCTCTCGGACCAGATCCAGAACGCTTACGCAGCGTTGGTGCTGAACCATCCGTTCAGCTTCTCGAGGATGATATTCAGTTATCTGGTGGAGAACCTCGAGGGGAAGGGGAAGGAAGGCTTCTGTATGTACCCTAGATTCTTACAGATGATCATTGATCAGAAGCTTCCTTCCCTGCCGAAGGAGAAGGAGGACGCTGTTATCCTCGAGGTCATGGACGACACGACTCTCGGCAGGATGAAGGTCTACAGGGGGAAGCAGGTGAAGCCCCCTGTCAGGAGGTTATTTGGGCATCTGGCCCGGGCTGATTACGTGGCGCCAGCGAAGAGGAAGTGGCGCCACGAGGACAGTGACTCAGATGTGGAGCATCTTGCTATCCCAGAGACAGACTCTGATGATGATGATAGTGGCGATGCCGGGGATGACATGCCTGCCCCATCTAGAGGCACAGATACAGAGATTATTCCCCCGGGGTCAGCCACTGCCGGAGAGGTCGCAGAGATGGCCGGCTTCCATCAGGAGTTTGTTGCTGGTGACATGGAGGAGGAAGAGTCAGACGAGGAGCCCCTCACCAGGACTGTGGGAAGCAAAGTCGTTCCCACAGACCACGGGCTAAAGGTGGTTGGTGAGCATCCAAGGGACTCCTCGGAGAGAGATACTGACCCCAACTACGTTCCGGGGTCAGGTAGCAGAGTTGCAGGGGGAGCATCCACTTCCTCCGGGACCAGGAGGAAGCGGATGGCTCAACCACATGGGTTGAAGAAGAAGAAGCGTCGGTTGACCTTCGTGACTACCACTTCTACCACCACAGCACCACCACCACCACTACTGAGATTCCACCCATCACCACAGCCACCACAGCCACTACTCCTACTACCACATCCACCACCTTACCCACCACCACTATATCTATCCCATCCATCACCAGACCATTCACCCCCACTTCACCACCATCAGCTCACCGACCCATATTCACCACAGCCACTGCCACCACCACCACACATCAGGCTGGACCGTCAGCCCATCCCTCACAGGTACATGGATTCACTCTACCTCACATTGGGGTAGAGGAGCAGCTCTCAGCGCTTAACCGGATGGTTATGCGTCTGCTTG
This sequence comes from Flaveria ramosissima, assembly GCA_025215565.1. Taxonomy (NCBI): domain Eukaryota; kingdom Viridiplantae; phylum Streptophyta; class Magnoliopsida; order Asterales; family Asteraceae; genus Flaveria; species Flaveria ramosissima. The sequence goes on from CM046029.1 coordinate 5,609,839, forward strand.
CTGCTGACGAGGAGAAGGCGGCCCAGATCCGCAGACTGACCGACTTGGCTGCTGCCCAATCTCAGCAATTGGCAGAGCAAGCTCGGGTCATAGACCAGCAGAGAGTTGAGGTGTCCCAACTCCAAGATACTCAGGCTCAGTCCGCCAAACGTATTGAGGAGTTAGAGTCGACCAACAAGACTATCATGCTGAGGCTGAAGGGGCCGAAGGATGAGCCCCTGAAGCTAAAGGAGGGTGACGGAGACGACGGAGATGATGATGATGAAGATGAGGATGATGATGAGGGAGATGATGATGATGAGGAGACAGAAGAAGAGAGGACAGAAGGACATGACGATGATGACGAGGCAGAAGGAGGGGATGCGGCTGCATCGGCCTCTGCCTCAGGTCAGGAGCGGAGATCCAAACGACGACAAGACCAGTCATCCACTACTTCTGCTCCTCCGACCGACACACCACAGATTCAGGATCAAAGTACTGATTAGATGTTTTATTTGTTTATTTACTTTGTACTTGAATCATGTAATGAAAAACAAATGTATTAAATGTTTATATATATTAAGTTAAGTTAATGTATGTCTGTTTGATTAATTACTAATGATTTATGTGTTGAATGTTTATATCAAACAGATCCAAACTTTCAGAGGGATGAGTTTGACTTTACTCCCCTTCAAATGGTCAAGACTCAGTTAACTATGATTCTTGACCTACAAGGGATAGTAAGACGGTCTGTGAGTTATACCCCTGAAGAAGGGGAGATAATTCATGACCTGTCTGATGAGCAAATAGCTGAAATGTTCAAACTCAATCCCGATGAAATCGTGAAGGATGCTCCAACAGTGGACTCAACCAGTGATGAGGAACTGAACGACATTGATGAGGTTGAGATTGAAGACATCACTGCAGAAGAGTATCCTCAGTACGCTGACGCCGAGGGAAATGTGGTCCCCAATTTGGGTGAATCCCTAGTCAGTGATACTTTTGAGGTACTCAACAAGATGGAGCAAGAAGCAGAAAAGACTGCAGAAACAGCCCAAGCCTCCAATGCAGATGTAGATATTCGTAAGGCTGAATGGGCTGCCTGTTTTGAGGAAGTGAGAGCCCAGCGGGCTGCACCAAAGAGAGATGCCTACACCAAGCTCTACAAAGTCAAGAAACTCCATAAGGTGTCGGGCAGGATTATCTCTTGGGCATATTTTGAAGACCTTAACGCGTATGCTGTTAAGAGGGAGCAGGGTATAGAGTACTTCAGGTTCCCACATGATCTGAAGACTCTACCTGGTTTTGAGCTCAACCAGCTGGCTAAACTAAAGCTGCTGTATGCTGACTCGAGGAAGATGTCAGGCTGGTTTGAGGCTGCCCTGAGGAAAGAGTACCACACCAGGTGGGTCAACTTTAAACCTCAACAACCTACGAGGTATATCAGACGTTCTGAAGTTGATCCCATAACTGGTAAGCCAAAGATTGTGCTGAAGTGGAGTCCCCCGCGAACCATGTCAAGAATCTCTCTAAGGGAAATGCCACAGGACTTCACTCCCCACTTCAAATGGTGGTACTACGATTGGAGAACAGCTGAAGCGGTCATAGTCCTAAACAGAGAGGGCCAAATGGATACTATCAGGGTATTCGACCCAATGTGGCTAACCAACTTATCTGCTAATGATGTCTACACATTATATAAGTGGCCACTGTTCTATGACACGCAAGATATTGTACAAGCCCTCCAATTCCAAAACGTCATAAGACTCTGCTTTGCTTTTGAGATACACGCAGGAGTCACTAAAGAGGAGAAGTACAAGAGATATAAGGAGGTTATGCAGAAGACAAGAGAATAGATAGATCTAGGTCCAAGGGGGAGTTTGTTGATACATGTATGTCCCTAGATCATGATTTGTAATGTAATGAAATTGTCTGTCTGTTTTTGATGTAATTGTAATTGATTAATGAAATGATATGAATTGGTTGTTACTTGTGATGTTTAATATTTCATTAATGAGTTGTGATTGAATTGATTGGGTTTATGAATGTTTGAATGAGTGCACATTAAGTTATATTAAATAGAACATTCAAACTTAACTTAATGAAGTTCTCATGCGGATGGCCCATGCGAATGGACCATACGCATGAATAACTTCATACGATTGAATCAATCGCACGACTGAACCAGGAGACTGGATCAGTCGTATGATTGACACATAAGATTGACTCAATCGCACGACTGAACACTCAGTCGTGCGGATGAATCAACCGCATGGTTCAATCGCACGACTGAACCATACTTATGGCCCAGTCGCACGATTGACCAATACTAACCTATAAATAGACCCAATTCGTGGGAAAACGTAAGCATTCATCCCATTACGACTCCAGACGTACCCTAGCCGTCCAGAAGCCTCCCAAATCGTTCTCCAAGTTCATAGAACACATCAGATCGGTTCCTAATCGATTTCTGACGTTGAAATCAATTCTTGATTGATTCATCGTGTGTTCTCACTGATTGGATCGCCAATCAAATAGGATTCCGCACTATTTGAGTTGGTTTAACACGCAATCACTCGGTATTTTGTTCAAATACCAGGTCCTAACAAAATGTTATTTATATAATTAAGTATACAGCTTATATTTATAATAACTAATAGTTATATTTTCTAGCGGTATTTTGAGTAGTGGATAACTTTAGTACCTATGACTAAATTTGTTAGTAATGACATATTATTAATATGTCTGAAAGTATAATTATAAAAAATATAATAATATTAATAGTAATGATTATTTTTATTAAAAGGTTAACAACAAAAATAATATTATGTTAAAATTTCATATTGTGTTTTTGTCATGTTATTGTATTTGTAACAATTTAATAATAATATATCATTAATCATGATACAATGTTCTACATTATATGATAGTTTTTATTCAAAAACTTGTAACGTATTTGTTTTACCTGGTATCCACGACTTATTAAACATCATATGTTCAATAATAGTATCATGACGATATAATAACGGATCACTAAAGTACGTGTAGATATAAATGAGAATCTGAGCGCTTATATCATTGAACTTACTAAAATCATGATAATCCCAAAAACTATCATTACGACGTTCACATATAAGTTTATTCGGCGAATCACGGGTGTCCACTATACTACTATATCAAGCAAAACCTTAGGATACAAATGTAATTTTACAAACAAATTAAGACACCTAATACAACTTTTTAAGCATTAGGTACTAGTGTTCAATGCAATCATTCTTATTTTATCCCTTATTAATAAACATATTGTAAGATTATTTAATTCACTACATTAAATATTATATAATTTTTTTATATTTTAAATTAACATATAAATTTATAAATAAGTATTATCTTATTTGAATACTTAACTAAATACTTTTATACTAAATAATAATAATAATCATAATAATAATAAAATTTATGAATAAGTATTATTCTATTTGAATACTTAACTATATAATTACTAAATACTTTCATAATAATGATGATAATAATAATAATCTATATCATCTAAAATTAATTACTATCTGTAAAACATCTCTTTAAAATAACATATAAAGGATTGAAAGCTTTAATCTTTGATATTATAAAAATCTTTCTATTATACTCTCATTTTGCTTCAAAAAATGTACCGCATGGTTTTCTATTAATATATCTATACTTAATATCTAATATAATAACAAATCTTTTTTATTGTTGTATCAAAATAATTAAACCCATACTATGTCGAATTTAAATTTTCTTGAAAATATTCGTTAAATTTTAATCATTTTCAACACTTATGTTTACTTAAAAATTGAGTCATTCAACTATTCTTGTTAATTTTAATTAGTTTTGAAATATAACAAAACAATTTCTTTTCTTTCTTTGAAGCCGACAAAAGAAAGAAAAGAAATAAAGTCCAAAGTCGAGGGACAAAAATTGCCAAAACGGGAGAAGGTTGGAAGAGTGGGGGATTAAGAGGGGAGGGCAGCCCACTCTCCTCCCCCACACTTAGAGAGAAGAGAGGGAGAAAAGAGGGTTCAAGCTTCGGTTTTCTTGGGTTCGAGCGCAAAAGTTGAGGTGTAGCGGGTTGGATTGAAGCTCTACTCAACGGGGTTGTTTGTGTGAGTTCTAGGACCCCTCTTTTACATGTTTTTAACTGATTTGGGGCTGGAACACATAGTAAAACCCGTTTATGAAGTGTTTGTGTTGAACCCGTGTGTATGTGTTTGTGTGTGATTCGAGTGGGGTTTGATTTTGGGCTTGTGTGTGCTTGAATGGTGTTGTGGTAGGTGTTTCTAAGGTTTAGGATGGTTGATTTGAGCTTAGAACAGGTTTGGGAGGGCTTGGAGGCCGAAAATGGCAGATTGTGTTCGGGGAGAAACTGCATTTTGCATCACCTAGTGCTATGCGACCGAATGGCATGCGACTAGAGGTCATACGACCGAAAGGAATGCGACTAAAGTCCATGCACATGTGAGTCGTGCGTCTGAGGTCCATACGCATGTGAGTCATACGACTGAGGTCCATTCGCATGGGAGTCATGCGACTGAGGTCCATACGCCTAAGTGCTCATTTGTATAGTGTTTATTCGCCCATAGTATCCATATGCATATGGTCCATTCGCATATGGTCCATTCGCCTGATGTCCAGTCGCCTGGGAGGCCATGCGACTGAAGGGTGTCCATACGCCCAAATAGGGCTTATACACCCGAAAGAACATAGTTTATTTTTTGACTTTCAGGGGAAAGTGCAGATGTAGGCCTTAACTTGGGAGTTTTCCAGGGTTTCATGTAAGTTGACTTTTGAGGTCATAGACGTCATGATGGGCATGTTGATGATGTATGATTGATGTTTAGGCATGATGGTATGTATGATGTATGTTATGTATGTATGATGGTGCCGTGCATGGTGATGTTTGTATGTTTATGTTGATGTTCTTTAACATGTGTGGTTATTTTCCTGTGGCTTTACATTGAATGTAAATGAATGAAATGAAAGTATTATGTAACGTAAAGTCGAAGATAATGAAAAGAGGAACATGATGAATGAATGCATGCATTAATGAATGAAGGAAAGTAAAGTAAGTCTTGCAAGCCTTGTATGTGGGAACACGCCCAATGTAGGGTGTTAGTCCAACAGTGTGTGAGTTAGCTGCCCTAGAAGGATGCACACCGGGGTCTTTCTTTGTGATTGACCATTTGTATATAACCTTTGTCGCTTACTCTAGATACTGTGGCCAGGCTGTTGTGCGCCATGACGGGAGGTCTATGATAGACCTCGGCCCAATATCCGTTTTATGCATGACGGTGGGTATAGGACATGACAATGGTACACCTGAATTTACCCTTAGGTACTGTGGCCGGCTGCTCTACGCCATGACGGGGGGTCTATGATAGGCCTCAGCCCAGACCCGCTTTATGCATGACGTTGGGGTAAAGTTCATGGTTTTGGATGGAATGTAAAGAAGTAAAGATGAATGTATGAATGAAAGTAAGAAAGTATGAATGAATGATGAAGATAATAATAATATTATCTATGTGTACGTATGATGTGTGACCACATGCAAAAGTAAAGAACGGTTTTAAACGAAAGATAAAGTATGTTTTACTTAAAACTAGAACTCACTAGCAACGCTGACTTTTATGTGTTACCAGTTGGCAGGTAAAGGTTGCTGAGGATGGCACGGGGCGGCTACTTGGCTCTTTTTGGATGGCATCCATATTTATAATGCTTTTGTGATGTAATGCAACAAGTATTTTGTGATTTGATAATAATGTATTATTTTGTAAAAGCTTTTATAATGAAATGAAATGTCATTTTTGAATGTTTCGGCTTTGATGTTTATTTAAGTTAAATATAAATATATGTTTTATGTGCGATGATTGGCCAGCTGTAAGTCTCCGGGAACGGGGCCTTACAAGTTGGTATCAGAGCCAAAGTTTAAGTGAAACGGGTAAAATTTTCAAAATAAACCTTAACTTAAACTTAAAATAGGACGAAAAGGGTAGGGATGCCTATCTGAGTAGCTGCGTGCCATCAGGTATTTTCTTAATGATTAATCGGTATTACGTGAGCATGTTATGTGGTTTATGTGCTGTATGTAGATTTAGATACTGATATATTCAGGATAGGTAATGCTCGGGGTATGAAGAGTAAAGTAAGTGGCTAATCACAACTGGCCATTATAATTAGGAACTTACAATACTTGACATAAACTGAGTTGTTCCCTTGAATGACCGTGTTGGTGTTTGAATCTTTCAGTGTGTTAGAGGATGGCCGGTAGTAGATCATCTAAAGCTTCGCGCGGTGAAGGTCGTGGGGGACATGGTGCTGGGCCACGAGCCACGAGAGGAAGACCTAGAGTCGAAAGGGTGGTTCCTGATGAACCTGAGACCCCTCATCCGGAGGCTGGGGATGAGAGTGCAAATTTGAGGGCCTCAGTGAAAGAGGCAGTTGTAGAGGAGGTTCATCAGGTCATGCAGACAATTCTACCGTCTGTGGTGACCGAAGTGATAAAGGCTGTACGAGAAGGAGAAATGAAATAAAGGAACAAGTCCGCGGGAGGATAGGAGGGACCGGAGACCAAAACGGTTCTCTCCGATGATGAAGAAGAGGAAGAAGAGCCTGCACAAGAGGCGGCACGAGGCTATAATTACGGGGCATTTCAAAGATGCAAGCCCCCTACTTTCGATGGAAATGGCACTACTGTCGCTGCTCACCGATGGGTGAGGAAAATGGAAGCTGTTCTGAATATCCGCGAGTGCCAAGAAGACCAGAAGATGAAGTTTGTTGCCCACTCGTTTGTGGACTCGGCTCTATGTTGGTAGGACAATATTGTCCAAGCCGAGGGCTGTAGGGCAATTGGGAGAATGAGGTGGTCTGAGTTGAAAAAGTTGGTGATCGAGGAGTTCCGTCCTCACCGGGAGATGGATAAGGTGGAAAGGGAGTTCCTGCAGCTGGAGGCGGGAACAATGACACATCAACAATACACCACCAAGTTCAATGAGATGGCACGGCTGGTGCCGAATCAGGTGACGCCTCTATCGCGAAAGATCAAGAGGTATATTCAGGGTTTGCCAGCGGATATCCATAGGCATATAATCGTTGCCCGACCGAGCACGTTTAGGTCGACGGTTGACTTAGCGGGGATGTTGTATGATGAAGGACTGTGGTGGTGGATGAAGGCAACAAGAAAGGTGGTGGTGACCGTAATTGGAACGGGAAGAGGTTTGGTCGGGGTGGTGCCCCAACGAGTAACAAGAGTGCACAGGTGTATGACCGCCGGGTGGTCACATCTGGTGCAGCGTCGAAGAAGTGTGGCAAATGTGGGAAGGAGCATGCCGGAGAATGTAGGTTGGGATCGAATTTGTGCTTTATGTGTGGGAGGATGGGACACATAGCAAAGGACTGTCGTACGAGCAGATGTTTTAATTGTGGCGCGGAGGGCCACATGAGTAGAGACTGTAAGAAGCCGAGGGCTGAGGGTTCTGGGGGTGAAAGACCGAGGACGAGCGCCAGAGCGTTCACGATAACGCAAGAGGAGGCTAGGACGGACCCTGATGTTGTGTCAGGTACGTTTCTAAAAAACCAAACTTTAGCCTCTGTGTTGTTTGATTCTGGTGCCGGTAAAAGTTTTATTTCTACTACTTTCTATGCTAAACTGCCTGTTAGTAGTAGGAGTTTTGATACGCCCTTTGATGTAGAAACTACTATAGGTAAGTCTACCAGGATTTCTGAGATGATAGAGGGTTGTGATGTGGAATTAGAAGGTCACAAATTTCCGGTTAGACCATTCGTGATGACCTTAGGTGGTTTCGATTTGGTTCTTGGGATGGATTGGTTATCGGACTTCGAGGCGAACATTGTGTGTCGCAAGAAGATGATTTGTTTGACAGCGTCTGACGGGAGTTCGGTGACGGTTTATGGCGATCGGGTCACTACGATTCCGAAAGTGATTTCAATGGCGATGGCGGGAAAGTGTATGAGGCGTGGATGTAGTGCCTACTTGGCCTATGTAAAGGATGTGGATACGCCAACACCACAACTATCCAATGTACCAGTTGTGAGTGACTTTCCGGATGTATTTCCCGAAGACTTACCAGGATTGCCACCTGACCATGAGATCGAATTTCAGATTGATTTGATACCAGGTGCCCAACCTGTAGCTAAGGCACCGTATCGGTTGGCTCCGACAGAGATGAAAGAGTTGATGGAGCAACTACAAGAGCTGCTTGATAAGGGGTTCATTAGACCGAGTATTTCTCCTTGGGGTGCTCCGGTCTTATTCGTGAAGAAGAAGGATGGTAGTATGAGGATGTGTATAGACTACTGCGAGCTGAACAAGTTGACACTAAAGAATCGGTACCCGTTACCGTGGATTGATGATTTGTTTGATAAGATCAAAGGTTCCAGTTGGTTCTCGAGGATAGACCTTCGATCTGGTTATCATCAGTTGAAGGTGAAGGAGCGGGATATTCCTAAAACAGCTTTTCGCACGCGCTATGGACACTACGAGTTTCTCGTTATGTCTTTTGGTTTAACCAACGCGCCAGCTGCTTTTATGGATTTGATGAACCGTGTGTGTCGGCCGATGTTGGATAAATCAGTGATTGTGTTTATCGATGATATCCTGATTTATTCGAAGAGCGAGATAGAGCATGCCGGTCATATTCGAGAGGTGTTAGAGACGTTGAGAAAGGAGAAGTTGTATGCTAAATTCTCCAAGTGCGCATTCTGGTTGCCCGAGGTTCAATTCTTGGGCCACGTGGTGAATCCGGAGGGGATTATGGTGGACCCAGCGAAGGTGGAGGCGGTGATGCAATGGAAGTCTCCAAAGACGCCATCGGAGATTCGTAGTTTCTTGGGTTTGGTGGGATATTACAGAAGATTTATTCAGGACTTCTCTAAGATAGCTTCTCCGTTGACCAAGTTGACTCGCAAGGATGTGAAGTTTGTATGGGGTCAAGCTCAAGAGAAGGCGTTTGAGGTGTTAAAGACGAGGTTGACTCAGGCTCCTGTCTTGTCATTACCCGACGGAAGCGAGTACTTTGTGGTCTATTCAGATGCTTCTTACTCGGGGTTAGGTTGCGTGTTGATGCAACGAGGAAAGGTTATAGCATACACATCCCGAGAATTGAAAGTTCATGAGGTAAACTATCCTACCCGTGACTTGGAGCTAGCAGCCATGGTCTTTGCGTTAAAGATTTGGAGGCACTACCTGTATGGGATGGAGTGTACCATATTCACTGACCACAAGAGCTTGAAGTACTTCTTCAAGCAGAAGGACTTGAACATGAGGCAAAGGAGATGGTTGGAGGTCATAAAGGATTACGATTGCGAGATCCATTACCATCCGGGCAAAGCCAACGTGGTGGCGGACGCCCTTAGCCGAAAGGAGAGACCCGAGCCGATTATGCTGAAAGTTTACCAGTAGATCATGACCTCTGATGTGATGAAGCAAGTCAAGGAGTTTCAAGATGAATCATTGAAAGAAGATCATCTTAACTCTGAAAGAATGAGAGGTCTGGTCGCGGAATTGGGTGAAAACACACTTGGTGTTAAGACCCGATTCAGGCGGATGTGGATTCCTCGTTTTGGGGATCTACGCGTGAAGATCATGGATGAAGCTCATAAGACTCGATACTTTATTCATCCCGGTGCTACAAAGATGTATCAAGACATGAAGAAAGATTATTGGTGGCCGGGTATGAAACGTGATGTGGTAGAGTATGTGAGTAAATGCCTTAGTTGCTTACAAGTGAAGGCCGAGCATCAAAAGCCGTATGGGAAGATCCAACCTTTGGATATACCGGAGTGGAAGTGGGAGCACATCACCATGTATTTTATTACGAAGCTGCCGCGTACCGCGCGGGGGTATGATGTTATATGGGTGATGGTTGATCGTCTAACAAAGAGTGCTCATTTCCTATCGATCCTCGAGACATATTCATCCGAGAGGTTGCCTGATCTTTTCATTAAGGAGATTGTAGCTCGTCATGGTGCGCCGGTGTCTATTGTGTCTGATCGTGACACCCGATTTACATCTAAATTTTAGAAGAAATTCCACGATGCTATGGGGATGAGGTTACACATTAGCACGGCTTATCATCCCCAGACTGATGGTCAGTCAGAAATGACCATTCAGACGTTGGAGGATATGCTTCGGGCATGTGTTATTGATTTTGGAGGAAGTTGGAATGACCACTTGCCGTTAGCAGAGTTCTCATATAACAACAGTTATCATGCCAGTATTGGTATGCCTCCTTATGAGATGCTATATGGTAGGAGATGCAGAACACTCGTGTGTTAGGGTGATATTGGTCAGAAAGAGTTAGGGAGCGTCGAGGTAATCGAGGCTACGACTGAGAAGCTTGAAAGGATTAAAGCCTTTATGAAAGCAGCCAATGATAGACAGAAGTCGTATGTTGATAAACTATGTAGACCGATTGAGTTCCAGGTGGGTGATAGAGTTATGTTGAAAGTCTCACCTTGGAAGGGTATCATTCGGTTCAGAAAGCGGGGCAAGTTGAGCCCAAGGTACATAGGGCCTTTCCGAATCATTGCTCGAGTAGGGGAGGTGGCCTATAGACTAGAATTACTAGAGGAGTTAAGTGGAATTCACCGACATTCCATGTATCTCATCTGAGGAAATGTTTAGCAGACGAAGATATGGTTGTCCCACTGGAAGATATCGAGGTAGACGAACGGCTCAATTATGTGGAGCAACCAGTGGCAATCATCGATTGTAAAGAGAAGAGATTGAGGAATAAAGTGGTCCCACTTGTGCGCGTATAGCGAAAGCACAGAAGGGGATCTGAGTCTACGTGGGAGACTAAAAAAGAGATGATACAACATTACCCACGTTTGTTCGAGGAATAACAGGTTTCGGGGACGAAACCTATATAAGGGGGGTGGACTTGTACCACCCGAGTTATTTTCTTTGAAGCCGACAAAAGAAAGAAAAGAATAAAGTCCAAAGTCGAGGGACCAAACTTGCCAAAACGGGAGAAGGTTGGAAGAGTGGGGGATTAAGAGAGGAGGGCAGCCCAGTCTCCTCCCCCACACTTAGAAATTTCAGCCATAGAGAGAAGAGAGGGAGAAAAGAGGGTTCAAGCTTCGGCTTTCTTGGGTTCGAGCGCAAAAGTTGAGGTGTAGCGGGTTGGATTGAAGCTCTACTCGACGGGGTTGTTTGTGTGAGTTCTAGGACCCCTCTTTTACATGCTTTCAACTGATTTAGGGAAGGAACACATAGTAAAACCCGTTTTTGAAGTGTGTGTGTTGAACCCGTGTGTATGTGTTTGTGTGTGATTCGAGTGGGGTTTGATTTCGGGCTTGTGTGTGCTTGAATGGTGTTGTGGTAGATGTTTCTAAGGTTTAGGATGGTTGATTTGAGCTTAGAAAAGGTTTGGGAGGGCTTGGAGGCCAAAAATGGCAGATTATGTTCGGGGAGAAACTGCATTCTGCATCAGCTAGGGCTATGCGACCGAATGGCATGCGACTAGAGGTCACCAAAAGGAATGCGACTGAAGTCCATGCGCATGTGAGTCGTGCGATTGAGGTCAATACGCATGTGAGTCGTGCGACTGAGGTCCATTCGCATGGGAGTCATGCGACTGAGGTCCATACGCCTAAGTGCTCATTCGTATAGTGTGTATTCGCCCATAGTATCCATACGCATAAGTCCATTCGCATAGGGTCCATTCGCATATGATCCATTTGCTTGATGTCCATTCGCCTAAGTGTACAGTCGCCAAGCAGGCCTTGCGACTGAAGGGTGTCCATACGCCCAAATAGGGCTCATACGCCCGAAAGAACATAGTTTATTTTCTGACTTTCGAGGGAAAGTGCAGATGTAGGCCATGACTTGGGAGTTTTCTAGGGTTTCATGTAAGTTGACTTTTGAGATCATAGATGTTATGATGGGCATGTTGATGATGAATATTGGTGTTTATGCATGATGGTATGTATGATGTATGTTATGTATGTATGATAGTGTCGTGCATGGCGATGTTTGTATGTTTATGTTGATGTTCCTTAATATGTGTGGTTATTTTCCCGTGGCTTTACGTTGAATGTAAATAAATGAAATGAAAGTATTATGTAACGTAAAGTGGAAGATAATGAAAAGAGGAACATGATGAATGAATGCATGCATTAATGAAAGAAGGAAAGTAAAGTAAGTCTTGCAAGCCTTGTATGTGGGAACACGCTCAATGAAGGGTGTTAGTCCAACGGTGTGTGGGTTAGCTGCCCTAGAAGGATGCACACCGGGGTCTTTCTTTGTGATTGACCATTTGTATAGAACATTTGTTGCTTACTTTAGAGACTGTGGCCAGGCTGTTGTGCGCCATGACGGAAGGTCTATGATAGACCTCGGCCCAGTATCCGCTTTATGCATGACGGTGGGTATAGCATATGATAATAGTACACCTGAATTTACCCTTAGGTATTGTGGCCGGCTGCTGTGCGCCATGACAGGGGGTCTATGACGGTGGGGTAAAGTTCATGGTTTTGGATGGAATGTAAAGAAGTAAAGATGAATGTATGAATGAAAGTAAGAAAGTATGAATGAATGATGAAGATAATAATAATATTATCTATGTGTACGTATGATGTGTGACCACATGCAAAAGTAAAAAACGGTTTTAAACAAAAGATAAAGTATGTTTTACTTAAAACTAGAACTCACTCAGCAACGCTGACTTTATATGTTTCCAGTTGGCAGGTAAAGGTTGCTGAGGATGGCACGGGGCGGCTACTCGGCTCATTTTGGATGGCATCCGTATTTATAATTCTTTTGTGATGTAATGCAACAAGTATTTTGTGATTTGATAACGATGTATTATTTTGCAAAATCTTTTATAATGAAATGAAATGTCATTTTTGAATGTTTCCGCTGCAGTGTTTATTTAAGTTAAATATAAATATATGTTTTATGTGCGATGATTGGTCAGCTGTAAGTGTCCCGGGAACGGGGCCTTACATTGATACTAACCGATAATTTATAGACATGTTTAGAATGTTAAAAATGTGTATTTATGTACTAATAGGATGCTATTTTCATATTATATTAAAATATTTCATATTAACTTATTATTCACGCAGCTAAGAGCATTCACATCCTATTTTCTATCACGATTCATTTAATTACACTAAAATTTACTATTTTTTCTATCTTATTTTTAATTAAATAAAACTTTTTATACCTTTATAATTATTTTTTCTCTCTCATCTACTCACAACCACTTAAAACATATTAAAAGAATTACAGGGATTTGAGAAGTGATTCTCCAAAATACAAATTGAACAGTAACATTAATATACTCCTTCACTCACACCTACTTATAATCATACCATATAATATTGGGAATGCACTCACATGAATTTAGGGATCGGGATGTGAACCATTCTCCATCCTCATCTTTATAATTGCGTTAAAGTCATTATTTTCTCTCTCTCTCTCTTTTCTAATTAACTAATATCTTTTTATATTTTTATCATTACTTTTTTTTCTCTCCAAAAACTCATAACCACTTAAAACATATTAAAAAATTACAGGGATATGAAGAGTGATTACTTAAAATACAAATTGAAGAGTAAAAATAATATACTCTGTGATATCCAGTAATTTTCCGTTATCAAGCTCCGTTAGTTCCGTTAGGTCTTGCATACACATGTCGTGAGCACACACTAGTTGTCGTTAAATGTTTGTTACTTAATAATAATTATTTATGATAAATAGATAATAATATAACTAATAATGTTGATTATTAGTTTATAGTTATGTGATTTATGAATTTATAGATTTTAAATATTATTTGTGAATTTTACTTGGTAATGCGATTACGTGTAATATTATTTCATGAGTTTTGTTATTGGTTCGAAATGTATATGATTATTATTATTGACTAGTAATACTTGCATTTTGTAGTTAAAATTGTTAAAAATAATGCTTAAAAGATAAGTTTTTATAAAAGGTGACTAAGGAGGGTATATATTATAATTACCTATAAACTTAATATTACCAAAATTGAAACCCTATCCCCTCCCAAACCCCCATTTGCGGCTGAGCATCCCCATCCCCCCTTTCCCTTTGCGATTTTGATGAACAACAAGCACAAATCTTTGGTTTTGATTAGTCCAAGTGATTCTAATAGGTAGCAAGTGTCAATTCTTAGTCATTACGCGATTAAAGGTTAGTTTATGCTTGTTTTTCATGGTTTTTGATGTTGATGAAGCCTAATTCGAAAATAATATGTTAAAGTTGAAATTGATGTTGTTTGATGATTGTATGATGTTAGTTGTATTGTATCGATGTTAGTTTAAGTGGATTGTGCAAGAAGTTCATGGATTTAATGTGTTGTTCATACCTTGCTATAAATAGAAACTTTTGGATATGAGATGTGTCAATTATGATGATTTGATGATGTTGGTCATGTCTAGATGATTGTTATGGACTTGATTATGATGTTAGTGAATTCGTGAATGAATTGGGTGTTAGATGGATTTTGGGCGCTACTTACCCGAAAGGGAAACTTTATTTATGTAGATCTTTTGATATGGTGAATTGGGCATGTTCATGATGTTAGGATCATCTTAGAATGATTGTTGATGATGTCTAATGTGGTAGAATGTGTTAATTGAGTTGTATGGATGCTTGATTGATCATTTAGGAAATTTAGGTTCTTATTGACTATACATGATGATGGATTATGTTAGGTGATTATGGAATCATGTTTGGGATTATAATAGATCATTGTTGGGTATTTTGGTTGGCATGAATCTTGTTGAATAATGTGATGATTATTGTCATACACGCATGCGAATCTGAGGCCCCTACTTAGTAGGATTGGCAGGGTTTAGGGTATGAAGTCATGAGTGGCTTCACATGGCATTTAGTGCATGATTAGACTCCATGTATGATTTACTAGTTATGATGTAATTATAAACGTGTTGAACATGTTGACTATTTGAGATTCGCATGAGTTATATGATAAAATAAGATAGTATGATAATTTTGGTAGAACAAGAGGTTGATGATGTGACATACGTGAATAACTTGTATGATAACCATGTATGATGAGTTGATATACTTGATTAAACGAGATTTGAATTAACATGTCACCAACGGGTCAAATGGGTCAACTAGGTCAAATGAGTCTTGTTTTCCAAAACCTTGGGTCAACATATTTATTGAGCACCTAGGGTTGTTAAGCTTTATGTGTACACGTACTTATGTACTTGCATGTTCTAGGTAACCTTTGAAGGGTTGTCTTTCCATCCGTTGTTAGCTTTTGTTATCGTTCGTTTGCGCACCAAGTGAGTTCATGCGCCACTTTTTTATACACTCTCTTTTGGGGGAGATAGCATGCTTGTTTACAAATGCTTTATTATTATTATAAGTTATGTATAGTGTAACATAGTGTGACATACCTCGGAAGCCCACACCTTCGGATCATTAATATTGGTAATTAGTTGGAAATTTTGGGTAGTACTTGACGAGCCCCACCCGTGCGACTCGAGGTCAAACGAGTGCAATATTGTCCTAAACACAAACATTGTCACGACCTGGTAAGTCGTGACGGGAGGCAACAAACGAAACACAATCAGCTTCGATCGCGAAATCACTATGGTTATTACTTGTGAATATAGACTAGCTATCTATTTTAATACGCTTCTTATGTTTTACAATTATTACTGATTATGCTAAATGCAAACTCCTGAACTCACCAACCATTGTGTTGACTCTTTTAGTATGCTATTCTTAGGTCATTAACTATGGTTGCCAGTAGGAGCACATCATAAGTCTAGCATGCATTTCAAAGCTTCATATTGTGTCTTGACATTTGGGTTTTTAATTTATGTGTTCAAAATTTTGGGTTGGCACGTGTTTTGCCAATGTTATACTTTACATACTTAGAGTTTGACTTACTTACAAAAGGTTTTCGCACAATTTTAAAGTTTTAATCTCTGGTTTGTTTTTAAACGTTGCATATAATGTCGTTCTGAGTAACTAATGACTAAGATCCTAGTTTGTTCACTCACCTTGCGGTAAAACCCCGTACGTGGATTTTGAGGGTGTGACATACTCCTTCACTCATAACCACTTATAATCATACCATATAATATTGGGAATGCACTCACATGAATTTAGGGATCGGGATGTGAACAATTTTGTCATCTTCATCTTTATAATTACACTAAAAATCACTATTTTTTCTCTCTTTTCTAATGAACTAATATTTTATATATATATATATATTATTACTTTTCCCTATCCTCCACTCACAACCACTTTAAAAATATTAAATTTTTAAGGAATCTTAGAAAAATGAGGTGTGATTTTTCAAGATTGGAAAGGGAAGAGATGAATTGAAGATGTAAACCTTAAAAACTGTACATGCAACAGTTTGTAAAGGTAGAAATGCATTGTCCACCATTCATAGCATTGTCGTCTTCTGGTTCGTCTCCACTTCCTCCGTTGACGTCACCTTGTCCTCCCCACTCTCGTTCGTCACCTACCTAAGATTTGTGGACCTTTTCAAGCCTTTGACAAAGAAAGCGGGAACGTTGCAAGAAGAAGAATAGAAAAAACCCTCAAAGTCGTTTTGACAATACTTGTAAGTTGTCGAGGTTGTACGAGGTTATATTAGGATAAAAGACAAAAACAGCCACATGGGCCAATCATATCCAAGTACTATAGATGTTTAACTTGTAATTGCTATTATTAAAATAAGTATCAAAATTCAATGAATTTTCATACAAACTCATCTAAAATGCAAAATTATTTATATAAATTACATATGTGTTATACAACACATTAATACGATTAGAAGTTTGATCTTATTATAGATAATATATAAGTTATGATTTATTGTAATTAGTTTTATTTTAATTATAAAATATGAATAGGTTTCTTTTAAAGTTATAATCGTTGTATTATTGTAAATACTTGATTTATAATAAACACCATTAAATAATAATGTGTAACACCTTGCACATTTTTTATATCATAGTCCAACCTACCACAAACCTGAAAATTTTACAAGGCCCAAATACAATATCAAATATATGAACCTGAACATGACATGAAAAATTCATGGGTTGACATGAAAAAAACACTTGTTCAACCCAATCTTTTTAAATTTTAAAATTTTTATCGCATATTAATAATTTATAACTAATTAGGTTTCCCGTCTTAATAGAGCTTTTAGTATAATAAAGCAAAGTTTACGGTTGAAGTTTGAGAAGTGGATTAAAATGACATGTGTATATTCATTTAAAACTTCTAACACATGAACATGACATTTGTCTATTACATGGGTTAATCGACAAATGTTGAGTTCTTTTCTAATTAAAATTTGAAAAGAATTTTTTTAACAACGAATGAATATTATTAATCTCGAAACTAACAAGGTGCTAGGAAAAGTACAAATACATAATAACACCAAGAAGGCACTCTACAACGTTATATAATCCTTTCAATATCAAAACGACACTAAATAAATCTAACCCAAGTTTAACGTCGAATAATTTTTTTATCCTAAGTAGGTTGTAGTCTTGATATCTTCCAAGAGTCTATATCAAGAAATACATTTGGCGTTAAAGACTTTGTTGTTTTTCATCTTCCACAAGCACTAATCTGATACAAGTTTCAAAGCATATTTACAAATTCATAGGATATTAGCGTGGTCAATTGACTCATTACATTTGTTGCATATTGTAAGGATGACACCATATGTCTCTTTTATGTAATGTATCCATGGTTGGAATCCAATCCATTTCAACACCAATTAAAAGTGTTAACTTTTTTGGGAATCAAATTGTTCCAAGCAAACATATATTCACTTGTAAAATCATTATGCATGTCAATGGTTTGCTTTGTTTTATGAACAATGAAAGCTTCATTTTTGGTAGGTTCTCAAATCCACAAGTCCTCTACATTTGTAAATTGAACTTGCCAGATTTCAAAATTTCACATTTGTAAAATAAGAAAATTATTGAAATCTGGCAAGGTCTTTAATGGTGTATTGTGGCAGTCACTACTTATCAAAATATAGAAGTGGGCCGGGAAAAGATTTCCACGTTTCCTTTTACCGATGGTTTTTATCTACTTAAAGAATTGTGCCTCAACAATTGATATTTTCCGAATTAGTGTACAGGAGAAGCCTATTTGTTAGGTTTCCTACATGTCTTTAATAAATTTTTAAGCAACGAAAGTAATTTTAGACATGCAATTTTGAATATTAACAAACCCACCAAGGATCCATTTATAGCGCTTGAAACTTAAAACAAAATAACCATAAGATGTTTAAAATGTAACTACCTTTAAAGGGAAGTAGTAGCTAGTTAATGAAGATGATGAACTAATGATCCAAGTGTCTCATTCTCCAAGAGTAATTTACACCAAGCAACTTTTGGTTTTGCTTGATGCTAGTCAAAATCCCTAAGATATCAAGGATACAAAGATGAACTATCTTCAATATGTAGAGTTGCAAGTATGAGAGGCAAGAACATTCAAAACATACATGTAAAACCTTTATCAAATTAAAGATTAGATTGTGTATTCAAATTTGATTGTAATTTCCAAAACCAAAATTATGTAAAGACGCCTTTTTTTAGCTTTTTGCTCTTTTTAAAACTCCACACCCAAAATGAATTAGAACCCTTTCATTTAAAATGTTAGGATCGTGTATCGAACGAAATACTAACTGATTAACGTGTATACCGAATCAAATAGTGCGGAATCCTATTTGATTGGCGATCCAGTCAGTGACAACGCACGTCGAATCAATTATGGATTGAATCTAAATGTTAAGAACGATATGGAATCGATCTAGTGCGATCTGTGAACTTGGAACAGTTCTTAGAGGTCTCAGGATGGCTAGGGTACGTCTGGAGTCGAAGTGTATCCCGTTTTTCCACGAATTAAGTGGTATTTATAGGTTAGGTTGCTCATTCGGACGACTGAACCATTAGTATGGTCCAGTCATGCGATTGAGCCATGCGGTTGATCCATTCGCACGACTGAGTGTTCAGTCGTGCGACTAAGCCAATCTCATGTTACAATCATACGACTGATCCAGTCTCCTGGTTCAGTCGTGCGACTGAGTCATTCGCATGAAGTTGTTCATGCGTATGGTCCATTCGCATGGGCCATTCGCATGAGAACTTCATATTACTAGGTTTGAATGTATTTATTAATCATTACATTATCAAGATTCATTCAAACAACCACAAACCTATATAATCAAGTCAATATGCGTTAAACAACTCATTAATGAAATATTAAACATTATAAACACAACCAAACATTTACATTTCATTAAGTACCCAACTATTACATAAGTGTAAGACATTAAAGACATATTACATTCAGTTCAGAAACTAGGGACACATGTACCTACATAAAATGTGATTTTTTTTACTTTGACTCAAATCCTATGGTTTAGAATAATAGTAAAAAGTGATCATATCTACTTTCACTCAAAAGGTCTTTTTCATCCCCAAGGTACTTTACAAGTTTGAACATAACCAGAGTGATAAGATTGTGTGTTTGTTGCTCTTGTATCTATGACATGACATCTTGCTTATATTTTCTATGTGAAGTCTTTAATACTTTAGAAGCAAGAATTTATAAATTTTGTGACCCCCAAATAATAATACTTGCATTAAATCATTAATATATAAGTAAATATTTATATATGAGCACATTATATATATATATATATATATATATATATATATATATATATATATATATATATATATATATATATATATATATATATATATATATATATATATATATATATATATATATATTATATGAGCACATTGTGTGTGTGTTTGCATATATATTTGTCACACCATAAGATATAATAATATACAAAAATGATTCAGTAAATATTATTATTTAACTTAATAATAATATACTTCACATCAACTAGGTGCACGTGTTAAAGCCAAGTTCAAACACGTATGTGGAAAAATTGCTTAGTGTGTGACATTTTGAGATTATATATCAGTGGAAAAATTATTGCATGTTGAGTCTTGGGCATATATTTTTGACAATCTCAAACTTGCATAAGATTAAACGTACATCATCATAGACAATGTTGGACATCTAGCAACATCTCATTCCGTAAAGTAATATACAAGTTAATATCATCTTCAACATCCATTCAGTAAGCTCTTTGTTTTAACATAATGATGTATGGTTTACTATAAATAATCCATTTGTAATAGATATCTAGTTGAACCAGAGATATAAATTGACATCAATCTCATTTGGTGTCCAAATATTATGTTACTCGATCAAGTTTGAGGGATTAAGTTAAAACACAATTTTGAGATGGCCAGCATTTAAATCAGTCTGAGTCATCAAGGGGTCCAAAAATATCAACCTTATAAAGGTATAGATCCCTTATTGACTACATATGTCTCTCACTACAGTTCATATTATTCCTAACGAGAACCCTTTTTTCATACATGGTCAAAGGATAGTTTTAGGTAATGTCACAAAACAATGTTCCATGAAATCAAGCCCAATATGTATCTCAGGTCTAAGGATACAAAGATATTACCATTTGTCAAGACACATAAGATGTTGATCCATTAAGTGTCCTTGAAAGCAGCCACATCCAACGAGAACCCCTATTATTGATTACATATGCCTCTCACTACAATTCACATTTCCCAACAAGAACCCCTATTACTAACTGGTCAAATAATAGTGTTAGGTAATGTCAAAGTAGAATGTTCATTGAAATCAAGCCCTAATATGTATCTCATGTCCAAAAATACAAAGATACTATCATTTTTCAAGGCACTTAAAATGCTGATCCATGAAATGTCCTTGCAAGCAGTCACATCCAATGAGAACCCCTATTATTGACTACACATGCCTCTCATTACAATTCATATTATTCCCAATGAGAACCCCTGTTACTACCTAGTCAAGTGTTAAGTAATGTCAAAGACCAATGTTTCATGAAATCAAGCCCTAATATGTATCTTAGGTCTAAGGATGCAAAGTCACTACCATTTTTCAAGATGCTTAATATGTTGATCTATGAAATGTCCTTGAAAGTAGTCACATCCAAAATTTACATTCTATAAATGCTTATGATCTTTGGTTACATTCCTTTCTTAACCAAACAACCCAGAATCATCTTTGTTCAAAGTTATTCCCATAGCTTTAACGGACTATGAATTTAAAGAATAACCTAGTCATTCATGGATTCTAAATATGCTATTATGGAACACAATATGCATTAATGTAGGAGACACAAGTCAAATGAGATATAATGATACTGCTATATAGTCTCAAAATCCCTACGTAGTAAAATATAAATCATATCAAATCACTACACATACAAAGCCCTATAGAACTAGCACAAGCCTCATGTTTCGCTTCAGGAATGGGCTTTGTGAAAGGATATGCTAAGTTAAGATTTGTATACACTTTGCACATGATGACGTCACCTTCCTCCACTATCTCTCAAATGTAGTGGAATGGCCTCCTGAACATGCTTGGTCTTGTGATGTGCTTTTAAGTTCTTCAACTTGAGTTATAGCTTTAAAGTTATAAAAAAATCTCCATAGGTCTCTTGATTCTTAGCACCACATTAAGTTTAGTAATAAATTGTGTCATCCAAACAACTTTTTTCGTTGCTTTCGAAACAACAATGTTTTCAGACTTGGTTGTGGACGGTGCAACTACCTTTATCTTGGGGCTTCTCCAAGCAATTGCTCCACAATTAAGAGTGAACACATATCCTGATTGTGAATCACCTCGATCAGCCTAGAAGCTTGCATCAGTATAACATCTCATAGTAAGTTCATCCTTCATTCTTCCATCACTAGGAACATGTTGTTAGTCCTCTAAAGGTACTTAACGATGTTCTTCATATCAATCCAGTGACTTTGTCCTAGATTATGTTGGTAACGGCTTGTCATACTTAGAGCATGTGATACATCAGGTCTGGTGCATAATATGGCGTAGATAATGGATCCAATTATAGAGCATATGGAATCCCTTTCATTTTTCTAATCTCTTTATCTAAACTTGGACATTGAGATTTATCTATAATAGTATCATGTGCGATTCGTAAGAAACCTTTCTTTGGATCTTACATAGAGAAGCATTTTATTACCTTGGTAATGTATGCACTTTGACTCAAGCTAGTAAGCCGCTTGAATATATACCTATAGAATTCCTAGTATATATACGACTCCCTTAAATCTTTCATTGCAAAACATTTTCCTAACCATGATTTAACATCCTTTAAGGTTGGAATGTTGTTTCCAATGAGCAATATGTTATTGACATCCAAGATCAAGAATACAATGGTTCTCCCACTAGTCTTCATGTAAACACATGACTCATCTTCATTTTGATAAATTCACATTGTTTGATTTTCTTATCAAAATGAAGATTCGACCGATGTTTGTTTTAATGCATTAATGGATCTTTGAAGCTTACATACTTTATCAGGATGCTTAGGATTAACAAGACCTTTTGGCTGAGCCATCTTTGCTTAGATGTCCATTAAGGAAAGACATTTTGAGAACCATTTTTCATAACTCATAATCATAATAAGTAGTAATGTCAATCAATATTTTGGTGGATTTGGTCATGGTTGTAAGCGAGAAGGTTTCTTCATAACAATTGAACCGGAAAACAATGTTGCAGAGTATCAAAATCGATTGATTGTGAAAATAACAATGAAAATAATCATCCACTCTAGGCTTGAAGTTTGTAAAATACAAGTTGTAGATTAGTCACACTTAGCAAACAATCACATAGATATAATCATACTGGTTTGATCAATTTTAGTATAAAGATAGAACAAGTTGTAAACAAACTTATTCATAAACTACCAATTTCAATTTGCTAATAAAAACCTAACCCTTACAATATGCATGATGTAAAGAAATGAAGAATTGATGAAAATTAGAATAAATTCAAAACAAACTTAAACTGTTTAAAAAATCAATCAATGAATGATGTTATATAGCATAACATGCCAATCAAAACTCCAAAGGAAATTAAGAACAAGTAGCATTAAACACGTATCATTAACACAAACCCTACACTGAAAGAAGATCATAGGTGTTTTAGCCGCTCATGGTCGTCATGAAATCGAAATTGATTGTTGTAGGAATTGATTGCATGAAAGATTGAGTCAGTAATGTTTTTTGCTCTCAAATGCCCTCTGTATGCTTCAAAACAGTTGAGAAAATATGTTTTTTGTAATACCCTTTTTCCATCAAATAGATCACAAAATCCTGAGTATTTGTAACCTGATAATATAGGGACATAATTATGTCGGACGTAAATTATGCCCCCCCCCCCTTAAAAACTTATTTTTTGCCACTATTGTATTTCCCTGTTTATGTTCCCTTTTCAATAGAATTTTAATAGGACATAAACTACGTCCATAGGGATATAATTTACGTCCCTTCTTTTCTAAGTAATGTTCCTATCATGAGCTTTCGGCTTCTATTATAACTCCCGAATAACATCCTAATTGCATCTTATTAGCTCCATACACCTACAATTTATTAGTTTTTATAGTAAATGTATTTTAGATCAACAAACATGTAAAACACATAATAAATGCATTAACACACAGAAAACCCCGACACATTAGAATTTTGCTATTTTCCATCTTTATAGTTGCTTCAATTGAAGAGTCTAAGAGTTCAATATATCTCGAATAAGTTGCGGTCATGGTTTCCCCACTTAAAAAGCTAAAGTTTTCAAACTTTTTCAAAACATCTCTCTTGTTCTTCTTCATATATTCAGTTCCTTCATATCTTGCTTTTAGTGCTTCCTAAAGATTCTTTGTAGCAGTGAACTTCTTGAATCCGTGAATGATACTATTTAGGATGCACATCCTGATAAGCTATAATGCCTTGTAATCTATCTTTATTTTCTTCATAGCTTCCTTTGAATATTCGGAATGATATTTGGATATTATATCACCTCTATCGGTAAATTGCACCATAGGAATGAACATACCATTAAGAATAGAATACCACTAACTTCTAATCTTGATGTCTCAAGAAATTGTCTAAGAAATCGTCCATCCTACTTAGTTGGCATTATTATAGCTCTCATATTAATGACGATAACATATTCACATAAAGTAGTATGATGTGATGGTCAAGATCAACAGAATCAAGAGCCAAATCTCTGATACCACTTGTTGAATCGGTTGGACTTAAGTCGATCAACAAGTCTGTGGTATCACACTTTACTGATATGAAACCTTTGTTAAAGTGTTAATTATTAAACATGATAAATACAATGAAAATATAAATAAAATGGCAAGAACACAAGAATACTCTCAAAGTATATTTCACTTAATATATTTTGTAGTAATACAAATAGGTATATAAGTGAGCAAATGCACAACTGAGAAACCTAAAAATGTATAAGTATGAGGTATTTATACTATAAACGAGATTACTATAAATGAATCTACATCATCCATTCTAGAATATAGATCAAAAGAAAATTACATCCATTGATTTGTGTATTATGGTATACCACGAATACATGCTCTAATTGGGTAGAAAATAATAAAACAAACAAACAAAAAAGTAAAACATAAACTATTAAGAAGTATATCTCAGGTAATTGTAGAGTTAAGGTTTTTCCAATACTTATCAGCACTGACATAGGATAGTACAACAATTGATAAATTGTTTTTAACAGGAGATTGTGCATGGCCAAGACCAGATTAAAGATTAGTAGACCATATTAGCAATAGTTGAGTTAGTTCCTAGTTTTGAGTAGCTTCATGCTTTAATAACCCAACACCTTTGTTATAACATTTAACAAGTAGAAAACAAACTTCTTTTTCAAAAAGCGGTAATCATTTCAAAATAGTACCCAGTTGCCCATTAGTTGGTAAATTTTTGCAACTAGATTAGCTATGATTGGGTTACGCATGGCTCATATTTAGGTTTGGTTGAATTGCACCTTTATTTGTTACATTGCTACTTCATTTAAATATTCTACGAATTATATGATAATGCAAACAAATGAAAAAATGTGACATTCAAGGGTTGCACCATAGTAAGCACAACATTCAAGGCTAGAAAGATATTAATGGGGCCATATGAGTTTTCTTTAACAGGTTCTTATGATTATCTAACAAAATAAAAACATATATATTTGATCAGAACACTAAAAGTTCACGAAAATTAGAACTTTTTGCTCACTCCTTGTTCTTTAGAAAATAATAAAACAAAGAAAAATTCATGGAAAACATATATGCGTTCATAGAAAGAGATCATCCTTCATCCCCCAAACATAGCTACTTTTGAACGGTCACTTTTCTAACTAGAACTTTCTATGGATTCTACATACATCTCCAAAATTTTTAAAGCTTTACATTGAACTTTAAAGACAATATTGTTGCGTAATCTAGCTTTGACAAAAAGAAGATTAAAATATACCTCTTTCTATGGAACTAGAGGGAATTTTGTTTTTATCTACTAGCATGCAATATATGGATAGTGTTATACTAGCATCAAAGTGGATATACTGAGATCAAGAAGCAAAAGCTTATTGGAAGAGTTTTCTTAGAGGCTGATGCAAACCAAAAAGCTCTTAGCAAGCTCTCAGAAGTACAAGAAACTTACTTTGAAAGATTTGACAAAAGCACTAAGAAATTCTCTAAGTGTCAAATCTTTGGAAGCCAAAGACCATTTCTTCCGAAGCCAAAGATGAAGTGTTCCGAATCTTCAAGGTCTTCCGAAGCCAAGAGACTGATTTATTCCAAAGACAAAGAAGACATGCTTTCTCTAACATGCTTTTGACAAAAGCTGAACCACTTTTCGCTGCCGTCTCTACAGACTCATTGACTTATACAAGTTGGTGACATCTCCATACTTTTGTCAACTACAGATTAAGGTCTTAGAGTCTATAACTTTCTACTTTGTACTTTTATCTTTTTTGTAAAAGATAAAGATGTGAGGTAGGCATGTCATAGTCACTAGTTAAAAGGTAATATGCCTTTTGACTATACTATCTTGTTGTCTAGATTATGTTCCAGCTGGCCTTCAAAGTATGACCGGCTGTAGGATGTAGTATAAAGTTTCACAGGTACTAGTACTTAGGACTAAGCCTTGTAACAATTATAAAACACTTGAGAGCAATATACATCATTCTTGAAAACCAAATACTTGTGTTGTACTTGCATTCTTACAGTTGTTTTTTATTTCATTTGTCGGTTCCCTATTTCATCTGTGAAGTGTTGTTTGTTCTCTCCAACCTTGTGAAACTGTTGCATTACCCCATTTACCGGTATTGCACGTATAAAACGTTGTATGTATGAATGAATAATATTTATACCAAATCGCCAACCACAAATAAGTTTATTAGGATAGCATTATAAAGGTATTTCTTTATTTTAAGAAAATAAACAAAAAGACATGCTAGCCTGATGCTCCATAACACTTGAAGCCCTAAATGCAACAAAGTAGCTAGTACAAAGTAACATATAACTGGTTGGATTAAGGTACCATAACTAAAAGTTTATTTAATGCATTAATAAGAAAAAAAGTCTCCTAACCTATTCCAAGACTCTTATTGAAGTAGTATCTATAGTATGAAATCATGTTAAACCATCGTACCCTAAAGTCCTTCTTGCTTTTATACACATCCAAAACTTCATATAATTTGTCAATATATATGAAAAACATATGTGAAATAGTCATGCATATATGCATCATTTAATTCACGGGAACTACAAAAATCCTAAACAACTTGTTGAAGATCTTAAATCCTACACTAATTGAATTAACACAACCCTAAAATTCAATCCTATTGTCATGTGATTTCCTACTAACACAAACACAATGCTATGAAATTGCACATAAACATCATACTAGAATGCAACATAGCTCGAAAAAACCTAAAAGCCGAAACCATTAATCTGATCGAAGTAGTAACAACAATAATCCCCTAACACTTCTAGGCTTCTGAACATATCCATCATATCTTGTTCGATCTCCCCATTTTACCGGATTAAAAAGGTCTTAAGCTTTAGCCCTAGATTTCAAAATCCTTTATCGTATGTGAAGATTTGAGCATGTGTAAGGCCTCGTTCCCGGGACGCTCACAGCTGGTCAATCAACGCACATAAAACATATATTTATATTAACTTAATAAAACATTGCAGCGGAAACATTTAAACGACTATTTCATTTCATTATAATTGCTTTTGTAAAATAATACATCGTTGACTGAGTACAAAATAACTCGTTGCATTACATCACAAAAACATTATAGAATATGGATGCCATCCAAAATGAGCCAAGTAGCCGCCCCGTGCCATCCTCAGCAACCATTACCTGCCAACTGGAAACACATAAAAGTCAGCGTTGCTGAGTGAGTTCTAGTATTAAAATAAAATATATTTTTCTTCCTTTCAAAACCATTCTTTACTTTCTACATGAGCACACATCATACGTACACATAAATAATATCATTATTATCTTCATCATTCATTCGTTAACATTTGTTCATTCATCGTACATCATTATTATTCACTTTCGTTCATAATCTTTTTTACTTATCTTTCGTACGTTCATTACTTCCGATGACATGTACAATACCCCGAACATTGTGCACGAAGCTGGTTACTGGGCCTGAGGTCTATCAAAGACCCCGAACATTGTGCACGAAGCTGACTCCAGTACCTAAGTGTTGGATCTAGAAAGGCTGGTGCAACCAAAACCAAATCACTTATACTATTTTGGTACAACTAATAAAGGACTTCCGAGCTAAGTGTGGAACTTCCGAAGGAAAAAGGAGCTCTTCCGAACTCAAAGTCTAAACCCAACTTCCGAAGGAAAACTCCAACTTCCGAAGACAAAGTATTCACTTCCGAAGATCAAGACTTAAAGTGAAAAATCAGAAGTCAACTTCTGAAGTATGAAAGAAGTCCTCAAGCCTCGGAAGTACAGAAGCCTCTTCCGAAGTATAAGTGGCTTTGGAAGAACTTGTTCTTCCGAAGCCAACTTACCTTCGGAAGACACTACTATTATCTAGTGGACATAAGTATGGTCTCCCTGACACTCCGCTACACACCTCTGAGATACTGTATGGTGTTTTCTCAAAAGCCATGTAGTTGACCATACTTTGTTCCACTGTTTACCTTTATCAGTTAGTATAGTTGCCAACTTTAGTTGGTGACAAAAGGTAAGTCATGGACATGTCATGACTACCATATCTTAGATAATACTTTATCTAAGATACCTTAACTCTAGCATTGTAGTATATGCTTTAGTCTTAGGTTTCCAGCTGGTATCAAAGTATATCCGGTTGTAGGATCTAGTATATATAGTTTCTCATTGTAAATCATGTTTCATGCTTGTAAGAGTCTTGTAATACTTTGAGTTGAGAAGTAATATATACAAGTGCCTTGAAAATATTTCTTTGTGTTCTTTGCTACTTATTATATTATTATCAACTCTTAGAAGAGATTCTACTTCATCTGATTTGAGTGTAATACAAGTGAGTTTGAGAGAAATCCAAGTGTTAAGTACAAACCAGATCCTGCAATTGGTATCAGAGCTTTTTAGGCTCTTGATTGTGAGATCTTACCATCCTAATCAACCTGTTTTTCACTCCTCCTTACACCACACCTAAAATGGCCTTCAACAAATCTGAAGTAGAGATGGGGACGATGACTAAAGCACCCATCATCACCCCTGAAAACTTCAGGTCATGGAGCAAATGAATGGAAGGCTTCATCAGGTATCAAGACAGCAAGATGTGGCAATCTATTGTCAATGGCCCGTATAAGCCAAAGGTAGCTGGTGGAAATGATGCCATGATTGAGAAAGCTGTTGAAGATTATTCTGATGAGGACCGGAAGAAGCTGGACATTAATGCTATGACTGTTCTCATGACTGCAATTCCCAACTCCATCATGGTGGGGTTTGAATATTTCAAGTCAGCCAAAGAACTGTTTGATGCACTTGCTCAAATGTACTCAAGCTCAAATGACTCCAAGAAGGACTAACTGAAGCAGCAGTTCGAGAACTTCACCTACGTTGCTGGAGAGACCCTCAGCCAGTAATATTTTATGTACATGGATCTCGTTTCTTCCCTTCAGTCTGTGGGAATTGCTCATGAACTTAGAGACCTTACAAGAAAGTTCATGAGTGCATTACCCAATGAGTGGACATTCTACTGTGTCTCTATCAAGAGAACAGAGAACCTGAATACACTCATCATGACCGAACTCTATGGCATCCTTGATGGATACCGTTTGGAAATGGAGAATAAGAGAGGTCATCAGACAAGCAGACCCTTGAGTCTTCCTGCAAGCAACGCTTTAATGGTTGCTGAAGGCTCAGGACCCTCCCAGCCTCAACAATACCTGACTTACACCCAGCAGCCATCCTGTTCTTCTGGGCCATACATCACATTTCCTGAGACTCCAAGGTCTCAACAAGCTCAGCAAAGTTCCTTTCAGGACAGCTGTGCTTTTGTCTCAGGAAGTGGACACTCTAATGATTATCAATATTGATTTGATGATCTAGAGTGTTTCAGCCCAGATGACGTGGAATACGTGGACATAGTCCAACAAATGGATCTCTTAACCTACAGAGCAAAGAAGTTCTTCAAGAGAACTGAAAGGCAATTTCCCCAGAACCCAATCAACAGCAAATTTGGGTTTGACAAAACCAAGGCCAAATGTTACAACTGTAACCAACTTGGTCATTTTGCAAGGGAATGCAAGGTTCCCAAGTCGAATCCGGGAACCCCACAAGCCTCCACACATCCCTCTACACCAAAGCCTATTGAAAAGTCAACAGAGACAACTGCAATGGCTCAAGAAGTTGACTGGAGCTTCATGGTACAGGATGTGACTCATGCTCAAGCACTCATGGCCGGAACAGATGAAAATAAGGTATATGAACATCTCTGTACTCCTGCATGTATTGCTAAGGTTAAATTGTATCAGGACTACAATATGGAGATTAAATCCGATATTGAGCCTTAAATGTTTTAAAATCTGATTTTAAAAGGGCTGAAAATTGACTATCAAATAAAAATTAAGGAGTTAGAGAAAACTGTGTCCTTATTAAAACATGAACACACAAACTATAAGACTCAAATAAAGGATTTAATATCCAAATTGACTGAGGCTCAAGCCCAGCTTATCATAGCTGAGGCTCAAGCCAGGAAGTATGCTATCTCTGAGCAAAACTTCCAAGCCATTCTTGCATCATCCTCTCACTCAAAGCTTTGTTACCAAAACAAAGATGGGTTGGGAACCAATGAAATCGCTCCACCACACTCTTATGAGTCTATAAGACAACCAAGGTGTGGTACTGAAGAGCAAGAGGTTCCATCTAGTGACCCACCTTCTTATGAGTCAAAGAGTGATGCAACAATGGAGACCATTACAGGGAAGAACCAGGTAATTATAATGATCAACCCCTGACCACCAAAGCCAGAAGAAGCAGATTTAAAGCAGCCAGAAAAACTGCAAGAAAGTGGCTGAGTCTAAGCTGAAGATAGACCCAAAGCAAAAGGGTGTATTCATCTCAGCTGGATTCCAAGTGGTAGGAAACTCTGATTCAGGAAAGAAGTGTAGTACCAGCACTCCTATCCTACCAAAGGATCAGAAGTTAAAGGGAAAGGTTGCTGATGAAGAGAAAAAGATCAAGAAACAACAATCCTGAAATTCCTAAAAGATTAACATTGCATGCATAATGTGTGGTCGGCAAAACCACATGGCCAAAGATTGTTACTACAATCCTGCTAGCACACATTATAAAAATAGTGTTAAAAAGGAAGGAGTCAGGAAAGGTTTCTCATTTGGATCATATCAATGGTTCAAGTGATGAATAAGGGAAAGCTTGTTTCCAAAGCAAGGTTGCTTTCGGAAGAAGGTCCTTTTTCCGAAGGGAAAATGGCTTCGGAAGCTAACTCTGTCAAGACTCAAAAGAGTAAAAGAGTCCCTTTAGACCATCCCAGAAGAAGACTGCTTTGGAAGAAAACGTGGTGAAGGCTTCATCCGAAAAGAAAGAAGCTTCGAAGAATGCCAAGCTGCAAAAGCTTCAACAAACTCATCCTCCATGATCAACCAAGGGATGGAATAGAAGATCAAGGAAGATGCTGCAGCCCAAACCTCTTCTTCAAAGACATCCATTGAACTCCCATGCATAAATTTTGGTTCAATTATGTCACTTTCATTGGAAGAACCCAAGACCAACAAGGCTTGGGTTTCCAATCAAAACTAATTATCTCATCTTATGTGCAGGGATATCCATATGACAAAAATAACAATGTTTGGATTGTGGATAATGGATGCTCCAGGCACATGACAGGGAACAGATCTCTCCTTTAACAATTTCAATATTATGATGGAGGTCCTGTCCAGTTTGGAGGTGAGGCCGGAGGATATATTTCTGGCAGAGGAAGTATATCCAACGAAAAATTAAAGGTTGACAAAGTTAACTTTGTCAAACAGCTTGAACACAACCTGTTAAGTGTTTCTCAGTTCTGTGATCAAAAGCATCAAATGCTCTTCACAGAACATGAGTGCATTATCCTCAAACCTGGGATGACAATTCCTCAAGAATTGGTGCTTCTTAGATCTCCCAGGAAAGGGGATATGTACAAGCTGGATATGAACAATGCTTCCCTAATGGGAGAAGTATCATGCTTTCTTTCCAAAGCTGATGGTGATGAGTCAATACTATGGCATAAAAGAATGTGTCATGTAAATTTTAAGACAATGAATAAATTGGCTAAATATAACTTGGTACATGGTTTGCCTAAAATGGAATTTTTCTGCAAAGATAACTGTGTTGCATGCCTGAAAGGGAAGCAACACAGGGCATCTCATATATCCAAAGTTGTTAACTCCATCACCACTCCATTACACTTATTGCACATGGATCTATTTGGTCCCACAAGTATAATGAGCATTGGAAGAAAATCATACTGCCTTGTGATTGTTGATGATTTTACTAGATTTACATGGGTATTCTTTTTAAGAACCAAAGATGAACTGCTGAGACTTTAAAATCTTTTATTCTTAAAATAGAAAATCAAACTGATCACAAGGTTAAAATAATTACAAGTGATCAAGGGACTGAGTTTAAGAACCATGTTCTTTACTCATTCTGTAACTCAAAAGGGATTGCCAGACAATATAGTGCCCCTAGAACTCCTCAACAAAATGGTGTTGCTGAGAGGAGGAACAAAACACTTATTGAGGCTGCTCGGACTATGTTAGCTGATTCAAAACTGCCTCTAACATTTTGGGCAGAGGCAGTCAGCACTGCATGCTATGTGCAGAACAGTGTCCTTGTAGTTAAGACATATGGAAAAACCCCTTATGAGCTATGGAACATGAGGCCACTGTTCATTGGCTTTCTAAGGTCCTTTGGCAGCACGTGTACCATACTTAACACAAAAGACAATTTGGCAAAATTTGCTGAAAAGTCGGATGATGCTATCTTTGTTGGATATTCCTCTAACTCTAAAGCTTATAGAGTTTATAGCATTAAAAATCAACAATTTGAGGAATCTTTCAACATTGTAGTTAATGAGCACACTCCTTGTGTTAGGGGGAATGGCCCTGATCATATCTTTGATTTAGAATTATTTTCAAACTATTTTAAACCATCTTGTGAGAATGTTTCAGCTGGAACAGGTGCTCAAAGTGATTTTGATGAAGACCAACTGTTTGAGCTTCCCAGACCTATTCCAAGTTCTCCAAGAGCTGCAACAAATCAAGTTTCCACTATTGGCAGATCTGATAGTATAACTATCTCAAGGGATAGTGGAGCTTCAACCAGCGGTTCACCTATTGACTCTCAAACCTCATCAGGTGACACTGCACAACACCAAGCTGATGGAAGCAACATCTTGAAGGAACAGGCAACTGTTAATGCTGCTTCACAGCAAACAAATGATGATGTTTCTCTTTCATTCAATCACTCCTCATTGAATGAGTTTGAAACAGCGGCTGGACCAAGTGTTCAAGCTCATGAGCAAAATATGTCCAATTTAGATCTATCTTTGCAACTGGAGGTAATTCCTAGACTTAGGATTCACAACACTCATCCAGTTGAGAACATCATAGGGGAAGTCTCTGAAGGCGTGAGAACAAGAGGACAAACTCACACTGGGAATGTCTGTTTGTACTCATGCTTTTTATCCCAAATGGAACCCAAGAAGGTGGAAGATGCCTTGAAAGATAGTAGATGGGTTGAATCAATGCAAGAGGAGCTGCGTCAATTCAAAAGACAAAAGGTTTGGAACCTATGTCCGCTACCATCTGGTCAAGTACCTATAGGCACTAAATGGGTTTTCAAAAACAAGAGAGATGATAGAGGCTTGATTATCAAGAACAAATCAAGACTAGTGGTTCAAGGATACACTCAAGAGGAGGGAATAGATTATACTGATGTCTTTGCACCTATTGCAAGACTTGAGGCAGTTAGGATCTTTCTTGCTTATGCTACATCCAAGAATTTCACTGTCTACCAGCTTGATGTCAAGTGTGCCTTTCTATATGGGGATATAGATAGGGAAGTCTATGTATGCCAACCTCTGGGATTTGAAGACCCACAACATCCCAACTATGTGTGCAAATTGGATAAAGCTCTATATGGCTGCACCAAGCACCTAGGCTGTGGTATGAGACATTGTCTCAGTTTCTCCTGAAGAATGGTTACACTAGAGATACCATTTACAAGACTCTTTTCATAAGGAAGTCTCGAAAAGACATCTTGCTCGTTCAAGTCTATGTTGATGACATCATATTTGGTTCCTCAAATGACCAAATGTGTAAAGACTTTGAAAGCATCATGAAGAAGAAGTTTGAGATGAGTTCCATGGGAAAAATAGACTTTTTCCTTGGAAATCAGGTGAAGCAAATGAAGGAAGGGTTTTCATCAGTCAAGCTAAGTATGTTAATGACATCTTAGAAATATTTGATATGAAAGATTGTAAGGCAGCAAAAACACCTATACCCATAAACCACAATCTCTTCCATGACTCTGAGGGGGAGGATACTGATCAACATCAGTATAGAGCAATTTTGGTTCTCTGATGTATCTCGTAGCAAGTAGACCCGATATCATGTTTGGAACTTGTATTTGTGCATGATATCAGGCTGCTCCAAAGGTGTCTCACCTAGTTGCTGCCAAGAGAATCCTTAGATATCTTAAAGGAGCACCTAAACTAGGTCTCTGGTATCCAAGAAATCGTGATTTTAATCTCTATGGTTACTCTAACAGTGATTATGGTGGCTGAAATATCAACAAGAAATCAACAACCGGTGGATGTCAATTTCTTGGTGGAAGGATCATCTCATGGCAATGCAAGAAGCAATTCTGTGTCTCTACATCAACTGCTGAAGCTGAATACATTGCTACTGCCAGTTGTTGTGCTCAGCTGTTGTGGATTCAGAACCAGATGATAGACTACGGATTCAACTTCATGAGCACTCCTATCCACATTGACAACAACAGTGCTATATCCATTACTGAAAATCCAGTGAAGCACTCCAAGACTAAGCACATCGATATCAGGTATCATTTCATTAGAGATATTCATGAGAAAAATCTTATCAAGCTAATCAAAGTTGATTCAAATGAACAATATGCTGACTTGTTCACCAAAGCCTTTGATGAACAAAGATTCAAATATCTCATTACAGCTATTGGGATGATAAACCTTGATTAGTCTATCTCATTTGAAAACCTTTTTAATGTGTAAAGTTTTATGTCAAAACAATCTAAGCTCTGTTACAAAAGGTCTTTCTCTAAAATTTTATCTAAGTATGAATTCTTTCGAAGAGGAATTAACCCTCGGAAGATATTTTACATATCTTCCGAAGCAAATTCCTCCCAGTATAATTTTCTTCTCGGAAGAGTTGTTAAGTCTCAGAAGAAGCGATTGATTTCATATCAGATCTACTTCCGAAGCTTGTAACACTCTCCATTTGGAAAGCAACATATACTCTCGGAAGTAACCACTTTACCTTCGGAAGAACATTACCTTCGGAAATGCTTTATACTCGGAAGAAAGATTTTACTGTGTAACGGAAATCTTTTGGGCCCCACTCTGTCAAAAGTAAAGATTTTGTTAATGATGTTGGATTATTTAAATGGCCTAACCTTACCGCCCCTGTCACATCATCCACTGAAACATCCCATCATCTTATCCAAACCCCCTTTAAACCGTCATTTCACCCGTTTAAATAACTCCGGCTAATCACTTTCATCCTTTTTACCAAAATTACTGCCCTAAAAGCTTTCTTCATCTCCATTTCACCCAATTCCGAACTATCTTCCTGCAACCTTCTCAAATGGCACTAAACCCTCAGAACAACCAAGTCGCATTCCTTGATTCTTCAAGGGATGCCGACTTCTCAGATATCATCTCCTTTCTAACCCAATCTTCTTATGACACTGCCCTGACTGTTAACCCCACGGTTTATTCAAATCATAAGTCTGAATTTTGGGCAAATGGTCAGATTGAAACCCTAAATGGGGTTCGTGTCATAAGATCGAGCATCTGTGGCCAGGAGTTGGTCATTTCTGAACAACTCATCAGGGAGCATCTAGAGCTTCATGATGAGGGCGCTCCTACAGAGTTCCCCAAAGCAGATTTGGAGAACACTTATATCCAAATGAGATATGGTGGAGATGTTAGCAGGTCAACCGTTTACAAGTTCAACTTCTCTTACAACTGGAAGTTCCTGCTGCATGTAGTTCTTCACTGCTTGTCCAACAAATATGGGGGATGGGATCAAATCCCATATGAACTTAGGTGCCTAGTTCATGGTTTGGTGAGAAGCCTCCGCTTCAACTACTCAAGATTTGTGCTGACCAATCTCATGGGAAACCTTCAACGGGACACATTCTTCATGTATCCCAGGTTTCTCCAGCACATAATCAATTGTGAGCTGGACCAGAGTAAGCTTGTAAATGCAGCTGCTCTGATTGTTCCCCAAATGAGGCCGACCATCTTCAAGACTTTGAAGAGAGTGTCCACCAACTTCACCGGAAGAGACTGCACTTCTTCCAGGTATGACTGAGTCAATGGCTCCTGGTGACATCCCTGTTAACCCCACAGGTGGTGAACCCACACCAGTAACTACCCTCACATTGCCAAATCTACCTTCTCCCCCCATCACCATTACTTATCAAAGACGCCCCAAACGAACCCTTGTTCAATCTTCTCTGATTGAACAAGCTCATCCTGTTCTATCCAAAAAGGCTAGAGTGGAACAATGGGCTCCCACTCAGCCTGAGTTCCAACCATCCTTCACAATTGACCTTAATATGGGTCTTGAGTCTCCTCAGTCTCAGACCCATGAGCCTGAAACCCAAGCTGAAAACCCTCAGGGAGAGTCTTTAGACTCCCCTGAGAAGCCAAAAAGGGACAGCCCCACCATAGGCTCAATGCCTTTAGACATTGATCAAAGTCCCAGGTCACTAGGCTTTACTTCCATATCCTTTACTGACCTACTAATAGGAGCTGATGAAGAGATTATGTCTCTTCAGGGCAATGAAGTTGATCCACAACACCCTTTCAAGGATCAACAGAGCCCAGAGAGATCGCTTATCTCTATCCCCCATCAGCAAGCCTTTACTGAGGTGAGTCCCACTGATGTGGAGGGGACTCATATAGATTCAGGTGCCCCTACTGAAGGAGCCTCAATGGACCCTCAGGACAGTGGTAACATTACTGAGACTGAATCTACGGCAACCATGCCCTTTGATGACTCTAAAAGAGACATCATTGAGCAAGGGAAACCAGGGCGCCAAAAAACCACATCTGGTGGTGAGGATGAACATACTAGGTATGTTACCTCATCTCCACGTGATTCTTCAAAAGAATATGAGGGAAGACTGCTCAAAAGAACTTTCTAAAGAATTGAGGTTAGGACTTTAGAGGATAGGTCTGCCACTCAGCAACTTGAGATTGAAAATCTCAAGGCCAAACTAGCTGAAAAACAGATTGAGAGGTCTGTTAGGCACGTACCAATCCAGGTCTCATTAACCTCTTCCTCTAGCTCATCAAGCTCTCAAGATGATGCTACCAAAAAGGGGGAGAGTGTTCAGGGACAAAGCCAAAGACAAGAGGAACCACAAAGTCAAGCTCTCACTTCCCTAAGCTCAAAATACCCTATGCAACAAGCTTCAGTTTTTCCTGAGCCTCCTCCAGTTATAATTCAAATGGATCAAAGGATGCTCCAAGATCTCAACAGGTTCTTCAACAAGTTCCTGTTGGAATCTCTTATTGAACAGCCAAGTCCTGATCTGTCTGTGATTTACTTCGGAGCTCAAGAGCTTCAAAGGTTAAAAGCACCTTCTACCACTATTGAGGAAGTTGGTCAACCTAAGGTCCAAGTGGAACCTGAGATTAACTTCGAAGGGGAAACAAGGACTGATGGCCCATCAACTGAGACAGTTGGTATAGATAGTGCATTCTCACAGACTTCTGAAGCACAAGTCAAAGCCTCGGAAGAACAACTTCAATCTTCCGAAGCTGAGATTGCTGCTACGGAAGGACTGTTCTCCTTATCCGATGATCTAATAGTCACAAATGCAATCCTAGAACTTGAATCTGAGGTTAATAGGAGGATTTTCTCACCCAACCCCTAGCTCAAACATCAGCATTAACTCCAGCTTCCATTTTCACTACTCAACCTGAACCTTCCATTCAAGAACCCCCAAAGTCTAGCACTTCCGAAGATACCAAAGGAAAGAGGAAGATGACTAAGGAAGAGCTTCAGGAGGAAGAAAGGTTAGAAAAACTCAAAAGAAAAGGTAGACTTCCAACTGGAAAACTGCTAGCTGCCAGTAGCAAAGTAGCTGCAGCCAACCAGGAGACAGTCAACAATAGAAGAAGAGTAAAATCATTGATAGACTTGTCAGTCTAGGAGTTGTGAGCGAAGATGTACTCCTTCTACCACTAGAGGACTTAGTTGAGCTGGAAAAGACAACTTTACTACAAAAATAGCAAAGAGAAGAAGCAGCAAGGTTGGCCTTAAAGGAAGAAAGGAAGAGGAAAGAAAGAGAAGCTGATCAGCAGCTCCGGAGGGAAATGATAACTTTCCTAACCTTCAGAGGTTTCTCTCTAGAAGAACTATCTCCACACAACAATGATACGATCTTATGGCTCTTCAACAAAGAGCAAGATCAAATGAAGAAAGAGAGAAAGAAAGCTGCCAAGGAAAAGCTGATGCTGAAGAAGGAAGAAGAAGCAGGACTAGCTGCTGCCAAGAAGATAGATGAGAAGGCCTGGATGAAAAACTATCTCCAGGCTCATGGCTTCTCTGGCAGGCAGGTGGGTCCTATGTTTGAATAGACCCTCCAGCGACATGTCAGTGATATAAAGGCTGACATTCGCTTGGGGAAGAGGAAGAAGATGTACAGAAGGGGACAGGGGATGATCTTCAAATCAACTACTCAACCCCAACCTCAAACCCAACCACAACCTGAACCAATTCCTTTCCCATTCCCAATCAAAACTGAACCAACCACTAAACCATACACCCCTGAACCTACACCACACCCTTACCAACCTCTTCACCTCAACCACCTAAACTACCTATCCTCCAACCCAAAACACTAGCCAGAACCCAAACACCTCAACCTACCCAACAACCTTTCAAACCATCCTCTCAGCCTTCTAAACATCTCCCCTTAGAGGAGTTCAAGGCAATCAAGACAAACCTCATAAATTGCACAACCCTGAGCGACATCTCCTGTGAGGAGGATTCAGTCAAATTAACTTATGTTGATGGATCCTCATGTTCCCTCACTAGAGATCAATTTCTTGATCTGCCCAGAGGAACATTGGACCAAGCTACAAATCTCCTTGGCCTCAATTCAGATACTTTGAATGAGGAAGAAAAGAAGCTAAGGAGAAGGCTGGTGACTCTGCTGGATACCAAGAAAGGTGACCGGGTGCCAAGACAACCTCTTGCACCTAGGAAGAAGAACATCCAGTGGAGGTTCGAAGACTCTTCTCACAACTTTGTTGTTGAAAGAGAGAATGGAGAGTTCAACAGGCTAAGTGCCTCATCTCTGCTACACTTAAGCAGATTTGATATTGCTGAGTTAGCAGAGAAGCCATTCTCCAACCCCTCTAACTCTGATGTAGCTGCTCATATTAGAAATTTTCATATGGCTGAGCTAACTTCTAGGACCAAGGTTGAAGAAGAGTTGAAACTGAGAGAGGAGGAGAAAAGGAAGGGATCAACAACCAAAGGCAAAGCCTTTCTACAAATGGTTGAAGGTCCTAAACTTGAATCAATAGTTAGATGGGAGTATGACTATAACTCTCGTCAACTAACTCTTTTCAGGGGGGGGCACAACAAAGGGTACATGTCATTCAGAGTGATAGACTGGATCTCCTATCCACTAATGACTTGTACAAGCTTCTCAGCATCACTTTAGGGAAGAACAAGGAAACAGACAAATATCTTATGTCCCTGGTGTTGAAAGTTTGAGAAGAAGAAACAAGTGAGGTTTTGGTAGCATAAGCCTAGGGGGAGTTTGTTGGATCTAGAAAGGCTGGTGCAACCAAAACCAAATCACTTAGACTATTTTGGTACAACTAATAAAGGACTTCCGAAGCTAAGTGTGGAACTTCCAAAGGAAAAAGGAGCTCTTCCGAAGACAAAGTGTAAAACCACCTTCCGAAGGAAAACTCCAACTTCCGAAGACAAAGTATTCACTTCCAAGATCAAGACTTAAAGTGAAAAATCAGAAGTCAACTTTCAAAGTATGAAAGAAGTCCTCAAGCCTCGGAAGTACAAAAGCCTCTTCCGAAGTATAAGTGGCTTTGGAAGAACTTGTTCTTCCGAAGCCAACTTACCTTCGGAAGACACTACTATTATCCAGTGGACATAAGTATGGTCTCCCTGACACTCCGCTGCAGACCACTGAGATACTGCATGGCGTTTTCTCAAAAGCCATGTAGTTGACCATACTTTTTTCCACTGTTTACCTTTATCAGTTAGTACAGTTGCCAACTTTAGTTGGTGACAAAAGGTAAGTCATGGACATGTCATGACTACCATATTTTAGATAATACTTTATTTAAGATACCTTAACTCTAGCATTGTAGTATATGCTTTAGTCTTAGGTTTCTAGCTGGTATCAAAGTATATCCAGTTGTAGGATCTAGTATATATAGTTTCTCATTGTAACTCATGTTTCATGCTTGTAAGAGTCTTGTAATACTTTGAGTTGAGAAGTAATATATACAAGTGCCTTGAAAATTATTTCTTTGTGTTCTTTGCTACTTATTATATTATTATCAACTCTTAGAATAGATTCTACTTCATCTGATTTGAGTGTAATATAAGTGAGTTTGAGAGAAATCCAAGTGTTTAAGTGACAAACCCGATCCTGCAAAACCATTCTTTACTTTCGTACATGAGCACACATCATATGTACACATAAATAATATCATTATTATCTTCATCATTCATTCGTTAACATTCATTCATTCATCGTACATCATTATCATTCACTTTCGTTCATAATCTTTTTTACTTATCTTTCGTACGTTCGTTACTTCCGATGACATGTACAATACCCCGAACATTGTGCATGAAGCTGGTTACTGGGCCTGAGGTCTATCAAAGACCCCGAACATTGTGCATGAAGCTGACTCTAGTACCTAAGGCAAGTGCACGAATGAGTGAGTTCTAGTTATAAAATAAAATATATTTTTCTTCCTTTCAAAACCATTCTTTGCTTTCGTACATGAGCACACATCACACGTACACATAAATAATATCATTATTATCTTCATCATTCATTCGTTAACATTCGTTCATTCATCGTACATCATTATCATTCACTTTCGTTCATAATCTTTTTTACTTATCTTTCGTACGTCGTTACTTCCGATGACATGTACAATACCCCGAACATTATGCATGAAGTTGGTTAGTGGGCCTGAGGTCTATCAAAGACCCCAAACATTGTGCACGAAGCTGACTCCAGTACCTAAGGCAAGTACACTCATCACTATCTTTTCTCTTTCATTCTGGACCAATGCCATATGCTATACCCCGAACATTGTCCAGGAAGCTGGTTACTGGGCCTGAGGTCTATCAAAGACCCCAAACATTATGCATGAAGCTGACTCCAGCACCTGGGGCAAGCGGCAAGGATCCCATACATATGGTCAATCACAAGGATTAGACCCCAGTGTGCATCCTTCCGGGGTAGCTAACCCGCACACAGTTGAGCTAATACCTTCATTGGGTGTGAACCTCCATATTTTGCTTGCAAGACTTTCTTACTTTCATTCGTACATTAATGCATGCATTCTTTCATTTCATTCCTCTTTTCATTATCTTCCACTTTACGTTACATAATACTTTCATTTCATTCATCAACATTCAATGTAAAGCCATGGAAAATAAACATACATAACAAGGAACATAAACATAACCATACAAAACATCACCATACAAGGCACCATCATTCCAGACATAACAATCATCATACATGCCATAACATAACCCATACATCATCAAAAGTCAACTTACTTCACCCCCGGGAACATCCCAAGTCAAAGCCTACACTTTACATTTTCCCCCAAAATTTCAGAATATTTTCTAAGTCTTAGGTGCATGGGCACTATGCAAGCGCATGGCCCTTCAGGCGCATGGGGAACACTTTGTCGCATGGGGGACTTCTGGGCGCATGGGCATTATTGGCGCGCATGGGAACACTTAGTCATTCTGGGCAAATTCTAGGCGCATGGGCACTATGCAAGCGCATGAGTGCCTAGGCGCATGGACTTTCTAGGCGTCTGGACACTTAGTCAAATTTAGCCTTTTCCAGGCGCATGGCTACTATTTGGGCGCATGGGATTTTGGGCGCATGGGAACACTTGAGCAGTTATTTCTGTTGGGCGCATGGGCCACTGCTTAGGCGCATGGGAAGTCTAAATCACACTTAAACAATATAATTAAGTTCCCACTCATCTTCTAACATGTTCTAAGCTTAAATCTTACATTCTAAGCATTAAAACAAGAACATGGCAACATCATAACATCATATATCACCCAAATCAAAACCCACCCGCATCACACACACATAAACATACGGGTGAAAAACCCATTTTTATAAAAAGTTTCATACATGCATTTCCAGTCCCAAATTAGTTAAAACAAGTAAAAAGGGGGTTCTAGAACTCACCTTAGCAGCTCTTTAGGTATGACTTCCTTCAAAACCTGTTTGCTACAAGTTCAACACCTAGAAACCTAACAAGACACACAACCAAACACACATAAGCATATAATCGAGACTAAGGCCAGTTAAAAACACTCAAAAACTATGAATTCTTACCTTGAATTCGATCTCTTCTTGTTCCTCTTTTCCGAGGATTTCTACTCTTCTTCACTTTCTCTCTCTACAAAATCCGATTGAATGATGTGAGTAAGCAATGGCGGCCATGTTGCTTTATTCACCAACTTTTTCAAGTTTTGTCCTTTTAACACTTTTAACCCCTTGGCTTGTGTTAAATTGCATTTCTTTCTTCTCCTTCACTCTTATTCTTTCTTTCATAACTTTTTAAAAAAATAATTGGGTGTTACAAGTCCACCCCCCTTATATTATGATATCCGTCACCAAAAGGTCCGTCAATTAACATGGATTCCGTTAACTTTTCTTCGCTCGTTCATTTCTCATCTTTATGCTTAGGGCTATGTTGTCGTGAATATTGACTAAACACGACACAAGTCTCCTTTGTGTTGGGTGTCGTCATGACACGCTTTATCATCATTTATTATATTGCATCTCTATTGTCTACCATGTGTTATGACGAACCCGTCTCGTTACATCCCCGCGTTTCCGCTTTTAGCGGGGGTGTGACAGACTGGTATCAGAGCCATTGGTTATAGAGAATTAGGCAATTCGCTTGACCTAGACTATAACCTAGGAACCTTCATGTAGATTTGCATGCTAGGATCTGTGTGCATTTTATATCTCATGTATGTGTTCCTCCTTACTTGTTTGTTTATCTATTTGTTTTGTGATCTTTTCACCCTGTGAGTGAACCCTTGTGCTCACTCCTTATGGGATGCTTCTATTGGATCTTCCGTTCCCTCTGCGCGCCGAGTTGGTTTATCAAATTCGGGTATTGAACCCGAAAAGATCTTCACAGATCATGCTATTGCGCTTGACCTCGGACATTGAGATTGACCCTGAGGAGGTTATGTTTGAAACCTCGAAAGAGGAGGAAATAGACAACCTTCGCTAGACTAAACGTGATGATATGCATGGGTTTGCAATTATTATGATGGACTACTGTTGGAACATTACCAATTCATGGTGTGAGAACCACACGACTTGCATGTGATGTGTGGTAACAATAAGTGTGTATTAACTTGGAATGCTGGACTTTGATGAGTGGTATGGATAATATACTTTGAAATGGTTAAAGCTTATGTTTTTACTACTTTTATGATTAGAAAATGCCGCCCTGAAGAGTTACCCGCAGCAACAGTGGCGGAAGTGAAGCCCCAAGGGGCAGAGGCAGAGGTAGAGCACCAAGAACAATTGATGGCCCTGTCAGTAATAATCAGGGAACAGGAAACTCTGATATGGCAGCTTTGATCGCTCAACAACTGGCCGCACTGATTCCGACTATAGTGTCCCAAGTGAGAGATGCACTTCAGCAACACCACCCCCACGGGGATGGTGGCAATGATAATGAGGATGGTGGAGAAAGAGATCAAGGTGGGATTGAAACTGAAGTAGGTAATGGGAACCCGACTGGGAACGAAAGTAATCAGGAAACCGGGAATGGTGGAACAACCGGCAATGAAACTGGGGTTGTTAATACTAGAAGGGGATGTTCCTACAAGGAGTTTGTGGCCTGCAAACCGAAAGAATTTGATGGGAAGGGTGGAGCGATAGCCCTAACCAGATGGCTGGAGAAGATGGACGCAGTGATTGATATCAGTGAGTGCCTCGATAGCCAGAAAATCAAGTATGCCACGTGTTCATTACAGGGCAAGGCGTTAACTTGGTGGAACACTTAGGTTCAGGCTAGGGGAAGAGAATCGGCAATGTAGATGACGTGGGATGAGTTTAAGGCACTGATCACCGAGGAATACTGCCCCCTCAAAGAGATGCAGAAATTGGAGCATGAATTCTAGAATCATGCTATGGTGGGGGCCGGGCTCGCAGCTTACACTGACTGATTCCACGAGTTGGCAAGACTAGTTCCACATCTAGTGACTCCGGAATCTAAGAGAATCGATAGGTATATCTGGGGACTTGCGCCTCAAATCCGGGCGATGGTAACAGCAGCTGCTCCTCCTACAATCCAGAGCGCAATTCTGAAGGCTGGCGCTCTAACAGACGAGATGGTGAGAACATGGGTCTTGGGAAGAGGAGCAGAGAAAAGAAAGGATGTTGGGGAAACGAGCCGGTCGAGTGCTGGGAAATTTGACAAAAGGGCCAAGACAACCAGAAATTTTGTGGCCGTGACACAGGGCAAAAGAGAGTACGTTGGGCCGCACCCCAAATGTGATAGGTGCAACTTCCATCATCCCCCAGGAATGCCGTGCCGGGTGTGCGTGAACTGTAAACGCCCGGGGCATCTAGCGAGAGACTGCAGAGTGGCGCCGAATCTGGTGGCACCGGTCAACGTGGTTAACCCCGCCGGGAATGCCAGGGTCTGTTATGAGTGTGGAGGCCCTGATCACTACAGAAACATGTGCCCCAGACTGAATCGGGCGCC
Source organism: Flaveria ramosissima (assembly GCA_025215565.1). Taxonomy (NCBI): domain Eukaryota; kingdom Viridiplantae; phylum Streptophyta; class Magnoliopsida; order Asterales; family Asteraceae; genus Flaveria; species Flaveria ramosissima. Next base: position 5,654,630 of record CM046029.1, read on the forward strand.
GGGTCAACAAGGGAACAACCAGCAGCAGGTGATGGCCATAGCTGGAAATCAAGGCCCGGTGAATCAAGGAAATACAGCTCGGGGACGTGCATTTGTCATTAGAGCCAACAATGCCCGTCAGGACCCGAATGTTGTCACGGGTACGCACTTACTCAATCATCACTTCGCATCTATATTATTTGATACTAGAGCAGACAATAGCTTTATATCTTCTGAGTTTGTGCAATTGCTTGATTTGAGTCCTAGTAGGCTAGAAACTAGCTACTCTGTAAAAATGGCCAATGGTAGGGTTGTTCAGGCTGATGAAATCCTTAGAAAGTGCTTGATAATATTGGAGGACCATGCCTTCGATATAGACTTGATACCCTTTGAGTTAGGAAGTTTCGACGTGATTGTGGGAATGGATTGGTTGTCGAAACACGGAGCTGAGATTGTCTGTCGGGACAAAGTAGTACAAATCCCCATGTCAAACGGGGAGGTACTCAGGATTCAAGGAGAACGACAGTGAAGAAACTTAAAGCTTATCTCCTGCATGAAAGCACGCCGAAGTTTACGAAAGCAGTGCTATGCGTTTCTGGCTCATATGGTAGAGAAGAAGGAAGATGAGAGGAAATTAGTAGATATTCCAGTGGTACGAGACTACCCAGATGTATTTCCTGATGACTTGTCTGGTTTGCCTCCTCCACAACAGGTGGAATTTCGTATAGAGTTGGTTCCTGGAGCTACACCGGTAGCAAAGACGCCATGTCGGTTAGCACCATCTGAAATGCAAGAGTTATCTAGTTAGTTACAGGAACTACTGGAGAAGGGTTTTATTCGGCCGAGTCACTCACCATGGGGAGCACCGGTATTATTTGTCAAAAAGAAGGATGGGTCGTTTCGCATGTGTATCGATTACCGTGAGTTGAACAAGTTAACCGTGAAGAATCGATATCCTCTCCCCATGATCGACGATCTGTTTGATCAACTGCAATGAGCTTCATATTTCTCCAAGATCAACCTTCGTTCTGGATATCATCAACTAAGGGTTTTCGAGGATGACATACCGAAAACAGCGTTTAGAACTCGTTATGGACACTATGAGTTCTTGGTCATGCCGTTCGGGCTGACTAACGCACCAGCTGTGTTTATGGACCTAATGAATCGGGTGTGTAAACCTTACCTGGATAAGTTTGTGATTGTATTCATAGACGATATATTTATCTACTCCCGATCGAAAGAAGATCATGAAGAACACCTTCGGGCAATACTGGAACTGTTACGGGAAGAGAAACTTTTCGCCAAGTTCTCGAAGTGTGAATTCGGGTTGTGGGAAGTGAAGTTTTTGGGTCATGTGGTTAACGAGGATGGGATTCACGTAGATCCCGGCAAGATCAAAGCGTTGAAGAAATGGGATGCACCCCAGACACCTTCAGAGATATGGCAATTCTTAGGATTGGCCGGTTACTATCGTCGCTTCATCGCGAATTTTTCAAAGATCGTGCAACCGTTAACACTGCTGACTCAGAAAGACAAGAAGTTTGACTGGGGACATGCACAAGAACAAGCGTTCCAAACGTTGAAAAAGAAGTTGTGCAACGCACCGATATTGTCCCTCCCAGACGGAACTGATGAACTTGTGGTATACTGCGATGGTTCACATCAAGGATTGGGATGTGTACTAATGCAGAAGGATAAGGTGATTGCCTATGCTTCACGACAACTTAAGGTGCACGAAAAGAACTATACAACCCATGATTTGGAGTTGGGCGTTGTAGTATTTGCACTTAAGATATGGAGGCATTACCTGTATGGAACCAAATACATCATCTACACAGATCATAAGAGCCTCCAACATATCCTGGATCAGAAGGAACTTAATATGCGTCAGCGACGTTGGGTAGAGCTTCTTAATGACTACGATTGTGAAATCCAGTATCAGCCGGGGAAAGATAACGTGGTGGCTGATGCTTTAAGCCGCAAAGAACGCGTGAAACCACTACGTGCTCGAGCGTTGGGATTGACAATTCAAACGAATTTGAAAGCTCAGATCCAAATTGCACAAAGTGAGGCATTGTAAGAAGAAAAACTTACGGGAGAAGAATTCCGAGGGTTGGATAAACAAATGAGTTGCAAGGATGATGGTATACAGTACTTCATGGATCGTATATGGGTACCTAGATGGGGAGGTGTACGTACCTTGGTCATGGATGAAGCATACAAGACGTGATATTCTATTCATCTGGTGTAGACAAGATGTACCACGATCTTAAGGATCTGTACTGGTGGCCAGGCATGAAGAAAGACATTGCTATGTACGTAAGCAGATGCTTAACATGCTCGAAAGTTAAAGCTGAACACCAAAAACCATCGGGATTATTACAGCAACCTGAAATTCCCGAGTGGAAATGGGAGAATATAGCTATGGATTTTATTACCAAACTCCCTAGAACGAGCAGCGGGCATGACTCGAGATGGGTCGTAGTGGATCGGATGACGAAGTCAGCTCATTTCTTGCCGATCCGAGAAGACTACAAAATGGATAAGTTGGCGAGATTGTACATCAAGGAGGTCGTGACAAGACACGGAGTACCAGTGTCGATTATATCCGACCGTGATAGCCGATTTACTTCACGATTTTGGCAGACACTACAGAAAGCGATGGGCACTCGATAGAATATGAGTATCGCCTATCACCCTCAGACAAATGGCCAAAGTGAACGAACTATACAAACGCTAGAATATATGCTTAGGGCGTGTGTAATCGACTTTGGTGGTAGTTAGGACACTCATCTACCGCTGATCGAGTTCTCTTACAACAACAGCTACCATACAACCATTGGATGTGCTCCGGTCGAAGCGTTGTATGGAAGGAAATGCAGATCACCCATGTTTTGGGCCAAGATTGGTGAAAGTCAGTTAACAAGCCCAGAGATCATTCAAGAAACAATCAAGAAGATCTTTCAAATCAAGGACCGACTAAAAGCTGCCAGAGATCGCCAAAAGAGCTATGCCGACAACCGTCGGAAGCCTCTAGAATTCAACATTGGGGATCGGGTTTTACTTAAAGTCTCTCCTTGGAAAGGAATCGTTCAATTTGGAAAGAGAGGGAAGTTAGCCCCAAGATATGTAGGACCATTCGAGATTACACAAAGAATCGGTCCAGTGGCTTACCGATTAAGGTTGCCACAAGAACTCAGCGGTGTACATGATACTTTCCATGTGTCGAACCTCAAGAGGTGTTTGGCTAACGAATCCCTTCACGTACCAATTGAGGAAATCAAGATTGACGAAAAGCTTCATTTTGTCGAGGAACCCCTTGAGATCATGGGTCGAAAGGTCAAGCAATTGAAGCGCAGTAGAATACCAATTGTTCGCGTAAGATGGAATTCAAAACGAGGGCCAAAGTTTACATGGGAACGGGAAGAACAGATGAAACTCAAATATCCACATATTCGAGGATGACACCCTTGGACCTAACTCCAGCTGAATTTCGGGACGAAATTCTCTCAACTGGGGGATACTGTGACATCCGTCACCAAAAGGTCCGTCAATTAACATGGATTACGTTAACTTTTCTTCACTCGTTCATTTCTCATCTTTATGCTTATGGCTATGTGTCGTGAATATTGACTAAACACGACACAAGTCTCCTTTGTGTCGAGTGTCGTCATGACACGCTTTATCATCATTTATTATATTGCATCTCTATTGTCTACCATGTGTTATGACAATCCCGTCTTGTTACATCCCCGCGTTTCCGCTTTTAGCGGGGGTGTGACATATATAGGTTTCATCCCTGAAACCTGTTATTCCTCAAACAATCGTGGGTAGTGCTGCCTCATCTCCTCTTCAGTCTCCCACGTAGACTTAGATCCCTTCCTGTGCTTCCACTGTACACGCACAAGAGGAACCACTTTATTCCTTAATCGTTTCTCTTTACGGTCAATGATCGCCAATGGTTGCTCCACATAATTGAGCCATTCATCTACCTCAATATCTTCCAGTGGTACAACCATATCCTCGTCTGCTAAACACTTTCTCAGATTAGATACATGGAATGTTGGGTGAATTCCACTTAACTCATCTGGTAGCTCCAATTTATAGGTCACCTCTCCTACTCGAGCAATGATTCGGAAAGGCCCTATGTACCTTGGGCTCAACTTGCCCCGCTTTCTGAACCGGTTGATACCCTTCCAATGTGAGACCTTCAACATAACTCTATCACCCGCCTGGAACTCAATCGGTCTTCACCTCTTATCGGCATACGACTTCTGCCTATCTTTGGCTGCCTTCATATAGGCTTTGATCTTTTCAAGTTTCTCAATCGTAGCCTCGATCACCTCTACAATCCCCAACTCTTTCTGACCGATCTCACCCCAACAAATTGGGTGTTCTACGTCTCCTACCGTATAGCATCTCATAACAGGACATACCAATGCTAGCATGGTAACTGTTATTGTATGAGAACTCAGCTAACGGTAAGTGGTCATCCCAACTTCCTCTGAAGTCGATGACGCATGCCCGAGGCATATCTTCTAGCGTCTGAATCGTCCTCTCCGACTGACCATCCGTCTGAGGATGATAAGCCGTGCTAATGTGTAATCTCGTCCCCATAGCATCATGGAACTTCTTCCAAAACTTAGATGTAAACCGGGTGTCACGGTCAGACACAATAGACACCGGCACACGATGACGAGTTACAATCTCCTTGATGAACAGATCCGCTAATCTTTCAGAGGAATATGTCTCGCGGATTGGTAGGAAGTGAGCACTCTTCGTCAGACGATCAACTATCACCCATATAGCATCATACCCTCTCGCGGTACGCGATAATTTCATAATAAAGTCCATGGTGATATGCTCCCACTTCCACTCAGGTATATCCAAAGGTTGAATCTTCCCGTACGGTTTCTGATGCTCGACCTTTACTTGTAAACAAGTAAGACACTTACTCACATACTCCACCACATCAACTTTCATACCCGACCACCAATAATCCTTCTTCATGTCTTGATACATCTTTGTAGCACCGGGATGAATAGAGTATCGAGTCTTATGAGCTTCATCCATATTCTTCACACGTAAATCCCCGTGACGCAGAATCCACATCCGTTCGAATCGGGTTCTAACACCGAGAGTGTTTTCACCCAACTGTGCGACTAACCCTCTCATCCTTTCAGAGTTAAGATGATCTTCTCTCAATGTTTCATCTTGAAACTCCTTGACCTGCTTCATAACATCAGAGGTCATAATCAACTGATAAGCTTTCACCTGAATCGGCTCGGGTCTCTTTTTTCGGCTAAGGGCATCTGCCACTACGTTGGCTTTGCCAGGATGGTAATGGATCTCGCAATCATAGTCCTTTATGAGCTCCAACCATCACCTTTGCCTCATATTCAAGTCCTTATGCTCGAAGAAGTACTTCAAGCTTTTGTGGTCGGTGAAAATGGGGCACTTCGTCCCGTATAGGTAGTGCCTCCAAATATTTAACGCAAAGACCACAGTTGCTAGCTCCAAGTCATGAGTAGGGTAATTAACCTCATGAACTTTCAACTATCGGGATGCGTAGGTTATAACCTTTCCTCGATGCATCAAGACACATCCCAACCCCGAGTAGGAAGCATCTGAATAAACTACCAAATCTTCACTTCCATTGGGTAACGACAATACAGGAGCTCGAGTCAACCTCGCCTTTAACTCCTCAAACGCCTTCTCTTGAGCTTGACCCCATACAAACTTTACATCCTTACAGGTCAACTTAGTCAACGGAGAAGCTATCTTAGAGAAGTCTTGAATAAATCTCATATAATAGCCTGCCAAACCCAAGAAACTACGAATCTCGGATGGCGTCTTTGGAGACTTCCATTGCATCACCGCTTCCACCTTCGCCGGGTCCACCATAATCCCTTCGGGAGTCACTACATGACCCAAAAACTGAACTTCGCGCAACCAGAATGCACACTTGGAGAATTTAGCATATAACTTCTCCCTCCTCAACGTCTCCAAAACCTCCCGAATATGACCGGCATGCTCCTCCTCGCTCTTCGAATAAATCAAGATATCATCAATAACACAATCACAGATTTATCCAACATCGGCCGACACACTCGATTCATTAAGTCCATAAAAGCAGCTGGCCCGTTGTTTAAACCAAAAGACATAACGAGAAACTCGTAGTGTCCATAGCGCGTACGAAAAGCTGTTTTAGGAATATCTTGCTCCTTCACCCTTAACTGATGGTAACCAGATCGAAGGTCTATCCTTGAGAAGCAACTGGCACCCTGGAGCTGATCAAAGAGATCATCAATTCTCGGTAATGGATACCGATTCTTCACCGTCAACTTGTTCAGCTCACGGTAGTCTATACACATCCTCATGCTGCCCTCTTTCTTCTTCACAAACAGGACCGGAGCACCCCCAAGGAAAGATACTCGGTCTAATCAACCCCTTATCAAGTAGCTCTTACAATTGCTCCATCAGTTCTTTCATCTCGGTCGGAGCCAACCGATACGGCGCCTTAGCAACAAGTTGGGCACCCGGTATCAAGTCAATCTGAAACTTGATCTCGCGGTCAGGTGGCACTCCTGGTAAGTCTTCGGGAAACATGTCCGGAAAGTCATACACAACCGATACATCGGACAGTTGTGGTGTTGGCGTTTTCACATCCTTTACGTAGGCCAAGTAGGCACTACATCCAAGCCTCATGCACTTTCCTGCCACCGCCATCGAAATCACCTACGGGATCGTAGTCATCCGATCAACGTAAACCGTCACCGAACTCACGTCAAGCGCTGTCAACCGAATCATCTTCTTGCGGCACATAATGTTCGCCTCGTAGTCCGCCAACCAATCCATTCCTAAGACTAAATCGAACCCGCCTAAGGTCATCACGAATGGTCTAACAGGAAACTTGTGACCTTCTAATTCTATGTCACAACCTTCTACCATCTCAGAGATCCTGGTAGACTTACCTATGCCAGTTTCTACATCAAAGGGCTTATCTACACTCCTACTACTAACAGGCAATTTAGCACAGAAAGCAGCAAAAATAAAACTTTTACTAGCACCAGAATCAAATAACACAGAAGCGAGAGTTTGGTTTACTAAAAACGTACCTGACACAACATCAGGGTCCATCCTAGCCTCCTCCTGCATCATCGTCAACGCCCTGGCGCTCGCCCTCTGCCCTTCAGTCCCGATCGCCTTTTTCCCTGCACCGGAACTTTCAGCCCTCGGCCTCTTGCAATCCCTGCTCATGTGGCCCTCCCCGCCACAGTTAAAACACCTCCCTGCCTTGCATTCTCTCGCCATATGGCTAGGCTTCCCACACTTGAAGCACACGTTCAGTCCCCATCTACACTCTCCGGTGTACTCCTTTCCACACTTGACACACCTCTTCATCCCCGCACCAGATGTGATCACACGTCGGTCATCCACCCGTGCACCTTTGTTGCTTGGAGTGGCCCCGCCACGTCCAACCCGCTTTCCATTCCAATTCCGGTCACCATCACTCTTCTTGCTGACTTTAGCCACCATCACAGCCCGTTCATCATACAACCTTTCTGCCAAGTCAACCGCCGACCTAAACGTGCTCGGCAGGGCAGCGATCATCTGCCTACGGATATCCGCCGGCAGCTCTTGGATGTATCTCTTGATCTTCCGTGACAAGGGTGTCACCTGATTCGGCACTAGCCGTGCCATTTCATTGAACTTGGTGGTATACTGCTGATGTGTCATGGTTCCTGCCTCCAGCTGCAGGAACTCCCTTTCCACCTTATCCATCTCTCGGTGAGGACAGAACTCCTCAATTACCAATTTCTTCAACTCCGGCCACCTCATTTTTCCAATTGCCCGACTACCCTCGGCTTGGACAATATTGTCCCACCAGCACAGAGCCAAGTCCACAAATGAATAAGTAGCAAACTTCACCTTCTGATCTTCCCGACACTCACTGATATCGAGAACAGCCTCCATCTCTCTCACCCATCGGTGAGCGGCAGCAGCAGTGCCATTGCCATTGAATTTAGGGGGCTTGCATATTTGAAATGCCCAATAGTTACAGCCTCGAGCTGCTTCGGGCACAGGCTCTTCTTCTTCCTCCTCATCCTCGGAGAGAACCGTCTCAGTCTCCGGTTGCTCCCGCCCTCCCGACGACCTGTTTCTCTCTCTCCTTTCTCCTTTCCTTACAGCCTTTATCACCTCGGTCACCATAGACGGCAATATCGTCTGCATCTCAACGACAGCCTCCTTCACTGAGGCTCTTAAGTTAGCACTCTCGTCGCCACCCTCCGGATGAGGGGTCTCGGCCTCTTCATGAGCCACCTTTTCAGCTCTAGGCCTTCCTTTTGTGGCCCGTGGTCCAGCACCACGTCCACCACAACCTCCACCACGTGAAGCCTTTGACGATCTACCACCGGCCATCCTCTAAACACACTATAAGATTCAAACACTAACACGGTCATTCAAGGGAATAGCTCAGTTTATGTCAAGTATAGTAAGTCCCTAATTACTGGGTCAGTTGTGATTAGCCACTTACTTTACTCTTCATACCCCAAGCATTTCCTATCCTGACTACATCAGTATCTAAATCTACTAAAGGCACATAAATCACATAACATGCGCACATAATACCGGTTAACATTAAAGAAAATACCTGATGGCACGTAGCTACTCGGACTGGCATCCCTCCCCTTTGTCCCATTCTCAGTTTAAGTTTGGGTTTTTTTGAAAATATTCACCATTTTCACTTAAACTTTGGCTCTCATACCAACTTGTAAGGTCCCGTTCCTGGGACGCTCACAGCTGGTCATCATCACACATAAAACATATATGTATATTAACTAAATAAAACATTACAGCGGATACATTTAAACGACCATTTCATTTCATTATAATTGCTTTTGCAAAATAATACATCATTGACTGATTACAAAATAACTCGTTGCATTACATCACAAAAACATTATACAAAATGGATGCCATCCAAAATTAGCCAAGTAGCCGCCCCATGCCATCCACAGCAACCATTACCTGCCAACTCGAAACACATAAAAGTCAACGTTGCTGAGTGAGTTCTAGTTTTATAATAAAATATACTTTTTTTCCTTTCAAAACCATTCTTTACTTTCGTACATAAGCACACATCATACGCACACATAAATAATATCATTATTATCTTCATCATTCATTCGTTAACATTCATTCATTCATCATACATCATTATCATTCACTTTCGTTCATAATCTTTTTTACTTATCTTTCGTACGTTCGTTACTTCCGATGACATGTACAATACCCCGAACATTGTGCACGAAGCTGGTTACTGGGCCTGAGGTCTATCAAAGACCCCGAACATTGTGCACGAAGCTGACAACAGTACCTAAGGCAAGTACACTCATCACTATCTTTTCTCTTTCATTCCGGACCAATGCCATATGCTATACCCCGAACATTGTGCACGAAGCTGGTTACTGGGCCTGAGGTTTATCAAAGACCCCGAACATTATGCGCGAAGCTGACTCCAGCACCTGGGGCAAGCGGCAAGGATCCCATACATATGGTCAATCACAAGGAATAGACCCCAGTGTGCATCCTTCCGGGGTAGCTAACTCGTACACAGTTGAGCTAACACCCTTCATTGGGTGTGAACCTCCATATTTTGCTTGCAAGACTTTCTTACTTTCATTCGTTCATTAATGCACGCATTCTTTCACTTTGTTCCTCTTTTCATTATCTTCCACTTTGCGTTACATAATACTTTCATTTCATTCATCAACATTCAATGTAAAGTCATGGAAAATAAACATACACAACAAGGAACATAAACATAACCATACAAAACATCACCATACAAGGCACCATCATTCCAGACATAACAATCATCATACATGCCATAACATAACCCATACATCATCAAAAGTCAACTTACTTCTCCCCCGGGAACATCCCAAGTCAAAGCCTACACCTTTACATTTTCCCCCAAAATTTCAGAATATTTCTAAGTCTTAGGCGCATGGTCACTATGCAGGCGCATGGCTCTTCAAGCGCATGGGGAACATTTAGTCGCATGGAGGAGTTCTGGGCGCATGGGCACTATTGGGGCGCATGGGAACACTTAGTCATTCCGGGAAAATTCTAGGCGCATGGGCACTATGCAGGCGCATGAGTGCCTAGGCGCATGGACTTTCTTGGCGTCTGTACACTTAGTCAAATTTAACCTTTTCCAGGCGCATGGCTACTATTTGGGCGCATGGGATTTTGGGCGCATGGGAACACTTGGGCAGTTATTTCTTTTGGGCGCATGGGCCATTGCTTAGGCGCATGGGAAGTTAAATCACACTTAAACAACATAATTTAGTCCCCAATCATCATCTAACATGTTCTAAGCTTAAATCTTACATTCTAAGCATTAAAACAAGAACATGACAACATCATAACATCATATATCACCCAAATCAAAACCCACCCGCATCACACACACACATAAACATACGGGTGAAAAACCCATTTTTATAAAAAGTTTTATACATGCATTTCCAGCCCCAAATTAGTTAAAACAAGTAAAAAGGGGGTTCTAGAACTCACCTTAGCAGCTATTTGGGTATGACTTCCTTCAAAACCCGTTTGCTACAAGTTCAACACCTAGAAACCCACCAAGACACACAACCGAACACACACAAACACACATAAGTATATAACCGAGACTAAGGCCTATTAAGAACACTCAAAAACCATGAATTCTTACCTTTAATTCGATCTCTTCTTGTTCCTCTTCAAATATCTGAGGGTTTCTGCTCTTCTTCACTTTCTCTCTCTACAAAATCTGATTGAGTGATGTGAGTAAGCAACATGGGCGGCCATGTTGCTTTATTCACCAACTTTTTCAAAGTTTTGTCCTTTGAACACTTTTAACCTCTTGGCTTGGGTTAAGTTGCATTTCTTTCTTCTCCTTCACTCGTATTCTTTCTTTCAGAACTTTTAAAAAAATAATCGGGCGTTACAGCATGAAGAAAAGCACAGAGATTGAATTAGTGGTTGGGTGGATAGACTATATCAAGCTTTAGTTATGGGTAATAATTCGAGGCTCATTGGTATTTGATGGTTAAATATGTGGGTTATAAGTAATAACAATTGAGAGGTATCAAGGGTGATTAACAGTTGGGTGTGAATTTTGACACTGTGATTTGGGTGATCGGTAAAAAAGACGATGAAGTGTTATAGTATTTTATTCAATGAAATTATTTGTAGTTAGGTTTGGTGTTTGGAGTATTGAATATTCAAATTGCTAACATGTATAACACTAACGGAAATAGTCTGGTCGAGTACAAGTAAAATGACTAAACAAAAGAAGTCAACTTAAGAGTTTGTTTTATATGAAGTAATGGAATGGACGAATTAACAGAACGAATGAGATAATGGAACGGACAAAGGATTGAAATAAATCATTACATCTTATTGTCCTGTTTGGTTACCCTATAAAAATAAATCATTACTTAGTGTTGTTTGTTAGGTATCAAAAGACGAAGGAACAAAATACAAAAAATGCTTATGGTGGTGATGGTAGTGGTGGTGACTAATGGTGGTGGGTGGTGGTTGTAGTACTGGTGGTGGCTTGTGGTAATTCGTGGTGGTTGTTGGAGGCGGTGGCGACCGGTGGTGGTAATGGTTGTCGGTGCGGTTATTGTGGCAGTGGTTGGTGGTAGGTGGTGGTGGTCGGTGGTGGTTATTATGGTGGTGGTGGTGACTAAAGATGTAAGAAGGAATGTAATCTATATCTATGTGCATGTTTGGAAGAGCTTCTCAAAAGCTCCTTTTAACTTTATTGAGGGGTAAAAAGACAAAAATACTCCTCTAGAAGTCACTAGAAGTTATAATTTGTAACTTTTAAAGGGGTATTTTTGTCTTTTTACCATCAAAAAAGTCAAAAGGAGCTTCTGAGAAGCTCATCCAAACATGCTCTATATCTATACTACTATATAATATAAAACATTAGACAAAATAGTCATTTCATTGATTTTTTAAGACGCGCTCCTTCAGCTACTTTACATTACCCTCGCCGGCCACTCCCATCGCATCGTCCCTTACACTCGCTGGTGGTTCATTTGCACAATGGCGGTTCGAATTGATGGTGACGGTTTTTCTGGTTCATCGACTGGTATCTAAAGCAGTACAGTTTAACACATTTAATCACACTCTCCCTTTTACTATATTACTACCCACTGCGTATGCTTGATCTTCCAAAAAGGTTCGAGCAGCCATTAGAAACCTAATTTGATCACACATTTAAGCTTACCTGCTTCAATTAAGGTAACATTTTTGTTAATTTACTATTTTTTTCTATCTGATTTTGGATTTTAATTTAGGGTTTTGATTGTTTATTTGTTGTGAGGTTTTGCCAATTAGTACTTAATTGCTTCATTGACCATGGTTTTCCGATGCATATGTTCTGTTTGGAAAATCGGCAGCCCTTGGAAACACACTTAGTGTTTAAAGTCACTGCGTTGGAGTAATATTACACTTTCTTTGGGATTTGACTTGGAGTAAAATTACACTTCAAATGAAGTCAATTAGTTTGATCATTGCATTTTTATTTGTTCCAGTAGTCAACTACACTCGGTGTTTAAAGTCAAACACACTAGGTTTCGAAGTCGGATTGGCTTCTTCATTTTTGGTATAACATGTTGTGTAGGTATGTGTTTACAAAATTCTTTCTTTGTTAATTGTTCCATTTTTATGTTAGCTATCGTTTGTATCCCTACCTCAAAAATTAGTGTTTAACATTAAACACATGTGTTTTGAGTGAAATCTATAAAGATTGTCTTTTACGTATCAGTTTTATTGAACAGTTTGATTGTGCCTCTAGCCAGTGCATGTATGCATTTCTTTGAAGAATCATATTAGATTACTTTGGGTTTATGTGTGTGATTAATAATTCTAACAACTCATATCTAAATTAAGAGCAGTTGATCTTCAGGTCCTTCAAGCTTGATAATACCGACTTATAATGGTGGAAGCAACAATGTTGATAGTATTTGTGCACCAACGTTTGCAGCTGGTATGTCTTTAGAGGTTTCTTTCAAAAGGCTTAAAATAAAAGGTTTCAATGCCACAAAGAATGGTTGGTATGAATTTTTTCTCATATATGATTTCAACTCATGTCATTTGAACTCATTTGCAAGATGTTTTTTTTATGTTTCTTACAAACAAATGTAAACAAAATGACTTGGAGAGTTTTATGCATAAAAACTGACACTTTTATCTACCTTCTGTTTACAACTTTTTCATAATTCTTAGGCAACAGTAAGACAACCCAAGGAACATGGTGAAAGCTTTATTCTTCTAGTTTACAGTACTGGTTTTACCATTATATGTTTTTGCCTTCACGGGTTATTATGCATTTGTGTTTTTTCTTAGTTGTGTTAGGTGACTTCGTGGTCCAGTTTAGATGAAGACATTTGCCAACATATCTACCTTTCTTCAAATTGTCATAGCTTTACATGTAAGCTTTCTACTTCCTAACATCCTTTTATTTATTTCACATAATTCAGCTTGGATCTTATCTTCATTTAAGTTTGGCCAAGAATGCAAGCGACAATAAGTTAGGAATGTTAGCCGTATATGAAGGGAGTTTGGTTTTTGTTTTCTACTACATGTATTGTCAAAATGAGTGGCTTTAAGGTCAGGTTTGGTTGACCTTTTGCTATCTTTTTGAATTATATATACATAGTAAACGTATTAATTTTAACTCTACACTACTTAAGTTTAGAAGGTTTAAAATAATTAAATAACACTTTGGGTAATTTTTATTAACCTGTTTGTCTGGTTTCATAATTTGGTAAAGAAATAGTTTTGACCTTGTAGAATTAACATGTATATTTTATACTAAATAAGTTTGTTATGGCACTTATATATTTTTTAAGCATAAGAAACTAGGTGAGGAGATGCTAAGGATTTGTTTTGGTAAAAAATGTATGAAAATGCATACACTATATGTGTCATGTTTGTCACATACTTGCATATTTTATAAAAAAAATTGGATTTTTTTAATTTTACAAATGTTTTGAAGTCACCACTCACAAGTCCTGTTTTGGTTTTATTTTATAGATTTTTGCAAGTCCAATGTACGAGTATCTGTATACAAAATACAAAGTCAAAAGAAGTTCACTAGACATAAAAAGCTTGTCATTCAAGATCATGATCAGAGAGTTTTTTTTTTCAAATATAGAAAAGAAACAAAACTATATAAAATAGATAATGATATATTGGCTTTTTAAACGCCTTACTGGTACCATTCATTGAAGCCTTCATGGGCCTCATAGGAGCCATGAGTACCTTCCCACTTATATTCATGCTAGATGAAATTTGAATATTTTCTGTTATGTGGGTGCTTTCTGAGAGTGTTAACTTGCAATTTGCAAACCCTTTTGATGAGGTACACTTGTGACATGACTTACATTGTTTATATTGGAAAGATGTTGTGCAGGTTTGCTTTAGTTGTGATGCTAATCTTGTTACGTAGCTGAGTTATTTACCATCAGCATGTACTATGTTTATGGAATAAGACCAGATATGTTTGCCTTTTGTTTGTTTTTTTTTTTTTGATCCATGTTAGTTAATTCTTGGTGTCTATGTTTTTTTTGGCATTTGGGGCATTTATCTTTAAGTAACTAGCTTTTGTTTTTAAATGTTCTAAAGCTGGATCATATCGGTTATTGCCATTCTTTGCTGCACCAAGTGAATATATCGATTATGTATGTTTCGACTACTGTTTTTTCGTTTTCCTTTTCACTCTTTGTTGCTTTTTTGTGTTTTGCTTTCCACTATTCTGAGGGTTACTATTTTATGTTCTTAGTATCATAATATTGTGTTTAATTTTGTGTTTTTTAACTGCTATTACATGTTTGATGAAATCTTCGTGAGCATCTGATTCTTTTTCATGATTTTCATGCATATGACTTTGATTTCGTATATATCTATAAGGAAGCTTGGATAATCATCTTTTTAGAAGTATGATTTCAAGCGCTTATATTTTCTTAGTTATGTGGGTAAAGTAGCAATTAGTGCTGCACAAGACCTACTTTTTCTTCATAACATGAAAGACCAGATTGTATATTGTGATGTTAAGGCTTCAAGTATTCTTCTTCATGCAGCATATGTCATAGTTTCTCAAATTATCAAATTTTTCTGAACACTACGACAACCGATTCTTTGTGTAAGATTTGATATGATGTCATGTTGTTAAGGATTTCCTAATTTTTCTCTTGAATTGATTTTCAGGTTAACTACATTTGTTAGCTGAAAATCCATTTGTTAGCTATTAAATAAATTTGTAACTCATTTAGTGATTAGTTGGAAATCCATTATTACTTTCACAGTAGGCACAATCTCAAACTCAGTATCTTTTTATACTTAATTTTAGATTCCAGTTTTTTTTTAAAGTGAAGCTATGTAGTTTTATGTAGTAATCAATCAGTTGTTGGTTTATTTATATATGACTTACAGTTCCATCTAATTGATAGATGAATTGTTGATTTCACGTATTTAGCACTTAGGTGTAAATGTTTACAGAACTTCTTTTAATGGATCAATTAATAAGTTGAAACGTACTTGTTTAGATATAACATACAAGCATGTAACCTCAAAATAATTTGATTACTTAATTAAAAATAGATAAAAGTTGAAAAGAATGATGTTGTTATTTAATCACGAATATTTCAGTAGTTTGCGAATCAAATGTACGGATTGGTTCTTGGTTCTTATAAGATTCATAAAGTATAGCTAAACTGTCACAAGGAAATGCAAATTGTACTTTATTGTTCTTTAAGTTTGGTTGTTAGAGTGAATTGTATGTTTTTCAATCTCATGATGTTCACCACACGTGCCATTTTTCCTTTTATCTTGTAAGAATTTTATTGCAGATGATCCAATAGAGAAACCTAGAAGCATAATTGATATTGTGCATGGCATGGGAGGTAGCTTAAGGTATTTAAAAAAGACAAAGCTAAAATTATGATATCATCTTCAACCCTATGTAACTTGAAGGAGTTCAGATCGTACTGCTCTCCAAGGATTAGCTAAATTTTATAAAATCACCCTCAACCCTATGTAACTTGAAAGTGTTTAGGTCGTAGCTATTCTCCAAGAATTAGCTAATAAGGCACTACAATTTGTTGTCACCGGATGTATTAATTATTCACGATTTATTCCGCCGCAACGCGCGGGTCTCACACTAGTGGAAAAAAAAAGAAAGTGAGTGGATGAAATGAATTTATGTGTTTAAATGAAATTACTTATTTAATGGTCTATTTCATCCTATTCATCAAACAAACATTTTTCTTATTTAGTTTAAATGATTTATTCCATTACGCATCTCATTCCTGCATACCAACGCTACCTAAATTTGTACAATTTTAAGTTATTTTATTTTTAAAAAGTCATTAAAGTTAATTCTAGGTTTTGATCTTTGTTATAATTTTTCCCTTCAATTTTAACATATGATTTTTATAAAATTTAAATTTGTACTTGCTTACATTTACTAATATTAAATTTTTAATTGTCTGTTTCCCCATTTGCAGCATGTCAACGATCCAACCCTTTTTTAACTACTTTCTTCTTTTTAATAAGTTTTAAATATTAGGGTTATTGGATTTTAAAAATCCTAACTTTCATTTATTGGTCAGGATTAATCCTAACTTAAGAATATTTACATACACTCATAACTTTGAACTTATTTTCATCCAACAATTCTTTTCGAATTGAGAGTTAAACTATGTTAGTTTGTTATGAAATGGGGTCAGCTTTGAGCAATTTTTCAACTCGTCGCCGCTCAGCCTCCATCAGGTCTGTTTTTTGGTGTCTAGCCTACATCGTCACTTGAAATCTACCCCCAACGAGTCAAGTGGTTCAGATTAGGAGTTAAAGATTGATAGGTTTTAGTGCGCTTAAGTTTTAGTTTAACGGACCTGATGGTTTGAATTCAACTTTCGGCTTAGTGTTTTGGCCATATAAGTAGTTCACGTCATGAAACAACTAACGGTGTTAATTCTCAGTTAGTAAGGGTCATTGGAACAAAATAAACTAAAAGTTATGAGTGTCTGTAAATATTTTTCTGAGTTGAAATTAATCTCAGCCAATAAACTAGAATTAATATCATTAAAATCCATATAACCCTGAATATTATCACCGAACGAGGGCATGAGTTTTATGGTTGTTCAAAGCGCTCGCCGCTTGATGCTCGCTCGACGATCGTTCGGATTTTACTCGAAAATGCTCGTTCGAGCTTCTGCTTGTTTGTAAATGAGTCGATCGGCTCGGGTCGGTTTGTAAATGAGCTAAGCATGAACATAGGCCTGCTCGGCTCGGTTAGGCTCGAATTATAATTATATATAATATAATATAATATAATATAAATAGACTATAGTAGATTTGATCCATTATATACAAATATATAATTGTATGTGCACATGCTATATCAATCAACCTAATAAAAAAAACTTAACACTAAGCATAAAAGTAAAATCCTAAGCCAATCAAAGTCAATTTCTGACACAGCTTTTACTTTTAGTCGATTTTTACTCACTCTCACTATCATCTTTCTCTTCAATATTCTCTCCATCTCACCGGCTACAGTTTTA
Source organism: Flaveria ramosissima (assembly GCA_025215565.1). Taxonomy (NCBI): domain Eukaryota; kingdom Viridiplantae; phylum Streptophyta; class Magnoliopsida; order Asterales; family Asteraceae; genus Flaveria; species Flaveria ramosissima. Next base: position 5,672,245 of record CM046029.1, read on the forward strand.
GTCTCATTGCCGGTCATAACATATAGTTATCTATAAAAATGTTATGTTATTAAGTATAGCTGCTTTTTAAATCATTAAAACTTAAGGCCCACATTGTCACATTTTTTCATTGCAATATAAATCGGCTGATACACTAGATAGTTTGCTACGTTCACATTCGTATTTTATGTTTTTTATTTTAATTGTTGCATGGGCCAGGGACTATTATGGCTTTTCTTTATTCTTGTGGGTTATTTGGTGAACTTGGTTATTTGATTCTTATTTAAACTAATGCATGCGATTCCTGGGGATTATCCAGAAATTGAGATTATCTTCTTCTCTTGTTAGTTTCTCCCGTATTCCTCTCTAACCCTATCAAGGGTATCAGAGCCAATCCGATTCCTCATCGGAATTCCTTGCCGCAGCCATGACTAACACTCGTAATAATGAAATCGACAACACCCTCAAGTCCCATGATAAGGCAACCAACGACATCCAAGCTGCGTTAGCGGCCCTGATGAAGCAACAGGAACAATCTTCGAAACAGCAGGAAGAGATCTTGAAGGCGGTACGTGATAAAGCCGTGCAGTCATCGGGTAGTTCTTTCGGTTCTGTCCCTGGTACGGATGCTGATTCACGAGGTTCCAAACCATTCCGTATAGGTAAGGTTGAATTTCCTAAATTCTCGGGGACAGACGTGGAGGGTTGGGTCTATCGTTGCGAACACTTCTTCGCAATGGATGACACCCCGGACGAATCCAAACTTCGTTGTGCGGCGGTTCATCTGGAGGGTGATGCACTCCAATGGCACCGTGCGTATATGAAGACAAGGAATGCTACGGTGGCCGAGGTACCATGGGCGGATTACGTTCGATCTATTTCAGCGCGTTTTTCTGATGCGTTGTTTGAAGACCCACTGGAAGAGATGGCATCCTTAGCACAAACCGGGTCGTTACAGGAACTGAACACGGCCTTCGACTCACTGTTGAACAAGGTTACCTTGAGCGAAACCCAAGCCGTGAGTTTATATATCAAGGCTCTCAAACCAGACATCCGGGGACCGGTAAAAATTGTTTAGGCCACGTACGTTGCATGAGGCGTACGGGTTAGCCAAGACCCAAGCCCTCAATAATGAAACGTTGGAGGAAAAATTTGCTGGGGGAAGGTGGAATGGGGGACCCTCGAAGATCACCAACACGAAAATTACACCACCCACTAACGCCACTAAACTGCCTCTCCTACCCACCCCCAACCGAGCAACAACCACCACACCGCGCCCAGTTCACAACCAGCGATGTTTGACCAGCAAAGAATTGGAACAGAAAAGGGCGAAGGGGGAGTGTTTTTGGTGTACCGAAAAGTTTGTACCGGGCCATACATGTGCGAAACCCCGTAAGCAACTTTATATCATCGAAGTCGATGAGGAGGAGGAGAATTCAGGGGAAGAAGAGGAACCCGACAAAGAAGAAGAAACGGAACATCAGATTTCGATACACGCTTTAACAAGTATTCCGTCTTACTCGACTATGCGGGTCAATGGGTCGATGGGCACTCGTCAACTCCATATACTTATAGACTCGGGATCGACACATAACTTCCTTAGGGAACGGCTGGCCAAGAAATTGGGGTGTGAAGCCACGACTATAACATCGGTGATCGTAGGGGTGGCGGACGGGAAGAAGTTAACTAGTACTCAAGTGTGCCGAGAATTCCAATGGAATATGCAAGGGAATTGGTTCACAACCGAGGTACTACTGTTGCCTCTTGAGAATTATGATATGATTTTAGGGGTGCAATGGTTGCTTCCGTTGAGCGACATTCTGTTGAATTTCCAAAAAATGACGATGAGGTTCGAACTAGCGGGTAAGAGTTACGAACTAAAAGGGCTGCAAAATAATTTGTTCGCTGTGTGCTCCCTTGAGAAGATGGGTAAACATGCGAGGGCCGGGGATCTACAATTATTCAGCCTACACTTAACCAACGGAGAACAAGGAGACAACTACCAATCCCGCGTGGTAAACGTTCCGAGCGAACAAGAGGGGGCCAATCGGTGGAAAGAACTAGTGGCTCGATTTCCAGGCGTCTTCCAGGTGCCCACGGGCTTACCGCCCCGACGTCCGTTTGATCACAAAATAGTGTTGAAGGAGGGTACCACCCCCATTAGTATGCGTCCGTATCGATACCCGGCAGTGCAAAAGGATGTTATCGAAAAGACCACCCGGGAACTGTTGGACTCGGGAATCATTCGGAACAGTCAGAGTTCGTTTGCAGCTCCGGTAGTCCTCGTCAAGAAAAAGGATGGCCAATGGCGAATGTGTATGGATTATAGGCGTCTCAACGAAGCAACGGTAAAAGATAAGTTTCCGATTCCGCTTATCGATGAGCTGCTAGACGAATTAGCGGGAGCCTCTTTTTTCTCGAAGTTGGATCTCTGATCCGGGTACCATCAAGTGAGAATGGCAGTCGAGGACGTGCCAAAAACGGCATTTCGTACACACGAGGGGCACTATGAATTCCTCGTCATGCCCTTCGGCTTAACTATGCTCCCGCAACGTTTCAAGCCCTCATGAACCACATTTTTAAGCCCATGCCTCGGAAGGGAGTGTTGGTTTTCTTTGACGATATCCTCGTCTATAGCCGAAGTGAGGAGGATCACAGGCAGCACTTGGAACAGGTCCTCACAACAATGCAAGTCAACAAACTGTTTGCCAAGGAGTCGAAGTGTGTATTTGGGGGCCGAGCAATCGAATACTTGGGTCACATTATAGCGGAAGAAGGGGTGAGCACAGATCCGAAAAAAATTGAAGCGGTGCGACAATGGCCAACTCCGAAAATAGTCAAACAACTTAGAGGGTTTCTGGGCTTAGCCGGGTACTACCGGCGATTCATACGTTCATTCGGCATGATCGCACGTCCACTCACCGACTTGTTAAAAAAAGACGCGTTTAAGTGGGGAGCGGAAGCACAAGATGCTTTCGATCGTCTCAAGAGTGCACTTACTTCAGCCCCGGTTTTAACCTTACCTGATCCCACCAAACAGTTTGTAATCGAAACCGATGCGTCGGCAGGAGGAATAGGTGCGGTCTTGATGCAAGACCGACACCCGGTCTCTTTTTTATCCCGGGCACTGTCGCCTAGGCAGAACGCGCTTTCGGTTTATGAGAAGGAGTTATTAGCTATCATGTTGGCGGTGAAACAGTGGCACTATTACCTTATTACCAGCCCATTTGTCATTCGTACGGATCAAAAATCCCTCAAACACCTACTCACTCAAAAGGTGACGACCCCTCTACAACATAAATGGCTAGCAAAACTTATGGATACGATTACTTCATTGAGTATAAAAAGGGGCGGGAAAACGTGGTGGCCGATGCACTGTCACGGGTGCAAGGGTCGGAGTTATTTGTCACAGCCGTATCGCAACTAGAGCCGCTCCTGCTGAACAGAATCATTGAAAGCCAAAAAAATGACATTAATCTTCAACAATTGGTAAGTAAGGTCACGGCGGGAGAGGGCCATGCGAAGTACAGGTGGAACGGCAAGTGGCTGTCGCGCGAGAACCGTATGGTAGTTGGTAACGACGTCGCCCTACGTGAGGAAATGGTAAAAATATGCCATGAATCACCGGTAGGGGGGCATTCGGGGGTGCGAGCTACGGTGCAACGGGTGAAAGGGCTGTTTTTTTGGAAAGGAATAAACAAGGTGGTGAGACGAGTAGTACGTAATTGTGACGTGTGCATGCGGGCTAAAACCGAAAACATGGCTTCACCGGGGTTGATGCAGCCGTTACCGATACCGGAGATGGTCTTTTCAGATATATCGATGGATTTCATCGGTGGGTTGCCAAGGGTTAAGGGCAAGGACACCGTCTTTGTGGTAGTGGATCGCCTCACGAAATACGGGCACTTTATGTTATTGGGTCACCCTTTTTCAGCAAAGGATGTTGCCCAAGTTTTTTTTGACAACGTGTACAAGTTGCATGGTTGCCCAAGTTCGATCGTCTCCGACCGAGACCCGATCTTCTTGAGTTCTTTTTGGAAGGAGTTTTTGCATCTTCAGGGCATTGAGGCGAAACTGTCAACGGCGTACCACCCCCAAACTGACGGCCAAACAGAGGTGGTAAACAGGTGTTTAGAGGGGTATTTACGATGCATGGTGATGGAACGACCTCACACGTGGGTCAAGTGGGTAGCGACGGCTGAATGGTGGTACAATACCTCGTTCCATTCCTCTCTGGGCCGTACCCCATTCGAAGCCTTGTATGGGTATCGACCCCCGCTGCATATACCTTACATCCCGAGGGATGCGACTGACAGTGAAATTGATGAGGTGATGCGAGATCGGGAGGCAGCCATCGGGGTACTTAGACAATCACTTTTGAAGGCTCAAAACCGTATGAAACAGCAAACAGACAAAAAGAGGTCAGAAAGAGCGTTTGAACCGGGTCAGTGGGTATACCTCAAGCTCCAACCGTATATGCAGAACTCGTTACGGGTACACAAGCATTCAAAACTCACTCCCAAGTATTTCGGGCCGTTTTTGATCATCGAAAAGGTTGGGGCGGTTGCTTATCGGCTCGATCTACCGGAAGAAGCTCACATCCATCCGGTCTTTCACGTCTCGCTGCTCAAGGGACCGTGCGGACCGCCAGATAAGATTGTTCCCTTATCGGTGGAGGCGCGGTTTAACCTTCACCCGTTGGCTGTGTTAGACAGGAAGCTGGTTAAAAGAGGTAATAAGGCGGTGATGAAAGTACTCGTGCACCGGAAGGACCAAACTACTCACGATGCTACGTGGAAGTTTTTGGATGAGCTAAAGCTGCGTTTTCCGGACTTCAGCGAGCTCACTCTTGAGGACAAAAGTGGCTAAGGGGGAAGTCTTGATACGTTCACATTCGTATTTTATGTTTTTTATTATAATTGTTGCATGGGCCAGGGACTATTATGGCTTTTCTTTATTCTTGTGGGTTATTTGGTGAACTTGGTTATTTGATTCTTATTTAAACTAATGCATGCGATTCCTGGGGATTATCCAGAAATTGAGATTATCTTCTTCTCTTGTTAGTTTCTCCCGTATTCCTCTCTAACCCTATCATAGTTGGGTTGTACGAATTATTCGCCACTCGTTTGGGCTTGCTCGACGCTTGTTTGGAAAATTAACGCTTGAAAAATGGTCGTTCGATTTTCTGCTTGGTTGTAAACGAGACGATCAGCTCGGTTCGGTTTGAAAACAAGACAAACACGAGCAAAAGTCCGCTTTATTTGGCTTGACTTGAGTTTAGGTTTCATTATTATATATATACTAATTACCAACCTTTATATGCATTAAATGTTGTACCATATGCTTTATTGGTTGTACTATTTTTTTCTTTTTTTTAATCTTTAACTTTTTTATTTTAACCCAATACTTTTACATATTTTATAATTTAGCCCCAACATTTTGAAACTTTCAAATTAAGTTCCCTATACTTTTTATATTTTACAATTTTCCGGTTTACGTTTCGGTCTAAATTTTACGAGTTAACACGTCGTAGTGTGCATGTGCTGTTCAACGTTTTTATGCTTATTTTCACCCGTTTAACGGCCCCATCGCAACGCGCTTGTCCTAGATCAACTTGCTTATTATTTTATATGTTTTATGTTTCGCCTGCGTGATTTAACGTTTTTACGTTTACTTTTTGTTTGGCTTTATTTTTTTCATTTTTATTTATTTTTAGTATGAGGTTTTTTTTTGTTGGTGATCATTGACATAATGTGTTAAATGCTACGTGGTATGATTTTACGTCCTCGCTGCAACGTGAGGGGCTAGATTTTAGTTTATTGGAAATTTAATGTTATTTTTTTAACATCGTGTCGCAACGTCCTCTTTAACTAGTGATTTACTAAACCACAATATGTAATTCCTCTTTCCAATACGATCTTTCCATTTCTTCTACGATTGCAAATAAGAACCCTAATTTTCCATTCCAAATTCCCAATTCCCTACTGAATCGCGAGCTTCAATTGTTGAAAGAAGATGTCGATTCCACAGAGTTCATCTGCATCATCATCTTCTTCCTCCCAATTCACATACTCCAACAGCAATGGCTCCTATTTCCCCATGCCCTTCCACCTTCAACAACCGCAAACCACCTATCCTTCTGCCGCCCCTCCTCCGCCGCCTGCGGCCGTTCAGTACCCCGCTCCGCCGCCCGTCTACTCTGCTCCGTCTACTTCCGTCCCTGGAGTCTACTTTCCTCAGTTCCAGCAGGTAATTTCTCTCAACCCCAATTATGCTTTCATGTTTAGCGTAGAATTGTAGCACTTTTTAATTACGGTGACTATGGATGATCAATCTTTGATGAAGTTAACAGTTGATGGCTTTCAAGAAAGTTTACTTAGGCAGTTCCATGATTCCATCAAACTATACAGACTTGCTATTGTGTATTTCAGAACAATCTGAGCCTTTCAGGAAATCTGCCTTTCATTTTTTTTGTCAGAAGATTGTGAAACTACGTTATGCAAACTGATAAGGCGATACATTAGTGTCAAATGATAATGGCCGGGTCAAATTCATTCACCAAGTGAATTTTATTCTTCTAAGTTGCAAATAGTAGAACATGAGCTTGCAATTTTATGATATAAATATCTTTGATTTAGCAACTTGAGAGTTGGAGAAATGTTTTTTGTATTGTTGACAGGCACAGCAGTTATTTCAAAGGGACGCACAGACGATTACACCTGAAGCAATAGAAAGTGTGAAGGCTGCACTAGCAAGCAGTGAAGTGGAGCATAAAGCAGAGGTGAAAAAGAAAGCAATTCCGCGTAAAGCAGCTGGTCTAGCTTGGGAGGATCCAACACTTGCTGAGTGGCCAGAAAGTATGGTTTTTCAGTTACCCTACTACTTATTATTTAGGCTAATTACCTACAATGATTACCATTTTTTTAGGCTAGAAAAAAACATCAAAGTTTCAAAACAGTTCATTTAAGGCACCTAATTGAAAAGAAGTTCCCATTTAAGGTGATCTATAGCTGTTGAAAGACATAATGATAACGTGCCTGTAACATTTGGCCATATTTACTTTAACGTTTGACCTTACACCTGAAAATTGGAATCTTATGTGATTTACCTTCTTTCATTTTTTGAAATTAGATGGTTTCTTAAGCTCAAATTTAGTTGGTTATCTAAGATACGAGACCAAAGCTGCCCCTTATTTGATCTATCTAGCAAGAAAATTTGTCGAATTCATCTTTATTGTATCCATGTTCTTTAACATTTGGGTATGACCGTGTTCAGAGGATGTGGTCATAAAGAAATTGTTATCTGTCTACCACTGAAGGTAAAAAGTGTCATTGAGATATTAGGCATAGAAAAGATGAATTATTAAAAGGAATGTGGAATGGAATCCAAATAATGTTTTAAGGAGTGGCTAGAGAGGTGTTTCTATTTGGCATTCAAAACATGTGAAAATCCAATTGTGAAGAATGTTATGGGGTGAAAGGAAAAATGACTATTTTTCAGATAACAAAATGATAATGCAGTCACTTGGAATAACACTAGTTAAGATGAAAGTTTTAAATTGTATCATGTATGAACTACCTTATACATCATGTATATTGTGGTTGATATACTGGATGACGGGCAGTCATCTGATCATCATAAGTATAGATGGATGACTAAGTTTTTTTATTCATAGCTTTGAAGAAAATATTCCCCTTTTTGTTTTTGCATTTTTCATGATGGTTTATTTTTATGTACTTTTCTGATAGAAATGGCATCTTCTTCATGATTGTAGTGATGTTTTGCAGATGATTATCGTCTATTTTGTGGTGATCTTGGTAATGAGGTGAATGATGATGTTCTTTCAAAAGCTTTCACGCGATTTCCTTCATTCAACATGGCTAAGGTTAGTTTCTTCTACTGAAGCATCATTATGTGGTATATATGCTAGTTATTGGAATAGTAGTTCTCATGTTGTTCAATGTCATTGCCATTGTTTACATGGCTAATGGCTTAGAACTCAATCCAATAGTTGGTCTTTGTTCTTCTCTTTTCTAGCTTAATACTATTGAAGGAAAGGTGTAATTTTTTTGCCAGAACTTTGCTAGATAAAGTCCTTCAATTTTTCCAGATTTAGAGCTAAATCCAAGTCATTCGCCTTTTTTACTGACACATTATAAGGCTAATAATAGCAAAAGAGCAGTAAGAAGGAAATGGGATCATTTAGAACTTTTTCTTTAGGTGAATAGGTGGAGTATTATGTGGGATAAATCATAAACGAACACTCGAACAGAAAGCATTAAAATTTTACTAAACCAAGAGGTATGTAGATAGCTGATAATATATGATCATCTTGTATAGTTGTATACGCTCCTCAAGTTGGAGCATATATATCAGACAAAGGCTTCCTAAAGACCTAAAGACTACCGGTTGGTTGATCCATATGCAGATCCAAAAGAACAATCATTGAAAATTTGCTTCTGCTACAGAGTTGATGAATGTTAGATATGTGTTTTGAATCCGTAAGGGTAGGAATGAACTTTCACATTTTTAGGTAATGTTCAGTTGTTCACTTACTGTTGATATAAATAAAGGCCATACTGAAATGTGTAATAAAAAACACAATCTGATTTCTTTTCTTTTTTCATCCATTTGTTCTCTGTTTTGTTGTTGAAGGGAATTTATGTCTTTTCAGTAGCCTCTCATTTATTCTTACGTTTTTGTGGAGAGAAATTACAATAACAAATGTGCAAATTATGAGTATTGGAATAAACACGATCCAAATGTCAATTCTCAGTTGCAAGTACTGAACATACTTGAATTTCCATCCTTTTTAGAACCTAGTTTCCTGGAAACCTGCCATGTCTCGACTCTTGATGGTGCTCGCCCACATCATGTCTGACATGTTGGTTGGTATTATACTTTCACTCAAATTTAGTGCATATCTTTTTAATTAAATTAAATAAAAGTAAATCACCCCACCTAATCCCCCAATTCCTCCAAAAGTTCTGACCAAAATTTGTAACATCTATTGGGTGGAAATATTGTCAAAGTCTTAACAGACTCATGTATGTTCAAGACGAGTATCCAATCAACTGTTTTTTCATGTCATGATGTTTAGTCACACTAGGATGAAGATCTGTACAAGGCACACAATAAAGAGAAGTAGGGTCAGTGTGAAATAAGAAAACTGTTGGACACAAGGCATGATGACATGTTTTTATACCAAAAAGAAATATAGAACCACTTACTACTTATGAGTAGCGTGCAGTCAAAAGTGCGTCCTCCCAAAACATTTGTGCTATGTTTTGATAAATCTGACAAATATGTTATCTTTAAACCGAAGTTCCAAATTAGTTTAAACTTTTAAGACAAGTTTGAAGTTTGACACCAACCAAAATATATAAGAAGCTGATGCAATAATGGATAGCTCCATATAAAACTAGAATTTGGTGACATGTCAATAGTCACTCAAGAATCAATTAAGTTGTCTTTTGTGCAACTTAGAAAAAATTATATGGTGGGACTAGGGTTGGCAGTTTTAACCAGTTTGCTTATCTCATTAACAAGATGAAAATGAGTGATGTGAAAGGTAGCATACGTAGAAAAACCTAAATCAAGTTTAGACACATATGCACAACCAAGGCTTGACGCTTGACTTCTATCTATAACCGTCTGAATCTTTCATCTGGATTTCGTTTCAATCTTAAGTGCTCTAGATTTTTTAAGAGGTTGTATTTAGTCCCCATTGTTTGGTGCTGTCAACTGTGTGTATGACTTTTAAGAAAGAACATTTTTTAGAAGTTTGTCTTCTAGTGGTGTCTGAGTGTTTGTTCTTGAGTCCTAAATCTCATTTAAGATCTGTTTGTTCTTCTCCATACTTCTTTCCAGGAGATCTAAGTTATTATATGATTCTCTCAGTCTTTCTTAGTGCTTGCATTTCAGAGCCTTTTGGGTATCATATCATCCATTTTTTATCCATCTAGAAATCTATCAAGCACATCAGATATATAATGTCTACAACCATTGGAGGGTCAACTGTACTACATATTTATGTTGACAGGTCCTGTTTCTTGTTAGTTTATTTTTTTATGGGCGGTGCTTTAGAGAGCATGTTAGCGGAGTTTGCTTATTCTAGGAGATACCTTGACATAAGATGTATCAATTTCCTATTAAAAAGTTCATCATCGTTATTTACTTGGTGCCTTTGTTAGTTTGTTATGTCAGCTGTATGAAACTTTTGTGTTTCTAGTTTATTGTACTGTTAATAAAGCTACTTTCATAAGTATTTCTGAATTTTCTAAAATACCATTCGTTTTAAAGAAGCCAAGTAGAACTTCTTTTGGTACGATGGAAGGAAATGCAGAGATCAAACTGCAGTATGCAACTTCATTTGTGTTATGTTTGCTGATAATCTGTTTACCGTCTTCTCTCGAGAGTGCATGCATGCTCCCTAATCTACTGCATCTTGCGCTCATTATCTTGTTTAATCCATTCCCTTTTTTTATAACAATATTGTTTCAGTTCATTTAGTTCTCACTTTGATCAATTACTTGCAAAACATTGAACATTATAATGATGATGATGCTGTTTATGATGGTAGGTTGTTCGAGATAAGCGAACAGGCAAGACCAAAGGATATGGATTTGTTAGTTTTTCCAACCCATCCGATCTTGCTGCTGCTCTCAAAGAAATGAATGGTAAGATCTGCTCCTTTTAGTCCCAAAACTTTTCAACATTCAACATAACAAACAATCCCTACTATAGAGTGTGGGAGGTGAGATGAGGACAAACCTTATTTCTATCCCATAGGATTAAGAAATTGCTCCTGAGAGAAACCCTTTGTTCAGGGGAAAAAACTCCCTTTTTATTACAAAATTTGACGCATTTAAAAAAAAAATCATTTGATGATCAATCAATACCCTTTCTTAAAGAGAAAAGGAAGAAACTTTGTGGTCAGAAATTAAAGTTGCTGAAGTAGAATTGAAAATGTACCAGAAAGAGAGGCATTTGGGACAACTTATAATGTAAAGTGTTGTGCTTCTTTTGGAACAAACGGAGCACAAAGGGAATGAGTGAGTTGGGTCGCCATTCAACACCTTTTTTGATTTATTTGTTTTTATAAATAATTATTATATTGAACATAGTTGCAAATGTTATATTATTAGAATAATAATATATTTTATCACACAGCCAAACAATTTTGGAGGTTTTATTAAGTAACTTTTGTCCCATTTGGCTTTTTATTAGTTCTACATTTTACCTGTTTGATCCTATTATCAACAAAATACAACACGAATTGACTTTTTGTCATATAAATGGTTCTAAATTGTCACACCTTGTACGGGGACATTCTTTCTTAATAAACCTTACCTTACCACCTAGTTGTTTTCCTTCTACTAAGAGCTGAATCTTATAGGTAAATATGTCGGAAATCGTCCAATCAAACTACGTAAGAGCAATTGGAAAGAGCGAACAGATGTCGAGGCCTTGGAGAGACAAAAGGTAACCTCTTTTCTTCTCATGTGTTCTATGTTGTTTTCGCTACGTTTTGTTGTCTAAGTATTTATGTAATACTTATCTATTTATTGCAGAAACATATTCAGAGAAAAACAAAACTACCCAAAAAAAGTGTGTTGCACAAGTGAGAAACATGAACATATGTTTTTGGCACACTGACATGTTTTCTGTTCTACAAGCCTTCAGTATTGAATTAAGAATCATAGTGGTTTCATGTAACTCAATGGTAAGGATTTAATTTTTTATGATATGCCTTATTGTCTTTTGATGAATTATAAGTTATTTTCAAGAGTAAATTACAGAAATGAGCTTTTATCTTTGTAACTATTTCGGTTTTCAACCTTTTATTTCTATTAATTACACTAGTATGTGCATGGTTTGTTTCATATTTGGTTCTTTAGTCTTACGCTTGTTAAATTGTATCATGCTTTTGGGGGGTTACAGTAATTACAAGCTTAGCTAGCCGTTACCACATAAAGGTATATGTGTTCAAAATACATTCACACATGTAATTAAAAAAAAATCAACTTATTAGAAAAATATGATAAGTAAAATGTTAAGACTGATGAGTAACACCTCAAATAATATATATATATATATATATATATATATATATATATATATATATATATATATATATATATATATATATATATATATATATATATATATATATATATATATATATATTAATTAAAAAAATGACTATATCATATGGTTTATATATAATGAATTTAATACATTCAACTTGCAATATAATACAAAGTTATAACATAACACAAATTGATTCATAAAAAAGTCATTAGCATTGACATTGATAAGTGTTTCAAAATAGACAACTAAAATCATACTTGTTCCAATCATAAGTGTTGGACAATACAAACTAAATTTTTTTAAACACTTAATTATCTAAATTAAATTTATCATTGGCCCGTGCAAGTTTTATAATTATATTTCTTGCGGTCATACTTATAGTGATAGTTGTGTTTTTCTTTAACAATCTTTAACTTCTTTTTCACATCTTTTATCTCTAAAACAAACTTTTTCTTACATTTTCTTGTCTTTTAATTGGTTGATTGGTTCATGGCGGATCGATGGAATGATTGTTGTTGGGACTTGAGTTACATAGACTTACTATTGATAGGGTAAATTTTATAAGTGTAAATATTTTTTCATGTCTCCAACCTATAAACATGTAGTATGTAAGTTTTTGGTTGTCCAAAATTGTTACTACTACATGTTTGCATGGAATCCTAATATATCGGTCTTAAGGTTTCTTTATAAAAATATATATAAAATTTCTTTGAGGTTTTACTCCTTGGTTCAAGCTTTTTTTAATCGATTTTCATAATATGTTTAACCTAAGGTTTTTTTACACATATACCCTCATGTGATAACCAAGTTATTTAACTTAACAATGAAAACTTATAACAGTAAGACTAAAGGGTCAATATGAAACAAATCATATACATATTATCTAGTTTAATTAGTTAAAGATAAATATTGAAAGATAAAATTAGTTACTAAGATAAAAGTTTTCTTTCCTGTAATTTACTCTATTTTTACATGAGATTTTTGAATTTTTTCCCAATAGTTATAATTACCAAACTAATCATTTTACTCATACTAATTACAGAATTAATCATAGAAAAAGATTACCATGTTATTCCACCAATAGGGTAAGACACGTGTTCAAATCTTGTTATTATTACTATACCCTTTAAACCTAAACTGAGTAGAGTTTAAACATATGATATAAGCAATTGATGCATGTTCCTTTTCCCCTTACACATGTCTTTTAAGCCTGCATCTTAAGCCTTGCTTCTTTTAGTCTTCTCCTCTTTGTCTTACTTTTAAAACTTACTAAAATACCCCTATCCTTTTTTATTATATTTTCTTGTTCGTTCTAAGATTTATGTCTACTAGAGTCTTCAATCAAATAACAGATGTCAAATGAAAGTCATATCAAATGTGACTCTCAAAGTCCTTAACAAACAGAAGCAAACACCCTTTGCATATAATCAAACATGATCCATTTGATTGTTTTCAAATCAAACCAGGATTTGACAATAAAGAAAATCAAACGATTTCATAGGTTCAAGAGCAGCGATGTTCATTGAAACACAAGGGCGATATTCAACGATTCCATGAAAGCACAAGTTGTTGCTATTTGAAAGGCTGGAATTGAACATAAGAACAATCAAACAGTTGGATAATAATTTCTATATGAAATAGAATTGCCATGTACGTCATGTGCAATGAATTGAACAGAAGAATAATGAATTAAACATGAAATAAAACATCATCAATAAA
>CM046029.1:5688535-5721035 GCA_025215565.1 Flaveria ramosissima
TGTAAGAAACATCTACGGATGAACATTTTGTTCTTCCGTAGATATATTTCTTACAAGTAATTATGCATCCAAAGATCTTCTGCGGATGAACAACAAGATACCTTCGGAAGAACAATACCTTCGGAAGAACAATACCTTCGGAAGAACAATACCTTCGGAAGAACAAGATACCTTCGGAAGATCATTACCTTCGGAAGAACATTATCTACGGAAGAACAAAATTACTACTGAAGACTATATTCCTGCGGAGTCCAAACACTTGTATTATACAAGTGGTACAAGTCAACAAGTCAACAAGGTGGTTATGCGAATTCCGAGAAATCCGATGATTCCTTAACAGAAACAAATCAAATCCCAAGAGATCCGGTGTTTCCTATAACTGAAACACCTTTGTCTATAAATATGGATCCTAGGTTTCGATTCAAGACGATTGAGTTAGACGATTGATTGATTGAGAACAGCAATAGCAATACAACAATCATCAAAAGTCTTTCGATCAACTTAAACATACACAACATCATAGCATTCTTTGATATCGTACATTCAATTCTTTTATAATCATCAACACATTATAATAGAATATTGATTAATCATTAATTGTGTTTTGTTTCGTGTGTTCTTGATATTTCATTGATATTTAAAGTTGCTTAAACACAATTAAACCAAATCAACGTTAATTCCGCTAACGTTGACTTGACATCGATTCACACTGATAATTCCTGTTGACGATCCTTGGATTCACAGGTGGTATCAGAGCCAAGTGCTCATTGATTTAGATCAATTGATCTATCAGTGTTAGTTGTGTTTTAATTGTGTTTGATTTCGTTTAATCGCAATCGTTTTTTAATTAACTTGTTTCTATATTCAAATCAATTGAATAGCAGATCTTGTTAACATCATGAGCAACTTCAGTGGTTCATCTTACCAACCTCCGAAGTTGGAAACAAAAGCAGATTTCAAGTCTTGGAAAATCAAGTTCAGGAATCATGTAAACTATACTGATTCTGACTTGTGGATTTCCATCACTGAAGGTCCTTATATTCCACCCACTCTTGGGCCGGATTATAATGACAAAAATCAACCAATCAGTACGAAAGATCTATCACCTGATGATGTCAAAAAGGTTAAAGTCGATATAAAAGCATACAGTTTGCTTAGTATGGCTTTACCTGAAGAGATATTAATCAGGTGTGAGAACTATAAAACAACACACTCCTTATGGAAGATACTTCACACTCTCTGCGAAGGGAGTGATGAGATAAGAAGTATAAGGAGAGACACCCTCAGATCACAATATGAAACTTTTCATCATATTGAGGGTGAATCAATTCCTCAGAAACTTCATAGATTCATGCAGTTAGTCACTGAGATGAATATTCTAGAGTTGAAGTATACTAGTGAGGAATTAAACAAGAAAATGCTCCACACTTTGCCAGAAAGTTGGAAGCATACTGTGTCCATGTTCAAGAACACTATAGATCTGAAAGCAACTGGCTTAGATACTCTGGTTGCAAAAGTGAAAGCTCTTGAAATGGACGAAAAATCAAGAAACAAGAGTGTGAGAACTCATGTCTCACCCTATCACTTCAAAGAAACAAATAATGTAGGAAGTGCATTTATTTCAAACAATAAAAGTGATAACTCTTGTGCTAGGAGTGATGATGAGGAGGAAGTTAGCTTCTATGCTTCAAACCCTCAAAGAAATCATTTCAAGACAAGCAGCAAAAGAATAAAGGAAGAACTACTGATAGACAAGATACAACTGCAGCAACAGCTAAGTCTTCCTTTTCAGCAAATCAGTCAGAACCAATAACTGTGATATTGGACTCTGAAAACAAAAAGCAGCCTTTGCAGCTTTTAGCTCAAGTTTTCAAGCATATCTGGGAAGCTCTCTAACATCAGCCAATATCTGCCAACAAGACTTAGAAGAACTACCTCCAGATGTAGTGGAAGAGATGGATCTACAATGGCAGATGGCCATGATTGCTTATAGAGCTAAGCAATATCTCAGGAGAAATAAGAACTTGGCTTCAGCAAGCAAAACATCAAAGATTGGTGTTGACAAATCAAAAGTGAGATGCTACAAATGCAATCTCTATGGACATTTCTCAAGAGAATGCAATCAACAGTCTTATCCAGAGATGAGACAACATCAGCAGCATCAACAACATCAGATTCAAGCAAATCAACAATCTTCTCAAAGACCTCTGCACAAGCAATCTCAACTGATCAATGCTTCCCCACCAGCCACCAAAGAATCAGCAGGACCTAGTAACTCAAAGGAGTCAGGGCTGATCATACTTCAAGATGGAACGTGTGACTGGAGTTTGTATGAGAAGGAAGTTTTGGAAGAGAATCAAGCTTTGATGGCCCATATGGATCAAACAGTTCCCCCAATGGCAAAAGAGGTAAAAGAAAGATTGTGTTCATCAACTTGTGTTGAGGAAGTTGAACGATATAGAGTCCATGCTCAACAGTTGGCTGATAAAGTAAAAGAAACAATGATTTTGAATGAATCCCATGTTAGAGAACATAAATTATATCAAATAAAAATTAATTCCTTGCAAAAGGATATAGAGAAATTTGAATCTGAAAATTATAGCCTAAAAGCCCAAGTTGAGCATTTGACCACTTCCTTAACAAAATCCATGGCTGATCATGCATCAACTGAAGTGAAACTTCATAAGTTTCAATTATCATCTCAGCAATATGAGAAATTACTAAATTCTCATATTGAATCAAAGAAAAGGTCTGGGTTGGGTTATAATGCGGTTGCACCACCTATAAATGATAATTACACATCCTTACCTACAACAATGACAAACACTCTGTCAAATCATTTTGTGCATGGCACTAAGTTTGAAAAAGATTCAACTAAAACTAAAATTAATGATAAAGCTGAGGTGAGTGAAACTGAATCATCTGAATAGAATCATTAGATCAAAATGATTCAAATTTGATTATGATAAGTGTGATGACTTGGATGATTCTGATGAACATGATGTGATCAAACAAGCACTGGTAAAAATTTTCAACTGAAAGCCCATATCCCAAAAGTGCTTGAGAAACAAAGTTGCCATACCCTCCTAAACAAAGAAACATGCTGAAGACCATCTGCAAGAGGATAGCTCAATTGAATGAAGGTCTTCAAGAACTAAGTATGCAAGACTCCTCCAAGAAATTGACTGATGAATCTGTCATCACTGAGGAAAGAGGAAAATTCAAAGGAAAGAAAAAGGCTTCAGTAGATCATCAACTGAACAAGAAAACTTCAGCTGCTGATCTACGGAAGAGAAATTCAGCCCCAAACAATCAAAATGTGCACAAAGTTGAAAAAGGTGAAGCACATTCAAAGCTAAAGAAGAAAGAGCTACAACAAAGATCAGCAAACAAAAGGAATGATTCTGAGAAAGAATCAGAAGAAAAGTATTGCAAATGGTGTGACATGAAAAATCACAACACTGAAGACTGTTACTTCAGCAGCTACTGTTCTATTTGCAATATGAACAATCATATGACTACTGATTGTTACTTCAACAAACATTGTTCTATCTGCAACAAAAATAATCATTCCACACAAGAATGTTATTTCAACAAAACGAACAAGACAAAAAGCTCAAAGAAGAAAGAATCAGACAAATCTGAATCAGATTCTCAATCTACGGATTCTGCAAAGAGCTCAAAACTGAAGAAGTTTGAACAAAAATCAAAAGCAAAACCAAAGGACAAATCAGCATCAAGTGTTCATATACTACGGAAAAGACCATCTTTTCAGCAGTCAAAAACACCACACAAAAGAGTAGATTTGTCAGACAAAGAATCAAAGGATGATGATTCATTCTTTGATAAATTTGACAAAGGCATTCATATATCTCTTTCAAAAACAAAAGATAGTGAAACATTTAAAGGTTCAGTGTCAAAACAAAAGACTCAAACAAATGAAGTTACTCTGAGTAAAGCAGACAATGTGAATCATGAATCTACTTCATCAACATCAAATTCAGCAGAATCATCCTCATCTAAATCAAATCAGAATGAATTAATTAAATCTGAAACTGAAACTTCAAAAATTGTTCATGAAAGAATAACTGTTTTAGATCCTGTTGATAAACCCAAGATCACTAAGACTTGGGTTGTCACTTCTAACTGATTTTCATTTCTGATTGCAGGAACAATATTGGAGAGCTGACAACATGTGGTATGTTGATAGTGGTTGTTCCAGGCATATGACAGGAAACTGTTCTCTTCTCCATGATTTTAAACATAAAAATGCTTCTTATGTGGCATTTGGTGGGGATAAAAAGGGAGGTAAAATTGTTGGTGAAGGAATGATAACTAATGGTGTACTTAAATTTGATAAAGTAAATTTTTGTAAAAACTTACAGTATAATTTACTTAGTGTATCTCAAATCTGTGATCAAAACTACACTACATTGTTTGATGACACTAACTGTTACATTCTTAAGCCAGGATTTAGTGTCCCTGAAGATTGGATTCTCCTCAAAGCAGCAAGAAAAGGAAACACTTATGTTTTGGATATGAACAACACTTCACTCACAAAACATGAAACTTGCCTTATATCTAAACTTTCAGAAGATTTGTCACAATTATGGCATAGAAGGCTTGTTCATTCTAACATGAAGAACATGAATAAATTGGTGAAACATGACCTGGTCATTGGATTACCAAATAAAGAGTTTCATTGCTCAACTCATTGTTCTTCTTGTTACAAAAGAAAATAACACAGAGTGTCACATAAACCAAAAACAATCAATACTAATACTACACCACTCAAATTGCTTCACATGGATCTTTTTGGCCCAACCAATGTAATGAGCATTGGAAAAAGGCAATATTGTTTGGTGATAGTTGATGATTTCACTAGATTTACATGGGTCTTTTTCTTAAAACAAAAGAGTGAAACATCAGAAACATTAATGGACTTTGTAATCAAGATTGAGAATCAACTTGATACAAAAGTCAAAATTTTCAGGAGTGATAATGGTACTGAATTTGTAAACTTTGAACTAGATTCTTTTTGCAGGAGCAAAGGTATTGTAAGACAATTCAGTGCACCAAGGACTCCACAACAAAATGGAGTTGCTGAAAGAAGAAACAGAACTCTCATTGAAGCAGCAAGAACAATGCTAGCTGATTCACAACTACCTATTACCTTTTGGGCTGAGGCTGTGAATACTGCATGCAATGTTCAAAACAGAACATTAATTGTCAAAGAACATAACAAAACTCCTTATGAGCTCCTTTTTAAAAGAAAACCTTACATAGGATATCTAAGAGTATTTGGATGTCAAGTAACTGTTTTGAACATAAAAGAGTCATTAGGAAAATTTTCAGAAAAAGCATATGATGGTTTCTTTGTTGGATACTCTTCAACATCAAAATCATATAGAGTGTATATTCCACAACATAACATTGTGGAAGAAACCCCTAATGTATCCTTTGATGAAAATGTATTTACTAAGTCAGTTAAAGGTTCATCATGGTTATTTGACATAGATGCTTTGTCTAAATCTTTTAACTATGATTATTTGACAAATGCAGGATCTGATGAAGTATGCTATCCATTTGTTCCACCTATTACGACTGAAGTAACTTTATCTGCTGATCCCCCAAGGATACATCCATCTTCAGGTGAAAATACTTCAGCAGAAGCAGATATTACATGTGGAACTGAACAGCATGCATCCGGAGTTCCTTCGGAAGATCAGCATATATCCGGAGAAATTCCTTCGGAAGACCAAAATGCATCCGGAGTTCCTTCGGAAGATCAGCATGTATCCGGAGAAATTCATTCGGAAGACCAAAATGCATCCGGAGAGGTTCCTTCGGAAGATCAGCATACATCCGGAGAAGTTCCTTCGGAAGATCAGCAGACATCCGGAGAACTTCCTTCGGAAGACCAAAATGTATCCGGAGCAGCTCCTACGGAAGACCATAATACTTCCGCAGAAGTTCCTGCGGAAGAGCAAAATCCAACTGCAGATACTTCTGTAGCTCAATCAACAGAGACTCAATTTGATTATTTCTTGAATTCTCAAATTGAGATGAATCAGTCAGAGGCAATGGAAATGACTAATCTGGAATCATCCATTCCAGTTGATCAACTCCCTCAATGAGAATTCATAAGTCTCATCCACTTGATATTATGTTTGCTGTGTGTATGTGATAGGTACCAATCTGATCCAAAGGAGTCACATCTCAATGCTGTCAAAAGAATTTTCAGATACCTCAAGGGAAAACCAGGACTTGGTCTATGGTATCCCAAGGATGGAGACTTTACACTCTACTCATACTCAGACAGTGACTATGGTGGATGTAACAACAATAGAAAATCAACAACCGGTGGATGTCAATTCATTGGACCCAGGCTAGTGTCATGGCAGTGCAAGAAACAAACAAATGTTTCTGTATCCACAGCTGAGGCAGAGTACATTGCTGCTTCAGCTGGGTGTTCTCAAGTACTTTGGTTACAAAACCAATTGCTTGACTATGGTTACAACTTTCTTCAAACTTCAATCTATATAGACAATTCTGCTGCTATGTTTATCACTGCTAATCCTGTGCAACATAGTAAAACAAAACATATAGAGATTAGGTATCATTTTCTGAGAGATTGCTCAGAAAAGGGATTGATTAAGTTAGTCAAAGTGGATACATCAAATCAGCTTGCTGATTTATTCACTAAAGCCTTTGATTCAGTCAGATTTAATTTTCTGATTGAGTCTCTAGGTATGATTAACTTAGAATAAATCAAGTCTAAACAAACAACATGTTGTGTGCAATAATGCATCAGTATGACTTATGCATGGGAAATGATAGTACACTATAGCTTTGCCTATTTCTACATAAACAAATAACAATATATCTCAACAAGTGTCTTGATATGTGCGTAGGTTCATCTTGAGTGGAAACAAAACTTAGTGCATGCAAAACATAATACTATAATAATTGTCTGTGGGAAACTTCATTTTGAGAAAACAAAGTGAGTCTTATCCTAATGTGATCAAATCATTCATCTAAACACACTATGTAAAACACATTATACTATCTATCTTTGCAAATCATACTCCCTCTGTTTTGTGTGAACAAAGACCTGGGTGTATGATCACCATACTGAATATCAGTATCAAAGGTGAAAAGATCATGCTCATCATCATCCCTCTGTTTTGTGTGAACAAAGACCTGGGTTAAAGGCACCTCTGTTTTACGTGAGTAAAGACCTGGTGACCTGATGATGATCATATCTAAAGCTCTCAAAAGAATCCTAAGTGATCAACTGTATATTATCTTGAGCTTTATCAACATTGCATCAATGAGATGCCAAATACATATCAAGATAGCTATTATAATTTAAAGTACATAGTCTTAAGTGTGAAAAAGTGATGATTTGACTTGCAAAGGAAGGACAACACCTTTGTGAATCAAATGTGAAGCCCGTGACAGTTATTTCTAAAACAATAAAACATGATAAACAACATGCCTAGTTGATACATGAGCTCTTGTATGGATTTATATGGACAATATACTTGCAATCAGAACTTGTTCTAGTATCAACTATACAACATAACTAATCAGGAAGAGGCTTAGCATTATAGTATGATCCCATCTTATGTGTATCTGATCATTATCATATATTTAAAGTTCATGATATTCCTCTTAAAGAAATTTATGATAAATGCTTATGTTCATCATTAATCACAAATTTAGGGGGAGTAGAATTCATGAAAAAAAAACATCTAAATCAGCAGCAGCAATGTCTATATCATTATCAATTTGAAGAAATTAAAATCTGAGCATCATCTTAGCTGTTGGTTACATGAAATTTTTTAGTAAAAATCTCTATTTTAAATTTTCTTGTACTAAATTGTCATGTATACAAAGCCAACGAGGTCCTATAGCAATAATTGGTTCAACCAATGGAGTTGGGCCATACATACAACTGTGTATAAATCAATATTAGTATATTAATGTTTATCCGTAGATTGGTAAACTACGGATGAATAAAGATCAATAAATTAATGATTATAATTTCACATCAGTAGAAGTTGTTGATCCGTAGATGTACTACGGAAGAGTAAATTGTGGATCCCACTTAATTAATGAGAAATTACTTCTAAGGAAGAATACAATGTGGGACCCACTTAATAAATCAGAGAAAATTAATATGTCTGAGGGTATAAATAATGAGGTTTGACTTGTCAAATTCATTATTCACTTTTTCCGTTCACTTTTTCCGACCTAGAAAATCTCACTCAACAAAACTTTTCCCACTTCCTCAACATTCAAAATTTACCAAATCAAAACCTTAAGCAAACATATAGTTGTGTTCTTAATCAGCGTTTATTAAGGTAAAACATGTCGTAATCATCAAAAAGTGAACCAGTTGATTCTTGTTTTATCTCACAACTGTTCGTATTCTCATATCAATAATGTGATTCTAACGAAGTCTTTTCTTATGAACAGATGGATCAACGATTTGCAAAAGAACATAATGTGTGTGCTTTCTTGAACCCTGACGATCCTGTGTCAGAAGGATGTTAAGAAATTATGAGATATTTGAGAAGATCAAGGATATCCTATGCCCTATCTGCAGAGCCGACGATTTATCGCTCGCATATCAGTGATTTCTGGAATTCTGCACATATAGAAGAAGATGATGAAGGCATTATTGCAGAAGTAAAGAATCGAAGGCTGAGAATAGACGAACAAATAATAAGAAGGGTTCTAGAACTGGGAGATGTTGAAATTGGACACCCTGATGTATTTGATAATGAATACATAGAAAAGGTTTTCTCCTAATGGGGTATGATGGAGACTTTGAAAAGGAAGAAATTAAGAAGGGAAGACTCTGTAAGCCATACAGATTTTTGTGTCACACTTATCTGAAGTGTATGTCAAACAGAAAATCTGGGCTTGACAGATTTTCAAGACATATATCATCTGGTATCATTGGCATCTTTGAGGGAAGGACTTACAACTATTCAAAGTACATCTTCAATTGTTTGTGTGATCACATTCGAGTACAGAAGGCTGATAAGATGTATATGTTTCCAAGATTCATTCAGCTCATCATTAATGCAGACCTGCCTGAAACATCTGTGGAGGGTGGTGTGTTTATCCAAGCACACCTTGGCAGATCTGTGGTAAACAAAATCTCAGGGAAATATGAAGGAGGTGACATAGACATGTTTGCTCATGTGATTGATGCTAATGCAGACATACCTCAAGATCTTGTTTGGGAAATTGGTGAAGAGAGCTCTCCTACCAGCTCTGCTCAAGACACTCCATCACCAGAAACATCACCTCAACAACAACAACCACATCAACCACAATCTCCTCACAGCCAAAATACAGAACCTATCTCTCCAATCCTCCACCTATCACCACAACAACAACAAACACCCCAAACACAATCACCAGCCAGTCAAAATACTGAACCAATATCTCCCATTTAACCCTAATCACCAAATCAACTTCAGATGCAACTTTACCAACAACCTATAAATTCAGATACTGAGAGCATCTACACTGGGGAGACAGAATTAGTCTCAGAAGCAAGTACAGTTAAACTGTCATTATCCAAGACTGAATCCCTTGTGTATTCAAATGAAACTGAACAAGTTTCTCTAGTGACTGATCAGCAACAACAACAAACTCTTCAAGAGCATGAAGATCAAGCCACTGAACCAAAGTCAAGCTCAGCAAGTGTTGATCATGAGGAAGTGAAAGAAGATGAGATTGAGTCTCAGCATCAGGAAGTAGATACAGAAGCAGATCATGTTGATGTGATTGCTTATAATGAAGATGATCTAAGTGAAGATGACATTCCTGTGAGCAAAAGCTATCTGGTGGCTGAGTACAACAAGCTGGTGCTCAAATCAAATAAAAGAAAGGAAAGAATACAAGAGCTAAAGGGGATGATAAAAGAAAAGGATGAAGAATTGATAAGACAGCAAGCAAGAATAAAAAGACTGAGAGAAGATGCTCAAAGTGATAAAGAAGTCATTGATGCTCTGCTAGACAAGGAAGCCGAGCTTAAAGAGTCAGCAGAGTCTGAGAAGAAAGAAAAAGAAAAGATCATGAAGAGACTTGAACAAGCATCTGGCACTATGACTACTCAGTCAAACATTATAAAGAGAAAAGAAGAAGAAATTGAGCAACTTAAATTGAAGATCAGTTCATTGGAATCTCATGCTAAGACTTCAACTGCTGAAACAAAACAAGGTCCTGAGGCATCAAAAGAAATGAACTTGTACTCAAGGAAAAGAAAGTACCTTGGTACTGCTGAGAAGAAGCCAACTACTTATGAAAGTGTTTCAAAGAAACAAAAGCTGACTTCTCCTGAACACACCCCCTCAATAGATTTATCTACTGAGAAGCCCATCTCTCAAAAGGAAGATGAAAGTGATAAAGAGTGGGAAGAATTAATCAAAGAAGACTCTCCACCAAAACAAGAAGTCTCAAAGGCTGATGATCTTCTGACTACAAGTGACATATTTGAAGAGAGGCCTGAATCAACCATGTTCATGACACTTATAAACCATGGTTTCCGTTATGACATGGTTGAAAGACTAAACATGACAGAGATGAAGAACCTGCTAAAAGAATTTGAGCTTGCATGCTTTATGATTTCAAATTGTGATTATGAAGCCTTCAGCACCTTTCAATCAATTCAGAAAACAAAGAAGGAGTTGGGACATTGTGACACAGCCAAGCTAAGCAAATACAACATGACTTGCTGGTTACAAGGACATAATTACAAACCTCATGAGCTTAAAGGAAGATCAGTAAGGGAACTCAGAAGGATGATGGAGCATGTGATGAAAGTTGAGCTAGATACTGGAGTAAAATTCAGAACTGAAGCTCCACATCCATCTTATGAACAACAAAGCAAACTTCCTGCTGAACCTATAACAGTTGAACCTAAAGATCAGCACAAAGGAAAGGAAAAATTGATTAGAGAGCCAAGAGAAGTTATACCCGGAAAAGTATGGCCACTTGGGACTGCAGTTAGAGAGATAACTGAGCAAAAGTCCACTCTAATTCAACTGATAGATCACCTCACAACTCCCAGCTCTGTGGAAGAAAACAAGATCATGGCCTGGAAATATGATCCAGACTGGGATTGTGCTGTTATTAAAAGAACATCTGGAAGAGTTGAATACTTCCATGATGTACTCTCAGTGGTGAGTCTGCTAGAGAATGACATCAAAGATCTTCAAAGTTTAATCATCAGCAATTATCCAATTCACCCTAGAAGAAGAGATTTCTCAACCCTAGTGGAAAAGTTGAAAACAAAGTTTAAAGATGATGTGCTTATAGGAGCCAAAAGAGAAGATGTAGAACATCAAAAGAGAATCAAAGGGCTCAAAAGATTCAAGACCAATGCCTCAGAACATGTAGATGATGAATTCTTGAAGAGGATTGGCTACAACAACAGAAACAAAGCAGCACTTAAATGCATTGAAGGGACTCAATTCACATACCCAATCACTGAATGGGGATATGTTGAGAAGACAAAAGAGTTGGTCCTGCTGAGAAATGCTGAGAACAAGAAAGCTGAAAAGATCAGGATCTTTGATCCTGTGGAAATCAAACTGCTCCATCCCAGCTACACCTCATACCTTAATGACAAATTCTTTCCCAAGCTGACTGATGAAAAAGCACAAAATGATCTGTTTCTACATGTCCATGTGATTCAAGTAATAGACAAACTACATGCCAAAGCATATAAAAGAAGAAGATTTAATGCTGGACTGCTGAAGGGAACAACCTTTGATGAAGTAACAGAACTCAGAATCACAGAACAAGATGAGCTAGAAGTGGTGAATAACAACAAGGTGTTAGACACACTCACTATAGAGGAAGATGTTCTGGGAATCAGTTATGAGACTCTGAAGAAGATCAGCAAGATGAAGATCAACTATAATTATGATGATCAGAAGACTGCTGTTTCCTACTTCTACAACAAGATGATTGCCAGAATCAAGGATCTTGCAGTTTTGAACTGATTGCAAGTAGCTAAGCCTAAGGGGGAGTATTGTTAGGTCTAAAATCAGTAGATCTAGTCATTATGTATAGGCTTAGTACTTGAATTAATATCTGTAATGAACGTTTGTATTTCATTATTGTGTATGCATTAAATATATAGGTTAACCCATTTATATATGTGTTGGTTTATGTATGGTTGCAGGAACAAAAATTATAATTGGTCAATTTCATAAATTGACCAAGTGTAAGAAACATCTACGGATGAACATTTTGTTCTTCTGTAGATATATTTCTTACAAGTAATTATGCATCCAAAGATCTTCTGCGGATGAACAACAAGATACCTTCGGAAGAACAATACCTTCGGAAGAACAATACATTCGGAAGAACAATACCTTCGGAAGAACAAGATACCTTCGGAAGATCATTACCTTCGGAAGAACATTATCTACGGAAGAACAAAATTACTACTGAAGACTATATTCCTGCGGAGTCCAAACACTTGTATTATACAAGTGGTCCAAGTCAACAAGTCAACAAGTCAACAAGGCGGTTATGCGAATCCCGAGAAATCCGATGATTCCTTAACAGAAACAAATCAAATCCCAAGAGATCCGGTGTTTCCTATAACTGAAACACATTTGTCTATAAATATGGATCCTAGGTTTCGATTCAAGGACGATTGAGTTAGACGATTGATTGATTGAGAACAGCAATAGCAATACAACAATCATCAAAAGTCTTTCGATCAACTTAAACATACACAACATCATAGCATTCTTTGATATCGTACATTCAATTCTTTTGTAATCATCAACACATTATAATAAAATATTGATTAATCATTAATTGTGTTTTGTTTCGTGTGTTCTTGATATTTCATTGATATTTAAAGTTGCTTAAACACAATTAAACCAAATCAACGTTAATTCCGTTAACGTTGACTTGACATTGATTCACACTGATAATTCCTGTTGACGATCCTTGGATTCACAATATCAATATTTTTTATCTTTCCAACGCCTACCATGTTGATATATTTTTTTAAATCGTTCATTGTTATTTACATATGTGTATATCTGCTTATACACATGTGTAATACCGGATTTACACATGTTCGGATTTACACATATGTAAATCCGGTATTACACATGTGTAAAACAAATTTCGTAAAAAAGAGATTTTTATATTTTTATAAAAAAATTATTTTTTTAAGAAAGAAGGAAACTAAAGAAATATTTTTGTGTTTTTATTTTTATTTTTTATGTTATTTTTTTGTTTTATGAACTTTTTTATTATGTTTTTGTTTATTACCGTTTTGCAATTAAAACTAGTAGCTTACATTGGCTCAAGAGTTCTCACAAAAAAGGAGTTCTCTTTTGATCTCCCCTATGAGCCAATATGAAAACTTCTTTTTTTGTGAGAACTTAGGAATTAATATGACTCACAAGTTTTTAATGACAAAATGGTAATTAACAAAATATAATAAAAAATTATAAATTGAAAATAAAATATAAATAAAAAAACAAATATACAAAAATATTTCTCTCGTTTCCCTCTTTCATAAAAAAATTAAAAAAATTAATAAAAAATAGAAAAACTCGTTTATTTACAAAATTCGTTTAACACGTGTGTAGTATCGTATATACACGTGTAAACCGGATTTACACATGTGTAAAACCGGATTTACACATGTGTAAAAAACGGGTAGACAAATTTTATTTAAAAAAACTGTATCAATATGATAGGCGTTAGAAAGACAAAATTATTAGAATTAATGCTGAATTTTTTTTGAAAAAATGATGTCGTGAAAAAAAGTTATGAATATTTTAAAAAAATATGAAAATGACATGTGACTAGCATGTGATATGAAATGTGTGACTCATATGTATGTATGTATATATATATGTGTGTGTGTGTTTAGGATCTTTACACTACTCTTAAAGCTCGCGAGAACTCATCCTAATCATTGATAAATATATTTTTAATTTAAGATATTCATAAGGGTGTTAATGTCATTTTATATTTAGGTATTTATTGATTTCCTATTATTATTCTACTTAATTATGCTAGTTATTTACTTTTTAAAGATGGCTAGGATTGCTAAGAGTGAGTTCGAGATTTTACTTTATCATATCATCATCTTTGATATTGATATAACAAATCAAAATCAAAGTTGTGGTGAAATCATAAAAATTTAGGAATCATATGTATTTTTTACTTTGCGTTACGATAAAGATGAATTAAGGATGAGATGATGATGATGACAACGAAAATGAAGCTATTCACGAAGATGAAGATGGTAGCGTAATTGTTTCGATTTCAAACCTTATGAAATTATAGTTATATGATTTCAATGTGTTCAAAAGTGAAACCAGAATAAAATATATTTTTGAAGGTTGTTTACGATCATTAATCAACGTAACAATGGTTCATAGCGACAAACGTGAAGACGATGATGAAGATGATAATGTCGTAAATAAAGATGACGACGAAAACGTACAAAGGTTTCAGTTTTTGATGATATTGAAGATATTAATTGTGACAACCCGTGTTTTGTGAGGTTAGTTATTATCATTTTTGTAATTTAATCTCTCTCCCTCTCTGATTATTTTAAATAAACCAATTTAGTTATTATTAAATAATAATGATTATTATTATAATTAAAAATTACAATTATTATAATTATAGCAACCAATCTTAATTAAATCAAACTAAGTTATCTCAAATGCAAATTATGGCAAACTAGGGGACTAAAAATGTAAATTTGCTGTGTGTATTCATATAAAATCAAGTTCCCCTCAACCTTCACGTAACCCTATTTTAAAAAAAAAAAAAAAAAAAGAAACCGCTGTCGTCGCTCACCTCCGCGAACCACCACTTCCATCGGTCGAGCAACCCTCTTCGGCGATCACAACTTCGACGACTCGCACGGTTGATCGCAACTCTCATCTATCGGTACGTTCCTTAATTCCGTGCGATCGGTTTCGTTGTTCGGTTACGGTTTTGGTTGCAATCTTTGTTTATGATCTCGCGTTTCGTGCGTATACGTTCCATTCGTGTGTGTGTGTGTGTGTTTTCTGCCGTATGAGTGAGTGCATTTGTTGCGTTTGTGTGCAGTGCCGGTTTCGGGACGTTGTACTTGTATATGTTTTGGTTATACGTATGTGTTGTTTATGTATATGGTTGCGCAGGGTGCATTTGGACATCTAGGTGTGGGTGCGTATATACGAATATATTTGTTCTATGATGTGTATATAGTTGTATGTATGTATTCAGTTATGTATGTATGTTGCGGGCAAGGGGAAGTAGCCGAGGGTGTAGTCGTATGTGTTTGTTTTGCAATATATATGCATATTGATTGTGGTTGGGTCCTCGGCAGTGTGTAATTCCATATATATATATGTGTGTTCATGCGTGGGTGTTTATGCATGTGAGTATTATGCGATGTGTATGTATGTAATGTGAATGTGTTGTGTTGTTCCTTCGCAGATGTATATTTCTGGTATGTGTGTGTGAGTTTAGGCAGTAGGTTAGTGTTGTTTTTGTGTGCATGTGGTGGGTATACGGATGACAACATGCTTGTAGTTATGCAATATGTATATATATATTGTGTGTGCATGGTGCATGCAGAATATTATATGAGAGTGTTGTATTTATATATATTATGAGTGTGGTTATGATAACCATATATGGGGGTTGATGCGTGTTTGTGTGAATGTCGATGCATGGTGTGAAACCGAACCGCGACCGCGAAACCATACTATTCAATTCTCAATAACTAAAATTGTTTTAATTAATGTTTAACGTTAATTAAATATTACTTGAAATTCAGGTTATTTAGAAACCTAAGCTTTAGTGTTGCGTGACTATTTTGTCGTGAATTCAAGGTGAGTTCTCAGCCCCACTTTACCTACTTTTCCTGGGGTGAAAGAAACATGTGTTATAAACGTATTTTCATTTGATCAGTATTATTGTAATATCACTTGTTTACTAGTGTTGTACCAACTTAAGTCCTCACTTTTGAACCATTAATTTATGTACTTTAGCGACGTAATTCTAAGTAGATCTACTGGGTTTGACAAACCCCACCCGGGCTAGTCGCGCTAGCACAGCGGTACGTCAAACGAGTGTTTAATTGACCTAATTTTGTTGCTGTGACATGGTGTTCACAGCCGAGGCCTTCTTTTACATTGTCAGCTTCGGTTGCGAACTTCATACACTTAGTAACTTGTTGAGTAGACTAGCTATCTACTGATATTACTTTATTAATGTTTCAGTTTACTATTATGTTCTGTTTATCAAAATCCGTGAACTTACCAACTTTGTGTTGACACTTTAGCATGTTTCTTTCAGGTTCTTAAGCGAGCACGTCTAAGATCATCACATCATATCATTCATTATTTATTGGGACGACAAGGAACAATTGCATTTTTTTACACATTATACTTATTTGGTTTTGCGCTTGTTTGCGCCGTTTGAATTATGAACTTATACTCTTCCGCATTACTTTCATGTTTTCATTTTTAACTCTGACATTAAAAATTTTACTTTAAATGAGCAATTATGTTTTGTAACTATTGCGTCATTTGGTGTAACCAATGGTTGATATCCTGGTATGTCACACGCCTAATGATATTACCCCATTCATGGAAATTGATACTGTGATAGGTTGGTATCAGTCACACCCTCAATTTCCACGAATGAGGTAATACCGTTGGGCGCGTGATATATCAGGATATCAGCCATTAGTTACACTCAACGACGCAATAATTACAAAACATAATTGCTCATTTAAATTAAAATTCTTAACGTCAGAGTTTAAAATTAAAACATGAAAGTAAATGCAGAAGCGTATTAGTTTATAATTCAAACGGTGAAAACACGCGTAAAAACCAATTGTATTGTATGTAGAAAAATACAAATGTTCCTAGATGACCCAACGAATGAAGAATGATATGATGTATGATCCTAGCCGTGCTCGCTTAATTACCTAAAAAAGAAACATGCTAAAATATTAACACAAGGTTGGTGAGTTCACAGGTTTTGATAAACAGGACATAACAGTAAACTGATACAGTAAACAAAGTTATATCAGTAGATAGCTAGTCTACTCAACAAGTTACTAAGTGTATGAAGTTCGTAACCAAAGCTGAGAATGTAAAAAAAGGCCTCGGTTGTGAACACCAGGTCATAGCAACAGAAATGGGTCAATTAAACACTCGTTTGACGTACCGTTGTACTAGCGCGATTAGCCCGGGTGGGGTTTGTCAAAGCCAGTAGATCTACTCAGAATTATCTCGCTATAGTACATACATTAACGGTTCGAGTATGAGGGCTTTAGTATGGTATAACACTAGTAAACAAGTGATATTACAGTAATACTGATCAAATGAAAATACGTTTTGAACACACGTTTCTTTCACCCCAAAGAAAGTAGGTAAAGTGGGGCTGAGAATTCACCTTGAATACACAGCAAAATAATAACGCAACATTAATGCTTAGGTTTCCAAATGACCATACAATTTTGTTCTTTTTCACACCTAGATGGGAAGAGTTGTTTCCCATCCGACTGATATTTTGGATTATAGTATTTGGTTTGAGACATTGTAGAAGTACTTACAATTTGTTTGATCACAAATTATTTTTTGAACTTATTAGTTGTGTGTGTGCTAAATTCTTTTGATTACTTGTACTTAAATGAAGTAGATATGTTGCATATTACCTATTTTTTGTATGTTATGATTGTTAAGAATGTCTGAACGTGGTCGTGGACGCTGACGTGGTCGTGGCACCATCAACATGACCCCAGCCGAGTTGGCGGCCCTAATCAATCAGCCCCGCTTTACCTACTTTTCCTGGGGTGAAAGAAACATGTGTTCTAGACGTATTTTCATTTGATCAGTATTACTGTAATATCACTTGTTTACTAGTGTTGTACCAACTTAAGTCCTCACTTTTGAACCATTAATTTATGTACTTTAGCGACGTAATTCTAAGTAGATCTACTGGGTTTGACAAACCCCACCCGGGCTAGTCGCGCTAGCACAGCGGTACGTCAAACGAGTGTTTAATTGACCTAATTTTTGTTGCTGTGACATGGTGTTCACAGCCGAGGCCTTCTTTTACGTTGTCAGCTTCGGTTGCGAACTTCATACACTTAGTAACTTGTTGAGTAGACTAGCTATCTACTGATATTACTTTATTTACTGTATCAGTTTACTATTATGTTCTGTTTATCAAAATCTGTGAACTTACCAACTTTGTGTTGACACTTTAGCATGTTTCTTTCAGGTTCTTAAGCGAGCACGTCTAAGATCATCACATCATATCATTCATTATTTATTGGGACGACAAGGAACAATTGCATTTTTTTACACATTATACTTATTTGGTTTTGCGCTTGTTTGCGCCGTTTGAATTATGAACTTATACTCTTCCGCATTACTTTCATGTTTTCATTTTTAACTCTGACATTAAAAATTTTACTTTAAATGAGCAATTATGTTTTGTAACTATTGCGTCATTTGGTGTAACCAATGGTTGATATCCTGGTATGTCACACGCCTAATGGTATTACCCCATTCATGGAAATTGATACTGTGATAGGTTGGTATCAGTCACACCCTCAATTTCCACGAATGAGGTAATACCGTTGGGCGCGTGATATATCAGAATATCAGCCATTAGTTACACTCAACGACGCAATAATTACAAAACATAATTGCTCATTTAAATTAAAATTCTTAACGTCAGAGTTTAAAATTAAAACATGAAAGTAAATGCAGAAGCGTATTAGTTTATAATTCAAACGGTGAAAACACGCGCAAAAACCAATTGTATTGTATGTAGAAAAATACAAATGTTCCTAGATGACCAAACGAATGAAGAATGATATGATGTATGATCCTAGCCGTGCTCGCTTAATTACCTAAAAGAAACATGCTAAAATATCAACACAAGGTTGGTGAGTTCACAGATTTTGATAAACAGGACATAACAGTAAACTGATACAGTAAACAAAGTTATATCAGTAGATAGCTAGTCTACTCAACAAGTTACTAAGTGTATGAAGTTCGTAACCAAAGCTGAGAATGTAAAAAAAGGCCTCGGTTGTGAACACCAGGTCATAGCAACAGAAAATGGGTCAATTAAACACTCGTTTGACGTACCGTTGTACTAGCGCGACTAGCCCGGGTGGGGTTTGTCAAAGCCAGTAGATCTACTCAGAATTACCTCGCTATAGTACATACATTAACGGTTCGAGTATGAGGGCTTTAGTATGGTATAACACTAGTAAACAAGTGATATTACAGTAATACTGATCAAATGAAAATACGTTTTGAACACACGTTTCTTTCACCCCAAAGAAAGTAGGTAAAGTGGGGCTGAGAATTCACCTTGAACGCACAGCAACATAGTAACGCAACATTAATGCTTAGGTTTCCAAATAACCATACAATTTTGTTCTTTTTCACACCTAGATGGGAAGGGTTGTTTCCCATCCGACTGATATTTTGGATTATAGTATTTGGTTTGATACATTGTAGAAGTACTTACAATTTGTTTGATCACAAATTATTTTTTGAACTTATTAGTTGTGTGTGTGCTAAATTCTTTTGATTACTTGTACTTAAATGAAGTAGATATGTTGCATATTACCTATTTTTGTATGTTGTGATTGTTAAGA
Source organism: Flaveria ramosissima (assembly GCA_025215565.1). Classification (NCBI taxonomy): domain Eukaryota; kingdom Viridiplantae; phylum Streptophyta; class Magnoliopsida; order Asterales; family Asteraceae; genus Flaveria; species Flaveria ramosissima. Next base: position 5,708,238 of record CM046029.1, read on the forward strand.
ATGTCTGAACGTGGTCGTGGACGCTGACGTGGTCGTGGCACCATCAACATGAACCCAGCCGAGCTGGCGGCCCTAATCAATCAGCACGTGGCTGATGCTCTCGCCAATCATAACCCTAATCCACACGCCGCTCCGATCGATAAGCAATACCAAATTTATTCCTGACATTAACGTTCCGTCAGTCTGTTAAGTCGTAACATCTATTCAAAAAAATTAAAGACCTGATCTAAATTCATTACAGGACAAGGAGTCTGCACCTTCAAGTGCTTCATGGACTGTAAACCCAATCCATTCACTGGAGCGGAATGAGCTGTGGGACTCTTACGCTGGTTTGAGAAACTCGAATATGTATTCGAGATGTATAACTGTCCGGTGGCAAATCCGGTTAAGTACGCCGCCGGCACTCTAGATGGTGCTGCATTGTCGTGGTAGAACACTCAAGTCCAAATGTTGGGTGTTGAAACTGCCAATCAAATAAACTGGGAGGATTTCAAGACCTTTATGAAAGAAGAATACTGCCCCCGAGAAGGGGTGCAGAAATTGGAGGCTGAATTTTGACCTCAAGATGACGGGTTCCGAGATCGAGGCTTACACTACTCGATCTCACGAACTTGCTACTTTGTGCCCCAACATGGTCAACTCTCCTTTGAGAATTGAGAGGTATCTTCATGGACTATCACCCGAGATTCAAGGTATGGTCACTGCCTCCAGACCAAACACCATACACGAGGCAATCTGACTGGCCCATAGGTTAACTGATCAGGCGGCAGTGCAGGGTAAACTACCCCTGCGCGGTTCCACATCGACCACCTCTGATAGTAACAATAAGAGGAAATGGGAGTCTGGTCCCAATAACAAGCAGAACAACTCTCAGCAACAACCACAACAGCCACGAAAGTTTGACAACTCTCGTTCATCCCATCAATCGTCCTCTTCATCATAGCATGGTGGTGGCTACTCCGGGATGTTACCTAAGTGTAACAAATGCAACTACTACCATAATGGGCCTTGCAACATGAACACGTGTGAAAGGTGTGATAAGTTTGGCCACGCTGCTAAGGATTGCCGAGTGAACATTACAGCTAAACAACCAGCCCAGCAGAATGAACAAAGAGGCTGTTATAAGTGCGGTCAGACCGGGCACATCAAAAGGAACTGCCTAAAACTGAGGAAAAACAATGGCGGTGGTAAAGGTGCTGATAATTGCAATGGAAATGGCAATGGCAATGGCAATGGTAATGGTGGAGCCAAGGGGAGAGCCTTCATCATTGGTTTAGGTGAGGCTCATAATGATCCTTCTATTGTAACTGGTAAATTTCCTATCAATGGTTGTTTTGCCTCTATTCTGTTTGATTCTGGTGCTGATAGGAGTTTTATTTTGCATAGGTTCAGTCGATTGCTAGATGTTAACTCTATAGCCTTAGATACGAACTATACAGTAGAAATAGCAGATAGTAAGATCGAGACTTCTCATATATACCGGGGTTGTAAGATAAGTCTATAAGGGCATGATTTCGATATTGATCTTCTATCTATTACACTCGGTAGTTTTGATGTCGTTGTTGGCATGGATTGGTTATCTAAGAACCAAGCTGAAATCATTTGTCACGAGAAACTCATCTGAATACCTTTGCCTAATCGAGAGATAGTCACGGTGAAAGGAGACAAGAGTGGTGATGTAGTCGGCATCATTTCATACATGAAAGCTCAGAAGTGTTTTAGGAAAGGGCATTTGACGATTTTAGCCCTGGTTACTGAAAAGACTACTGAGGAGAAGCGACTGGAAGACATTCTTTTTGTTAGAGATTTTCCTGAGGTATTCCCCGAGGACTTACCTTGCCTTCCTCCGCACATGCATGTAGAGTTCCAGGTTGAGTTAGCTCCTGGAGCAGCTCCGATCGCTCGGGCACCGTACCGTTTGGCACCGAACGAACTACAAGAGTTGTCTAAGCAATTGCAGGAATTGCTAGACAAGGGATTTATATGTCCTAGCTCTTCACCCTGGGGAGCTCCAGTGCTTTTTGTGAAAAAGAAGGATGAAACCTTAAGAATGTGTATTGACTACCGAGAGCTGAACAAGGTGACGATCAAGAATAGATTTCCACTCCCGCGCATTGATGACCTATTTGATCAGTTGAAAGGATCAAGATACTATTCCAAGATTGATTTGAGATCAGGTTATCATCAGTTATGGGTTCGGGAGGAAGACATCCCGAATACGGCATTTCGGACTCGCTATGGGCACTATGAGTTCGCAGTAATGCCTTTTGGACTGACCAATGCCCTAGCAGTTTTTATGGACCTCATGAACCGTGTTTGCAAACCTTATTTGGATAAGTTTGCCATTTTCTTTATTGATGACATACTAATCTACTTTTAGAATAAGGAAGATTATGAGAAACATTTGAGGATCATTCTGGATTTGTTGAAGAATCAACAATTGTATGCAAAGTTCTCAAAATGCGACTTTTGGATGCGGGAAGTGCAATTTCTTGGGCATGTGGTGAACGAAAAGGGTATACATGTAGATCCTTCAAAGATTGAATCAATCAAGGATTGGCCGGTACCGAAAACGCCTACTGAGGTGTGACAATTTCTTGGTCTGGCAGGCTATTACAGACGATTTATCAAGGGACTCTTAAAGTTAGCACAACCTTTGACTGCCCTAACCCACAAGGGAACCATCTACAAACAGGGTAGCCAAGAGGAATCAACATTTCAGACACTTAAAGACAAACTCTGTTATGCGCTGATCCTAGCTTTACCGGAAGGAAATGATGACTTTGTTGTTTATTATGATGCATCCATCCAGGGTTTGGGATGTGTACTGATGCAACGTAGTAATGTCATAGCGTATGTGCCTAGACAACTCAAAGTACATGAGAAGAACTACACAACGCATGATCTGGAACTAGGAGCTGTAGTGTTTGCCTTGAAGATCTGGAGGCACTACTTATACGGAACCAAGTGCACGATCTATACAGATCATAAGAGCCTCCAGCACATATATGATCAAAAAGAGCTGAATATGCGGCAACGACGATGGTTAGAATTGCTTAATGACTACGATTGCGCCATCAAGTATCATCAAGGTAAGGCTAATGTGGTGGCCGACGCCCTCAGCCGAAAGGAAACACCCAAACCTCGTCGAGTACGCACATTTTAAATGACCATTCACTCCGATCTGTCAGCGCAAATCAAGGCTGCCCAATCTGAGGCCTTGAAAGTCGAGAATCTGAAGGCAGAATCCATGCGAGGCATGGAGAAACAATTAGAGACCAAGGCTGATGGAATCTGTTATTTCATGGAACGGATCTGGGTACCACAATACGGGAATTTACGAGAGCTAGTAATGGATGAAGCTCATAAGTCACGTTACTCAATTCATCCGGGTTCAGACAAGATGTACCAAGATCTGAAGGGCTGGTGGCCAAACATGAAAGCTGAGATTGCCACCTACGTAGACAGATGTCTAACTTGCTCTAAAGTTAAGGTGGAATACCAGAGACCATCCGGTTTACTTCAGCAACCGGAAATTCCAGTGTGGAAATGGGAGCAGATCTCGATGGACTTTGTCACAAAGTTGCCTATGTCACACCCCAACCTTGACGGCGGAAACATCGTGAGGGTTAAGATCGTTCACAGCCACATAACGCTATTAATAAACTCAAATATATTATTCATAAGTTCCAAAGGTAACATTACAAACATAAGTCTCAAATAAAAAAATTAACATGCATAAAAAAATATTTCATGTCCATCCATTTATTTAACTAGGTCCATTCCTACGTGTGAATAAGCTTCAAAGATGGCAATCAAACTTGCGCGTTTCCTGAAACATGTTAAAAATAAAAGGTCAACATAATGTTTGTGAGATTTCCATAGTTTTCAATACATAAGTATATAAAAGGTGGCAATTCATGTTATAAAATTAGTGAACAAAGTAATTAGGGATGTAAGACAGATGCACAATCAAACCTTGACAGTTTACAAGTTCTCACGTTTACAAGTTTATACGATTAGCTAAGTGTACTTGGATTAACCAAGCAGGCTTGTCAAGCCCATAGATCTATGACGTCACCAGGCTAGCAATAGTTAATGATTGCACTATTCGTCAATACATGGTAATTACAAAGATCAACTAACCACAACATAATAGTGAATTGCCAAGAGTTTACAAGAATCAAACGAGTTGACAAGTGCAATGATTATAAGGTAACATGTTTCACCCCAAAGTGTGAAAATATAAAAAAGGGGTATAGAAATACTCACGTGATAAATAAGTATGAAAGTGACGATTAATAAGTATAATAAGCAAAGTTCCAACGTAAACCTTCACGAGGTACCTAAATATATATATTTACAAGATTTTGAGTTTAATAATAAATTTAATGAATTAACGAGAACTAGGGTTTTGATAAGAATTTGGGAGTTTTTTTATAAATAAAATAATTTATTGAAATCATATATATTATATATATATATATATATATATATATATATATATATATATATATATATATATATATATATATATATTTATATATTAATACAATGAAAGGAAACTTAATTAATCATCTTATAATAATTTGTGAAACTAAATGATAGAATGTAAATATAATTTTATAATTAATATAATTAATCTATAATTAAGGATAACGTAATGACAAATAATAATTTTATTGATTTCAACTATCTAAAGTTTATTATTAAAAATAAACTAATTATAGCATTTGTTAGTATTATTTTATATAAAAATGTTAAGATGCTTTAAGAAATAAATTTACAGAAGATAATTATTTAATTTTTAAAATAACAAAATTTTATAAAATCGATTTTTATAATTTTTAGAAATTTTTATACATACTTTTTAAAGGCTGAAAAGGCCTTAAAAATATGTTGAGGGTGCCCGGATTCGAACCCTCAGGGTTGTGATGTGCGCGTGTGACCAGTAGGCCAAGGGCTGAAGCCGTGGTAATTCTCGGTTCTTAAAATATAAAAAGACAATTAATAAGGAATCCCCAAATCAATGAACCCTAGAACGATTGTGATCCAAATTGAACATCATTTCGATTACGATTACAGAAATGAACATGGGGCTTTGATACCCCATGTAATTTCGAGTATGTAAATGAGTTTAGTTACCCGATTTGAAGATTACATCAGTAAGAACAGTTTAGAAGTAAGACGCGACCAACGTAGAGCTTGATTGTTGTTCAAATGGCGATTACAATCCAATTAACTTCGTGTGGAGCTTCGGAGGATGTTCACGACCCTAAGCCCTCTATCAATTTCAGTTTAATGTGTTCGGATGGTTGATTTCGATTGAGGTGCAGGTTGTGGTGAAAGTGGATGATCGAATTCGATGTTGGTGTTTGTTTCAGGAGAAATTGAGGATTGTAATGATTTAGGAACAGATAGACGTTCGATTAGGTCGAATTAATTTGATTATTATTAGCCTTAAACGTTCAAACGGCTCTTTGCGTTTAATGGTTTTGGTTACTCGATGATTCGAGTAATAACCAATGATTTAACCCAATTAAACCATGCATTTAAGTTCGAAACATGTAAATGAAACGATTTGGGTCGGTTTTCGGGGTTAAAAACGTCGGATTTCGAAGTTTTAATGTGGCCAGAGAGTCGCCGGCGAGTTGGCCGGAGACCCGCCGGAAAAACGGGGTGGAGAGGGAAACAAATTGAAGTTTTGGTTGTTTACACAAATGGTCCCTTAATTTTAAAATGTTATTATTTCATGCTAAAACTTTCATTTAAAGTTTTAAAATTAACAAATTAACCCCCTAACTTAATTATTTTAAGTTTTTAACTCTTACAAGTTTAATATTTTCACAAATTATTATTATTTGTAACAATCTTATTATCAGTTTTATTATTTTGATAGTTATCTCTATTAATTTTATTAATAATGCTTTCATTATTAGTATCATTATTATTATTCTAGTTATTATTTTTGTTACCATTTTCATAATTATTATCATTAATAGTTATATTATTAGATTTTATATTAAGGGTTAAAGACAAACTACAAATAAGCATAAATAACTCACAAGTTTCATAAATACCATCAATAGCCCTTACAAGAATTTAACGATGCTAACTTTTAGTTAAACGAAAATACAAGATGTTACAGTCTCCCCAACTTAAGAGAATTTCGTCCCGAAATTAAGAATGAACTAAGCGAACAAATGCGGATATTTTGCCTTCATATGGTCCTCACGCTCCCAAGTGAACTCAGCTCCACACTTATTCTCCCAACGAACCTTGACAATTGGAGTAGTTGTGGTTCTAGTCTTCTTTATAATGCGATCCATAATTTCAACAACTTTCTTAACAAAGGGAAATGACTCATCGATCTGAATGTCTTCCACTGGAATATGCAGACTCTCAACGGCCAAACACTTTCTCAAATTTAAGACATGGAACACAGGATGAACTCCGCTAAGGTCGGAAGGTAGTTCCAGTCTATAAGCCACTTTCCAATCCTTTTCAGGATTTTGAAAGGTCCTACAAATCTTGGAGCCAGTTTCCCCTTCTTTCCAAAGCGAACGACACCTTTCCACGGTGAAACCTTAAGAAGAACCATGTCGCCAACTTGGAACTCCAACGGCTTACGGCGCTTATCGGCATAACTCTTTTGTCGACTTCTTGCCATTTCAAGGTTCTTCCGGATTGTGGAGACTTTATCGGTCGTTTCTTGTATGAGTACAGGACCAGTGATCAAGTTTTCTCCAATGTCGTTCCAGCAGATCGGTGATCGGCATTTACGAACATAAAGTGCTTCGAATGGTGCCATCTTGATACTCGAGTGATAAGTATTGTATACGAAAATTCCGCGAGTGGTAAATGTGTATCCCAATCACCACCAAAGTCAAGGACACATAGTCGTAGCAAATCCTCGAGGGTTTGAATTTTTCGTTCAGTTTGACCATCAGTTTGAGGATGGTAAGCCGTACTTAAATCCAATTGAGTACCCAAGAGTTCTTGCATAGACGACCAAAAGTGCGAAGTGAAACGAGCGTCTCGGTCGGATATGATGTGCAACGGCACGCCATGACGACTCACAATTTCGTCAATGTAGATGCGAGCCAGTCTTGAAACTTTTTATGTGTCTCGTATTGGTATGAAGTGTGCCGTCTTGGTCAAACGGTCAACAATCACCCATATACTATCATGACCACGAGGATTACGAGGTAACTTGGTTATGAAATCCATGGATATATGTTCTCATTTCCATATAGGGATTTCAGGTTGTTCAAGTAAACCACTTGGTTGTTAATGCTCGGCTTTGACTCTTGCACACGTGAGACACTTGGAAACATAAGACGCGATATCTTCTTCATTCCAGGCCACCAGTATTGACCACGCAGGTCCATGTACATTTTATCGGAGTCAGGATGAATGGAATATCGAGTTTGATGAGTTTCGTTCATAATTAAGTGTCGAAGGTTATCACGATTCGGGATCCAAAGTCGATTCAAGAAGTACCACATGTCGTTCGGTTTTGTCTCCAGTTGTGACCGAACGCTAAACACCAACTCTTCATCTTTCCCTTCGTCGGTTAACGCCGCTTGTTGAGCCTCGCGAATGCATAACTCGAGATCACTATCAATCCTGTTGTTTTGAAGCATGATAGTAGCCTCGTTGACATCCACATGAATCTCGGTATCAAATTCCCCTAACATATCAAACCATTGCCTTCGATCTCGGATTTCTTAAAGTGAGACAGTCTTGTTGTGGACCTTGCGACTTAGCGCGTCTGCTACAACATTCGTCTTTCCAGGGTGATAGGGAATGTCACAATCGTAGTCGCTAATCAACTCAATCCAACGTCTTTGTCTCATGTTGAGATCCTTTTGGTTGAACACGTGTTGGAGACTCTTATGATCGGTGTAGACTATGCATTGCGTCCCATAAAGATAGTGTTGCCAGATCTTCAAAGCGAAAACCACAACACCAAGTTCAAGATCATGAGTTGTGTAGTTCACTTCATGAACCTTCAATTGCCTCGACGCGTATGATATGACTTTGCCTCGTTGCATGAGAACACAACCAAGACCCTGATTATAGGCATCACAGTACACAGTAAACCCGTCGTTTCCATCGGGAAGTGTTAGAATATGAGCATTACACAACTTGTGTTTCAATGTCTCGAAAGCCTCTTCTTGCACGGGTCCTAATTCAAAAAGTCGGTTCTTTTGGGTTAGCGCCATTAATGGCTTAGCAATCTTCGAAAAGTTTGCAATGAATCTACGGTAATACCCCGCTAAGCCCAGAAAAGAACGAACCTCTGTTGGGGTTATGGGAACACACCAATTTTTCACGGCTTCTATTTTAGCAGGATCAACATGAATTCCTTGGCTATTCACCACATGCCCTAAAAATTGAACTTCCTAGCCAGAACTCACATTTGGAGAACTTGGCGTATAGTTGCTCCTTCTTTAAAAGTTCAAGAACTTGTTGCAAGTGCATCTCGTGATCAATTTTCGTCTTGGAATAAATAAGAATGTCATCAATGAACACGATCACAAACTTATCCAAATACGGTTTACATACTCGATTCATGAGATCCATGAACACGACAGGTGCATTGGTCAAGCCAAAAAGCGGTCTTTGGAATGTCGTCATCGTGAACACGTAATTGATGATACCCAGAACGTAGATCGATCTTTGAAAATTGGGTCGCTCCTTGGAGTTGATCAAAGAGGTCATCGATTCGAGGAAGAGGATATCGGTTTTTGATGGTAAGCTTGTTGAGTTCTCGGTAGTCGATGCACATACGGAATGAACCATCTTTCTTCTTCACGAACAGCACAGGTGCAACCCATGGTAAAGAACTAGGACGAATGAATCCCTTATCGGTCAACTCTTGCAGTTGACTAGCTAGTTTTTGCATTTCAGATGGTGCAAGACGATAAGGTGATTTTGCCACAGGGTTCGCACCAGGGATCAAGTCAATCTTGAACTCAACTTCTCGCACAGGAGGTAACCCCTTAAGATCCTTAGGAAACACTTCGGGAAAATCTCGCACAACAGGAATGTCTTTCAGTTCCTTACCCTTGGCTTTTGTATTAACTACATACGCCATGAAAGGTACATAGTTCTTACTTAAGCACTTTCGGGCCTTGATGCAGGACATAAGTTTGAGTCCTTGGGATGATTTCTCCCCAAAGACTTTCAAAGTATCTCCCGACGGTAAAGGAATTTGAATGCACTTATCGAAGCATAGAATTTCCACGTGTTGCTTGGTTAACCAATCCATGCCGATAATAACATCAAAGCTTCTCAGTTGCATGGAAATGAGGTCGATGGAAAACTCATGTTCGTTAAGGCTCAAGGTACAATCACGTATTACGACGTCAACGACAATTGATTTTCCATCGGCAACTTCGACCGTGAAGGATCTTTCCAGATGAACACACGGTTTAGAAAGAATGGGCTCGAACTACAAAGACACGAAACTCCTATCTGCACCCGAATCAAACAATACGGAAGCATAATGACTATTTATAAGATACATACATGTTTGGTAATAACCTATTATTGGTATGATGAACACAGATAGGATTTTTTTTACACGACAAGAAACGATTAAAATAATTTCAACGACGTACCATTCACCACGTCGTTGTTGGCTTGTGCTTGGTTGGCGTTGATGCTGAAAGCCCTTCCACGAGCCGGTGGTACAGTTCCCGCATTGCGAACGAATATGACCAGGCTCGCCACAGTTATAGCAGGTTCGGTTGGTAAGCATCGCAGTGTTGTTTCGCGCGCGAAGGCAAGTAGCCACCAAATGCCCATACTTCCCACATAGCAAGCAGACTCGGCATGGAATGTTGCTCGCATGGTGGTACTTGAACGTATTACACATCGGATATGGCCCAGCATAAGCTCTAGCCACGGGAGCTTGATTTGCAACCACCATTTGTTTTATAGGAACATTTGGTGCTGTCACGGCGTAGTTGCGTGTCGAGGTGAACTTACGCTTCTTGTTTTGAGAGGATGACTCGGCCCTTACCTCCCTTGTTGCCTCGGGTGTCACCTTTGCAGCAGTTTTGGCACCCTTCACCGACATAGTGCCAGCCCTAATATGATTCTCGGTGAGCTGCGCGGTGATAGTAATTGCCTCCTCCAAAGTCGTGACCCACCACAGCATCTTGGATTTGAGATGGTACCCCCTTGATAAATTTTTCAATGTTGCGGGGCATGGTGTCCACCATGTGTGGTAGAAGCATACTCAACTTGTGATGTCGAGTGGAATAAGCCAAGTGATTTCCACCATCTTGCTTAAGATTCCAGAATTCTTCCTCCAGCTTTTGCAACTCGATCCTCGGGCAGAACTTTTGGATCATTGTGTCCTTAAATTCTTCCAAATATAATGCCAAGGCAGCTTCAGTCCCTCGGTTCCTCTTTTCACTATTCCACCATGTTAGTGCCCGTTGTTGAAGGACACTTGCAGCATAACAAACCTTGAATTCATCAGGACACTCGCTCACGATGAACGTGTTCTCCATACTCTCGAACCACTCGAGAAGTCCAGTGGCTCCTTCTTTTTCACTAAAACCAGTGGGTTTGCACGAGTTGAAATGTTTGAAGGTGCAGTTGCGATTGTTCCCGTGTTGGTTGTTGCTATTCTCTCCATGAGTGTAACATCCGCTATTTTTTTCAAGTTAAAACCCAATCTTTAAGTTCTACTATAAAGTTACAATATAAATTGCAAATTTTAATGCATCTGGTCTATTGCCAATTATTATTACAATTTTATAGTAGAATATGATATAACATGGTTAAGTGAATAGATGAATAGCTAATTATTTAAATGATTATTTAAATAATTATTTACTTATCATATAGATTTATAAATTAATTCCTTACACTATTACTTAAATTCTTGAAATATATAAGATGATATAATTTACTATTATTCTTTATTTAAGACTTTGATATTATAAGACCCTTATAAGAAATCAATATAAAATGATTTAATATAATTTTGCAAGTCATTAAATTATCTTTACCAAAGGTTAGATAGATAATTATTAAATTAATTATTCTTTTCACACATCATAGTTAATGTTATTAATTTATTGAATCATTTTTATCGTTCTTTATCATTTTCGATCTTAACTGATCTATACCATTTTCATTAAACCAAAATATAATCGATTCTAATTGACCCAATTATTAAAACCCCCAAATTCTAATTGAAACCCCAATTCGTATTTAGTCGTTAATCTTATCATCATTCTAACTCCAAGAGACCAAATCTTAGGTCGAATCGTGAAGAAATCGTTGGAATCATCTTATCTTCTTATTATTATCTAAAGTGCAACTTATAGCACGTGAGTATTTCTATACCCCTTTTTCACATTTTCACACTTTGGGGTGAAACATGTTACATTATAACCATTGCACTTGTAAACGTTTGATTCTTGTAAACTTATGGCAATTTACTTGTGTGTTGTGGTTAGTTGAACTTTATAGCTACCATGTAATGTCGAATATATGTACAATCATTAACTATTGTTAGCCTGGCGACGTCATAGATCTTTGGGCCTGACAAGCCTGCTTGGTTGATCCAAGTACACTTAGCTAATCGTATATACTTGTAAACGTTTGAGACTTGTAAAAATCTGTAAAGGTTCGATTGTGCATTCTGTCTTACATCCCTAGTTACTTTGTTCTCTAACTTACAACATGAATTGCCATCTTTTATATACTTATGTATTGAAAACCATGGAAATCTCACCAACTTTCAAAGTTGACCCTTTATTTTTAACATGTTTTAGGTTTGATACTTGTGGATTATCTTCGTGCTCATATAAGACTTGGACTTAGATAAAATAAACCTTTTATGTTGTTGTAAATTTTTTTTGTGTATTGTAATTACTTAATTGACTTGTATTATTCAATGAGAAATGATAATTAATACTATTACAACTTATTTAGTTCCATGTGCTATGAGCAATCGTCTCCCATTCGTCCGCCCCGATGATTCCGCCGTCTGTCGGGGTGTGACAATAAGCATTGTTGTCACCACCACTATTGTTTCCATTAGTGTTGTTGTTGTTATTGGCCATTAAGGTGCTGCTAAGTTCAGCAACCATCGACGGGAGCACAGCAGCCATTTGCCAGCCGATCATTGCTGCGAGTTTACGTTCGGAACTTCCACGCTTTCCATGGTGACGAGACATGTTGGATATACAAAATGAGTTAAACACGGGAATGAGAATAATAAAGGATAGTAATTTAAACAAGAATAGGTCAAAGGTTGTAATGCACATGGAATGGTTCTGTTTTGGTAACACATTACCATTTGGAAACGTTGACACGTCAAGGTAAATTGACCCATTTGCCTTAGAAAATTGTGTATGTTGACCATAGTTTATCACTTATCCCAGAAATCCCCAGGTAAGCATAACTAGTCCCGTAGGATTTATGCGAAATGCTTACCTTAGCCCGAAGGCCTTTTGCCAGGAAATCCAGAATACAGGTGTCTATGTGTCACACAATATCCCTTATGTTCATGAAATCAAAACCTTGATGAGATTTGTATAGATTAGACATAACGTCTAAAGATCCAAGTCATAAACAATAAGTATGCGATCCCACGTGTCGTCGAGAATAAGATTAAGAGGCTTCATGTTCGAGGAGAATCGAAGAGTCAAAGATAAGTTTAGGGGAGACAAGTAATAATGTTTAGGCATTTAAAAGGCAATCCTATGCTACATCAAATTGCACATAAGGAGGTATAGCATTATGTAGCATGCAATCAATATATTT